>JAPTHN010000002.1:92301379-93501379 GCA_026936325.1 Platynereis dumerilii
AAGGGTGGGTAACATAGCAATATGGGGTCACAATAACTCAAATTAATTGCTGCCTCTTGATATCATCAGGTGAGGTAGATTTTCACAAATGAAGCTCTTTTCACATCATGCAAGACTTGTTTCAAGACTATTCTGCTTTCCCCTTGTTGTATGTAATGCCTGTCTGAATATAAGATCCGCTAGAGTAGTTTTATCGATTTTTTGGTGCAGACATTTGCATAGGGGGACCTAGGACGCTGCCCTCCCCTTTTTGGCAAGGGGAGGCGCCAGGGGGTTTTTAGTTCAGGTAGTCCCCCCCCCCCCCCCACAACAATACATTGAGGTGTGTTTGTGTGGAGGGGTGGCTCTGCAGTAGACCGTGACCGCTTGGTACCTGAGCGCCCCCCCCCTTCCCTCTACAGTGGACGCTATCACCTTTTTGCTTCAAAGAGCCGAAAATATAGACTGATTCCAGGTGTGGTTTTGGAAGAATCGTGATTTCAGTCTTAAAATGGTCAATCTAAACTGGGAATTTAATTTGATGATGTTAGCCCAGTGTTCCTGTCAATTGGCTATCGATATTTTGAGTCAAAAATACCGTGCAAGCACGTAAACCCCGCTTGCTCTATGTGAAGCCATTGAGACCATTAGGATCCATGTGTCCGTCCGTGTGTCCATGTGTCCGTCCGTCCGTCCATGTGTCAGTCCGTGTGTCCGTGTGTCCGTCTGTGTGTCTAGCTGTGTGTCCGTCCGTGTGTCCATGTGTCCGGTCGTGTGTCCGTGCGTCCGTGTGTCCGTCCGCATGTCCGTGTGTCCGTCCGTCCGTGTGTCCATACGTGTGTCCGGCCGTCCGTCCGTGCATCCGTACGTCCGTGCATCCGTACGTCCGTGCATCCATACGTCCGTGTGTCCGTCCGTGTGTCCGTCCGTGTGTCCGTCTGTGTGTCCGTCCGTGTGTCCGTCCTTGTGTCCGTCCTTGTGTCCGTATGTCAGTCCGTCCGTCCGTGTGTCCGTACGTCCGTCCGTCCATCCTTCAGTCCGTGTGTCCGTACGTCCGTGTGTCCGTCCGTGTGTCCGTACGTCCGTCCATCCGTCCGTGCGTCCATCCTTCTGTCCGTGTGTCCATGTGTCCGTGTGTCCCTGTGTCCATCCGCCAGTCCGTGTGTCCATCTGTGTGTCGGTCCGTCCATGTGTCCGTCCGTGTGTCCGTCCGTCCATGTGTCCGGCCGTCCGTACGTCCGTGTGTCCGTGTGTCCGTCCGTCCGTGTGTCTGTCCGTCCGTCCGTGTGTCCGTCCGTCCGTCTGTGTGTCCGTACGTCTGTGCGTCCGTCCGTCCGTCCGTGCGTCCATCCTTCTGTCCGTGTGTCCGTACGTCCGTGTGTCCGTACGTCCGTCCATCCGTCCGTGCGTCCATCCTTCTGTCCGTGTGCCCGTGTGTCCGTACGTCCGCGTGTCCGTACGGACGCACGGACTTGTCATTCCCATCTGCATGACAAAATAAGATAACAGGCAAAATTTGAATGAAATATGAGCAACACAAACTGTGTCACAAAGTGAGTTATGCTTGACGAAATCCCCAGCACATTGAGGCATTGAGGACTGCAGTACCCCGTAGGCTATTACATAGCCAGCGGGGTAAAAACGCATAAGTTGGTATATGTAATGTTTTGATTTTATTTGAGAAGTATTCCCCTTCTCATCTCATGCATCTGAGTGGATCCGCCCATGAAATCTCATGTCGTCTACTACGCAGGACGCTCCTTTGAAGACGCTACGTAATGAGGCTTGGATCACGCTCTACGTAGCGTCATGCCTTAAGCTACACATTGTGACTGACGAAGCCATTGTCACCTGAAAAGTGCTTGTTTACAGGATCTTTTGATCTTTTTTGCATAAAGGGCTTTAGCGTTTACCCCGATTCTCACATACCCCTATTTGGGTGTTTCTTGTTGGTAGATACCCCTATGTCACACATGCATGTATGTCTGCAGGCTGAAATATTAAGGGATCACAGGAATTGTAATTGGACTCAAATTGATTTAAGGGATCTTCTGCATGTTCAAGTTGTGTCTTTTGTTTTTAAGACCCCCATTGTCTTGGGCCTTCTTCAAGGGGCGTTTCTTTAACTTAAGTTTCAAGGTGTTTGCTAAATGTAGGCTATCAATTTAAGCCATTGCACCTGTGGTAACACCTTAGTTAGCCAGGTTAGGGTTGGGATGCTTAGTTATCTGTAAGTGTGAATTGATAATTATGTAATGCTATTTGGGACCCAAGTCAAGCCTCAAGGGAATTTGTCAAAGATTTCTGGGCCCTTTATAAGTTTACATTAGGCCTACATATTCTGGGTGCATTGAAATTTTATCATACATTCATAGAAATTTTGAATTGAAAATCGAAAGGATGCTATTTTCTGAAATAACTGTTGTCCATTGCCCCTATCGGTTTGAGCTATCAATTGCTGATTAGAACGTAAATACTCTATCTATAGCTTGTCTGGCATACAGCTTCAGGGGTAATTCCAATCAAAATCTGCTAATAACCCGTTTGGGGTGTTGGAACTTGTATACATTGTTACAGAAGGGGTGGCATTCACAGTTTAGACCAGAGGGCATTTCTTGTAAATATTCCGGGCCTCGGGGCAAGGTCCGTAACCTTCTGGAAACTGCAAGTCTGGAATATTTCGTAAAAGGAATATAGGGGTCACTGCGGAAGGGGGCGTTTGCTTCCTTTATTGATGCACCTGTTGGACTTAATTGAATCTCTGGGGAATATGCTAACACTGGATTCTTTAGTGCTTGACTGTGCTTCTTAGGGGGTAGCAGGGTCTTGTGTACCTGTTAAACTGCCAACGTTTATAAGGCCATTGTCACCTGTTATTGTTGGAACCAAGTTGGTAAATAGTGAAATTGCAGTTTGCAGTTGCAGTACATTTCAAGTTCTTGATGCCAGGAAAAGTGCAATATGCCAAGAACAGTTTGTGTTTAAGTTTCTGAAAAGGGATTGCTGGCAATTTGCTGCTCTTGGTTTCTTGTTCACAAGTCCTTGGCTTTTGAGCTCTGGTGGCAGTTTAGTGTTCTTTCCCAGATGGTCTCGACTAATGAACCTCTAGTGCTGTACTTGTGTCCACTTCACCAGTTCTTGGGAAGATTTTCATGATCTCAGGATGTCTTGAAAGTATGATCTTGAAGTAGTGACAATAGCAGTCTCAAGGTATGATTGTGTTTCCAACGCCAATTCCAAGATTTTGGACAATCAACACACCTAATGAAACGACACCTGTTCAGTCGTATACAGCAGTCTTGAAGGCATGAAGGTTGTTCAAAGCTCAAATGGCCTTTGATGCCCTGGGAGGTCTTGAGACGCCCTGGAAGCTATGACACCTCTTGTGGCGCCCTCTTTCGTCCTTCGCTGCTTCCAAAGAGGTCCTGATAACCTGCCCTTTTAGTCCGAGATCTGAATCCAAGCTGTTAGGTCCTTTTAGCCCTTTGGTGACTATGGTCCAAGGTGTGTGACGGGCCACCATCACCTGTCAACGAAGATTCAGTCCAGTTCTGTGCTGGAAGATTTATTTGCTCTTGAATGATGTGGTTACGAGGTCCTGTTATTTTTATGGTCCTATTAATTGAACCAGACCAGTGTACGGTCCCAGGTAATCCTAGTTCCTGGTTCTATTTAATTCGATCAATACATGCAGTTCTCAATAGTTGACAAAAGAGGTTGGAATAGGGCTGGCCAGCGAGTATACAAAATGTACCACACATTTTACAATGCGGAGTGTGCTTTTGTATGGGCATTGTAAAGGTACAGCGTGTAATTGGAGGTTGTATATAACCAACTGTATCCATTGTGTGTGCTCATGCAGTTATTCCACCAATACACGGTTTTTGCATTAGCCCAATCTTATCAACAAATTATGGACCCACCTTATCAAGGTGTGCATACTATAGGGGGAGGGGTGCTAGGCCCTGCTAGGGGCATAGGGTGCATGTTGGGGTCAGCCTGGTCTGAGGGCATTTGCTGAAATTATCCTCTAACTTTTCAGCTGCCCTCATGGAATTAGGAAAATCGCTTAATGGATCTTCCTGTATAGTGTTGGGTTCAGGGTAGAGTTCATATACCTGAACATAGGCCATACTATAGGATCTATGATGTGTGTCATGCTCTGTGCATGAATTACAGGGCTAATTTTCTGATATTTCCATGGCCAAGGTCATACTGGTGACCCCTGTCCAGTCCACACCAGGCCCACCGAGTGCAGATTAGCTACTTTGTGTATTGTCATACACTGGACCTCCTGTGTACAAAATGACCAGAGGTGTCATCTGACTCCTTAATTTCTGTAACAGGATCTTCCATGGCTACTGATCTCAAAGGGAGTCAGAGGGACCTTAACTAGAATTTAAGTTGTGCCAATTAGAAGGAAGTACTTCAGTTTTCCTTAAAATCCTACATTCCGGCAAGATAAAGAGTCTTTGGAGTGGGTTGTTCTAACCTCTGGTACTCTAAATATTCTCAATGAGAGCAAAGTTCATGGGGATGGCATTGATTTGGAGTGCCAATCAAACCTGGTATCAGAAAACACCTCCATTAAATCACATAACATGTTAGAAGTGGTATCTTGGTGATTCATGACCCTTAATTATGTGGTAATATGTGGCAATCTACATTTCTCAGATCATGTAACACGTTACTAACACCAATAACTGAGAAGTTGTGACCTTAATCTAAATCCCATAAGATCAGAGGGATGCAAGGTTATGTGATATGACATCTGTGGAGCAATGCTCAGCAATCTGTGAAACAATTTGTGAAGTAATCTTGTTTCATCTGTGAATGACCTCAGAATGATCTCCAGATACAATGTTCAAATGTTATACACGTTTGGTAGGTGGATCAAAACCACCTGGACAGAGGGGAGAAGTTCATAGGACCTCATAGAATCCCCCATAGAATCCTTCATAGAACCTCAATGGCCATTTGCAGTGAGAAATGTAAGGTCAACATTTACCATCTGAAGATCAGCTGGTGATCAGCAATTTATTGGCTTGAGTTATGCCATTTGTTGCTTCATGAGAGCATTTCTTCCATTGCACCCATTCTCCATGTGGTGGGGTCATTTCAAGGTCTTAAGATCTTGCTCTCTTGTCAGGTAGAAGATATAAAGCTGCTGACCACTTACTGGTCAGATTTTATTTATGATTTGATCTCATAATTATTTCAAGATGATCAAGTCTGCATTGATTTATTGTCACTTTGCAGGATAATCCTGAGGTATTGAACTAATAATGTTGTTTTTATTCACTCAGCAAGTTCTGACTTCTTAGAAAACTTATTTGGAACAGTTACACGCCAATTCAATTTCTTTTTGAATATTGATGTCATAGTAAGTGTTATTCTCTTCCTGATAATGTGTGATATAACAAGTTACCTGAAGTCAGTTTGCCATCATGTCATTTGAGATTAGATAAGGCGTCGACAAAAATGTATTTTCTGCAAACCTCTTAAAACAAGGATTCTCCCAGATAAACTTCTCCTTAAACATGTAAAATATGTGGTACATTTGCTGGGGAATTTATTGATCCCTTTAATACACGAAGCCTATCTTTGGAGGGTTGGAGATAACCAGATTGTTGTCATGTTATGACATTGTGTTTACCCAGAGTCATTTACAAGCAGATTGCTTTGTGTGTTTTAGTCCAGGATCAAACAAAAAGTAAACAGTGGAGTTATGTACAGAAGAACATGTAGCTGAGCAGTTTTGTCAACATATCCACAGCATAGTGACACAGTCACTGACGCTGGGGACTAGAATTTTCAAATATAGTGTTTCTGCAGGTTCTTTGTCAACAATGTAAATTGAGCAACTGTGTGTTGAATATACAAGCCAACGTGTAAAAGGTGGGCCCTCTGAGAATTAAGGGAAGGACCTCAACACCTGCAAAATGACCTTTTGCTCTCAAGTAGTCAGGTGGACCTCTGTGAGCTGCTATTTTCTATTATGGGTCCACATGTGTAGAGATGTGTTCATAGTATGTGGTCTCTCTGCTCAGGACCAAAGTATATACAAATTATTACAATATTTCTTCGATAGCCAGTGTTTCAAATTAAATCACAATTTTCCTTAACTTGTTTTCGATCTCTAGAGAGATTATCTGTTATGCTCCGAAGAAGTTCTTTCTTTTTGTAATTGGATGCTTTTGACTTTTTCTATCCCCTGAACAATGGATCGTTTGGATCTTTTCAAATCTGTTATGAAAAATATTTGACAAATATTTTAACATCTTTTTAATTGCCCACATGCCAATGACCATGTAAAACATTTTAGGGATTTTCCAAATAATGATGAATGAGTTATGGCAATGACCCAGTTGCTTTACATGTTATTTTAAGTGAGATTGATATATCATTGTAAGTCGTTAGAGTACCATTATGCAGGTGTCTCTATAGAATCTTATCTGTGTCATCTTGTTATATGCTATGCTTTTTGTTTGATGAACAAAAAATATGCACAAGAATTTGCCCTGGTATTCACCAAATATTTATAATATTCATATCATGGCATTGAGTGATAAGGGCGCCTATTCAGTTATAATATATGCCTCTCATGATGTGTGTGATAGATAACCATGCATTCACAGAGTTATGTGACTTTGACCTCACATTTTTCTTTGCAACTCTTACGAAAGGAAGCTATTTTCAAAAAGGTTGAAGTCTTCAAAATATTGTTTTGGCATGTTAAGTGGCAATTTAGGAAGAATTTTGCTTACACCATGATGGATTTGGATGGGTTCAGCATTTTGCTGCTCTAAATGTTTCCTTTCTTTCTCAAGTTTTCACTTCCAGTGTTCAATATTTTTAAAATACTTAGACCCGCTCATACCAGGTCTGGCTCACAGACATTGCTCAGTCTTTTGCTACTAAAATAAAACTTAACTGGTATAGCTATCACGATATTAGAAGTCTTCTGGCTTCAGCTGACCAACAATGTATCAATTGGAGAAATATTTCAACCAGAAAGTTGCAAGTCTTCGCAGTTCACACGTGATGAGTGTATTGGAGAAAGTGCTGTAACCATGTGAGGCACTTCATCATAAGCTGCACATGATTCCTATCTCTCCGTCTACCTGGAGGCGATGTAGCACCATTTGCAGATCTTCAGAAGTTTTGCTTTCTCTTAATGGGGGTCAGCAGTCAGCTGGGGGTCACTGGTTTGCCCACTGGTCATCTGTGCTGATAGAATACCAGAGTTACTCGAATAGAAGCCCTCCCCCCTCCTTTCTATTCTATTTCTATGCAGCTGCTTCAGAATGCAAGCAAGTGGAGCCATCTTGGTTTATATTGGTTATTGCTCCTGTCACAGACTGCTTGGTCAGATAAATTGACCAAGTAAGGGACTAAGAACTAATTTAAGTAGATTAGGCAATTGTTTCTGCGATTTAATCCTTTTGTGTGAGAAGAATTCAAAGAAAATTAAATTGTCGGACCTCACTTATAGATAAGTTTTATGCAGTGCCCTTTCCATCATATGTGGTAAGGCATGAATAAGTGAATTATTCCAAGTAAATATGGTACTGACTGTGCTAAACTACTACTGACTCTAGGCCTACTAGTCTCTAGCACTGAATACTGTAGTGGTCAGTGTGTGCTGACCAAGCCTGGTCAAGCAGTCTCAAGCTGACCACACGTGCATTGAGTTAGGCCCCTGCCTGCCTCTTGCCTCATGATGCCCATCTTTCATGCTATGCCATGCACGTGAACTATTGGCTCAGGTGCTAGCAGTTGGTCTCCATGAATGAGTTAGGAATCCAAATTGAAACCTATCACACTCTATCTCAGCTCCTGGAAGTTGGCTGGGAGTGCTTTCTAGTTGCTTTCAAGATGGCTTTCATAATTGCTTTAGATGATGAAGCAGTGGGTGGCCCATAATCTAAACAAGATGAGCAACTGACAACAATTTACAAACTTGAAGTGGCTTGCATTTAGCTTGGTTATATTCCACTTGTTGGATCATTGAAGGTACCTCTTTTTGTGAAGTGAGCTAGATGGTTAGTCAATGAGTTGATCAGCCAAACCATGGATCTCTAAGTGATAACTCTATGGACAAACTGATGTTAAGAGACCATGAAAATCACCAATTTGTACTTGCCTGAAGTATTCTCAGGTTATTTTTGCAGGTCTGTCTTCTCGGTAGCTCATGTCATCTCCATTAAAAAAGATTTTGGCAGTAGCAAAGACGCATTAATTTGGTAAAAAATGAAGAAGTTACATTGGGTTGGGAAGTGACAGTTTACTGACAGTTGACATGGCTTGCACACACAAACATTCAGCTGTGTGGAATTGAAAGGAGATTTTTAATTTGAGAATTTGAAGAGCACAGGCCCCCACCCTTGCCTTTATTGTGTGGGATGAAACCAGAAGCCTCCTAATTATACTGCCCGGTTTTCTTCTTTCTTGGATTTCTGCAAGGTGAAACCTCATCACTTAGCCTGGGGATCTTGATTTTCATGAAATGGAAATTTCAAGATTTAAAGAACATGTTTGGGTTGAGTTGTAGCCTTTGGTGAACGTCTGACAACCATCTTTAGAAGTTGATTTAATTGCTCTTTGAAAAGAAGTTGATTTAGTCAAAGCTTAAGGGTGTCATGTTATTAGGGGGGACTTGAATTGCTTGGAGAAAGAGTTGTCTGAGCATCAATGGTGGACAAATCTTCCCAGAGGCTTTTAATAAGAGGTCACCTGGGGCATGGGAAGGCCTAACTGGTCATTCAGTGACATTCAGTGGCAATCAAAGGAGAATCTATATAGGGGATGGACATGTATTGACCACTGTCCAGTGTTGTGTTGGACATGTATTGATCTATTGATCTGTTGTGGACATTAGTTGAACATTAGCTGAATATGACTTGAATATTAGTTGGACATTATGGTTAACATTTGAAATGATTTCCATGGGTGTCATGTTCGTCCCTTGCATGAATGTTGTGCTATTGCTGTCTTGTGCCTATCTCCCATCGACATGTTATGATTGCTGCTTGAAACTTGTAATTTTACACCAAATTGCTAGGTAGTAGCCAATAGTAAGGTGAAATTTAGTCTGACAACTGTTGGCCTCTGTGAACATGTTCTGAAGTTGTGGGTCCTCTACCTTTCTTGTGAATGATAAATATACTGAAAGCCCAATGTATTTGTTGTAGTGTCCTATACCTATTGGCAACTTTAAAAGTGGAACAGTGGACCACCATTTTCCTTGCACACTCCTATAGCATTGTATGGGCCTCTGCGTTGTGTATCAGTATTCCAGTGTATCTGTGTGACACTGTTGCTCCAGGGATCCCACATACACAGCTCTCATTTGATGACCTGACACATGCAAATGTATTTCTCTCACACCTCCAGGGCCTGTGAGATTTCTTTGAACTTATGCATGTATACTTTGGCCCCCGCTCAAGGTACAGATACAATGTCCAGATGTATGTCTTGCTTGCATGTATTTTGCATTCAAGATTTTGTCACTTTTTTAAGACTTCTTTATCTTGATTCTCCATATTGTCTGCATACTGGGGGCCTCCAGTGACATTGTAAACAACAGGGAGAACAGCTCTGTAATGAGAAGGATTTGGCGAATTCTGATACAAATTTATATTTTCCCTGCTCAGTAGTGATTTGTGTGTATTTAAACAGTATTTTCATTAACATATTTCTTGTTAGTGAGAAATAAAGCCAGCTAAACAATGTGCAATGGTGCTTGTGAAGTTGTGACATTCAAGCTTTATTTTGCATGAGCTATATTTATACCAAATTAACATTTTTCATGGGGAAATAAAGTCAAATCCTGTTTACAAGATTTCTAATAAAGACATCAGGTGCTACAGGTAGATTGACCATCTGCAATGGTATTGTGCTCTGAAAAAAAGTCTTACCACAATATCCTGTTTGATGTCATTCATAACAGGAGTGTGTGTGCTGTAATTCTTGTAATTGCACACTTGATTTGCTTTATGTCCTAGAGAAACAGTTTTGGGGTACTTTGAGAGTTTTAAGACCCTCTGCTCAGCTTTGTTGTTTGTGAGGCATAACAGATTCAGGAAACCAATTAAATAATTGTGATGTATAAGATGTTGTAATGCCTCTTGATGGTCTGTAAAGGGAAAATGCTTGAAAAAGAAAATAGGAAAAAGATTGTGTAATGACCAATGGTGATGGCAATGCTTTAAATCATATAATTGATTTGTGAGGGGCTGAGGGTGAGTGGTTTGTGTGGTATTTGGATTTGTGATGTGGAAATTTAAAGAAAGACTGAAACTCCAAACAATTCTCAGAGCTTATGCAAATTTGTTTAACTTCTCAATTTTTGATCTCCAATACTCACGTTATAAATTGTTGGTTGGACACAGAGCATTGAACTTCAATTTTAAAATGTATGTACACCCTGACGATATAAATCATTTATGAAATGCCCCTAACCCAGAATTATGATTGGATGAATATAACAGGATGACCATTCATCAAGTAGATGGCGATCCCATGGAAACCTGTAAGTAATATCTTAAGAAATACCCCAAGAATATTATAGATGGAGGGTCATGTAGACATGCATGAGTGATGACATTGAAGTCTCCACAAAGAAGGACACCAAAGACATCTATAAAGTTTTATGAAGAAAGCTGGAGGGGCACTTGATCACTCGTGTGGAAACTTTATATCAGGATCATGCTGTTCTGATGATGAATTGATGTGAAAAAAGAACTCTTTGTAAACACAGCCCTTTTAGAAGTAGACATATTGTTAGCCAGAGAAAGGCATAAGGGTGTATGCATGAAATTGCCCAAGCTTGCATGATGTTGATTTATGTTCAATATATGTTTAAATATGCTGAACATACACTCTATTTATGTAGAAACTACTAAAAAGGTTCTAATATGTTTTGGGACTATCATTCAGATTTCAAACAGAGTTCATTCAGGATCATTATATTCCATTTGAATCGTTATGAATGGTATTTAAACTAAGTAAACTCACTAATTCACTCAGGTATAATACTTGGTGTAATATGACAATTATCGTCATTAGCTTTCTACTTGCTTAGTAATACCTGTTGGTTTCACTCAATGCATGCTTTCACAGTGTTAGCAGTAGTTATCATGGCTATATGTCATGGAAAACCCATTAGGGGAAACTTTCCCACGTTTGTTTGAAGGAGGACCTTCACAGGGCTTTTGACCAAGTGCATGATCATTCTTGATCCCTAAAGAGATTTTGACAACATCAAAACCCATAAGGACTCATCAAGGACAAATGATAGATCAATGTTGATAGATATTTGGATCTCACTTGTATATGTATATGTCCTTTGTGTGTTGAACTAGTTACAAAGTCCTTCAAAATAAATTATCAATGTCAACTCCTCATCAATGTGAAAACTTCGTGTCATCCAAATGTTATGGTGGCGTTATAGGTGTACAGATGATATCTGACTCAGACAGTCTTTGCAGATCTGATCTAATATTGACTGTGAGAAAATGACACCTATCAGCCCATGACAGATTGGAATGCATTGGTATAATATTTTTGTGGGAAACCTTATATGGGACTACATTGTGTAGTTGATTATTGTGGGAGATTTCAATGTATGAATATCCACATTTTGAAATCAGATTACTTGTTAGTCTGAGATTTGTTGGATTGTAGTCATGTGTTGATGGTTTTCCCTAAAATGAATTTTCATCTGAATATGCAATCACCCCACGTGGTCTGTGGTGTAATGTGTCAGCCTTTGTGTATTATAATTGAGTGGCCTAACACTGGACAGACTGTGAGATGACTGGCTAAAAAGTGGTTGTGAATACAGGTATCATGGTGGGTGCCTCTTGAGAATATTGTAGGCATCTGCCCTCATTCAAAGGAATCAAAGGTGTGTTAAATGTAGCAGTCACTTGTTGAATTACAACTGAATACACCTTGAATGGGACAAGGCAGTTGGAAATATTGGTCATTGTTATAATTCTGAAGATAGGAGTAGGCCATGCATCTTAATTTGACATTGAATCAACTTGAATGCAATTCGTCTCTATTAGCATGATGATGTGGCTTGCTTCATTGTGGCATCCACCCATCACTCAGCAGCAGCAGCAAGAAGAGTTAGCACACCTGAAAATTCACTTCCAGTATTGAGGGTGGCCAAACACTGAGCAGATGCTATCACCCTCCATGGAGTCACAGACCTACTGTTGCCCTTCCCATGCACACGAGCCATACACCTATCTTTGCATGTCTGTGCTATTCCATTTATGACGTCACAAAGGTCATTGTCACCTGGATGCACATTGTCCAAGCCTCTTGTAAACACACACACTGTCACGTGCTCCATTAGAGTCTACAGATATCTATTTGTTCCTATTGCATCACAATTCTATTGAATTGGCAAAATATTTTGGTCTATTGTCAGGTCACTTCTGGTTGTCATAACACCTGGTTGGGTCGTGATTTTGATAAAAAGTAGAATTTAAAAATACGGTTACCTGTACGAAAATGGGCCCAAATGTTGTTTTGCTGATGTGTGACAAATACCAGATTTCATTGTGATGTTTTGGTCCCAATAGTTTCCAAAAGTTGTATTTTGGTTTGCCTTTCAAATGCTTTGAACTTTCTCAGATTTGCTCTGCTCAGTGCATTTGGGAATTTTCCTCATTTGCGTTTTGCTACTACATCATTAAGGCCTACCTGTCCCTGTGCATGCATTTGGGGGTCCACAGATGTTGTCACAACATCCAGGTGCATTTGGGTTGCCATTCTGGGTTGTCATTTCAGGCTGTGTGCTTTTGGCCATTGTGCAAATGAATTTAGACCTCAGATCATTAAACAGTGTCCACTTTCCTGGGTCTGCCAGCAGTCTGCTAGACTTGCAAGTCCACAATGGCAATCTGCTTGCCTTTGAACAACAACCATTGAGGTAAATTGACACTAGAATCCATTGGATGGTTGGACCTCGGTAGGGATTTGGAGGACCTAGCAGTTTGCTGATGATTCCTCAGTCATCCATGCTTTGCATCTTAGTAGAATCCCTCCTGGTCATGCTACCCTCCACATCTGATTATTACCTGCCTACCTGGTCAGGTGTTCATCCTTTTCCTTTGATGTACCCTGATTTTCTGCTTCAAAGACTTGCCACCCAAGACTAATTGTTGGCCACCTAAGATCGATCGTGGACTGCATTGACAATCGATTCGATATAGTATTGAACACATTGTTCAACCCCATAATCTTATAACAACAGGTGACTGGAGATTTCTGTGAAATCATAGACTTACAAATTTTAAAGTATGGGATTAACTTTGGTGGTATGATACTGGTGTCGAATGTACTTTGATGACACTAAACCCTCCAAGCAAACTAGCCAATTTTCCTAAGCTAATTTTCTGAGCATGACAATTAAAATCTTCCTAATTAGATTGAGTGTATAATTTTGTTGACCTTACGGAAGTTCAATATCTGGGTTGAAGTCACTTTTGAGGACTATAGACTTCAACATAGGCCTACAAACTGAAGGGGAAAAAATTGAGTTCTGAAATTTTGATTTATAGCTTGACCAAAAACTGACCAGCTGGGGTGGACAGAAGGCAGGTCAACTATTATCACCTTCTGTGAAAAAGGTAACTGTTAAAGTGTTCAGAAATTCTGAGGGGCTTGACCAAGTATCACGCAAGTCCATGTGTGGCCCTTGCAACTGGTCATTATTGACTGACCAGGGCCACAGACTTGATCAACACTGTCCAATGTCTGTTCATAGAGCTATAAGGGGTTAAGTTATACATCCATGGTCTGTTGAAGGTCATCAGACCCAGTACCCCACGGTGGCCATCATACCATAGAAATGAACTGACATGGGCCATTGACTTCTGGAAGCTTTGGGGTCAACCTGGATGACCTACAGGCCTTAATAAGCACTGGCCAAACTGGGAACAATCAGTTTTCAAACAATTATAATTATTTCAGCCCATCGGATTCAGGCTCTAGTAAGTTCAGTAATTGGCATATTAATAGAAAGTGTCTTTGTTTATTTTATTTTCAAGAGATATTTATCCTTGAAAGTGCTTCTGTTCCAAATCATTAATAAAGGGATGACTCTTTATTTATTTTTGGTCTCCCCGTCATCTAAGTTTGTTTCATTACTTGCTTGAATCATGATACCTCACTCAAGTGTATTTCTCAACATGTGGTCTTCATAGAATCATTATAGCCTGGTTATGTAGGGAGGATACAATTGTGATTAATGTCTTATTGGTTCTTCTTGTTCCCCTGGGACTAATCTTCAAGGTTTAATTGAGCATGTTTAGAGACTACTTCCAATGATCTCTAAAATCATGAAAGCTTGGAGTCCATTTGAAATGAAGCGGCTTGGTGGCCGAGTTAACAATTTTGTTGGTCACATATGGAAAAAAGAAGCGGAGAAGATTGCGTTCGATGCTTGTTTTGCCAAGTTCAGCCAGAATGACAACCTCAAAATGGTCCTACTTGAAACGCAAAACAAAAATCTGGCAGAGGCATCTCGTGACACGACGTGGGGAATTGGGCTGTCTCTTAATGACAGCAATGTATTGAGTGGTCCTTGGACTGGGAACAATCTGCTTGGTAAAGTCTTAATGAATGTGAGACAGCAGCTTAAAAACAATTCATGACAATCTAGTTGATGTTTATTCTCAGCATCTGACCCAAGGGAAGGAGATACATGCATTTACTTGGAATGATTATTATTTAAGTAAAAAATTTTAAGTAACCTGAAAAAATCATATCTAATATGTAATGACATAAATAGCTGTTATAAACTATATATTTGAAGTGTCTCATCATATAAGATAGATATTAGTTGGCACAACAAGTCTGTAACCAATTAACTATATGTTGTGGAGAAGTAATAATTATGAGTTGTTCATGCTGTCATGAAACATTTTGCAGATCATATGGTAATGTCCTCCCGTGGTAGAAAATGCCTATTGGTGTGCTTTTGGAACTTGGTGTTGTGGACTATGGCACTGTGTGCAGCCCCTAGCAGCTAACGGTGCTGTAGCGCCACAGCATCTTTGTCCGATGCTTGAAATTTATTTTGTCATAGTATATATATAATTATGTGAATTTATTCATATACACAATTATGATCTGCAGAAATAGCTTCATTTGCCTATTTAAAGTTGCACCAAGTATGTTGAATGATTGAAATATGGTGAATCACTATAAATAATCGTTTTAATATTATAATTATACATAAACATATATACTATACAGATATTGAGTACAATTATATGAAACTGATATTATTAGCTGGGCTAAAAAATTGATGGTTTACCTTTTTCCTGATTAATTGTATAAACTGTTAGAATACAGTAGAAAGTATGTGAGCCTATGAAATAAGTTTGAGTTATTCCAATATTACTTCTTTCATTTTATTTAATTTTTAATGAATGACATTTATATGTTAGGTGTCTCTGATTGGGATAAAAACAATCTATTTAGTAAGTGTATCTTTTGTCTAAATACCATAATTTGTGCTAGAAGGATAATGGTGTGACGGCCTATGGGCACTGTGTGCAGCCCCTAGCAGCTAACGGTGCTATAGTGACGCCATACCATCATAAAATGTATATTTTATCTCAAGGAATGCTAATTTGGGTAATTTGTGTACTAAGTATCAATGTGAAATTTGAGACTTCTCATGAAAATAGCTCATTTTTGAGGCAGGGATGCTTTCGGCATGGGCATGTTTGTACATAAGGGACATCAATATTTAAATAGAAAGAGATGGTATTATCTACTTATAGGTTAACTGATATAAAGTGTTGCTTATGGGTAATGTTTTTGCATAATCCCCTAATTCATGCATTAATCTTGTCCATCAGATTAGTGCAACTTTATAATAGTTTCGTCTTATTTTGTTTTTAGTTTTTTTTCCACTTTCATTTTTTTTCCTCTTTATTTATAATTTCTTTTATTCTTGTATGTTCGAATTTTTCATTTTAGAACAACCCCATTCAACTTACAGCTATGTCAGAGGATTTGCTTGAAGTAATAGACTATAAACATGTTCTGGTTTCTAACTGTAATTATTTTGATGTTACAAGTGATATGTCAGGACCGATAGTAGAGAAGAAATTTGTTGTGGCTCACCTTAATATACATAGTTTGCCGGGTAAATATGATGAGCTTGTAGAATTATTGAATATATTAGACACAAAACAAATGTTACCAGATATTTTCCTTTTATGTGAAACTTTTCTCTCTGAAGCTAATCACAGTAGATACAATTTTGATAATTATGATTTGCTGAGTGAATATCGAAAAAATAAGCGTAGTGGCGGAGTCTCAATTTTGGTTAAATCCAATATAAATTATATTGAAAGACCGGATCTTAGAATATTCGAGGAAGGGAAGTTTGAATCTATTTTTATAGAGCTACCACAAAAACATTGTAACAATGTAGTAATTGGGGAAGTCTATAGAGTCCCTGGAACAAGTGAAGTAGATTTTCTTGGGAATTATGAAAAGATTGTCGATAAAATACGGTCAGAGCACAAAAAGGTGATCATAGGAACAGATCAAAACCTTGATTATCTGAAAATAAATTCTCATGGAAATACAATGAAGTTCTTTGAGATGAATCTTGATAAAAGCATCATCCCAACTATTTATAAGCCGACGAGAGTAACTCACAATAGTGCAACACTCATTGACAATATATATGTTGATGTGGAACTGCATACAAATTGCAATTCTCTTATTGTTACAACTGACATATCTGATCATTATCTGTGTTTGGCGATAATGCAAGACATTACAGAAAGTAATGATGTTTGCCAGGAGTATAAAATTCGCAAAATTGATGACACAGTCATGCGTAATATGAATGCTAGTCTGAGAAACAGAAATTGGAATGACCTGAATACCATGACTGTGCATGATGGCAGTGCAAAGCTAACATCAGAAATTAAAAAAGTGATGGACTTTTATGCTCCCGAAAAAGCAAAAACCATGAAAAATATTAGCCCAAAACAAAGTCAGCCATGGCTTACCCCTGGACTAATGAGATCATCACGTGTATGTCAGCAGATGTACAAAAAAGTAGCTCGGAAAAATAGACAAAGTCCTGAGTTCCTGAATTATAAGGATTACCGTAACCGACTGAATAATATTCGAAGAAATGCAAAATTTGCTTATTATGGAGAACTCATAAAAGAAAACCGACAAAATTCTAAGAAAATTTGGGCTATAATTAATAAATTAACTGGCAAGCTACGTAACAAAAAGGAAATATCAGATGAAATTTTGGTTAATGGCATCAAAGAAAATAGAGCAGATATAATAAGTGACGCTTTTGCTAAACACTACAGTGAAGTTGGAAAACAGTTGGCTGACAAAATAGAAGAGAAGCATAACATAAAGGATCCAATGCAAAACATGGCAAATCCAGTACAGCAAAGTTGTTACTTGTTTCCAGCAACAGTCAAAGAAATAGAAACTATCATAAAGAATCTGAAAACTAAAGACAGCAGTGGGTATGATGAGATCTCAAATAGAATTCTGAAAACAATATGTCCTGCAATAGTTGAAGCTCTGAAAATATTATTCAACAAATCTATGCAAGAAGGTGTATTCCCAGATAATATGAAGGATGCAATAGTCAAACCGCTTTATAAGGGCAAGGATAAGACAGAAATAGTAAACTATCGTCCAATCGCCTTACTTCCAGTAATATCAAAAGTGTTGGAGAAAATTATTCACAACAGAGTTGTAAATTTCTTTGCCAAACATAAAGTATTATCAGAGGGGCAATATGGATTTCGAAAAGGAAGAAGTACTAATGACGCCATCTTAGATTTTACAGGAAATATTCTTGAAAATATGAATAAAGGATGGTATACAGTGAGCCTCTTCTTAGACATGTCAAAGGCATTTGACAGCATAAAACATGAGACGTTATTTAAGAAATTGGAATTTTATGGCATAAGAGGCAAAGTTCTTTCATGGTTTAAGAGTTACTTAGTCGATCGACATATAAAAGTGAAATATAAAGATGTTACTTCAAATAGCTATTTAATGTCTTATGGTACCCCGCAAGGCTCTGTCTTGGGTCCACTTATGTACATTGTGCTGGCAAATGATCTTGTCAAATGCTTGAAATTCTGTGGCTGTGTAACATTTGCTGATGACACGACTGTCTTTGCTTCTGGGAAAAATTTGAAGTTTTTATACAGAAAGGTGAATGCAGATTTGGAGAATCTAGCTGACTGGTTCAATAGTAACTCTCTCACACTTAATGTGGATAAGTCAAAATACATCGTTTTTCGAACTAAAAGGAATGAAGTGGCATATCATGGTAAAATAAAGTTAGGGGGAAAAGAGATAGAAAGAGTCAGTAGCATAAAATTCCTAGGCATTTCCGTCGATGAGTTTTTAGATTGGAATACACATGTTAAAAATGTAATAAGAAAAATAGTAGCTGGCAACTACAGTCTCAGCATGGTAAAAAATATTCTCCCATCTCGAGTTAAGCTACAGATCTATCACTCGAATATTCAAAGCCACTTGAACTATGCACTGAATGTGTGGGGCCCAATGTTGAAAATTAAAGATCTAAAACATATCAGGAAACTACAGAACAGAGCTGTCAGGGCTATCTTCAATTCAGGAACAAGAACTAGACTATTGCCATTATTCAAAAAAGCGAAAATACTTACAATAGAGGATGCTATACAGTTAAGCCTTGCTAAAATTTCATTTAGGTATGTCAATGACACCTTACCTCCAAGAATTATTAATTTATTTGATGTCATAGACCACCAGTATCTTACAAGAAATAGAAACATTTTACGAGCTCCACATCATACAATAGAACAATATAATAAAAGTTACTTAGGTCGAGCACCAAACATTTGGCTTCATCTAGATGAACATCTAAAGAATTCTAATAATATTAATTGTTTTGCCAAAAACTATGTGATATCCAAAGTGTTACTTTATTGAAATTTCACATAAATGTTAATGTTCTGTTTTTACTTTTATTATTATTATTATTATTATTTTTTTTTTTCTCTAATATTTTGTTGACATAAAAATATCTGTTTACTCATCAAACCATTTTCTTGTTTGTATATATTTTGTGTGTGTGTGTTAAGTATTTGTGTACTAGTAATAGGGGTGCAACTTTAAATAGTTTATTAACTCTGTTGTGTCCCTTCTTGTTGTTATTTGTAAAATAATTCACATTTGTAATTATCATGTAAAATGTATGTGTTTTGACAACAAGATGAATAAATATCTATCTATCTATCTATCTATCTGAAGTTAGTTGTTGGCAGATGGCAGCACGGGTCATAGCATGCAGCCAAAATGAGGCTTGACGTGTTTTGAAGATTAAAGAGTGTTTCTCTAGAGTCTCACTAAAGGTCATGATCAAAGGAGTTGACACAAGGTGTGTGTGATCAAGGACTTGTTCGAAATTCAGAGTGACATCTTTGATAGGTCTCTGATAATTCTCAAGGGGCTAAAGGAAACCCTTGTTTCTGCTGGGACTTACTTGATTACTTCTCCATCTAGTTCAAGTCTCTTGGGGGAACTTAAAAAGTTATTTGATATTAGTTGAAGTTGGTCCCCATAGACTTCTGGAGTCCACAAGAAAGCACATTCTGTTAAAAATGCAGATATTTCAAAACAAATTGGAGGGGAAGAGGAAGAAGAAAAACAGTCAAATTGCGGAGAGGAAATGCACATTTATTCACACTATACAGAGAGTCTGTCTTTGAGAAAGATTTCGAAAAATAAATGCACTTACTGCTAACTAGCCTAAGTGGTTCATTTTGAAGTTGCTTTTACAAGCTTGGAATCAGTAAAAGGTGATTTTTTAACAAGGAAAAATTTCCTTTTGCCCCTTAACAGTGGCCATGATAGGGCTGCATACTGTGTGTAAGTGGGCCACTTTAGTTTTTTTTTGCACCCCCCCCTCCACAACACTACCACTCCTCAAAAAGGGAATAGGAAGTTTTTATGCATTGAAAGTTATAGCATGAAAGTTGGCTCGTTCATTCATAGTTGCTGCATTGACTCAGTCTTGGATCAATGTTTGCCCCCAAGAAAACTGCTGAAGTGAGATTAGGTGAAGATAAAGCTTATCCTGTGTCAGTGTCAGCAGCCGAGCAGTGTGGTGAAGGATAACAGACAAGGAGTAGCTAAAACAAAAGTTGGAAAAAAGTGCCATGACCCAGTGGGACCACAGGCTTGGTAGGACCTCTGAAGTGACCTGAGGTGTGCAGTTACACCCAGGTTACACTGGGTTACTCCAGATTGCCCTTGGCTAAATCCTAGCTCTGTTGCAGTCAAAATATATCTGAATTCATGTGTGCTCATGTGTTTGATTAAAGCATAAAAAGTACATGAGCACTGAAAAAAGTGTCCAAAAAAACTTGTTAAAAATACAAAGGATTGCAGAATGAGAGAATAACCTTACACAAGAAAAACACCTCAAATAAAAACTGCTCTTACTTTTTGTCCCAAGCCTAAAGGGTTTGCAAATAAGATCCAGATTATGTTCCAGAGTGATTTCAAGAAAATAATTGATATAATGCTCAATTCGTTTAGTATACAGGGATATTATTACAGGAATTTCCAATGCAATCGTGACTAAATGAAGCACTAACTTTTTGTCATCGTCGTATCACTATGCATGCAAATAGAAAAGAAAACAAAAGGAACATGTATGCAGTAAATGCATGTTATACATTTTGAAGCCTGGATGAAATTATCCCATGGATTTTGTTATTTGATATATGCTGTCAAGAGATGTGTTGGACCATTTCAGCCGTATTATAAGGCACAAATTCAATTTGCAAAGAAGTAGCAATTTGGTGAAATTGATACATGTACTGGGAGTGTTGAGTCTGGGGACATGACATGGTCATTATTTTGCTGCTGTGCTTGAACGTGGTCATCAGACCGGTGTAGTACCATGGTGATTAGTGGTGGAAATTGATCTGCATCTGACCACATACAGGTAGTCAGTGACTAACAACTGAATAGTCACTGACAGTTTGTGCAAATGGTAGTCAAACGTCTCTACTGGATATTAATGAGAATACATCCAATAATCACAGACCATGCAGCTGTCCACAGAACTTCAACTCAGTTTTGTGTATTTGAGAAATAAATTTAACAATTTCAAAATGTATCCAACTTGCATTCAACTTGCAAAGTTTGCATATAAGTTGAGTGAGTTGTAACATGAGTTGCCTAGATCTCATTGCCTACAACAATGTACTTGGATTTCATTGCATCAGTTACTTGTGCAGCCCCTGGATAGCTCTGGATGTTAAATCACAACATGTACAATTGCTGGTTGCAGGTTTCAGGCATACATCATTTGAGAAACAACAGTTGGTCTTCTCAACTTAGCAGTTTGGCTGTCTTCTCAAGTGAAAACAATGTTATGGTATCATGTCTTAACTGCAGATCCCATGTACATTTGCATGTTTCTTTACAGTGGTGTTTTTTTACCTTCTTTTGATAATTCAAAAATTGGCTAAAATGGATGTTTCCAGTTGATTTCCATTTGGTGTGTTTGATTAACTAGGCACTTCTGGCTTCAGAACTTGATGTTCAAAACAAGCAGATAAAGAGCTCTAATGAATCATCATACCCTTAATTCATGGATGCTTTACGCTACTCCTCCCAAACTACTCAATGCCCACACCTAAAACTTTGCAAGCAACATTATTTCATGTCTTACAACAACCATAAGTGGTTGTCGTTTCTCAAACTGTTCATATTATACCACTACACTTAATTAATCATTTGCACACCTATCAATCTTCTCTAATGTTGTAATAGTAGTTGTTCTGTTTTCCCTGGACTCCTGTTCTCATTATACCCATTATTACGGGTACTATGCTAGTATATAGGAATGACAGTGACCAGTAAATGTTACTGCAAGGTATTATTTACCTTTGCAAGTTTCAATGGCACTTACATTGATATTTTACATTCATGTCAAGTTTTCTCACCCTGAAGCTCATAAAACATAATTGGCTCAATTTTGTATGTTTGGTGAATTTTAATTACTATAATATACTGCAGTGCACTATGTCACTATCAAACTGAAGATCTTTATTGCCAGTAGTCATAATGCTGTAGTTATGAAATGTGGATCCTTGAAATGTTTGTTTTGGTGGTGATTATATTGTCAACCAGTCAACTGCTCCACTTGACTGGTAGTGCTCCAGTGAGTAGTACAGTGTACTGGTGGTTCACTGCAGATCCCAGACACCTGTAGTTGCAGCAATTTGAAAAATAATTTCCATGTGCACTCAGTTATGAAGTTTAATTGCTAAGGTTATAAAAGTTGGGAGGGTCTCTCTTGAGGAAATTATCTTTTTATGTTAGCTTTTGAAAAGTGAAAATAAAGTTCTTTGATATTAATAGTTTTTCAAATGCAATTCATACTATTTCATAGTCATGTAATTCTTAAATTTATTATTATGCTATTCATCCTTGCTATAATTCGTGGGAAAGTGCCATAGCATAAGTGGTTTCTTGAGTGAAGTTTATAATTTACAATTTACAACTATGTACAATTAGCTGGTTTGACTTGCCATTCCTATTGCATCCATGAAAATAGAATCTGTGATGTAATAATATTTGGTAAGGTGTGTGATTGGATGTAGTCTTATGTGTTTCTATTGTTGCACTCCTTTGTACATTTATAGTGCAACAATATGTAATTCATTGTGTACAAGAAATACAATGCATTTACACAGTACAATGGCAATGTACAGGTGTACATATTTATAGTGCATTGTGTAGATCATACATTGTGTATGGTTGGTAGATTCCTCCACCCAATTAGATTGAGTAATGTGTTCAGAAGTGTTGGAAGTGTCTTGGACTATTGTTGAGACCCTTGATGTTGGGAATTATGGCCTATAAAGGTATATATGGTGACCATTTTCCAATGTGCACCATGTTATCAGTGAATTGAAGCATGTTTGAAGTATGCATTTTGGGTCTGGAGGTGTGAAATGGCTGGTGGAAGTCCCTGAAGACAGCAGGAGATTGCCAGAGGTAGGTTGTAAGGTGAGAGGAGCAACACTATGTGTACATTATAAGTTATTGCAATCTACAATTTGCTACATGTGCTTGAGTATGGCTTGCCACTCATGGAGGGAGGTGGGCTGGAGAGTGTCTACTGAAATGGCAAGGGTGTCTTGAAGACCCAAGTTCAGGGCCTACCAAATTTCAGGGTGACAAAGGATGAGCAAAGACCTGCTCAAGGTCATTGGAGCTTCATAGAGGTCATCTGAGGACATTTTATAGGTCACCCCAAGGTCACAGGTCACTCTAGCATGTCTGGTCCCTACAGGTACAGTTGTACAGTGTGGTAGTGCAGTATGATGCACAATGGTGTGATCATCCCACATGCATTATATTAATTATGTGGAGAAGTTTAATTGACTGATAATAATTTACATGTATCTTGCCATGCTGAAAATCAGTTTGTTTCTACTGGCGACCACTTCTGTGGGTACTGGAGACACTCAGGGAAAGTGACTTGATTCTCAGAGTGACTGGAAATAGTGAGAAGAAAATATGGTTTCCTTTTCCTGCAGCATGGCAGCAGAATGCAGTTTCAATTTGGCTGACCCATACAATGGCATACATTTAGATTTAAGTACCATTCTATCAGTTTGGTTAAAACAATTAAGATCACCAGTGGTTCACTGCTGACAATTGTTGCATCTTGCCCTTCAAGATGATCCTAATACCTGGTATTTGCAAATGTTTGGTGGCATCTGTCAAGTTGCAGTGCATTACTCTTTAGTGTTGGGACTTGTTGTCTAAACTGAAGGATGCCAGACTGAAGGGCAAGGTAAATTGTAGTTAATGGATGATAAGGAAGGTTTAGACAAGTCACTTGACCATTGCCATGATGCTGTCAGGGATGTGTTACTGCAAATTTTGTGTGGCAAACGTTTCTAAACTGTCCTGTTGATTCTTGACCCTTGAGATTATGATATGAAATGGCCAACTAAGTATTTGGCTACCTACCACTTCTTGTGTGTGGGTCACTGGTGGGCATCCTCATAACTCAGGGCTCCCTGAGTGAAGCCAAGCTCTGTGGTGGGAGAATGCTTTTGGGACTGCTTTTAAGAAAATTGAAACTGTACTGAGAAAGACACTTTCCATTTTGAAGTTGTCCACAAATTATTGATATGAAACCACAACAATGGAAAGTAGTGTAAGGTAACAGACATAACTATGATGGTGTTGCTTTGCACAGTACCCCATCTCAGCTGGCTAGTATCAAATTCCCTTCTTGAATAATGAATATTAAAATCTTGGGTACATGAGTAGCAGCTGAGTAGCTAAGTTGAAATCTGGCGAATTTCCAACTTCTGATCTGCTTGAATTTTCTTGAAATAGAAGAAGCTCAATCTGATGTCTGCTTACTGTCTGGGAAATGCAAAACCTTTTGGCAGGACAAACTTTTACCCTGCTGCTTTTAGGGTTTTAGGGCTCTGCCAACCTGTCTCTTGCAGGTCTGTGCCCTTGGGTTTCAACCCTTCAACAATGTTCAAGGGGCAACTATGAAACCCTTTTCACTTTTGAAATCTCTTGAATCTGTCAAAATTGCACCTGCCTCTGCTATCATGATTTGGAGTGTTCTTGCTACTCAGTCATTGCGTGATATTGCGCTCAACAAATCTTGACAGTCTCATTAATTGATTTTATCTGAATTTTTCATGAATTCTGTCTTGGCCCAGAATTTCCAGCAAAATGAGATCTCGTTCGATAATCTTGATATTAAATCGAATCGAGTTGAATCTGATGGGCAATGTCACTTCATCCTATGTACCTTTTCTTTTCTATTGAAATTTATCTCTGGGTTATGTCTTCCTTTGTATGCAATTTATATTAATATTAAGAGTGCAGATCTTCTTTATGTAAATAAAATCAAATATGGCAAAGTAAAATGGTTTTCCAAGCATGGATGTTTTCATTGCATCTTTGGCAAAAATATTGATAAAGTGGGCAGTCAGCATCTAATATGAACAGATATGGGTGATTCTGAGTAGAGACACAGAGGAGGGATTGGGGGTTTTTCCTTAGGGTTTTGTGGTATACCCCATGAGCCATGCATTGTGAGGTCCCACTAAGAGTCTTAGAGGAGAGGAAATGGAGAGGGTAAACTCAGAAATGAGGCAAGATCCCCTCTTGGTATTCATGGGTCATGTCCTCCTTATGATATTAAATCACCCTGTTCTTGTGCCCTCACACCTGACGCATAATATACACCTGTCCTGTATTTGTGCATTTCATTTGGTCATGCCATTTGCTTGGAGGTTGATTATTGCTCAATAATAGATCCTCTATCCTGGATGGGAAGCCAACACCCCCATGGATTTGTGGTCCCAAGTTCCAAGCCAAAGATGGATATTTTGTCCAAACTCGACTGATATGGTTGTGAAATTCATGTGAATCATACCATGTGCTATTGTACCAGTTCCATTGTGCTTGCACAAGCTTCCCACCTATCTGGGTCTACCTGAAGTACCATGACAACTTCACTGGCCAGGTAATAGCTGCATGTAGCTACACCTGCATGGGACTACCTGCAGTGCACGGCCTTGATACATGTAATGATACACTGCAGTTCTGACCTGCAGTGGTCATTAGTGGTCATATCATGGTCAGTGTCAAATCATGTCCCCATAGGTCACTCTTATCTGAGGTCAATCACATGTCATACATGTATAGCTATGTATGTATAATTCACATATATTCACCAATATTCTATGCAATGTTCTGTGCCATGGTCTATTGTGTTTGCTGACATCAAGTGTAGATACATGTGTATATCATACTATAATGTATTCTGGCTTTTCTACCTGGTCAAATCATGGGGTCAGTTTGATATCACTTAATTAATTTACCTGCCAGTTTTATGACAAAAGGATGTGTGTTGCCACCACTTTAATTTTAATCGCCTCCTCTGTTTGACTAACGTTTATTGCTGCCGCTATAAAAAGGTCGTAGTTGATACGAAGCTAGACATGTTTGCATGGATATTTTATTGAGTGACTCTGCCCAAAATAGCCAGTACTGCATCGCATGTATATAGCCTCGTAAAATGCAATTAGCTGCAGTTGTGATGGATGTGAGGTGTGAGGCTAATCACCGGTAATCATTAATTTAGTGATTTTTCCTGGTTGGTGATCTCAACATGCTAACTGGATTGAACGCCTGATGACTCCAGTATAGCTTTGGCTAAAGTTCCCCTTTGACCTTCACTATACTCCCAAGGTCACAGGTCATATTTTGGATCCTGGCTTTCCTGACCCGCCCTGCCCTTTGTGCTTCATTGTCTTCTACTATAGACTTCTCGGTCCAATGGAAAAAGTCTTGAAAAGTGACACTAGCTCCCGTATGGGTTGACAATAGTGATAGTGAAGTGATAGCCACTAATGGCATTGGATTAATCTTTATTGGCAAAAATATGGACATTGATGAATTACCTACTTTCATGAGTGTATCCATGCGCATATAAGAAAGTACTTCCACTCTATTCCTTCAGACACAGGAGTGGTCAAACGTGATCAAGTGGGTAAATGGTGACTATCAGTGTTCCATGGGAATGATATATCATCGCCCCCAAAAATTGCTGTGGCACCTACCCCTGTATCAGAATGACCAAAATGGACAGTTAGTCCAAGTTTGCTGGAGTGGGAGTGGGACTGGTCAAGGTATCAAAGCTTTGAAGTCTTGAGATGAGTGATGGGGTGCTTGCTAGCAGATAATCTGTGTTGAAAGTATCAATACATGTGCCAATTCATCTGCCAATATATCACAGATATGGTACAGATAGACTGGGGCAGACTGTCATGGACCTGTCTTGGGCTGGATCAATGTTTACACTTTGCAAGGTCATTCCAAGTGCAGACTTGTTGTCATAGTAACAAGAAACCCTTTGAAAGCTTCCTGGCAACTAAACCTCAGGATCGAATTGCTGCTCGAAGGTGTGCCCAGTGTTGTAGTCGTGGTGTTCGAACTGTTCATGCTTGGGGATTTCAATGTGACTTGTCAGACCTTTCTCTCAAGGTGTCAGTCTATCTCTGGCTTGAAACTTTCAGTGTCACTTTGGCACCTTTTTGCTCAAGTTAAAAGTCCTTCATCAGTCGCCATTGTTCAATTCTGAAGTATCAACTTTCTTTATTCAGGAAGCATAACCTTTGAAGACTTGCAATATTTGTAAATGTTTGAACAGCTTCATTAGCT
This sequence comes from Platynereis dumerilii, assembly GCA_026936325.1. Lineage (NCBI taxonomy): Eukaryota > Metazoa > Annelida > Polychaeta > Phyllodocida > Nereididae > Platynereis > Platynereis dumerilii. The sequence continues at coordinate 92,328,668 of JAPTHN010000002.1, forward strand.
TATGGCAGACCAGGTTTGTCTTGTGGTAAACATGTTCATGCGGTGATGTTGTATGTGCATTGTGCAACAGTTAGTCTATTTTTGAAGCAGCACCTTTGATTGATTTAATTTCTTGTCACTCCTGTACTTGTTGTTGGTCTCTTGGGAGGAAATTTGCCATTCCACTCTTAAATTTGACCTATCAGTTGTGTCATTTTAAGTGTGCCATGTCAATTTATGGTATCCTCTCTGGCATGTGTTTGTGGCATCTCTAATGAAAAGTCATGATGATGTTTCCATGATGACACACTCTCTGCCACCCAAGAGGTTGTTATGATCTGCTGTGAGCTAAATTATCTTTAATTTTTGCATCTTTTTTCCCAACTTGCACCTGCTGCTAGTGGCTTGGAAATGATTCCCCAATCATGCCTCTCAGACCTGTCATCTCCATGTCATGCGAGTGATGCAGACCAAATAATTATGCTATTGGCATCGTGAGCACCAACCTGTCATGGCCTGATTATGACGTCATAATGACGTAATTGGACGTAATTTACGTCATGAGATACTCATTAGCATAGCATGCAATGCACGAGGATTCTCTCTAAATATATCAGAGCCAATATCACGTGACCAAGATGGGACACAATTTCTGACATTATGTCACTTTTTGGCAATTTTGATAACCAAAGCATACATGCACTGCACGCTGCATTAACCAAAGTGCTTCTGAGATAACCTCAGATGGGGTAATGTGCCGCACACCTGAGCATGATGGCACCTTTACGTGAGTTGCAGGTGTCTATCCCCAATATTATGGGTTGTCTTGGGTTTGGTTCAAGATATCATCTCAACATTTAAAAAAAGTTGGCTTGGTGCCTCATTTTCGAGCCAGCTGACTTTCTTGTTGATGGAATATCCAAATTCAATGGTTCAAAGTCATGCACAAAATTCGACCTCCAACAGAATAAGTCAAGCTGGAGCATTATCTTTCATAATGTATCGTCTATGTACCGATATCATGTGCTTGGCTGATTCACCTTGGTCTAGGGTGTTTTCAATCAATCACCACTTGCAATGACTCAGTTTTCCCAAAATATTGAGTCAATTTAAGATCCAAACATTATCCATAACATGGTAGGCCAGTAGCAACTTCCATATTTTGGAAGTGAGAAGTCCATCTTACCTTACAGTTCTGAATCTGAAGGTCATCAGTGTAGCCCAAGGTCAAAGGGCAAGTTGTCCAACAGACAGGGGAGGTCCTGACAGCTGGGTGGTTTGCTGTGGGTCCCAAATAAACACTAGCTTATATTTGAGCCTGCATGGAATAACAGGGGTTGCTGTGTCACACAATAAACCTATTCTGTGACATGCAAACTCGAAAATATAGAGACTGGCCTACTCAGGTTGTCTTATTCTGCTCAGACTTTGACAGACAACTGCCAGCATTCATTGATGTGTTTTGTGCTTCTGAATGTCTTTTAAAGTTTGAGAGAAGGTCTCAGGAGGCTATTCTTCCAGAAGTTCAACTGTTGTATCCCCATGTAATTTTTTTAAAGCTTGCTAATGATCAAGCTTCTTTGTTTCGTTGCTTTGTTTCATGCAAACATGTCTTGTTGTGTGGAATTTCATGGTATACAACCATCTTCATGTTAAACACATGCAGGTGAACCAACTGTCTTGTAAGTGATCCCCATGTCGAGGCAGTACAGTGAGTACACCTGTGGCTGATCACATGGTACATTTACATGCTGCAGTATTTATAACATGTAACAAAACACTAATTAGGAGATCAGGAGCAAGCATTTCCTGCTACCTGTTCTGTGTTGCAATTGATCAATGTTGACACAATGCATTTTGAATATCATTTGAGTAACTCACACAGTTACATTTGTAATGTGTTTTGTACTCCTTTAGTCTTGCTGAATGTATATTATGAAAATGTATTATGTAGAATGACAAATGTGGAATTAGATTTTGTATGTGTCAAAGGAGTTTCATCAAAGAGCCCATTTGCATGGAACTGGCACTTTTGGCACAGGTTGTTCAATCTTTCAGCTCTTTGTTAAAATGTAACACTTTTCTGTGCAACATGAGATGATTAAAGCATGGTTCTGGCCATGATTGTATCTCTCCAGAACATTGGCATACAGCTGTAAACATTGTGAGGAACTCCCAACTATAAATTATCATGAGATGGCATGATTCATGGTATTTATACCTGTTGAAATGAACTGATACAAATCTGAGGAAGAGAAAAAGTGCAAAAAAAAAGTGAAAACAAGATCTGAAATTGTAAGAAATGACAGAAAAACACAGGTGGCAACTGCCTCCAAGTTCTTAGATCTATCTGTCAACTGAGTTTCCCTGAGTTGCACATTTGTTACACATCAGTGGCATAAATAAGTTACAATATTACACCCCAGTTCATCCAGTTGTACGTGTCTGTTACACACGTACAAGTATTTTTCATTTCAGGTTTTTCTTGAGCCAAGCTTTTTGATTTATGCCTAGAACCACCAATGGAACCACTTTTAATAGCTCTTTGATTTATGTGTCTTGAACTGTCTTCATAAGGTGTTCACTTTTTAAGCACCTTGGTAATTTGTCGTGTGTATGTACGTGTGTCTTGTTAATGAATGCTCATGCCTTTGAAAGGAAAACATGGAATTGGCAAAAATTCTATATTACATTAAAATTTAAAACATGGGGTTGAGTATTGAAAAATGAGGATCCTTTTCAAAGTCACCATTTGTCAACTTTTGCAAAAGTACTATTTAAAAGTACACGGTTCATCTCATGTCTTGTCTTTCTTTTTTCCATCTAACTCCAGAGTTCATTGCTGTTCGATCTTCAGCAGCATGTTCTGCGTCATGACGTAGTTCAAGACGTGGTTCAAGACGCTGTCTGGGGTGTAGTACATCATGTCATGACGCTGTTGACCCCAAGGCGTGGCTTCACCGCAATGAATTATCCTGCCCGAACCAAGAGAAACTCAAGCTGGAACAATCTTGAAAGTTGAAACCTACAGATCAGAACAAATGAAACCAGTTCTTATAACACTGTTTACCCAAGTGGTTCTGTAATAAAAAGCCTCAATGCAATGAATGGGCAAGTTTTTTCTTGTTAGATATGACAACAGTGATATATTTTCATCAGGACTCACAAATCACTTTTAAGTGGTCCATATTGAGTATTCACAATAAATTGATATTGGGAAGTTGTTGATCAAGGATCCCCTGATTCTTCAGCCTTTCTGGGTTCATGATTGTCAATATCATTATCATCAAAGCTTATTGGGCTAATGTAGGCTTGCCTGGCTTGGCATCAGGTATCACACCAAGCAGGCATCAGACTCAATATCCAATCATAGGAATAGGCATGCCAATCATTATAGACATGTTGGATGCTGTGGTTAGCTTGGTCAGCCCTCTCAGTGGGAAACATGAGCAATCACCCTGGGGTCAAGAAATTTGGGGTAGATCATGGGGTTTAGAAGGGTACATGCATATTAGAAGGTTTTCTGTTTGGAGGGGGTCAGCATCAAGCTGTATCGAGTTTGTAACTTGTCTGAATGATACAGATGGTACAGAGGAGGCTGTGGGTGATTGATTCTTACCTATGATATGCAGAAGAAGAACTTTGCAAAATCAGAACTGGATGGAGTTGATGAATGGATGATCTGACAGATTCAACTTCAGTGAGATTCTCTGGGTTGCATCCAGGTGGTGTTCAGGTAAAGGCTTGGATCTTTGATCTTCTTTTTTTTTTTGGCTGAGACACATATCTCTTAATTTGCAATTGCAATCCACAGAAAAAGTATGGAGTCTTGAGAAACTGAGAAGAGATCTCAAAGAAAGGGTTCATCTCTTGTGGAAGCACTAATCCTGGTTAATTGTCTGCAAATTGCTCAAATTGAAAAGACTGCAAACAGCCAACCACAAGGAGTGTGTTGTGTCAATAGATGGAGCTTAGTAATTCACGAAATGGTGCCCCTATACTTCACCCTATGCATTGCCCTATGCCCCTGTCAGTGGGATATACCCCAGACCCCATTAAATTGGAAAAGGGGAAAATCCAAAAACCCACTTATACCTCTTGGTCTAAAAGGCTAAAAAGGCCAGACACAATACTAAGATCTTTGGTAAATACAATCACCTGGTCTTTGTTATGTTCATGGAATGATGTAACACTTTCTTAGTAGGTTTAATGACGTCATACTTGCATTATCCAGACTGTATGACCTCACAATACTTTGACACATAGACTCAATGGTGTTTGGAATTGAGAAAGCCTCAGAATTTCAGAATGGCATTTTGGTGATCAGAATCTGATCCCAATTTGACTTGCTTGAAGTGGGATTTGTGGAGTGCAATCAATCACTGATCTCTATCAGCTTTCCTGAAGGTCCACTGCTGATCACTGCTTGATAAAAAGCTAAATTTAGCCCTAGGTTGGTTTTGGCTAATGGGGCATATTGTGTGAACCCGTTGCCCTTCCAGCCCTTTGTCCTCCTTTACTCACTTTTAGTCACTTCAGAATTATCTCCAATCACCATCCTTTTTCTATTTATAGAAAGTGATTTGAGAAATCTCAATCTCAAGACCCAAACTGGCGAAATATTTGGCAAATAAATATGGATTTGGCCTGCAATGAAGAGACAGTCAGTTGGTGTCCAACAGTGGCATGTCTTACAGCAGTTTTCGAGCAGGCTTGGTCAGTTCACTGAGGAGACCCTACAGATCATAAACTTCGATAGCCCAGACTAAAGCTATCAAGCAATTGACCAACTATTAAAATCACATTAAAATATCAGTCAAGATACTGCAACTGGTTGACCTTGGAGAGATTTCTTTGTTTTTAGGTAGCAAATGGTCAACTTTTAAGGTCAGCAGAGTAGTTTATGGGTCTACCCAGATGTCAGGGTGGGCATTACACATTTTCAGTCTCAGAGATACATTTCAGTGAACTGACCAAGCCTGTTCGAAAACTGCTGTATGAAAGTGATTATGATTTGATATTAATTATGTATTTGATATTGCTTTTATCATTCTGCTGACATGGAAGCTTCTTATTGTATGACATTGGATACTACTGACCTGTTACGTCGCCATGTCCTTGGCAAATGTGACTTTCACTGGCTCCAATACAAAACATTCTGGTAATTTTTGAAGTGTGTTTCGACTTCTCACAGGAAAAACATATCAAATGGAAAAAACAAATGTCAAGACATGTAAAATTGAAAAGAGAAAGCATGTCACCCATCAAGGCCCTTGCCTCGCTACATGTGGCCTGTGCCTGGATGGGGTGCACCCCTGACCTGCTTCTTGAACTATGACCTGTTACGTCTGTTGACCTCTGACCTAGTTGATCTGTGACCTAGTTACATTATGTAAAATTACAAGAAAGTACTTCAAACGTCTTGTACCACTACAAACATATCTTACATGCATTATGGACTGTTACTTGCAAACTTATTTCACTATTTGTTGATTTCTAGCTCATTTGGTCCCAAGCAAGTTGAAGCAACTCCACTAAATCTTGAGTCCTTTGTGATGAGATTCTCATAGACAGACTCGTTGCCTTCACCTGTTTCCAATTTCCACTGTCTAGTTTGGTTGATGTCTTGTGGATGTTCTTGCAAGCAAAGGCCACCTATCCAGCTTGTACATTTGTAAGTGAGGTGCCCCTGTTGATTCAGATACATGTCATGCTGTTGCCAGGTTGTTTGGAAGTGAAGAGGTCTTAGTTTTTTTTAACGTTTTGCAGCTTTCTTTTGAAAACTGTTGGTGGATACCTTTCGAAAACTTGTCAAGATTGATAAGGTTTACATTGTCTTTAGAGAAACCACTCTTTATTATAAAATCCTCAAAAAATTACTTCAGGTGGGTTTGCCTTGAACAAAACCAACTTTCATGTGAATTTCACTTATTTCAGATATTATCTTTATTCTGCAGCATGTTCTGATTCTGATCTTTTGATAGCTTTCAATTTCACAAACTGCACTTTTAAAAACTGAAGATTGTGTGAAGAAGAACTTTCACACACTCTTTCTGCAGCAGGTTGTCTTGAATTACCTTGGGGAGTAAAGGTGAATCGTCAACTCAACACATTTTACTTTCAAAGGGGAAAAAGGACATCGACAAATGCTGTTGAATGCAGAAGTTGAGCAATTATTCACTTCTCTTTTTATGTCAATTTCTCACGCAGCGTTTGAAAACAACTCCTGGCAGTATCCCGCTGAATGCTGTTAAGTAAATTTGCTGATTAAACAAGTAAATGTCCAATATTTGGTGTTGTCTGTTGCATTATTTGCTTGGGATGCTTTGGATGCTTGTGCAGCCAGGTCCTTCTATGTTGTGATCTCCCAACATCATGATAGCACACTGATGTCACAATGAAAGCATCATGATGACATAATGATAGGACAATAACAGCACAATAACAGCATGATGGAGTATGTTGTTTCCTTATTCAAATGGCTGATCTGGGTGCTGCTATTTGCCCCGGGGTTAATCATGTTAATTGGGATTGTTTGGTCTGTTCAACTGGATGTTGGGTAGCGTTGGTTGCTGCCCCATAGTTCATGATGGGGTACTGATGGAGTAAATAATCACCTGGAAAAGGGGGCAGGAAAATGACCAGCTGTTTCAGTATACTGACCAAACACAAATAGACAAATGCAAAAAACACCTTTTTTATGGGGCTGATACTTCAGCCATCATCTCCAGGTGGTTCATTTTCAGCCAAGAGGCCTGCAAAGGTAGGCAGGGGGTGGAAAAAAAGATTTGGAAAAAAGCTCAGTAAATGATGGGGTAGAAGTGTGTTGGTGACAGAAAGGGAGCATTCACAGAAAATCTACTGAATGGTTTCCTTGCTCTTTTTGTTGTTGTAAAATCTTATGCATCCCTCCCTCCCTTTCAATCCTTTATGACTTTTTCTGGTGTTTCCTACTTCATAGACTAAGAAGTTTTGTCAATAAAAGATCATAATTGCATGTGATTGAAGCACCTGTGCAACAAGGTGCCATGCAAAAAGTACAATTTAAACACATTTTCTTATTTCTTTGAATATCTTGCTCCTGCATTTACCTCACATGAAGGTAGAACTATGTCTAAAATACCATGGTAGGATGTTGATGATGCACAGACAGCACAGTCTGCTTACAAAGCCCCATACTGGTTTGAGTGACAGTTACAAGTACAGGTATTTACTATTGCTTACTAGTGTGCTGAAGAATTTACTCTCCTATAAATCTTCACACTATACAACAGCTTACTTCAGTGATGAAGAATTTACGTGTGAGGAAGGTTAATTGAGAAAAAACCCTTGTAGTAAGCCTGCTATTTTAGGACATCATAATGCTACAACTATTGATTATGTTCTGTTATTTATTGTGACATCACATGAATGTTATTAGCCATGTGATTTTTCATGTGATGTAGAGACACTTTCTGTCTTATTAGTTGTCACATAATCTATTGCTTGCTCAAAACAAGAGAAAAATATAGGTCTGAGGTAAAAAAGTTTGAAAAAAGACCACCCTTACTTGGCATAAATCTTAGGTTGCCTTTGGCGTAATCCTTCTTTTGAACAACTTGTTAGTCATACACACTCACTCCAGTGTAAGTGAAGGAGGTTTGCAATTATGATTCATATACATGCTGTAAATAATACCCAGTTGTTTGATGTGTTGAGTAAGTATTTACACTCTACAACTCTCATGTGGACATCAAATAGCATTGCAGATGTTACTTTCAGTGTAGAGTGTATGTTCCAAGTCTGGTATGTCTACTCTCAGAGAAAGTGAAATTTGAGATATGTCCATATTATCCGGTTAAATGAATACGAGAGATGGGGTGGGGCTTGGAAGCTATATAGAAATTGGGTTAGTTGTTGCCTTTGTTCAACACCTATCTATAGACTTACAGCATTGGCATTTGACAACCAATACTCTCCCATTGACTCCTCCTTTTGGGTGTTCATTAGTCTTGAATTCCAAATAAATATAGAAGTAATTGCAGGGTATTAACCGAGGAATATCCCATTATTTGTTATCAGAGATGCTCTTATATCAAATTTCTTGAACCATTGGAGCTATGTCTGGTTAGGTGACAACTCTCAGCAGAGATAGCCTGAGATAGGGCTGAGATAGAGCTGAGCTAGGGCTGAGATAAGAGAAGGGTTCCTTGACAGGTAGATAGATAAGATATCATTTTATCTGTAGGTGTCTTCACCCCCTGTATTTTGCCTCAACAGGGATTCAGTGGTGCTCAACAGGAGTTGGAATTAACCACCTATTTGTTTGCAGGTATCCAGGAAGATAGCTAGGTGTCTACTGGAATATGGTAGAAGATAGGGTGAGGTAGAGACAACCTTTGAACTGCATTCTTGCAAAAAAATACAAGAGGATAAAAAAGAGTGATGAAATTCCTACCTCCCACACCCAAATACCTGGGATAGTTCTTGCCACCACCAATCGTTGAGTCAAAAGGGCAATGCCCTAATGACATGTGCTAAGATATGGGTTACATAAATCTACCCTGCTTGATTCCAATGGATGAGGCAACCATGTTTTGAAGACATGCAGTCTGGAAAGATTTCTGCTTTTTTGTGTGTTGAAAGACAGCTCGTATATTATTATGACTTCTTAATTCATATTTAACGATTACTTGTCAAGTTGTCATCTTCTTCAATTATAAAATGTTACAGGCATATGTGCTGCAAGTGAGAAGTGGAAATAGTGGATTTGAAGCTATATTCTAGATTTTAGAAATCTGCTTTATATGAATTTGATGGAGAACTGGGAATCTAAATTTGATAAGTCTGTTTATATGAAAGACATCTGGAAAGTATATGATGGAACTCAATTAATCTGGATTGTTGATTGATGGAAACATGTGATGGACTTAGACCTATTTGTCTTCATGTATCTTCCTTCACTGTCAGAAATATGAAGTTGTTATCTAAATGAATCTGATGTCTGCACCCCTAATCATACTCAGATGATGATAAATTACATTCCTTTGGTTTTGATAAATTGGGAGCTTCCAATCAATGAGTGGAGTATATCATGGAACAATCACACATCTTATCATTGGTTCATGAGTATATATTATACTGTAAATACAGATGATGCCAGAATTTGTATGTAGTGAGGATAGCAAGGAGAGATAGATATGTAGATTTTTTGGTAGTATCTAGTCTTGGGAATGTTTCTAGTCATTTCTCAACCAGCATTTGTCAGCCTGTCAATTCCTGGGTATGTGGGTATATGTGGGATGTGATACACTGTTAGCTTGTTACATTGCTTGCATAGTGACTGACATTGTGCATACATGTGCTGTTTGGTATGTTCTTGTTTAGATGGTAGAGTTATGAGTGTCCTTAGAGAATTCGTGATGAAGTTTTTATGCATGATATACTGATTTAGATTGACTTTATGGGGGCTTTGTTTTGAAGGAATGTTGCAAATCAGCAAATATACCACTGAACAGAAATAGATCTGGAAATAATGAATTGAGGAAAACTACCCAACAAGCTGGTCTGATAGGGTGTATGACTGTTTGTCCAGTATTTCTACACCAGTGTCCTTGGGGACTAAATTGATTGAGAGTCTTTGAGATGTATGTAGCTAAGAAACAAAGGTCTTTATGTAAACTAACCAAGCAAACTGAACAATTGTTAGTAATATGTTTGATGTAGTGAACCAAGCTTAAGCCTTGATGTGTGGAAATTGGAGGCTGATTAATGAATGGATTGCATGATAATGAAAGGTGTTGAAACGACTGCTATAAAAATTTGATGACATGTTTTCTTTGTTTCCTTACAGGTGTTATGGCACATGGATGTGTTCCGAAGAAGTTTTCGTTTGTTATCCGGCCATGCCTGTATGGGCAACTCTTGTATATTTTGTGCGTTAAAGGTGAGTTGATTTTGTATTCGATTTTTATTGTACTTAGTAAATACACTGTGCGACACTGTTAGTCTTTGTTTATTTTGTGGTGATCAAAAGAAAATGCCTCTTTTCACTGTCCAATGTCATTTTCATGAAATTTATTAATTTACTGAGGTCTATCAATGTACAATGTATCTTTTGCTTTTAGTGTCACTTCTTTATTATTCTGTGTTACTGCAAATAAAGTGTGAAATGAAGTAAATTTTCTGAATATGCTTGGTATAGCAGTGTTCATGATGTACTTCAAAATGTACCGAACTTATAAGATACTATGTAATGCATAAGTCCTACACAGTGTTGTCAAATTGGCCACTAGACTGACCACTGGCCATGCTACACACACTTCAACGTAGATTTGCTTAGGGGCTTCAGTACCCTACACAATGGCACATTGTACCTGGTATACTTCAATACACATCACATTTTATATGTAACTTGAAGTCCAGTTGAGTGAATACACAATTCTATACATTTTCAGCACCTACTATACTTATACTGGATTCTGTCTCTATATTTCATGCTATATTTGTGATTCAATGGCCCCAAGTTGCAGTATTTTGGTCTAGCTTTCTGAGAGAGCATGATTTATCTTATTTAAATATGTCAAATGATTGTGTTGTTATTGGAAGTGACAACTTTTTCAATCCAGTTCACTTCAATTGGCAATACTTATATCTGTCAATTTCTTGTATTACCACTGTATGAGTCTCTTACTGGACTGTTAATCTATTACCCATTTGCTGTACTATTGCAGTACTAGGATTCTTCAGGACCCCTGCTACAATAATGTAAATCTGCAAATAGGATTTTCTCATATTAACTGGCATCCAAAAGGTGCTTAATGGCTAATCATACAATTTGGCCTGCTATCAGGAATGGCACATGGTGAGAATGACAATTGTCAGATGATATGGCCCACAATTTGATAGCTAAGACCTTGAGTAGTGCAATAGTGTTACAAATAGGTTGTACTCAGTAATTATTACCCCATACTGCTCTCACTGAGAACTCCAATGAAAGTGAGAGACAGGGTTGAATTAGTACTTAAAACTGTACTTAGTATGGCACTTCCTACTTAATCTGGCCTATTAGCAGTACCCAAGGGAAAGTGCCAACTTTGAAGTTCATAGAGATTCATACCACAATGCATTAAATCTAATGAATTTCATTGCTTACATTTTGATTATTGTGCAGACCACAATACAGGCCTGAAAGTCAGAATATGAAAAATATGGAGCTATTTCAGTGTCCAAAGGATCAAACTAAACCATGCTAAACCATACTCATGTTTGAATGACTTGGGAGTAGCTATTGAGGACCCTTCAAAAACCCATTAGCAATGTAATAATGCTGATGCTTGGTTGAGTTCTTGAATCTGTCAGATGATCTGACACGTCTGAAATACTCAATTCCACATCATTGCATTGTAGATACCTGTACCAAGTGTAGATGTGATTCGTAGATAACTTTTCACTTTCAGTCTTTGTAGTGTTCATTCAACACAACATTGTATAACCTCCTGTGCTATTTACAGTGCATAGACTGGTAGACTTCTGGTCTAATTAAAAGTGACAGTCCTATTGTATTGTAACTTCAAATGCTTTTGAAATTGGGTTCTCTTTAAATGCTTATTACTACATGAACAGCACAAAGTTCTCCAGATGTAGACCTATCTGTATAATAGTTCTTCACAAGTCCTGAAAAGTTCTGTCTATGTTATCTCAGTAATGTCACGCATAGCCATTGAGCATTGTTGAAAGGTTGTCCAAAGCAATTCACTTAGCCTGAATATTAGATTAGTGCAAGTGTAATGCCTTTGGCTTGCTTATTTAGCTGACAAGTGATTTGGCTCAGTTCTGGAGATGGGAGCCAAGTGCCTGCAGCTATACTTGTCTCAAACTGGCTTGTAGTGGCTATTTGTAATATGATTACAAGAAATAGTATGGCAAATGGTTGTTTGTTGGTAGTACTGAAGTGGAGTTCTAAGGATAGTGTTGAGTGTGGCAGAAACGTTTAGAAGAATAGCCAGTTTTGTTCAACAACTATTTGTGAAGTGGCCCCATTTCAATGGATTTCTGGATAGATTCTCCTGTAAATTATAGATTATATTGATAATTAATGGTATGTACATTCTATACTGATGAAAAGGTAGACTCACTATGTAGGGTGGTAACTTGCACCAATTAACATCCTTGTTATCACATTAGCCCAACCTAAACCCTGCTTATAAGCTCAGACGGTTAGATTGGTTGTTATGACTACACTGCTGATAACAAGTCACCTTTATTGGCTCCTTTCGATGCCTTTTGATACTGGCAAGTACTAAGCCCAAGGGCTGCTCTACAATTACTTCAGGTTGTAAGTACTGAAATCTTGCTGTGTTCTTGAGTAGCAATAACTATTATAAGCTGATTACAGAAAGTACTTGATGCCCCCTGGTAATAAGTAGTAATGTTATCTGTCCAGAGTCAGTCTTCTGTTGTTTGGGGTGATTTGAACTGTTTTCCAAGGGCAATGTCCTTACCTATTGTTCTTACCTATTGTCATCTATAGCCTGGGGTGACTAAGTGGGTCATCAGCAAAAAAGGGTGGAATCCCTAACCCCAACTTAGCCTCAGTTGAGTAGCATCAATGAACTATGCAGCCAAACACAGCAATCATCAGACACAACTCTGACAAAGGCCCCCAGGTGGCTCTTCGGTGCTCCACCTCAATGTGTTACCATGGCAACCATGTTGGTGTACTCAACTCAAACTCACCCAGAGAAGTGCTCAAACTGGGATGAACCCAATAACACCTCTAAGCTAGGTTTCTATCTATGGCTGTGCCATTATGGTGCTGCAGATGGTGGACTACTTGGTACTTCATAAGTGGAGGATGCTTAGATGACATCCACACACAAAATTACATTTAAATGGTATTTTGAAAGAGATAATAATAGTCTTTTAGTTGGTTCCATGTGTGAGGACTGTTCAAAAAGGAAGATGTTATTACATTTAGGATGACACTTATTACATTTAGGGTGACACCAAGATTTTGTGATGTAAATTCCATGATCTGTTTTGAAAGGGATTTCAAGCTGAACCTCTGTCAGAGAGAGAAAGATGGGTTCTTATGAATTGATTTCTTCAAATTCAAAGCCATGCCTTTTCGCTCTTTGCCAGTTGATTCTTCTTATCACAACATGAAGCTTGGGCTAGCTTTTGTTTGGCAAAAAAGAAATGAAGTCTGGATCAAGAAAGACGAACTTGATTCAAGTGCAATGGTTACTTGGGCCAAACAGACATTGATACAAAGTATTGGGCCTGTATTGATTGTTGATCGAAATTAATGGAGGATTGGTGCTAGTCCAGCGTGTAGTCCTGTGTACCTTCAGGTCCGCAAATAACTTAGCAGGGTCATATTTGTTGACTGGCCTGAGTAAGAAGAAAGGCATACTCAAGTGTTTGGTCTATGAATTAATAATGGTGAATCAAACTCTGTCTTTGCTTTACCTTTTGTGTGCCTTCCTTGAGTTGTTTAGCCAGCCCTATGATTGCTATAAGCTATCTGGCTCTGCAAATATTTGGCCTATTTCATTGGATTTTTGCCCTCTGTGACATACGAAAAAGATTATTTATAATGGGGAGGCCTTGCCTGGCACAGTCAATTGTTCAGGTGAATGGACATTTTTGGAGTTCTTCCCAGGTGAGCCTTGTGCCATGCCCATCAAGACCCATCAAGGGGAGGGGTTAAGTCAACACTGGAGCATGTTGAGATAGTATAGAAGTGTTGAAGAAGGGCCTGACTTACTCAATGCACTGTAATGTTTGGAGGGTGGTCCTCAGCCGCTCCAGTTGCCCCATTCTGAGTATCCCCTGAGTGGCAAGTTTGACTCTGTTTGAGCAATCACCTATTGAATTCAAATCCATCATTTTCCCTGCACGTTCTTTCGCTGCCCCAAGGATGCATGGGTTGCCATGGCAACATCAAACTTCTCACAACATCTCTCAACTGTCAGGGATGTCTCGCATCAAACGAGACCCGCCATTATTAAGACTTCAATGTCACTTCACAAGCTTTGTTGTCAAATTGTTGTCTTTCTTAATGAGATTTGCATCGACCTCCTCTCAAATTCTGACAACATCTGACAATTCTCTGACAACCGTTAAAACAACTATTTGCATAGTAAAGGAAGTCTTGGACACATGGGAATATGTTCTAAAAGATGTTTATGTGCCAAGAATATTTCCCAACCCCCTTTTTCAACATAAATTATTCTTCCTGTTTAGAACATTATTCGTTTACTGGTGTTTTGTAAAATGTTAGTAAAATTGCCTTTGTATTAAAAATGCAAGGCTGTTTTGCATGGAGGAAACATGTGGTACATTTTTAGACCTCAGTGCCTGGACTGATGTTTACTGAAATTTCAGATTGAAAAGCATATGTGACAATAGTCCATTGTATGAAGAGCAGAGTTTTAGTGGATCCAGAACTTTTCCCGCCAAATTGTATGTTTGTGAACTTGACAAATGGGCAGTTTTTGGTTTAATCTAGGACACATGACATTCTCACATGCCCCATGAAGGTGGAAGTGTGTATTGCTCTGTAATGGTGTTTGCATGTTGCACATCTATCCAGGCATAAGGGTGGTATGTGATACTTCATGTTGTTATGACATGTTGTGATGTTACCTTTTGACTTTTGAAAGATACTGCAGTAGTAATTGACTTTATTCACTGAGTTCTTTTGCATTGCTCACATTGTTGACATACCTTTGGGAGCAAAAAATAGTACCACATATCTATGTAGTGGCGCCAAAATGTTAAATTGGACTTAACACACCAACAATTGACAATTTGACATCTAATTGACTTGAAATGACTTCAAATTGACACAATAATTCACATCACTCAGTCATCAGTATCACCAGGGATTCAAGGCTGGTCAATGATGGCTTCCATAATGGCCCATCATCCAAGGCATTCAGCGATCATTTACTATTCACAGTATTCAGTTTGTGAGAACATGATGGGTCCCACACTATTTACTAACCGCAGTTATGCAGGCAATGGAGACCGTTGATCTAAAACTTGGATTTTGACAATACAGTCGGCCGCAACTATGCCACACATGACTGTTTACAGGCCCCAGGCATATTCTGCAGATAAATACAGTTCATCAACCCCGTACACAGGTATTATGGTTGATGTAACTCTTTATCCTACCACCCAGGGGTCTGAGTGTATAGATATGTCACATAAGTTTAGAGATCATCAATTGATTATTATAGCCCACTAGACTCCATATATATATATATCTTCATATTTGAAAATTCCCCATAAAAACAAACCTACTCACTGCTACTTCGGAGTATTATTCTTGAAAATTTGAGAATTTTGAAGTAATTTTCAACTATTTAATTTGTTCAAATTTAATCTCTGTTTAAAGTAAACCCATTAGGCCTAAATGCTGTTCTATTTAATTGATTGACTATCTGACTGACCAACTGACTAGTAAATTAATCCCATCAGCCCCCACATTCACCATAAAAGGAGGCAGTGACTCTTTTCATTTGGGGTGGTACTTGTGTTCCTGTGAGCTCAGAGCAGTGCCTGGGCAGCACTCAGCAACACTCAGCTCTGTGCTTGACCAATGTCCATTTAAACCTTTTATGATAATCTCTGTGTATTTCTTATTGCATTGATATTGACCATTGTCCAAGGTTGGGTTGGACCATCAATAAATCAATGGCAATGCTCGGGGATTACTCACTTTATTAAAGTAATTGCACATGATCGATTCATTATTTTGGGTGATCTCAATGTATTGGGTTGATCAGTGATGATCAGTCTAGTGCAAGGTACATTCGTGGGTGCAAACATGGGATAATTCACTCATAATTGGTCACACTCCGGTTTTGTGTATTAATAGCACAATCGATAAATGCTTAATTGTACTCATCTCTGTGCTTATAAAAATGCACTCAACTAGAAATAACGAAACAATGGACATTGTCACCTGCTCGTCGTTCAGTGTGGTGGTCCAATGAAGTGAGGTCAAATTGGGATAATTTTGTGTCCTTTTGACCTGTGAAGATGACATTTAAAAACTAAAATATTATTTTCAGAAATCACCCAAAATCATCTCCATCAGATGACTCAGTGACGGTTGTTGATTTTGAATTATAAACAGACTTATATTGTACAGTAAGTGCATAGGTCTCTTGTGTCTTTGAGAGGCTATTTCAGATCATTTCACACCCACTTCATTAATTTATATCAGCAAGGTCTTCACTTACATGTGCATTGATAGAAATATATTCATGCTATGCCATGGTATATGCATGCAGCTATGATTGACTGGTATACATGTGCACCATGCTTAACATACGTTGCATGTAGATCTGTGTGACATGTAAACATGGCTGTCAATCAGACCCAGACTGCAGAACTGGTGGAAATGCAGAATATGTGTTGGGCAGGACCAACTACCTGACTTGTAAGCCCTTTTCACACTTTTTTTTGGGCAGCAGGTCAAGTTTCAACATCCTGGTGGTGGCCATTTGCAACACAATGGCTCAAGACTTTAAACACACTATTTGGGCCATTATGAGAGGAAGTGGTTTTGGAAAATTTATCGAAATTTAGTAAGATCAATATTGTAGCAAATTGGTGATCACATTTATAAGGTTTTGGTAGCAAGCTGCTTTCAAGCTTTGCTTTCAAATAATTGTGATCATTTGATGGAACTACTAAAACTGAATCTTATTTTCAACCATGAAAATAAATTATTTCATTTAAGGTTTATGATGCTGTTTTGTGACAGATTGCAAGCTAAAAGCAAGCAGAGTGATGACCTGGGTTTGTGATCTGAATACAATGGAAATAGAAAACTTTTTTGTTGCAATAAAATTAAGTAAAGCCATAAAACTAAAAGGGCGCTTTAGTGACTCCTCCTTCAACCCCAAGTTACGTAGGCCTAATTGTTGTTTCCCTAAACTCCAGGCTTGGGAGGAAGCTCAGAAAGGAAGTGCTGATCAATAGATCAAGATAGTGTCATGCATTTCCTTCAGATATTCAAGTAATTAATTACATGTAGATGTTCTCTTCCTGTGAATGCAATGGGATGTACAAGGGCAGTGCTCGAATCGATGCATCATTTTAAAGCTACTTTTATTGTGGCGTTAATGGTAACCAAGGTCATTTTAAGGGCAATGTTGTAATAGAAATGCTTGAATTTCAACTATATACCAGTATATACACTTAGTCTGACATTTGAATTTAGACCGAGATTGCTGTTGCAGTAAATCTAGTCCTTTTTTTCTGGAGATTCTTTTTCCTACCATTGACACCAACATGACACTTGTAATCCTCCTTTACAACATTCGCTGCACTTCAATTTCACTTCAATTTCACACTTTTTTGGCTAATTGTATGTCAACAAGTGGAAGAATGGCTAATTTACATTTATTGCAACAAAAAAAGAAGAAGAAGAAGAAAAAGAAGATCCAAAAAGTAAAAGAAAATCAAGAAACCCCGGACATATATGCAGGATTTTGAATCTCTTCTGAACAACAGACACTCTGTTCACAATGTTCAGTACTACATACATGCGTTTTTGTAGGATTAGAAAAATAAGTTCTTAAACTGAATTTATTCAACTGTTGTTTTGAACAATACACTTTGTATTTTTATCGCCTTTATTTTTATTTTTTTTTTGGTTGAAATATTGTGCCCAATTATATCCATAGTGTTCCAAGTCAGATAATAACTTAATGGTCTCCATTTTGCTTAAGTTTTTCATCCATTTTGCTTAAGTTTTTCATCTAAAATGCAAGAAATCTCCAGGCTTTGTCCAGTGTTGTATTGAAAATACCTACTTTAGGTAGATGTTGCATTTCAGTGACAATTTAGTTATTGTGTTACAAATATCCACAGCAATACTCAAATTGAGGCTGTGTTCTGCTTGTTGCCTTTTCCCTGTTCCCAACCTGCAACAACTGACAGCAGTTGCGAAATTGATAGCAATTGAATCATAATTCCATAAATCGCCTCTCAAATTTGTCTTGATTTGTGATTGTAAAATGATTTAATGCAATTGGGTGCATCAAATGTCTCATAATGACATAACATGTTATTTGGTTGGCGTCTGTCATTATTTTCTGCCAGGCCCCATCCAGGTAATCTTTTGATAACCTGTCACCCGATGCTCTTTTTTGTGCATTTTGCACATGGTCATGTTGAGACATCTTGAATTTTATAAGGATGTTTTGTTGAAGCTGTTATCGACAGATGCCTAATAATTCAAGCAAATCCGGAAAAAAAAACTTTTATAATTTTGAATCTTCTACATTGATTTTGCCTATTGCACCAGGAAGAAACACTGGGGAAAAAATCCTAAATTGCCTCTTGAACTCAAGAGATATTTTTCATTAATTTTTGATAGTAATTCATCTTTTTTGTCTCAAACTAGCCTGGAAGACGCCTGGCCAATTTCTTATCAGAGTTATCTAAGTTTTTTATATGCTTTTACCTAAAGATTACCTTTCTTCTTTTTTCTCTTCGATTTTTTGCTCTGAACTTTTTTGGGGGTATCACCCTCAGTGCAATGCTTTGGTGACATTTTCAAGGGGGTATTTTTCACCCCTGCAGACGGTGCATCTTTTTCCTAAGATGAGCAATGTCTGCAACCCTTGATATATTACCACCCCAGGGAATATTTTTTGACATTGATTAAAAAGTGGAAAGAAAAAATTGGAGTCCTCAGTACATGTTTCTGCTTGGTTGTCTTCCATTTTTTATGCATTTTCGAAGTTAGAACGATAGAATGATTGAGGGCATCCCCCATGACGTCATAACTCTTTAGAACAGCACGCTCTAGCACGTTGTCTGCACGTGCATGCACGCGTTCCTTTTATGGAGGCAATTTGCAGACAACAGGTCGTCTGCTACAACACCAATCCTGCTAATTAGGTGATATTTTACAGAAAATAGAGCTGTTGACATTTAAGTTGACAAGTTTGAATTAACTGGCCAGGTAAAATGGCTTTTCATATTGAAAATGCAATTCTGGCAATGTTGGTGACAGAACATATTGAGCTGAAACAGTAATTCTGTCCAGACTGAAAAGCGGATATAATGATCCTATGTCTACATGCGAAGGGGAATAGTAATTGCACTTCTTTTATATTTTTCCTGGTAACATGATTTCCTAAAGTTTCAAAGAATTTTTAAAGGCAAGCCAGGCCTTTTTCACTTCTCTTTTTAATGGTGAGCCTTGCCACAAACTTGTGGTTTATATTTTTTTGTGAATGGATAAAAAGTTGCCTAAAAGTCTTGCCTGGTGTCAGGTAAAAGACGATGTAGAAGAAGAAATGTTTTTTGTTTGTCTATATTTCACAAGAAGTAACTGTCGTGAATAGATCATGATCACTTTAGAAGTTTTGATGTTTTTCCATTTCTTTTTGTATTGGGTGGCTTTCTAGCTCTTTCTCCATCTATCCGACTCTTTGTGTTGTAAACTTTCTTGTAAAACAATATCATTATTGTTCAGGAGCTTTTCAATTCTGTCTTTTTGGCTCTTTTCCACCTCTGAGGACAGGCCCTTGGCTTGCTTAGCATATTAGTGTCATGTAGAATTTGTTCTTAGAACTTTGAAGACCTTGGAGGTCCATTGGGTTGAGGACCCTAAGAAGGCCCTGAAGGTCCTGCAGGGTAGGGTGAAGACTTCTACATGTTTCCAGTACAATTATATTAGGCTTTAAGGCAAGTGAGGCAACGAACCTTATTGTTATGACAGAAAGACATTTATCGTATGCTCCAGCTTTGTACAAGTGATATATTGTCTTTAGTTTCAGTGTATGCTGGACTTGGTACATACATGTGTATTTCTAGTTCTATACCTTTAATATTTTGGCTCTGTCTCACTGTTATGCATTGTTTATGTGTGACATTGCAAGGTGCATTTCATGGGTAACTCTAGTTACTCAACAAAATTTGCATTGAAAGGTTTGTTTTGAGGGAGAGTGATGAAATTCCCCAAGGTTGTACCTACTTCAACTTAGGCCTATTCGATGTAAAAGAAATAAGTGATTGAGATGTCAATTCTTGTTTCTGACAAAAATACTGCACAATTTCCTGGTAATTTACCTGTGTTGTAGGCCTACATGGATTGACTTCAGATTATAAGTTTTTGACTCTTTTCCACAACAAACTCAATCATGTCATGCATGGTGGCTTCCAAACAAAGACAATTTCTGAAAGAAAATGACAAAAAAATGGAGATTTTGAAACTTTTTAGTGTTGAGGGCAAAAATGGTTTGCACTAAGAAATGTCAGTGAATTTGAGGAGACCTTTTGTGATGGTGTCCAGTCTGGTGTTGTTGGATTGACAGACACCTGCACCTCCCCGTGGCCATAAAAGTCTTGTGAAAAGCAAGTAAATCTTGAATCAGAAGGACCTGTTGGGACATCGGGTAAGAGTAGCTGGGGATAAGGGTGGATATCTTGCCCCAATGGCCTGGGGCTTGAAAAGTGCTCACTGTGCAGCAACCTATCAGCTACCCTGGATGGCTGGGTTTACTTTGAAGGGCGATAAGTCTGCAGTTCTGCTCCACTGGCTGCCTCAAGTCCCTGCACTTGCAAAGCGTCTTGCCTGCTTCAAAGTCCCCCATGCAGTTGCTTCTGAAGGTTCTCAATTCTATAAATGGCCAACAAGGCAACAAGAAAAAGCCTAGATGTCGTCTTGCACGAGAAGACACGTGAATGGCCCTCAGTCTGTGACTGTATGTCAGAATGCACACAGATGCACCCCACGTGCTTTGCAATTGCAGGGCTATGGTGCTTCTGCAATGCGGTCTCTGCAGGCCCTGTGCTCTTTATTGTGACGTCACAATATGACCTATCATATGGGCAGGTAATTTAGAGGCCACCTGACCTGGTCTTCAAAGTATATAATGATTTGATGAAGAGGGCTTAAGCTCTAGGGCAATTGGGGTACAGGTGTGCCCTGACCTGCAGGCAGATGGCTGGTGCGTGCAAGGGCTTCTCAGCACATTTCTAGGGCCCTGGGCATTGTACTTGAAGACAACAAAATGATGTTGTGATACTGTGTCCTGTACTTGGTACCTCTCTGTGGCAATATTCTTTTGACAACATGCAAATGCAACTGAATTCATTGCCCTAAATGCCCTAATTACTTCCTGCCTAATTCAACAATAAATTAATCTGAAATTCAACTTGAATTGAACGGCCAATATCAAATTGAAGAGGTTGCATTTGCTGTAGCCACAGTTGACAATGAACCAAACCCAGGCCAGTATGTGATCCAAAAGATTGTTTGGTCATTGTTTTGGACAGTTGTTAGATGGGTGAGAAAGGTGGGCCTATTCCCATGCATCACAGCTTTGATAATGGCTCTGTTGGATAAATACCAAAGGTCCTTGTGCTGTTGAAGGCCTCTTTGGCCTGTCTGGTGATTATCGTTGTTCACATTTTTGTGTCAAAAGTGATAATTGTGGAATTTGGAGTCAGTCCATTTTCTCCCATGGACACCTGCATTGTTTTGGCAATTGTTTTGTAAATTAAGCTGATTAACATTTCCTGGTCAGGTGACTGCCTAGTTCTCTCAAGAATCCATGGGGGTCCCGCAGGTCATTACTGCATTCTGGGCAGATTTGTAAATGATGTGCCCATGTAAATCAGCAGCTTTCAAAAGCAGTATTGTCAAGAATGCACCTAACTTTTTGTGTATACTCGTGAAAGTTGAATAAATCTCCAGGGAAAAAGAGAAAAGTAGTTTTAAGCAAACCAGAGTCGTAATCTGTGTTGTTAAGTTACAAATTTATTCATCATCCTTAGTGCAGTGCGATACCGAAGCACCAAAGTGACATTAAAAGTGAAAAGATGCATTGGTTGTTTGTTTAGATGTATAAGAAATTGTTAAAATGTTGCCAGGATGCTTTTAAAAATGGTTAAAGAGTCAGTACATTGCATAAAAATTTACATCTGCAAAGGGCATTAATGCTTATGTACCTGCGATGCTTGTAAATGAACACCGTGTGAATGCGAATCGTTTCGGTGTCATAAATGATCACTGTAAAATCAACACAAAGTGCCTTTTATGTAAATTGCTACAATTTCAAGTCTGCATCAGTGTGTAATAAAATTGATATTTTTCTTTCTTTCAGGTGATTTTTACACAATTCCAATACAGTGACCAGACTGCTCTCCCTCCAGACTCTTTACGGAAAGCTTTAGCCAAGTCCTTTTACGAACAGAGGCGCTTCCAGCAGGGCCATATGGATGATGCTGCTGAATGTTTTGTAAGTATATGACCTTGGTGTATGACCTTGTTATATCCTTGGATTGTGACCTTGACAGTACAGTTAGGTGTACTGTCTTCCTTACTCTTCCTCTTTGTCCTTGACCTTGACTTATAAATGGACCTCGAGTTGAACTATGCCTACTATTCCGTGAATCTCTCCAATAATGCGGCTGAAAATTGGATGCTAAGTAAATTGCGCAGACCTTTTGACTATGATATGACCTTGAATCGCATGTGGTGTCCTGATGTATTAACATTTTCATCTGTGACACAGAGATAGAGCTCCATTAAAATTCTTGTTAAGTGACCTTTTGACCTCTAGTAGTGAAGTGACCTTGGCTGTTGACTCTCCTTGTCCACCTGCAGTAGTTGGTGATGCTGATTGTGTTCAGAATTGACCTCCAGAATCAATTGACCTTGGGAAGTTAAGATTTGCCTGAGAGGATGGATGTAAGATTTCTCAAGTTCCTGGCCTTGAAATAGCCCATTAAAAGTTTAAGGTCAAGAACATGCTTGTACCTTGTCCATTAACCTTCTGACCTTGGATCTTTTAATGTCACATTGACCTTTTAATAGCTAAAGCTAAACGACCTTGATCTTGACCTTATGTTGTATTTTGGGTAGTGAACTCACAGTGGCATTTTTGTGTGTGTCAATTTGCTGAAATAGGAAGTTATTATATCTTAGTTTAAGTTTATTTTTATTTGGTACTTCACCTGCATAGGTATGCAGTGCTATGCACCAGGTAAACATATAAAGACAGAAAAGAAAAGCATTCTGCATGGGCTTATCCGCCCATAAATGGGTTTGCTTAAGCTCACACTTAAACCTAAATTTAGGTGCTAATACAAAGCAATGTGCCTCTTCAAAAGTATTAGGGTAATGGAGGTCAAGTGGAGGTGTTAAGAAATAGCAGCTTATTAAATGGGCTAAGAATAGGCCAAAAGCACAGTCCATTAGCCCATAGAAATCTATTGGGAAGTTCTTTATTGATTCTAGCAAAGCCTTTGGTAATGTGTTGGGCAGTGTGGAAGTTCTTTTTGTGGTTGATCAAGCAAAAAGCTTTCAGATGTGTTGCCGAAAGAAGGTGTTTTCCCCCCTTGCCCTTTTGCTTTCGTGTGGAAATAATCCTGTAATTATTTTAAGAATAAAATCTAGGGCGACATCTGGGGAAATGACCAGTGCATGCCAAGGTGGAATTAGCAGTGCATGCTGGGAAGGCCATTGTCATGTTGCAGCCAGGTAGGAAGGTGGACAATTGGAGTAATGCAACAATGAGGTATCTTGGATTTGAGCATTTCTAGTCTTGGATATTGTCTTCTTTCTCCTATTCAAGATTTAAGGCATTTCGCTGTTGGGCAACGAGCATTGTAGAATTCTCTTTGATGTGTGTAGTTTTACACATTGAAATCTCCAATGAGTACCAATTTCTGACCAGATGACTAGAATGTCTGCATGATATGGAATTTCCTACAGATGAAAATGTTGACAAGTATGTATAAACTGAATAAGGGGTATAGTTTAGTTTTCGATGTTTCTGTGTTAAAGTCAACCAGTAGATAAACATGAAAAAAAAGAGTATAATTCAACAGATACAGTGCCGCCTGTAAGTAAGTGAAACGCATAACATTGTGCCATTGCATCAATGCTAAACATCCTCAGCCAAACTGCTTATGGAGGCAAGAATTCTCATCGGATGAAAGGGAAACAAAGTGGGTCATAAAGGCCAATGTGTGAGGCAAGTGGGATAAAAATAGCAGCCCATTTTCTTCGCTGTAGTCAGAGTTAGGTATGGGTCAAAGTCCTTGATAAGTAAGTGAACCACCCTTCCCTATGTTTTAACATTGGGCCTGCGTTTCACTTACTTATCAAAGACTTTGACCCATACCTAACTCCAACTACAGCAAAGAAAATTGGCTGCTATTTGTATCCCACTTGCCTCGCATATCGGCCTTTATGACCCAAAATGTTTTCCTTTCAACGGATGAGAATTCGTCCTTCTAGAAGCATTTTGGTTTAGGATGTTTAACATTGATGCAATGGCACAATATCATGCGTTTCACTTACTTACAGGCGGCACTGTATCACTAATTTTACCAGATTCACATTCCTAGATCTACTGCAGTTCTAGATGCCTCTTTCTTCCCCTGCATCCTTGGGTTGCAGAGCATCCTCACCTGCCCCTTTTGAAGTCTTTCAACCATCTGTGATGCTGTGGTTTTATCACCAAATCCTCTTCCATGTCGTTCTATGTTTGTGTTGTAACATTGCATCCCATGCTGCTATAAAACACAGGTCAACGCAGAACATGACATCATAAAAACAACCCTTTTGAAATCCTGTCATCTCTGTCCAACTTACAGGGTATTGTATTCAGGTGGAGTGACTCTTCATTAATTGGACTCTCTTGTGAATAAGGGTGTGGTGATAGTGATGTGTTGCTGACAATTAAGCTTTATATGGCATGTAGAGGAATTAGAGGAGTTGATTTCAAAGAAATACACAGACCTTTATGATTATGATCCTCTAACTTCAAACTTTTTTCTTTTTTCACACCTTGAAAAAAAAGCCACTGTTTTTGTGCATTTATTTTTGTGGCAGACACAGATTGAAATAACATGGTCTTTATCACTATTAAAATTCAAATCATTTTGCTCCAAAGCAAACAATTAGATTATTAGTTCAATTAAAGCACAGCCAGGTGTAATTAAGCGTAATGTTTGCACCTCCTGATTGAAAAGTAGGAAATAAAGCGAAGTAATTTGAACGGTCGCTCAATACGACTGTAGACAAATATTATAAGGAAGCGCAACTTGAGAAAAATAAATATGGAAAAGGACGGTCTTTCTGTTGCATTGGTAGCAAGAACACGTAATTCAACTCTAGAGACTTGGTAGTTCTGTTTACCCCTAGGCATATACATACAAGGTCTCAATATATATATTGCATGCACATATATATGCCATGTTAGTATGGGAAAAAGAGAGGAAATTGTGTCCAAGAAAACGCGGGAAATCTTGGCAAACGCCCATCGCCTTGCATGCAGATTTTGCAAATTCTGTTTTTCTACAGAGATTGCTTCGTGTTCAACATTTTCTATCAATATTTTTGCAAGCACAATTTCTTTTTCAGTATTTCCCAGACAGTAAGCAAAGGTAGATAGATATTTAATTCTTAAGACATGGGCTGCAGGAATATCATGTTTGAATTCAAAAAATGCTGAGAATTTAAATTGTATAAAGAAAAAATAAAATTTATCACTTGTTGATCCCATTATTAGCTGTTATGTTGTAGATATTTTTTGTGTGAGACTCCGTGAGTTTCAGAAAAAAATGGAAATTTTAATTGAATTTGAAGCATGGCTGTCTTTTTGTGTAATTTGTCATATGGTATACCTGTATTCTTTGAATATTAATGCCATTAAAAATGGTGAACTTGGAATATATATGCATGCGTGGTCCTCCTTGTATTTTGAATTTCACTTTCACCAAAAAGGTTTCATCTGGGCCTATAATATATTGTGTGTCATCATATAAATCAAGAGAAGCTTCTTGTTGACAATCTCAATATAGCAAGGAAATGGAGATGGAAGGCTGGAGGCACTCCTTGGTGGAAATCCCAAGGGATGACTCAGTCTTGTGGTTTCTTAAATTCGAAAGCAAAATGCTTCAATAAATTCAAAGAATACAATGTATGTTTACCTGACCAGTATAGTAAGACATATTTACTATATTCAATGAATAAAATTGTAAATATAAAAAATCTTCAAATCTAACAGGATGTTGAGGGGATGGTACATTATCAAAATAATAATTATCTGATATTCTGAATCGGATTATTTTTGACTTGAATTTTTAAGTTGTCAATGTAAATTTTGACTCCAGTTTACCTAACACTGAAGCATATCGCATTGGTAAGCCATAATTATGTGTATTGTCTGATATCAGACATCTTTATATGTTGCTGATATTCCTATTTCATTCCAAAATTTATTCCAAATTGCCATCTGAAGTGGTCGCTCTGTTCTTTGCATTTTCCAAAATTAAACTTGGCAGGAACTACTTTTTTCCTTGTTTATTTAAAGCTTAGCAGCAACCCAGGGTTCTCATGTTACCAATCAGAAAGAGGCAAAAGATAACATGTCATTCTGCTTCTAGTATTACCAGTGCATGTTCTTACTTTTTGTACTTGCCTTTTTTTTCTAGTTGTTGAATTAGGATAAGAACCTTAAGGAGACTTGGTCGGTAAAAGTTTTCTAACTTCTCAGAAATTAATCTTAACATGTCTGGAGGATCATGGCAGTCTTAGCTTGGTTTAAAAAACTTAGGAAAAAGTAAATTAACCAAAAAAAAGTGTTACTGATTGGGAACAAAGTGTTTAAGGTTATCAAACTTATCTGAACATGTCTTGGTGCCGTTTAATTTGATAACAGATTACATATTACCATTCTAGGTGATAAATTCTATGATACTGCCAAATAATTGCTACTCAAATGATTTAAAATTGAATTGAGAGATGGTCTGTTAATAATGCATCAGTTGAATTGGCTCTATCAATGGCTTTTTGTATTGATTTAGAGTATTGAAGAGTCAGATGGAAGCTTTTAACAAATACTTCATTGGTTTTAACACCCTGTTCAATATTTTAACAATATTAACTGAGCTGAAAGAAGATGACAATACATCTGCATTTTGAGATTGTCCTCAGAAAGAAGAAAATAGCACACCATTTCCATGGAAGCATGAGATTCTAGAACACAAATTATAAGAGCACACCTTCCGTGGACACTCTAAGAGCATATATTTCAAAGCATTTTACATAACTATTTACTTAACCTTGATATCGCAATGAATTCTAAGTCCTTTAGCTAACACCGTAGTATTCCATCGTAGCATATTTTGCAAATCATGGATTTTTTAAAGTAGATTTTCCAGATTTTGAGATCTAAACCTGTCTCGCTTATAAGGCACTTTGCCTAATGCCAAGGGTTTAATATTCGTCATGGATGGGGTTTTAAGTTTTGAATTTAGACTTAAACAAAAATGATATATACTTTCAAATGAAGTGAAATGTCGTTTAGACAAACAATTACATAGAAATTTATCTTAAGAAATATTGAATATACAACTGGTACAAAATGCATCCACTCTCAGGGTGAAGGGTCATGTTGATAGGGGAAATCATCATATTCAGCCTTTGGGAAAAAATACTTGAAAGCAGATATACTCATATACATAGCGAAATGCAAAATTTATGTAAATTTAATTAAAAGTATGTTTTAGCTTAGCATAAATATTTTTTGCATTTGTATGAATGAATGTTGAACATACAAGGATTAATGAAAGTTTCTATTAACGAATTCCTGAACTATTTGCATTTTATATAAATGTATGATGTATGGCATGCGGACAACTGGACGTTGAAAATATGAAATTGATTAGCCTATGCAAGATTTTAAACATGCCTAGTATTTTATTTGACCGGCTCTTAAAAACTTCAGATTTCTTTCACTGTGTCCAACTCTTTCAACGTGTCCACCTTGATAGCTTTTTGCTGATTGAAAATGTTTTGTTTGAATTCTGAAGATATTGTATCATATCTATTGGGCCTATGAATGTCACCTGTTCTCATTATGTGTCTTTGTAAGCATTAGAAGTAAAAGGAATGGAAATATCATTGATATTTACCTAATGACACACCTGGGCAAATAAATTATATGTCAGTAAATAGTTGCATTGGATAGTTGAATATGTCTTACCAATAATAACTATTTGCCAAGTGTATAAGGATACTATCAGGTGTTTTCATATACATGTAAAGGTGCTTTGAAGACATTTCTGAACATTATGGCATTTGGCAATACGCAATTGTAAAGAGGGTAATATGAATATATATTTTTGGCTTACACATTTTCATTTTGGAAACAGATTTATTGAAGGAATTGGCTTGAGATGTCCAAAAATCTTAAACAACATGAAGTTACAATGTGGTCATGCAATTCACTTACAATTATTTGACAATATCAAGTCATTCAGCTCTGAAACACACCCTGGTGTTTAGGGAGTGTGCCAAATGCGAAATAAGTTCAAAAAGTTTCTGAAGGCTTATTCAATTGAGCCTCTTTTTTAGTCCTCTTTTGGAGCCTCTATCTCAGGTTTGGCTGGGGAGACATGACCAGTAAACAGTAGGCAGATATAAACAGCATTAGTTATGTTGAACTAGATCATGAGGGTGTGACCCTGGCTTGATATGCAAATATCTTGAAATAGGGTCAAATTGAGGTCAAGGGTGAAGGTCATTGGTTGACCTTCTTTTCAATGGCCTAATTCAAAACATGCATGAGGCTTCATCAAAAGATCTTCTGTTAAATAGTTGTTTGGTGTTGGTCATGTGATCCCAATGTTTGTGGAGTCCGTGTGGACAACAAGAACATGTAATTATGGCACCCCGGCATCCCAACAAATTACTGCTAAATTTCAAGATCGATTCAATTCACACGATCCGGAAGGTTGGTTCACTCCCGGAGTCCTGGAATCTTTTAAGGACACCTTGGTTCCATGTCCTGACTTTCTGAGGTCACACTGCTCATGCTAACTCAAAATGGCTCCCATGGTTATAATGTGCATGAATACTATGGCCTATCAATGAGACTATCATGAACTAGATCCAACCGACTGCCTTGTCCTCATGGGGTCCCCACAATGCTCCCAATACATGATTAGTCTCTCAGTCAGTTTCTCTTGTTAGTCGAGGGTGACTAGAGTTGTTGATTGACCTAATCATGCACCTGTTTTTCTTCAATTGGTTGGTCATATTCCCTTCATGCAATTCCATTTCTACATGATTTATTGTCAGCATTGTAAATGTATGGCAGAATAGTTTCAATGCATTTTGAATGACCTTTTTGACACAGCAAAAATATTTCAATGGCAAATATGCCAAGTTTGACAAGGTCCTAATTTCAAGGTCATGTCATTTGTTTAAATTATGAATTAGTATCTTCAACAATACACTCCTGGGATAGATGTTTGTCCTCTAGAAAGTGTCAGTTTATAATTTGTGTCTCAATAAAGTCAGGTATGCTTGCCATATGTGTTGTTCTAGGATATATATGACATGGTCAAGTACAAGAATTGGCAAATCAAGTCTGACAGCTTGTAAAAAGTATTTCTGGTCTTGTGTCAGTCACGTTTCCTTTTGTCACTGGCCCAATTGTAAGTGCTCTCCTCTAAACGTGTCCTTTCATTCATTTGAATAAATTCATTTCATTGCATGACATTTGTCTTTTGCTTGCAGGAGAACATTTTGACCAGGATCCATTTCCACATTGCCAATGAAGAGCCCGAAGATTCCTGCAAGGCTAAGCACTGCATTCCTCACCAGAAGTTTTCTATGCATGTAGTTGAACAGGTAAATATACGAAAACATCTGTAAATATCTTAAATCATGGCATAAATCATTGTAAATTTGTATAAAGCATGGTATTAATCATTTGTCACATTATATCATAAATCAGCTTAATTAGGCTAATCATGTTTGCTCTGTTCGGAATCATATTCATGGTATTGGTGATATTGACACAGTTCAGTTCATGTACGCTGGGTAGCAGTGCTGAGCACATTAGCTTTTTGCACAATTTGCGATTCTGTTAGATCCATGCACACTTCAATGCACACTACGTCAGCTGTGTATGGTTACTTACCGGTAACATTGCTTAGGCCATTTAGACTGATAGCAGAGCATGCATTGCATATCCTATGCATATCCTATCTAGTGATATTTCCTGTACTATTTGCTTCCTAGGAGTTCCTACTAAAAGCTCCTAAACCTGTTATGTTAGTTATCTGGACATTTCTGTGAGCTTTTATGTCAATGGAGTTCGGTTATGTCATAGGAAAGGTTCAAATTGGAAAATAGTGATACTGGTATTTATTATTTGCTCAGATACAGATATATCATTCAACATGATGCCTGAATCTTATGAGGAACTGAGCTGAGACAGTAGACCTAATAAGTGACGAAACTTCTTTTTATGTTTACAACATAAAACGAATCAATATAAACAGTGTGCAAATGTATCCTGAAAGCATTTGAAAGCTTTCTAGGAAGCTGAGTGTTGAAGTGCTAATGTTTTGGCTGAGATAGATCAACCAGGAACCATTAGGGCATCTGTTTTACCTGGGTTTTACTCCCTTGCTAAACAGATAAATCCAGCTTATGGTGACTACTTTATGGCACCTTCTAAGCTACTATCAACATGATCAGAGTTTTCTGAAAGTTCTGGTTTTATTGTTCGCCTGAGTAATCTTACAGTAGCCTTAGATTTTCTTAACAGGCAAAAGTAAAATCCATGGCCCTAAATTGAGATTATTTTCGCCTCAACCTGCCATTGCCCTGTCCATTTGGCAGTATTTAGTTCTCTTTCAATTGTTGACTAGGGAGCAGAAATGAATGATTGCTTTGACCTTCTCTGACTCATCTTAACACCTGCTAACTGATGTGATCAGCAGATGATGAGGCAAAAATTGGGCTTCTATTCAATAATATCTATTCTGTTGTTAGTGGTGTCAGTATCAGATGATTCCTGCAAATGCCATTTTATGGCTGAATGGACAGAAGTGGCCTAAATGGTAGAATTGATCTTTTGACACTTATCACTATTATTGATCAGTGTATCATTTATACAATATAACCGGAATTGATGCAGTTTATGCTCTATGATACCATTGATGTATTGATATTTGAATTTCTTCTCATTATCACTTGTAACTGTCAATGTGATATTTGTAGCTTTGATCATTTCACACTCATTGACTGTCATTGGCAGGCCATTCAAAATTCATATTACAAAAGTAAAATGCAATGGAAACCATTGGATACAATATGAAGTTAAGTCATTTCAGTTCAGTGACCTGCATGAGGAGAAGTGTGTAGTAGCAGAGTAGTCTTGTTCTGGTTTGACTGCCTGAACACTCTAATGACAGGTCTTGCAACTGCACTGCACTGGTCAATCTGAGAGGGCAGCTTGGCAGGTGCAATTTACCCTTCCAAAGACCATCTCACTTGTTGCAAAATAGCCTGGAATAACACTGGCAGGGACTTCTATCAAGATGTAGATGTGTTAGAACTTAGAACGGTGCCTGGATGGTGTAAATATGGCCATAGATACTAATGTGACAGAGCAGAGAGCCAGTACAGTATGGAGAGTACCTGTATCTCTATGGGTCAATTAAAATGAAAGAAGAAGTCACTTAGTAATGTCAGCGCCAGTACCATTCCAGTCCTTTGTCAGATTGATGGGAGTCAGTTGACAGTTGTGATGTCCACTGATGTCTTCATTATGGCTTTTGGTTCTGAGAAAGCCATTACAGCGGTATAAGCCATTATTGGTATTTAAAAGCCTTTAATGACAGCCATCAGACAAGTTACTAAGAATGCCTCATAAGGTCATGGAGAGATCTTATTCATCTAAAGGAGATCTCGGACATTTTGTGAATGTATTACTATCAAGTATTACTATCAAGCATAAGCACCGGTGACCTCAAATACAACAACAAGGATTCACCTTGGCAGGCCATGCATCATTCTCCTAACTGTGGTCAGTGGGGTTGGATCAGAATGATTTATTACCAAGACACCTACTATTATTCTTCCATACATTATGATAATGGGGAAAGAAAAAAAAAACATCTTCTATCTAAACATGGCGCCATTGTCATTATCGGACAAAGGCTCCATGATCTGTTAACTCGTATGAAAGACCATTTTGTTGTGTGGTTCTGATATGCCATTAAATACTGCTTTGTCACTGTTGAGATCCATTATGGTAACATGTAATTAATGCTGTGTAATGATTGTCTAGGGAACCCATTGTAAATCATGCTCGGAGACTGAAATGCATTGCTATATGTCTCCTTTGCTTTGAAGTTTGATCAAACTATGAATAATGGTATCTTCATTAAGT
Source organism: Platynereis dumerilii (assembly GCA_026936325.1). Taxonomy (NCBI): domain Eukaryota; kingdom Metazoa; phylum Annelida; class Polychaeta; order Phyllodocida; family Nereididae; genus Platynereis; species Platynereis dumerilii. Next base: position 92,360,875 of record JAPTHN010000002.1, read on the forward strand.
TTATTTGTTATTTTTTATCCTTTGAAATATATTTACTATGTTTAGTATTGTTTACTGCAGGTAATAAGGTATCCATTCATGCAAGCATGCATTGTACAATTATGTATTTATAAGTAGTAAGTAACTACATGCTCTGTTTAGAATCAATATTGTTCAGCTCATAACTAGCAGGAAATATTGATGAACTGTGTTCTTCGTACAGCATGTTCATGCATTTCTTTATTATTAATGAACTTCACATTCATGTATGTTAAACTCATGTAAATCTTGTTTTGATTAGTTTAAAGATGTCCTAATTAAATGTGATTACTAGGGTACTTCCTATACTATTAGTATCCTAACTTATTATTGCGATACATAAAGAGATGAAGTTGACACTTGCATGAAATGTTCCGATCAATAGTATTGATCAGAAATCAATCAATACCGGGCGACTGTCATGAGATGTGGGGCTAATTTTACTGATTTTGTTTGTATTTTATTTTCAGATTGTTTGCCAATGTGGAGCTAATTCCGATCCATTGCCTTTTACTCAAACCGTCCAATATGTTTCTGCAAAAGCCTTGGTGTAAGTATTACGTAGTAAAAGAATCAATCTATTTTGGTTGTACAACATATCAATATCAATATCTCAAGTAGATCTGTAAATTTGTGTAGTGGAATTGATATGTCTATTTGTGTTATGCTGGTAATATCAATGTCTGTGAGATAAATTACTTATCTGAAATGTAAATTTGTAGAATCGATAAAATATCTTTATTCTGAAGTGTATGCATGTAAATGCAAGTCTTGTACTTGGGTTGTTCACAAATCGTAATACAATGTTACCATTCTTAATTTCTTATCTTGAATCTCATCTTGTAGTAAGCTAGTTTTAAACTGGAAGCTCCTTTGCTATATATGCCTATACTTATCAAATTGATAATTGATGGGTGGTGTAGGATCAATGAAACATATTTATCAATTCTGCCTAATGTGCCTATTCTGCAGGTAGTGCTCACTTTACCAGTATTATAATAAGTTTTATTAATAACCTGGGTCCTGGGGTTCCTAACTCTATAGAAGCCACTTAAGATTTATAGGAAATGCCTTGACTCTGTTTAGTAAACAAACAGGGGATTCTTTTATGATAGTTTTATCATTGAGGAAACATCCTTTGATAGCTACTGCAAGAAACTAGGGTGCATTTCCCTCTTGAAAGGGGTTAATTTCTTGGCTCCTGTTTCCTCCTGAAGAGCCTTGATATAAAAGCATTGTCCATTATCTGAATGCTGAATGCCCCTCTGTTTATGCTTCTTGAATGTTTCTCAGTTCTCTTGGGGTCTTCAATTTCCTTGATAGCTTTTGATTCACTAGATTGCACAACTAGACACTTGCTGGCCCCAATACCGGGTCCCAACAGACACAAGGGCTTTGTACAGTGAAACCCAAATAAATGATTGACTCTTGGGCTTAGAAAGCACATTAGTTATCTTGTCCCATTTGGTTTTCCGGGTAAGTTCCCCCTGGCCTAATCGTTATAGCAGTTGATTTTGAATCGAATGGCCTGAGAGGACGTGGGTTCGAATCCTGCTCCTGGAACTTCACTTGCAACAAAATCATGCGGGAATACCTGATACCAGATAAGACACAAGCACCAGAATGAAGCCGACACTGATACAGAAATCTTAGAAACCAGAAAAGAACCAGTTCCGAAAATAGATTACTATCAACACAGAGCACCAACAGCACCAGTTCCAAAAATAGAAACCTGCACACCAGTGACACCAAAGGAGATTGATTGAACTAGTCTACACTGATTGAACTGCACTGAAAACTAAACTGAGTCCGAGCCCATGGGACGTTAAATGGAGGTGGGTTGTATCCAGTGTTCTATGCTGGGGCAACTGAAAGACCCTGGACATCCCTGAATGAATAGGGTATGTACCAGACTCACAGCCTTATCATCAAATGTGCAGCTCCTCTGATCTCTGAGTCAGAGTGAAGCTACCCGGCGACCCGGGGTATCCCAGCACACAGCAGAAGAAGAAGAAGAAGTGGCGTTGAGGCAAGGAAAACTTCAAAATTGTATTTCCATGTGGTAAACTGTCTCATAAGTGAGATTGCACTGTATTTGTTGTTTTCTGACTAGACTGAATCTCCCAAAACTTACAGTCAATGCAGTCAGTCAAACAAGACTAACCAAATTGATAAAAAGTTAAACACTTCCTTTTGAAGCAAAGATCGAGATAAAGCCAGCCCTCTCTGTATTTACACATTTTGGATCTCACAAGACAGAAATCCTATGTATTCACTCCCTATTTATTGTTAAATAGTCACACAGAAAGTCTTTTGTATTATTGTAACCCTAAAATTGAAAGATCCCCCATAGAGGTGCCACTGTATTTTGAAGGCAGAATACTCCCACCCAATTGCACAGAGTGAACACAGAGTGAGCAAGGACCTAGAATCAAAGAGACATGTCCTATTGACCACAGGACACCTGTGAAAGGGCCTGAGTCACCAGCTGAGAGGTCCTTTTCGCCCAAAGAGGACAATAGGACACTGTGCCCACAGGGCCTTGCTCTGTACTCTCTGCACTGCCTCTGTCAGCTCTGTCTTTTCATGCTGCTCTAGATTCGTGTCCTATTGTATTGCAATGTAGAGTGTAGATTTGGAGAATTTGTACTGAAACGTTGAGATTGTAATAGTCTCATTTGTGGAAACTGTAAACTTGTTTCCTGTATCATATTTGGATCATTTGCACCAGTCAAGTTGTTTATCTGATAAAAGATATCTTTCTCTCAATGAGTGAAGCCTTTTCATCAGTTCACTGGTATTCTCTTTCTTGGTTAATGAGGAAGTCCTGAAACAGTATAAACACTTCTATTGACATGATCAGACCACTGTTGCTTCCTCTGAGCTGGTGACTGGTGAGTCATCATGATCAGTTGGTGAACAGGTATGGCCAGGTGATACAGGTGAGGCTGCCTCGTGCTGCCCTCTTACGGTAATGCAAAACCAGTTTGGATCCTCAGTTGCCCTCCCTGAAGTTCATGTAGGATAGGCCTGTGCCCCCCCCCCCCCCATGTAAGGTCAACACATGTTTGAATGCTTTGCCAGGTCCAGCTCTGGGTGTTGAGTCTGTTGACAAGTGACAAATTGTAAACAAGAGCTTGCGAATGTTGTACACCTCCCTTTTCACTCCAACACCTTTTCTGTTTGGGTTTAAGGTTGGCATGAATTCCTAAACACAAGTGACTGACACTGACTCTATTCTACAACTTGGTAAAAGGGTGCCCTCCACTGTTGAATTCTTGTTATACATAGAGAATGGAGACTGGGTGTTAGGAAGCTCCGATGAGCTTAGCTCCTTTCTTGCGTTCACCTCAGTCTATTGTGCGAAAAATTTCATTTATCTCTAATTAGAACTTAACTGAGTCAAATTTCGACCGTCATGGTACAATTTTTTTCTGAAAATCACAAAATTATTGTCTGAATATACTCGGAACTTTACTGTATCCTATATTTAGCCCTACGCACAAAGGACTATTACGTTGAAGATATTAGATGTAAAAAAGGGGGCGGAGAGGAGAGCAATACTTTTTAAGATGGTTAATATGAATGTGGATTGGGAGGACAGAGCAGCATGCCAAGTGTAGCAGGAGCATGAGTCCACATGAGACAAAAGGATTAGGCAGGAATGTCATGTCTTCTTTTCACTTCACTCACTTCAAGATGGTGTCTTTTCAGCTACATTTATCTTCAAAAAGAAGTTTTTGTGTGCTGTACTCAGTGACTTTCCTTTAACTTTCATGTCTGACTTTCACTTTTTTACTTTTTCAAGTCACAGCCTTGTGACTGATACATTTAAGGGAAAAACAAACAAATATTTCATTTTTCAGTCGTTTTAGTGCTTTCAAAAGTCCTTCTTCAAAGATCTGCAGTGTTCATTTAGTTTTTACCTTTCTTTTGTTAAAAAAACCCCATGCCCCAAATCTTTGTTTTGAGACAAGCGAGGAAAAAGCCTCTCTAAAGAAACCTTGTCCGTGCTTCACTTATATGTACACAAACTGCGACTTAGGTTTGCTCAGAGCAAATGTCAATGAAGAAAAAAAGATTAATATTTGCCAATTATTATTTATTCATTCTTATTTTTCTTAGAATTTTGGCAAAAAGTTTTACTATGCTGTATGTTTAAGATATGTGGCACAATGCATGAAGAGGGAAAATAAGATTTTGGATGAGTTTAAAAGAAAAAAGTGAAAAACATTGATGACCTTTCTTTACATTAAGCAAATTTCTGTCCTTTCCCTTCTATTTGCTCACTAGTTTATTTCTGGTCAAATATTGAAATTGCGCTGTTTGTCAAATTGATTAATTAAGCCAGCAAATTGATTAATTAAGCCAAAGTTGGTAGTGAATGCTATTGATTTTATTGAGGGATGACTTTGTTGCAATGTTATTATTTTGGGTTAGCAGTGAGTCAAATGTGATTTTTCTTTTGATTTGTTATTCATTTGATTGATTTTTCTATTTGCAGAAGTCAAGCGAAATCAGTTGCTCAACAACCAAAAAGTCCCGACTCCTCCCACAGTGCGTTTGCTCAACTGCTGAGATTTGCCGTCTCCGAAGGGGATGAGAGAAACTGTCCGGTATGTATGACTTTTTGCATTAAATTTGTATTGCTGATTTCTGAATGCTGTTCAGTGTTCATTTGTAGTTTATCTCACAATATAGTGAGCTGCAAATGCATGTAACTCCAGCATGTTCCCTGATGCTGTGTCTTTTACTTGCCACGCAAGCCCTCAATGGATTAGCCATCAGCTGCCACTGAGGACATCAGTTAGCTCATGATGTCTTTTTTGCAACTCCTTAGAAACATTTCTTGATATATGTCTCATATTTGGTCATTATGAGCTGTAAATCGCACCATTTTGGGTGTATATTATGTTATGAATCATTTTGTAATCAGAAATAGCTTTCCTGATAAGCCAAGATTAAGAAGCTAAAATTAACAGATGTTGCATGTGACGTTTTTAAAAATTTTCTTTTCTCTGTTTTAAAATCATAATGTAATGGTTATGCCCTGATACGGTAGACCGTTGGGAGTTTATTTTAGTTGCAGAAAAACCTAACAAATCCTTAAGTAGCATTGGTGTGTGTTATGCTTCTTTTCTCTTGGTTTACTGTTTTTGGACTTTTTCGCTAAACACTGAACATGCTGGGCCATTGCTAGGTGCCCTGGTGCTAGCATGGGATAAACTTTCCACTTGACTTTTTAGCATCATATCCACAATGTAGCCGGAGTGTAGCCACATGTGGGAAGTTTTCTGTAACCATGCAAGTGTTCAGAAATGGTTGTACTCTTATCCAGGATTGCATATTTTAGGACTGAATTTCAAGCCTACTAAATGTAGGATTGCAAAACTTAAAATATAATGGATTTTGCAAATTTGAATAATAATAATAATAATAATAATAATAAATACTTTATTTAATCGTGTGAAACATGAAACTTGGCATGTACAATCTTGGTCAAAGACATTCACTCGAGGCATCATTCAAACATTCACAATCACACAGATATTCACACAACATTTATACAAAAGAAAGTTGTAATGATTATTAATTAGTTTGTAGAAGATTTACTCTTAAATCATTTAGTAATCTTACGCTCCATGGAACAAACGAGCTTGAGTATCTGGATGTTCTACACTTGATGGAACTGTATCTCCTGCCAGATGGCAGCATGCTATACAATGAGTTCAATGGATGGTCTACATCGTTAATAATAACTTTACAGCGTTGGAGAGTTGCTTTGTTATAGATTTCATCTAGAGACATGACATTTGTAATTCCTAATCTAACACATGTTTTTATGATTCTGATAAGTTTTCTCTTGGATTCCATGCTACTATTACCATACCAACAAATAATAGAGAAAGCAATGACAGATTGAACAACAGCTGAATAGAAAAGTTCCAATATTTTTGTGTCGATCTTCAGTTTACACAGATTTCTGACAAAATAAAGTCTAGAATTGGCCTTTTTAAATACACTTTGTACATTTGGATTGAATGTTAACCTATCATCAATAATGGTGCCAAGATATTTGTATTCTTTGACCTGTTCTACAATTTGATCTTTAATATACAGAGGTGTTACATCATAACTTGAGGTTCGAAAATCTACAATCATTTCTTTTGTCTTCTTTACATTTAATTCCAGAAAATTGTTGTCACACCAAGATGTAAAATGTCTAACGTCTTCTAAGTACTGTTTGTCATCATTAACACATTTTGATACTAGAGCTGTATCATCAGCATATTTAAACAATTTACAGGAGTCATTAATACATCTGCAGTCACTAGTATATAGAGTGAAAAGTAAAGGTGACAAGACGCACCCCTGGGGGGCACCAGTGTTAGTAATTATAATGCTTGAATTTGACTCCATAAATTTGACATATTGAGGTCGTTCAGTGAGAAATTCATTAATCCACAATATCAGATTTCTGTTCACATTCATGTTGATCAATTTTTGCATCATAATATGCGGTTGAATAGTGTTAAACGCACTAGAGAAATCCACATACAGGATTTTTACGTAGTTCTTGACCTTGGATGTATTTGATTTATCAACATGACTGAGAACATAGTCTGTGAGTGACAAGGTAGCATCTTCGACACACCTGTTTGCTGTATAGGCAAACTGATACTTATCAACATAAGGCTTGACCTGTTCTGCAAGTATATTTTTAACTAGTTTTTCTAAGCACTTCATCATAATTGCTGTTAATGCAATAGGGCGGTAGTCATTATTGCATTTAGGAGGATTTTTCTTGGGAGCAGGGATAATTTCAGATGTTTTCCAAATGATGGGAATTTGAATGTCATCAAGTGATTTTTGATAGATCTTATGAAGAACTGGAGCCAGTGGCTCTTTACAAAGTTTGATCACACTAGAGCCAATTCCATCTGGGCCAGCAGCTTTGCCAATCCTAATAGAATTTAGACTTTTTGTTACATCACTGAGGGATACCGTTACTGGTTCTAAATCTCTGCTCCTGAGAAAGTTATTGATGTATGAACGTGTGGATGAAAAATCACATTTATCAAACCTCGCATAGAATACATTAAGTTCATTGCAGAACTCATCAACATTTTCTACATTTGGAGTAACATTACTTTTCTTCATACCAGTTAGTACTCTTAAGCCATTCCAGGCTGATTTAGCATCAGTCTTGAACATACGTTAAACAAACGTTAAACAAACACAGTTTTCCTCGGCTGCAAAACGCAAACTGCAAGAATTGTAAATTTTTAACAGCTTCTCCAAATTTGCAGTCTTATCCAGTATCTTCAATTTTGCATTGCGTCCAATGGATTTGTATTGACTTACAATCTTCTACAATATCTGGTTTGCGATTGGTTGCAGAGTAAATGCGGCAAAAAGGTCAACATCCGGAGAAAACTGACAAACGCCCCAGACGTCGTGAGTATCGGGTTGATATGGGACACAGACCGACCCAGTCTGCAGTATGTCAATGATGTTCTAGGAGCCATTGGGACTCAACTCAACCTCAAAGATGTAAGTTTATGTTAATTCTTGAATGAATTCAGTTCTAAATTGTAATATGCATTTCCAAAATGATTAAATTATAAGTGTGTAACTAAGATGTGGAGGTAATATTTTTAATATTATGTAAAGTAAAAGTTTGCTGACCTTTCTGTTTGAAAGGATAACCGTTGATGAAGATGTGCTTTTTATGTTTGATTGGATAATGTGAAAAAATAATTATGGTGTGTGTGTGTAATTCTATGCCGGTGTTACATGAGTATGTATCAAGTTAAGATCTGTTTCTTAAGGGACTGCTTTAGAGACCACCTCCAATGACACAAGACAAAAAGTGTACAATGTTTGATTGAATAGCTTTTTGTTTGTTGGTTTTTATTGCGAAAAGTTTCTGAAGATCCTTTGTCACAAAACCAGGTTATGAAAAAAGGTATTTGACCAGTGTCCATTCAAAAAGAATGCTTGCTCGTTTGTGTACAAAGCGTGTATTTTGATAACCATTCATTCCTTAATAGGAGCATTTCTATAGAACGTGTGTGGTCTCCTTCTGTATTATTTCTGAATGAATATATAACTTGTCTAATTTGTGTGATTATTTACGTAATATTTTTTTGCTGAATTAGCTGGTTCAGAGGACTTGCGGCGTAGTGACCTCTTTACTGGATTAGGTTATTGCACTCTCTCTCTAAATCCAAAGTTACAAATGTAATACATCGGAGTTAAATTTATTGAGAAGATGCAATTGTAAAGTTGAACAAGATTTTTCTTAAAAGTAAAATATAAATGCTTTTTGAAATTCTCATTCTCAAGATTTATGTCCTATTTCAAGCTCCTTATTTGTAGGGCCTCACATTCTCCACTGCTTTTGCTTTTTACATGTTTTTGCTATATGGACAATGCATATAAAGATATAATAGATGCACTTGTTGGCAGCTTGGCCTGATCCTAAGTAATAGGGAGACCCTGCAAGCCTGAGTAGTAGCCTCCCAAGTATTTTTGCGAATGTGATATGGAGACCAACAGCAACACTAAACAATGTAAGAAGAGACCTCCTGTAAAACGGACCTCCTTCCAAGCACGCTTTGGTGACACGTAATATCTGGATCAAAGCAGGAACTGCGCCTCTTGTTAGTGTGTATAATCCGCATCTCCACAGCCAGTATTTACACACAGTATAAAGTGGGGGATACAAATTTAGCCTTTCTTAGATATTGTTAAGAGTTGAGAAGTGTACTTTGCTCTTAAATCTGAAATTTGTAATATTTTAGCGCAGAGATGGATAATGACTCACTGTTTATTTGATGCGGATTACTCCATGCACTATCTTTAATATTTACTTGGTTAAAATGTGCTACGCTGCGTAAAATAGTCTCTATTCCTTCTGGAAATCCCTTACAATTTGTGCAGTGTGAAACAAAGTCATGACCAATGTATTATGGTGTGATGGAGTTACATTTCTTGTGATACCCTACATAAACAGCGCCTTGTTCACCCTATCAAGCCTGTGCTTGGCTACAGACTATCAACTGCTATAGATTATCTGATACTTGGAACGTAGAATACCCCACCTGAGTGACCTGCCATGTGAGTTGTGAGTCACAGAACAAGGATTATCTGATATGTAATTCATACAACATCAATAAACATGCTGGCCGTGCTTTTGCTCCATCACACTTCAGCATTGTACCATAGCAGTCTGTGGGGTGTGTTGGACATTGTAGGTGAGTTGGTGTTTTATGTGAATGATTCTGAATTGTATTTGAGACAAAGAATTGTAGGTTGAGTTACTAATTGTGTACAAGTGTGTGGCATTGTCTCTGTACAATTATGGTTTGTCCTCGAGTTTTCCTTGAAATTTTTGAGCTTTCGGGATTTTTCAGGTCCTAATTTAATTAAACTCTGATATTTTGATTTGGAAAAAATCTCGTGTGTGGAGTTATCCTATTAAGGTTGCATCCTTGAGGTTTCATGTTTAGCGATCGTGTTGAGAGATTATGCAGTCAAGGTTTAATTTCTAATTACTAACTCGTGGTGTGATCGGCTTGTGGCGTGTTCCAAAAAAAAATTTGCTGTTATAAAATGAATTTATACTACAAATTGTATCATGTTGTAATTATGTGAATCTGAATATTTATGGTCCTGTCCATTGTACATCACCATTGAAAATTGGCTGCGAAACACTTATATATTTTGCGCCAAAAAAAAACCTAAAATATTTTTCTAGACAGTTAGCTTCAGTTAAAATGTTCATTCAAGAGTTCATATGCCATGTTAGGGGTGTATCTAGAACTGAGATGTCTTAATCAATTAAGTGGGAACAGTAGGACACAATCACCATTGTCACCTTGAGGAAATTTCTATCACTGTATCAGACTGAAAGTGAATATCTGACAGAGGAATATCATGAGTGACTTGAGGACAATAAACTTGGAGGAGGATGACATGGGGGAAGAAGACAAGCGTGACAAGACAGGGGCCTGGAGTTGTGCTGGTGACGCTTCTGGGAGTTGTTATTGAAATGAGGAAAGCTGTCACCTTGTCGAACAGTGAAAGATGGCAGGGAGACAAGTGAAAGATGGCAGACGGACAGTTTCCCTCCTCTGATGAAGATGTACGAGGGACACTTTGGCATGATGGATGGGCCAATATCTTGGATGGCAAGGAACCAGGATGATGGCAGGATCTTTTTTGGTTGTCCTTGACATGCAAGGATTTGACCAGTGGTCAAGTTCCTCTCAGGCCCTTACTGGATGGACACCGTATTGTCACTCTCAAGGCTGGGCAGACTCCCATTTGTTGGTTATTGTTGGTCAGTGGTTGGTCAGCGGTTGGCTAGTGGCTCTCCTCCTCCTGTGGACTGTGGTCAGCTAGTGGTCTCTCACTTCTGGACCGGTCCCTCCTGGTAGTTTCTTGCGGTCACACTTGTGGTCTTCCCTCGTGGTCTTCTCTTGCGGTCTTCTCTTGTCCTTGGTTGTCCTCACTGTACCATCATTGTTCTCCTGCAGTGGCATCATCAATAATGTCCAACAAAGAATATGACTGTCGTCTTTCCATGTTCTACTCCTATCACATAACTGGTGGTGACTTAGAATTAATTGTCTGGTAGGATGTTCTTTGCTAATCATTTTATGTCTTCTCTGCCACTAAGTCATGTGTAAATGAGGCTTTTGCTTGTTTTTCTTTTCTCTGATAGTGTCCTCAGGGTTCTGAACTTCTGATTTGAGTGTCATGAATAAGGATGATGTTTGCCAACTTCTTTTTTTTTTGGAGGTGACATTGCATGATGCATGGATTCAATAAGAATACTGTTTCTAAGTACACTTACAGAGTCTTATGGTGATTCCTTAAGATTTTGAAATTAAAAAAGGTGGACAAAATTTACAGAAAAAAACAAAGAAAAAAGAAGTGGTCAATTAGATATTTTTTGCACACTTAGAGTGACTTGGCGAGAAGATTATGAGGGGATCAACAGCGGATATTACCGCCATCCATTTTGTGTCGTGACTGAGGGTATGTGATCCCATGGGATTATGGTCCTTTGTTGGCCGAGGCCCAAAAGTCGATTGGTCAGACCCTTCGTGTCCAGTGGGGTGCATGAGGACCTGTTTATGGAGGACCTGTAGGACCTCCTTGGGAGGACCTTCATCTTGACGTTGGACCTTCTTGGACCTTGTCAATCTTATGGCCTGACAGGAGGACACTTGGGACAGTCTTGGGTGTGAAGTTAGCTCACTGAGGACCTGGGGCCCTTCCTCTGTCAGGTGGGGTGGAGTCTTAAGAGTAAGGATGATAATGTTACATATTGACTCACACGAACAGTTCGACTCAGTTGAGTACAGTGTGGGCATGTATGTTGTTGTGTGCTGAACTCTTATGTCGAGTTGACTTATCCGGAGGTCTGTGAATGGCTGTATGAAGTCTGGCTTTCTGGATATTAGGCAGTGGAGAAGTGTGTCGACTCACACAAGGTGTTCGACTCGTGGCTGAATTCTGCTTGGTTGAGTTTGCAATACTCTCTTTGAAACAGTGAATCGACATGTAGTAACTGCTCCATTGGACCAGTGATGATTTACAGTTTGTAACTGTGCATATATATCTATGTAAGTGTTTGTTTTAGGAGCTTGGGTTTATTCTTACTCTATTGATTAAGTATCAGGCTTATAGATATTTTTTCCCCTTTGCTTCCAAGATTTATGTAAACAAATTTGGCGATCATGCTTAGCATTATTACTTATGTTTATCGATTCCCTTGTCGAAGCTGAGTGACAGCTGTTTTTTTTAAAAATCCCTTGAGTCTTGGTGGATTCAATATACTTTCTTTATAGATTTTATAAATTTTTGTATATTTTATGGTGCATTAGATTTGATAAATCAATTATTGGCTACCAAAGTTGAATGATGTAAGGATATATGGTTGATGTTAGGATGTATATGATAGATGAGTTCGAAAGGTCATGTGTATCAAATATGTAACATACCATTGAAACATTTTACGGTATCACTCACCTATGCATGTACCATGTAAGTCTGTGCTATGCCTTTTTTGTGGTAGGATAACACTGCCAGTGGCAATCCTTGGCTCTGGCCACACTGGTGTTTGTTTGGGGAATTTTGTGTAGTATTACTATCCATCTGTTATGACAACTTTGCCAATCAGTGTTTATTTTAGCCCTGGACCCTGGCAGGTCTGGGGACAGACTTGGGATGTCCTGTGTAAACTGCATTGTTCATGCAACACAACAGACCGCAACAGCCAGCCTTGTTTATGCGACCACTTAGCATATTTACTATTATTTGGACTGAAGGGGTAGGGCAGGTTACTCCATCGATAAGGGATTTTAAGTACTTTTAAGGATTTGTGTCATTGTGAGGGTTCTGGCTTTAGAGAGTTGTGGGACTACCCATGCTAAATATAGTGTTCAACTTCTAGAAAATGAAGAGTAAATTTTAGTTTTGCCTTTGTGGTGCTTCAATAATATAAGGATTACATGATAATAAGGTTCACTAAGAAATCAGAAAAGTGAAGCTCTAATGTATGGAAGTGGTCTTTAAAATGCAGTCCATGATCGTTGGTCCTAGTTTTACCTGTATGATTACAGCATTCTACCTTGTGTAATGTTGTCCATTGAACATGATTGTCAAACATTACAGAATGCAATGATGACAGGACCATGTCACAGCTGTGCTCTGGCCAGTGGCTGTCCTGATGGATGTGATATGCTGTTGGACCACAGTGATGCCAAGCATGCAACAGATGACTGACTACAAATAATGCACATTTTTTTTGTGCTCATTTTTTAATTGCTAAACTTTCGCCATTTCAGTTGTTTGACTGCTCGACGGTAGACACCCCGGACCTCACTCTGAGATTACAAGGAGTCGTCTGCTACTACGGGAAACACTACTCGACCTTCTTCTTCCACTCCAAGATGAAGAAGTGGACCTACTTCGACGACGCTCATGTCAAGGAGGTAAGAATTGAATGAAGGATAACGAAAATATTAATTTTAAGTAATTTTAAGATATTTTGTTTTATATGCTATTGGTCTGAAGCTTATTAATCAATCATTACTGAGAACTTGTGACTTCGATTCTGCAGTTGACCAAAATAAAATCTGGTGCAATGTGCCTTATTTTTGGAACCACATTTCAATGTTGGTGTAAGGTTTTAAAACATATTACATTGAAATCAATGGGTATTGTGTCATGATAAGGTGTGTATTTATAGATGTGTGTTTATAAAATGGCTAAGTTAAGGGTGCGAGACTTTATGTCAACAACAAAAGTATAGACTATTACTTGACTGTAGCACTGTGATTCATAGCTCAGATTTGTTTCAAATTTGACTTCTAATCAATGGCCTTGTGACTTGCATTTTAAGTATGAATTTTTAAAGCGTCTAATACTCGCTGCATGTTCTTAGACTCAGCCATCTGCTTTTCATGGTTAGCAATCTGTGCATGAATTGTTCAAATGTAGAAAGAGAAAGTGTGTTGGCTGCGATTCAAAGCCTAATGTAAGTTGAATACAAATCGATACCTTGATTAAATCTTAAATATTTAGGGACCTCGGAATCCCTCAGATGTTGTTGGATCTTGCTGAGAAGTCACAGGTGAAAGTTGAGGGCATTTATCAGTGAGGATGTTTAACATTGTGATTTGCCTGTCATAATCCACTTGTCTCGTTAAGTTGTAGATAAATGAGTTAGGTTCTCTTCAAAGTGTTTGTTGTATTCAGTATGTCAAGTAGATATATGAGGATAATGTGGATACTGGATGTGTGGATACTGTTCACTGGATAGCCCGAGGAGGCCTTTAAGTGGCTTTATTCAAGTTTATTGTGATAACAAAAGCAAACTATGCAGGTCAGAGTTGTAGACAGAAGATAAATAGCATCGTTGACAGGATAGCTACTCCCATCAATGGTTCAAGTTTCAACTTATTCAACTTGACAGGCAGGCTTTAGTGTGAGTGTCACTTTTCATTTCATTTTCACAAACAGTTTTGAGTTATGTCACTTCCTTTCAGTCATGGTGGCGATTACTAAAGTAATATTTAACTTAACACATATGTGGACTTATGATTTATGTGATGATTGCAGTCAACCAAAGAAAGTTTACAAAGATGCTTAGCATTGTTAGCAAGGCTTTGTATTGCTCAGTAATGCTTACTACCTGCAGGTTTAAGGCTGATGTTGAAGCAATTGAGCTTCTTTGTTGTGTCAGGAGATTAAAGAATGCTTCTTTAATGCAGTAATTCAATGAGCCTGAAATAGACCTAATGAAATAGATCCAAGGCCCCTATTAGAACACACAGGAGTTAATTACTAATCATAACATGACAATGTCACTTTGTGATTAACAGTGATTTGCCTGCATGTTGGAGCATAGGTGTCATGTTAATTAAGGGATTACATGCATTGGTCACCTGGCAGCCAGCATCCCTCTGCTAATTGGCCTTAATTGCACTTCTAAGAGAATACCTGACAGGTGGGTACCTGTAGGAATACCTGTGAGGTGAAGGGACACCTGCATATGGCAATTATGACATCACATAATGAGCATTGTCTGATTGTTCTACTTGGTGATTAGCATCCTAATTGTTTGATTATGCCTCTTTGTGGTGTGACTTGTTAGTCTGTGTTAGGGACCTAAGAGACCTGTATAGGACCTGACAAGGACTTATGGCCCAACTTATGAGGAGTCAGAAGAGGTTCTCTGAGCTGCTCAATGACCTCTTGCTTGACTAGTGTGACTGGTGACTCTCAAGTGCAGGATAGTGTGACCACTGACTGGATGTAGTGACTGGACAGTGTGATACACTGTGAACACTGTGATAGGACAGTGTGAGACTGTGAGTTGACCCTCTCTGCTCTAGGACCTGTGCTATAACTATTCTTGTCCTGGCACATCTGTCAGAGTGCACTGCAGCTGTGTCAGGCTAGGACCTACTGGGACAAAGGGATATTGAGAAACTGGACAATTAACTCAGCTTCTTCAATCACGATTACCTGAGCTTCTTTAATTGCAATTGAACGCTCATCACTCAGGATTTCAACTTGGATTTGAGCTCATTTCAAAATCAATCAAATGACGCATCATATTGAAATGACATGCAACCAGATTTCACAACTGGATTTAATCCTACCACATATATACCCTTCCACCTGGATGCATTTACACTATGAAGGTCTGAGGACACAGTGAGGACACACCACCAGTATATAGGTAATTGATCGAATATTTCAAATATTTAGGAGCTTAGATTGGTGTACTGCTCATCAGCCAAATCATCTGTGAAAGTAGTTAGATTGTTAGAATGGAAAGAGAAATTTTAATCCTAACTGATAATGAAATAATTACTTCGGCTAAGAGATTATTGATTTAATGCTTTGTTATAAAGTGAATATTACGGCCAAATTAGGAGGCTTACTCTCAAAATGTGCCTGTCAGGCTGTCATTCCATTGTTTAGCATTCACTATACTTGTGACATTTTGCATACCTTGATTTATTGGACTCTGACCATTAGGATGATTTGATTTGATCAACCATTCATAGCATTGCTTGCATCACCAGCCTGACATGTCAATGGCAGCCTCAGTCCAACCTGGAATATAGATTCACATAGAAACATTTCAATTCACCAACTGCCTGGTAACGAGCAGCTTTTAAAATATTGATGCGTTAGTCAATACGTATATGTGCATGTGGTGCTGATGTGCATGTTTTAATATATGCTTATATTGATGGATTTCATACATTCGGACCTATTAATATGGACAGCAATTTATTTGGATTATTAAGCGTAATTAATGTTGTTGTTAAGGAAGTTTTAATGTCTTTATTTATGGAGGGAAATACGAAATAGGGATTTTTTGCCATATTTATTTGGAATCACAAGTAATCTCAGAGATAAGCCGCAAGATTAGATTCTCGTAATGCAGAGGACAAGATTTGGCTGTAGTTGGAAAAACCCCTGATGCACTCAGGGACAGAGAAAAAGCTGAACATGAATAATTGTCAGATGAGTTGTTATTCGCTCGGACTTTAAAGTTATGCTTTGAAAAGCACCAATTAGTGGCTTTTTTGTGACATTTCCGGACTCCAAACAGGTAAAATGACATTTGATTTGCTTGATGTCAGATTAGCATGATTAGGGTCGTGTATAAGATTCCTAGATAAATCTGTATTTGTGATTATAATGCAGAGTTTGGCATAGAGCAATAGCAGTTTTAGTAGTTGTGTGGTTTCAGTGTTATAAAAGGCATGTCGGAGAGCTAGGATAGTCTTTAGAATTTCTGTTCCACATGTTTATCTTTTAGCTGCCATATATTTCATTTTGAAATAGACATATGTACTGTTATAAAGATGTTCTTTTGTTGATTTTTACTCATATTTTCACCAGACAGTGGGCAGGAGAGTTTTGTAGTATTTTCTAGAATTTTGACATTTTATTTCTTGCGTATATATACCTGTTACTGTCTGTTTGTAACAAATGGGGATAAAATCTCTCACACAATTACTGTTATAGCTGCATTAATACCACTCAGACAGTTGCTTCAGGTGTGGTTTACATCCTCCTACAATGTGTTATTTTGTGGAGATTTGAGTGCTTTGGGCGTGGCAGTGGCTGTTGCTGGAGAAAATTGTTGCTCTAGAGATAATTGGCTGCTGGAAATGACAATGGCATGATCTCTAGTATCTGTTCCATTTGTCCTTATTAACCATAACAGAAACATCTTCGTCATGATTCCATTGTGATTCACTTTTATTTTTGGAAAAACGAAATTGAGAACAGACTGCATGGTTTCGTAGATAATTTGAGATAGTCATGATTTATTTAAAAGGGTCATTGAAATATAAATTGCACCTCCATGATGTTAGTAATATGGTATAAATGTTAGTGAATTTTACGTCTTGATAGAGGTTGTACTGGGAATTGAGAAAGATATTGGAAATTAAACTAATATTAGTCCCTTTGTGTGCTCAGATTACTATTATAAATGGAAGTCCGTTATTTCAATTTGATTCCGATTAATTTCTATTCTTGAAGTTGGTTTAGAATTGCACCTGTTGCTTAGCTGATAATATATAAAGGAAATCTCTTTCTTTGTTGTATATTGATAGTACACCTACATGGAGTTGGCAAAAGAAAGACTTCTTCAGACTTGCATGTTGTAGTCTGACCAACAACACAAATCAATGATTCACGAGAATTTGCTCAACATCTCAGGTTGCTTACAATAATAGAGCTCTGCAGTGCAGCCTTAGAACAACTATATAGATCCACATTCTATAAGGGCTTAGGGTAAGAGCTAAAGCTCCAGTCTCCATCACTCCCCATCTCAGCCCTGTCTCAGCAGCAGCAGCTTCATCAATGGCTGCAGATGCAACTTTGACAGGTGTGAGCCTCCCCCCACCCAGGTGTGTCCTTTTCTCCCTAAGGACGATGACACTCTGTGGAGGGAATCAGCATGAATGTCACTAAGTAAGTATACTGGAGCCAGTAGGATTAGTATTACTATTTCCTTTACTATTTTTGGATTATTGGCTTTTTTGGAGTATGTTAGGTTAGTATGACCTTTTGTATTAGTAGCTATTGGTTTAGTAAGTATTATTTGATTAACATTGTGGGTGTTTAATGTCTCACATCTCAGTGATTCCTCATCATTGTCAAATGTTTGCTGAAGGAATCTCCTATGTTCTCAGGGCATTTTCCTCCATTGAATATTGGCGCCTCATTCCCTCATTTGTGTTGCCAAGCAAGAGCGAGCCATTGATCAGGTATTGATCAATTGATCAATCACCAATGGAGCGTGACCACATCATTTGACTACACGCTCCACTGGCCCTAATGTTTATTCATGCATTAATGACCTTCTGGAGGTCAGGTCACTGGTTGCCATGGCAATGCATGATGAGTGAGTTGCATTTTATTATGTAAATGAGATACAGGTAAAAACATGTGAGGAGGCTGATATGGAGAGTTGAAACAATGGCCCCCAACCACACAACACACTGTCCCCAACATATATGCATTATGTATGAGTCAGTGGCTGTGTTGTTAGCCCACTGTGATGTGGCAGTCTGGCTGGTCTATTTGTATGGAGCTAGTTGCTGAAACTTCACTTTTAATCCATATTAGGAGCTATTAGGAGTAGTCAGTTGAGTTGCACCAGGAGTTCCATGGATTGTGCCAATGAACTTGAAGTGGACTCGAAATGAACTTGGAATACCTGAACTGGGTGGGAGCTGCAACTATGTTCAATATTAGCCAAGTAATTAATTCAAGGTGCAGGCCTACAGGTGGCCGTCCAGCCTGTGTGTGGCCTTTTATTCAACCTCTGGACTGATTCAGAGCACACATGTGGATCAAGAATGTGTTTTACCTACACGAACATGTTTTAAGTTCTTCGGAATGTGACACGGAATATTTTACCTGCACTTTGGACACCTGTAATCAGCCTGTATTTCTTATCTTACTTCTGATGTTTGACTATGTCACTTGACTTCTCGGTCTACCTTCACAATCAATAAGTAATCTAGGACACTGGTCTCGGACTGTTCTTTGCTTATTATCATTTATGGATTAGCTGGATTCATGTTTGGGTAGGTGTTTTTAGACTTAAGTCAAAAAGGCTTTAGATTCTATGTAAAATATTGAGCTTCTATTTCCAAAAATGGCTTGCGAACGGTGATGGAGAATTAGTTGACTGTGTTTTGCAATGACAAAGTATACCATGGCAGAATTGTGATATATTTGACATTAGACTTGATATATTGTTTTCTCTATTGTATTATCAGTCCTTTTGTCTAAATTCTGTATCATAAATTTCACAAAGTATTGAGCGAATTGTTTGCCATTTTAGTTGTCAGCTTTGAAAGTTTTGGTATCCGCAGTTATATCCATGGGTTACAGAGATCGTACATTCACATTAACTTTTATTGATATTATTGGTGTTGTTCTGCTATACCTTTTACTGTCCTTTTTGTGTGTATCATTAATATTTCATCATCTACAATTGTAAACTGTCATTGACAAATACACATATTCAATCCTGCTTGATGTCATGTTGGCATTGGGACATCACATTATCCTTATGACTATGGATGGCCGTCGATGGATTAGCCCCGAATAATGGTAGATTAGTGGATTATTTGTCGGTAATCCTCAGTCAGGTCACTGGACATTTGCCTGCTCTTTTGTCCGTGTTGATCAATATATCAGTAAATCATTCTGTAGCAGATACAAGGCCTTGTCAATGCTCAGGTGTAGTTGGGATACTTTCCTTTGATGTTTTAACATTGGGATTTATCTTTTGAAACATTTTCTTTATTAATCTGTCTGTTACGTGATGTAGTTAATTTATCAAGTTTATTATGGCCATGTGATTCTGTGGTCTGGCTATTGATTATGTGACACTGAAATCATCTGAAGAGTAGAGTTCTAAGTTACAGAATCAAGTCATACTGGTGCAACTTGTAGAGACCTGTAATTTGGCTGATAGAAAGCGTTCATTCTTAAGATGATTATGATGTCTTGTCCAACTTTCTCAGGGGTATACCATTCATGATGCAGAAATTGAAGTTAAGATGACCAGCCTACTTTGTCAAATTTGTATTAAATCAGTGCTCTACACAAATTTGCATTGATTATTTTTGTTGCACATTTTATTAGCTGTGCTGCTCCACCCGTTTTGATAAGCGGCCATCTGTGATTACATGTTTGGACAACATGTTGTTAGCCTCAGGCGTGCTGGGACAAACTAAATTTTTTTAGTTTTATTGTATGCATCGCTATGCATGATACTAGGATGTGATCTACTCATTTAGAATTGAGATTAGCGATTAGTCGTCACATTTCATGAGCATAGCCAATGGTAGAGCGGAAGTGGTCTCGTGTGCTTCTTAGTAGGTCTGTTTTTTTTTTGTGGAATATTTTTTTGACTTTACAGTTTTGCCTCAACTTAATCCTGGTGTTTGAGTAGAATTTATGAACTGAGATTTATTGATTGATTAAGAGGACACTCAGGCACTTTTATGACCACTCTTGGCATTAAATGTTTTTTCTCTATAATCTATGATTATCAGTTCCGACATTTTAAGTGGTCGATTTAGATTATGATGACATACATGTTTCAGTCTAATTGAGTTAACTGACTTGTACTATGGAGCTAAAATGATGTAATGTTGAATGTATACTTTATTGTGTCTCCTTATTGTCCCATCTCTCAGCAGGTTCTACCTTTGGTAACTTTGTCTCGTACCCTCTATGCTTCAGACCAGTAGCGTTCAAGACACAATTTTCATCATTGGACAATTTTGTTAAACTTTCATAACTACGATGAATCTGCTTCTTAATCATTAACATTAAACCATGTTTATTCTTGTCTTTTCCAGTTGGACAGCCAGTGGTCTTCAGTGACAGAAAAGTGTCTCCGCGGTCACTACCAGCCGCTGTTGTTGCTCTACGCTGCGGAAGATAGCCGACCCATCTCTACGGAAACTGCTCCCAAAAAGACCACCATGTTGCCGGGATACCAGAGTTTCAGTAGCCCTGAAGAGTCAGGTATGGAAATTACAAATTTAGCAATTTATAGATTATTGATTAGATTCTAACCATTTAGACGTGTATAATTATGATAAGGAGTGCTTTCATAAGTCCAATTTACTTACAATTACTAAAACTACACTTGATATGATGTACAAGAAAGTTAAGGTTTTGGTATTGTAGGTGTAGCTTAAGTCAAATGGTGACGGGAAAAGTTATTTGCTAACTCTAGAACTTCAATGTATCATAACCATATATCACATAATATTATGCACATTTACAATAAATTGCACTAACAATTAGCAATATGGTAATGGTTGTCACTTTATACTAATTAGTCACTCACCTAGATGTATTAACCTTCTTTTATAGGTTACTATGGGAATCAGCAAGATTTCTATTACCAAGGTATACCTATTTACTAATCATGTGGTGTTGCATGTGTTCATTGTGTTGTGTATTGTGTCTAATATAATTTTTGGCATAATGTCTGGTAAGAAGTAATATATAGATGAAACATTGTCATTATTGATGAGAAAAGCTAAATGTGATAGATTTGATTAACTAATCCATGTAAAATCAATATTAGTACATCTGTTGAACATTTACCAGTTAATCTTACATACTAAACTTGCAGTTTGTTAGTCTTTACTAATTGCTGTTGTGTGAGTAATAGTGTTTCAATGTGGTGTATGGCTACAGTACATGTATGCTATTTGGAGGAACTAAATGGTCTGTTTTGCTTTCAGATGGCAAGTCGAAACGAAAGGGCCATCCCAAATATGTGAAGTATGATTCGCAGTATCGGAGGTCAATGACCCCAAATCCAGAGCTGGAACACCAGAGACAAGGCGGTTGGGATACGGCCGCTGCAAGTTTGAGACGAGCCATCACTCCAGGGCCAGAACAGATGAACGGTCACTGGAACGGCCAGTACAACAGCGATGAGGAGGCCCAAGATCGTCAACAGGTCAACAGCGCCCACTTCCGCCAGGCCAGTTATTTGACGGCCATGGATCGTGTTGGTCCTCAAGGGTACGCCCCTGACCAACAAGCTCATGAGCAACAACAAGCATTGAGGAACATGGACTCTCGTAAGCCCCGCATGTACGGTGGTCAGAGCCAGCAGTATGTGTCTCATTCCGATGTTCAGTCTCATTATCATCAACAGCATCCGCAGCATTCGCAGCAGCATGACTATCATTCCAGACCTGCTGATGCTTACTACCACCAACCCTCCCATCCCCAGCAGTACCCTTACCAGTATCAGCAGCAGCAACACGCTGGATCCCAGCCTCACCCCAAATCTTACGAGGACTGGACCCTGTCCAATAATTCCCAGTATCGCCGTCCCCAGGGAGTTCCCTCCTCCCCCGTCCATTCCGCTCCCTTGGCCAACCCTGTTCCCTCCAATCCTTCGTCCTCTGGTCTGCAGCAGCAGCCAGCCAACAACCTGCATCAAAATGCGTCCAACCCACTGGCCAAGGTTAATGAGATTCAGAGAATAGAGAGTTTCAAGAAAGGCTCCACAGGAGCAGACGTCGTGCGATACCAATACGCAAATGAAACAGACAGCCAGAAGTTGCGGACAATAACTACAGGCGATGCCAGAAAGCCATCCTACAAGAAGTTTGGGAGCATGGCTGATCTGACGTCAGAGGGAAGACCAACGCAAGGCCAGGCCCCTGTTGGCCGACCTCACGTTGCCCTTCAACGGACTCGCTCTTTAGAAAACGCCCTGGAAACAGAAGGCGACACACGGCCAGTGACAAAACCTGCATCTTATAACCGTCCACATAGCACTGAACGTCCCTCGGCCCCACAACCCCGTCCTGTGAGTGCCTTTGAGCCAATGTCCGCCCACGCGAGGAGCAGCCATGATGTCGTTGATGGGCGTCCCCCGTCCGGAAAGAGCTGGCAGGCCAGCAGTAAAGACCATGACAATTACGGCACCTACATCAGCCGCAAGACTGTTGAGAGCATCTTGAGTGCTCAGGGGATGCGCGCTGGTCTCAAGAAATCTACAGACCAAAATAAAGTGCAAGATCAGAAGCAGCGCCAACATGAAACTGTCGATAACCTCTCTTTAAATTCACACAAAGACTCTGGCTACCGCAGCGGTAGCAGTGGAGACCGCAACAGTGCCAGTTCCGCTAGCAGTGTATCAAACGAGTCTCTAGCTATGGACCAATACAGGGCAGCACAACAGCAACATTCCCACTTACCGTCCAAAACTGAAGGCAGCAGATCGGCGGGGCAGAACTATCATGTCCCTGCGAAGCATCCTCAGGCAGAGCCGCCATTACCCAACAAGTTACTGCCGCCAAAGACGAGTTCAAGTAAGAATAGAAAACTCTCGAACCCAGACGATGAGGATCCTTACGACCATCTCCCGGCTCATGCTGGCCGACCGGTCCAAGGCCAGCCTCTCAGTCTGCCACAGAAGAAACTCCCTCCAGGTGAGAACCATTCATCTGTCTGTCTTGTCTTGAATTTGTAAAAAAAAACTTATAGACTCTGGTTATAACAAAGGGGAAAGATTGTCTGACTCTGTGCTCTGCATAAACGGAACAGATTTTCTGCGATCTGCTGGGTAGGCCTACATTATTTCGGAATTCATAGAGCACATGAAGGAGTAAAATATTGTTTCATGTCACGGCATGACTCTTTTAAGTACAAGAAAGTAGATATATTTTTCAATAGCTCCAATATATATATATTTGATTAGAAAGCTTGTATGCTACATGGATTTTAGAGTGCGTTGCTGAGTGTTATTTCCCCTCACTTTCAGACATGGAGTGTGAAGCATTGTGCATCAAAGCTGAGTCTCTGATGGAGCAGTCCATTGAGAAGGAGCGCATGGGCAATCTGAGTGCTGCTTTGGCGTATTGCAATCTGGGAATTGATGAGTTGCAACAAGGACTGGGCATCGCCAATTGCCAGCAGGAGACGCGGATGTACACCAAGATGAAGTTGAACACTTGCATCATGAGAAGTCGCAGTCTCCACCGACGAATGCTCATTCAGCAGCAGGATCCTAATGGAGAAGACCAGACTAGGTAAGTGGAAATGCAAGAATGAATATATGTATGATATTGTCTCTGCATGCTTTGATATCATTCTCTGTGACATTTTGTATATGAATCTGCAGCTCCTATACTTAAAAAATCTTATCATGGAAGTACCGATTTACTATTGAGATATGGCTATGGAAGGCTTGGAAGCTATCAAAAAAAGTTAATGCTATAGAATGCTTTTGCAACTACATCGATTTGTGTCTTTAAGTGCTGCTTTCACATATTCAAACTTTGTATTGTGATGTTGTAGTACAATTATTTGTTCCTTCTTTTGCAGTGTCAGCAGCATCAGCACAGATCCAGAGACCAGAGATTATGAGTTGAATCATCCCCAGTCACATTACCAAACAGCAGATGGCAGCAAGTACCCGAGTTACCAGCAGGAGGCGCTGTACATGCCCCAGTATTCATCAGACTCAGGGTACAGCGAGTACAGCGATTCAGGAAAGACTGGCCATGGAATGAACAATGCCCTTGGCAATAGGGAAATGACGAAAAATACAGCTGACATTTACGGCACTCTGCCTAAAAAGGGAAGCCAGAAAGGCAAGAGTCAGTCTGTGAATGCAAAGGACACTGAAGTGTACCAGGCCTACCTGCAGAGACACAAAACCTTGAACAAAGCACAGACAGAGAGTGCTTTACCAAGACCGTCCAGTCAGACCCAGCAACCTTATTCCGCCCCTTCACACATTCACAATCAAACGCATCATCATCCCATGTCCCAGCATTCTTCACAACATCCCCCTCAGCATCCCTCCCAACAACATCCGCAACATCCGCAGCATCCTCACCAACAAGGGATGCATCCTAATGACCCCCAGTACCAAGGGCACAACCAGCACATGTATCAGAGACAACAGCAACATCAGCAGCAGCAAGCCCTGCCCAACCAAGCCCCCATGCCCAACAACCACTACCCCCACCACAATGTACAGAATCAATTGCCCCAGAACAACTTACGACAGCAAGGTAGCAACAGTCGGATGAGCAAAGAGGAAATCCGACATTTGTTGTACACTGACTTTGTCTCGAGAGGAAAAGGCAACAGTCGAGAACAGGGTGGGCCTGCTCAAGGTGAGAGCCAGGAGCACCAACGTATTCCTCGAGTTGTCTATGACGAACTGCAAGACAAGATGGGTCACATGACCGTGCGCACGCAACAACAGGGTGTAGACAAGGTAGATGGAGTTCCTACTAAAGGTTTCGCTGTCTTTCCACCCCAGATGCACCCGTATCAAGGGAAGGTGCCTCCCGTGAACATTCCTGCTAACCACCACAGCAGAGAGAGCAGCTCTAGCTCCACGCACACCCTCCAAGCGCACAGCAGAGACAACAGTCTCTCCTCTCAGAATCCAATCAACGCTCACCTCCAGGCTTACATGCACCACCAGGAGCAGGTCGGTCTTCAGTCGGAGGAGGGTGATCCGTCACAAGTTCTGCCTCCGAAGCCGTCCGTCATCGGCAGACTGGATAAGATGAAGAGACAACCGGCTGACATGTATCCAACCAAGAACTGGAATAACAATGACCAACAATGTAAGTGAAGTTGACAGGATGGACTAATAAGAGTTTTTGGAGTGATGATGACGATACATAAATATGAAATATTTCGTTAAGAAATAAGTATATATTTTATTTCCCCAGAAACAGTCTGGTGTTTGAATAGATATAATTGGCTATTCAGTGCTTATAAAAGTTATGAGTTCTTCTTTCAATACTTATCATTGTTTTTCGCCTTCCTTTCAGATGACCCCCAGTTTTCGTCGGACCTTCAAACGCCTCGCATTGTGCAGAAAAGCACGTCCCAAGGAGCTCTCTACTCCTTTTCCCAAGGTCAGTATCTGCTCCTTAACCTGCTTCTTATTCACACAGCTTTCTTTTGAGCTATTTACAACAACAGTGCTTATTGCCTACTTTGTTGCTAGTTAATATAATCCTAGCATTTAAATTATGTTAATAAGCCTGTACTCAAGAATTTTCACTTGATATTTAAGCGCCACCACTGCTGTCAATTCCTCACGTTTTATGAGCATTCTTAATTGTTAGTCGTTTACTGATTTGGAACTGGTGGATCACAGTCCTAACATTTAAGTTCTAAGTAACAATTATTCATTTGCTGGTTATCAATCCTAGTCACTAACATTTTTTCTTTTTTTTTCTTTTTCTCTATATTTGGGTCCTCCCATTGCTTGCCTTTATTGGTTGATTGGGCTGTCTTGTCTGTGTGTCTGCACTGTTGCTATGGTGGTTACCATGACGATATACAGGGCTGGATGTGGAAAGTCACCCCGTAACCCCCTCGGATGTAAGTACTTAAGTCACCTTGCGTGTGTGGTATTTCTATGCTGTGTCGTATGTTTCCCTCTGTGTAGAATCACTGTAGATTCCTAGCCTTTTTGTTTCGTCCTATTCCTTGTTCCCTGTAGTGTTTTTAGTGTGGAGGAATAATTTTTCTGTGTCTTAACTCCTGTCTCAACCTTCTGTCCTTTCTCTCTGTATGGTTCATTTCTCTTGTGTATTGAGAGTTAGTGATAGTCCTTTTGTTTTGTTTATTTTAATGGTTTTGCTCTTTTGCTTGGCCTTGCTTTGTATAATCATTACATTTTCCGGATCAGACTAATTCCATTTAATGTTTGTGATCTGTCTGTATTAAATAAAAATCAATTAAGAAATTCAAATGTAAGCACTTGCTAGGAAATCCCTTGCTTCATTCACATATTACCCATGTATATTACAACCCTGCACGATTAAGATTTGCACGCTTTCTCATGCATTGAATGGCACTGTAGCATTGGTGCAACGGACACACAGACAAAGCAGACAAGAATCCAATAATTGTTTTTTTGATCTTATTTGAAATTTACATCACAAATTGAATTGTGTGCATTAATTCAATATCATTTTATTGGTGGTGATGAATTCGGTGATTTGCAAATTTATGTTCCACTTGTGTATCACTGTGGTCAAACTCTCGGTGTGATCAATCTGTTCACTGTTTCTGTTTCACATGTTCTGATGACTCGCATTTGTTTGCATGCTTTCAATATGGCATAAAGCATCAATTATTGTTAAGCGAATTTTATGAGAGCGTCATTAATTTAGTATTAATGAAGATATTTTTGTCCGTTTTTCCAGGTGAGGAGTACCGAAGCAGAAGCGGAAGGTCAAGCATGTTTTGAGTCGAGCAAAGTCGAGTGTGCTCCACCCCAACCAGGACAATGGGAGAACCAGACGAGTCCCATTACGGCCGGAGAGTCTTTGGAAGGGATTGGAGCCGCATCTAGTCAAGAAACTGAGCATACAATGACTGTTCAGCAGCCAGGAGGTCTTCCTTCGGCTGCGGCCCCAACTCTTTCGACCTTCCAAAGACCCCCGGCTCCCTCGGTTGGGGGCGAGAGGCAGAGGCCGTTATCAAATCTCCCCGGTCAACGGACGAGCACCACAAGCACAACCTCTTACGAAAGTAGTACCAACAACACGAGCATGGAACAGGAGTCCACTGTGAACTCTAGTAACCCTACCACCCCCTGTGAACCCCCTAAGACCCCCAAGTCCATCCTCAAGAAACGATCTCGTTCCAAAAAGACCACAAAAGTCGCCAAGAGTATTAGTTTTTCGGAAAACATTGCTCTCATTGCTGACATTCAGGAGGTCGAACCCGAAGTGGACTATGTAGCGTATGTCAGTAATCTTACAAAAAATAGTCCTAAGACCCAGAGGTCTGTATCTATGTCTAATCTTAAAGAAGGCAGCAAAACTGGATATGACTCTGACTTCGACGATGACACGAGTGACTCTGCGAGTAGCACGGAAGCAGCTGGGGAGGTGACGCACTGTAACCTGTGTAACAAGCGAGTAGTTGAGGTCGGGCAGGTCTATTGTCCCGACTGCAGCTTCTACATGTCTCGGTTGCAGCCGCAAGAGTCATGACAATCAAGTCAAGATGATCTCGTCATGATTATTTAGACAACTGTTGACTGTTTCTACTTTGATATAAAATATACAAGATGAATTTTCATGAGGAGGTCATCTTTCATTTTCAGACATTTCTCTTAACGTGCAGCTGACTCATTGGTGCTCTTTTACAAAATTTACTATTTTTTCACGGTGGCAATATATATTATGGTGGTATAATTTTGATACATTTAAAAATGTATTCTATGCCAAATTCTGTACATTGTATAAAGTAGTGTACAAAGATTAGACTATGTAATAGTTGACGAATTACTCTTTAATTCAATGCTCATGCATTTATTGTACAGCTGACGAAGGACCATTTGTAAATTGTTAAATTGGAATGGGCAGTATTCTTGTTGTATTATATTCACTGCTTGCCAGGTTCGCAGCAAAAAAGGGTTGTAAATATGTACAAATCTCAAAATTCATGTGCAATGATTTAAGTTCTGTGGGACATGTGGAGTTAAATTTTAAAATGTTTTAAAGTTTTGGCATCATGTCAATTCTTCACTTTGATCTCTATTTTTGTACTTAAGGGACCCACAGAAGATAGTTTGCAAATTTTTTAAATTAGTCTTTATTATGTTTTCATTGTTTTGCAATGACGTTACTTGTATATGCATTGTTATATCTTTTATTTCATATTTTCTGTATTGCAAAAATGAGAAATATTAAAAACATATATATATAGAACCAAACTATTGAGTTTCGTTTCTGTGAACTATTCAAATGGAGAGTTGGGACGTTAACACTATCTTCGCATAGAACTGTACAGTTCTATGGTAGCTTGAGGTCTGTGGCTTAAGCTCGCTTGGATAAAGTTTGGGGCAAGGATACTCAGAACTACCAAGTTAACTGGAACTTTGCGAGCAGTTCATCTATTGACTTAATGAATAGCTGTGGGTGGAATATATTTGCTTTGATACCAGTTTTAGTTGTTCACATCATACAAGTAGCAAAATTACACCAGGGGGCAGTAGCAGATGGAGCATGTGTTTTTTACTGCACCCTCGGTTCTTCTGATGAAAATGATATGAAATCATTTCCATGTTTTTATCAAAAGATATAACCAGATAGTGATAGTATTAGTAAATGAACAACATAGTTTCACGTTGCGCTTCTAGGATTCAAAGCATTTAGTGATAATTCTTAAAGATGGCTTTCCAATGCCTTGTTCCCAAGGGTGGGATCTCTTACTTGCCTGAGCATGGAACACTGAGTACAAGGCACGCTCCAGCTTTACGACACATTTGATAACAGCTCTCAGAAGCCACGGGGGAACTAAAAGAGCAGCCCAGGTGGAACATTAAATTGAAATTATTGAAAAACACGACATGTAGGAATATTCACTTGTTTATTAATCGGGTTAACTGCTTTTGGTAACAAGGAAAACTTAAAAGTACAAAAAGACATCTGTACATCAAGCGCTTAAAAAATAGTGCTTCACTTGAAAGCTATTCAATCAACTGACATACTAGGTGCAGATGCTGCCAGTAAGGAGAGATCTAATAGCAAAACATTGCAACAAACAATTCAAACAAAATTAAAGGCTTTTAAAGTTATTATGTAGCAAAAACTCATAAAGGGAGAATCGTGTCCATCAAAATTATGGTAGTCTCCATAATTAGTTTAAATTCTCTGAATTTCAACAATTTCTTTGCATGAACTGAGAGAGTAAAATATTTTACTGTCAACAAAATGGTAAAACATGAGAAATGCATACTACACACTGCATAGTGATAATGTAAACTTAAAGCTAAGAACAGGCATATTCATAACCTTACCAGTAGAAGGCAAACATCTTGGGACAAACAACTGGGGGGCTTTTGCTATTAAAATTTCTTTGGTAGATAATACCCTTTATCTAATATTCCCTGAACATCAAACATTTGAAATATTGGTATGAAACATTTCATAAAATAGCCAGTCTATTGAACATTCTAAAAGTATCTTTGCATATCAGAAATGTTGTACTACAGACCTGATTACATCACAACCCATTAGCAGCATTAAAATGTGAGAACTTTACTTGAATGATGGGTTTAATAGATACAAAATAAAAGTTTAAACAAACCCATAACTGAAAAAGTCAGTTGACTTCAAATTTGGGACAAAAATTAAATTGCCCTAACTCATAGATATCATTAGAGGACCCTATTTCACAGACGATTGTTCATTAATTTATAACATAATAGGGACGGGTAGTTGGATAATTTCCTTATGAAATAAAAATTAAGAAGCAATAATAATACAATGTAATACAAAATATTCACAGTTTGTTCAATATCTGCAGAGGCATAACTCACAAGCACGCATTTTTAGGATCATGCCTATTTACAGAAAGACACACAAGTTAATTTACACAAGGCACATTAATCGACATTTATTTAGGTGGTATCTCAAAAAGCTTCCATAATCACAAACAAGCACAGCCTCATGGGAACACTCAGATAATACAAGCTACACTGCTTGTAGGAAAATAAGTAATGTTATAGTTAAGAATACCTGTAAGTATAATAATTATCTCCACAGTAATTTCAAAATTTCACATGGGCCTACACTTCGCAAAGAACTTGACATCGACCACATGGAGGTCTTAACAGTACTTATAAAGTTATATATCTGAACAGGCATTTACATCATTCGATTCATTTCACATAAAATATCACATCACAATGCATACATTCCTATTCATGAAGACATTCAGGTAATCTGCAAACACAATTTCTGTTATTGAAAAGTGACGTAAAATAGATGTATGAATTGTATAATATTTATAAATCGAAGTTTCTCCGCTTCTATCAGGTTCACATAAAATCCTGAATTAGGTTTTGACTAAAATGAAGTGAAATGCAAAACTCCTAGTTTTACAAATAATTTATATCGTCTTCTACTAAAATTTGTACTTTCTGACTGCCTTAAAGGGCCACAATCATGGACTTTTTTTATTCGATCTATTAATCAAACAGTATTTTTTATATGCATTGACACAGTCACTCATACATTTATGCAAACAAAAGTCCAATAAAGCAGATATTCATTCTTGATCTTTGGCCTGACAGATGGCACAATTAAAAGCGACCCCTTGTGAACTGTTGGCAAGGTGCCACGTCAGGCTGGGCAAAAAGTAAACAAAATGGCAATTAATACAATGCAAGAGATGGCAGCAGCTTACAGTTGATGACCACAAGAGACCAACAGACACAGGTATGATTGCCATGCTCAGTGGTCACTCTTGACTGACTGGGCTTGAGGAGGGGGGGACCCAGCCTTACGTCATGCAAAGTGAATGAGCAAGCTGACTGGCAGTCCACCAAGAAGGTCCGAAACCACTATTTCACAGGTCCTTTGCAAAGTGTATACTTTGCAAAATTTTTTTAAAACTATCTTTGTGTGCTTACAAGACTCAATTTTAGCAATTAAAGGTTTTTTATTGAAATTCGGGATTTGATGAGTGTGTGCCTTTAAGCTACCGACCTTAAAATCTATTGCCAATCAAAGTAAAACTTAACATATCTATACATGCGTCGAAGTAATTCAGCATTACCCAACTATATCATGGCGTATCAAGCGAACAGATAGTTTTATACAATACCATTACAAAAGGCCATACAGTCAACACTTAACATTTGTAATCATTAACAAACAAATTACTTAAGTCTTAACTTCATTATCAGCAAATGCGGATATGTACAAAAAGGATCGCAAATCACAATTGTAAAACAATATATCATTCCTGCAAACCATATCCTAATATAGGCTAATAATAATAATGGGACTATCCATGCATACAGCATAGTGCAAGCACACTAATTTCACCATGATCAATCTTTACTATCACATGTTAAAGAGCGCAAGATTTCATTGGCATGAAAATCATTAAAAAATACCACAACTCGTCTTATAATGTAAAAGTACTGTACAAAATGTAAAAAACAATCCCGTAGAAAAATGCTAAATGTTTTGGTGTTGACAATTATTTTATGTCATGGCACCTTTTAGGTATATATTGTTCAACCTGCTTTGATCTGTACAAATTCTTGAAATTTACAATACATCTACGTTCTCCAGCCTTTTATCACAAAGATACATCATGATTTTTCAACTGATTTACCTGGAACAGGCCTTGCGACATGATTACTTGATTCCATGGCAAATCTGACAGCTCAAAATTTCCTGATACTATCCCTTGATTTCCAATACTAAGTTAGATAGTGAACTGGTACATCTATAAGCCTAGAAATCTCTCACCAATCACATTGGTGAATGTTCATGACTAACATTAATTTTTAGAAACCACTTCTCTAGAATTTGCTCTTACAAACCGGAGACTTTTCTAATTTTCACTTCCATGCTGTCACAGAACCTGTTGGTGAAGGGGATGCAGTTGAAGTAATGACAATACGGACAGCTGTAGATGGGGGCCACGTAAAAGAGAATGACCAACCCAACTACGACCCCAATAGCTAACAGAGAGCAGATGACAATGGCCGCTATCCTCCCCTTCTTGACGCTAGCCTCTGACCCTCCCGTCTTGATACGAGCAAACGGAAGAATGGCGAACGAGATAAGAAAGCCAAAGATGAAGCCGAAGATGTGAGCGTAATTGTCAATCATGGGCAAGAGGCCGAGAATGAGCAGGCCAAGGATGAGACCAAAGATCTTGATGATGGCCCACTTAGGATACCTCATGAATAAGATGACACCCACAAGATGACAGGCCAAGATGCCAAACTGTGATCCCGATGGCCCAGCCTGGAAACAGAAATACACTCCAAATGATGTTGTGCTTGAAATCAGCAATTGGATAACCATTTTATTTCATGTAGTCAAGTAGATAAACCAATATGCACTAACAAACATTCTACATGGAACAAACCACGTTGCTTGCTATCCTACAATTTTGAATATACTTCTTAAATTTTATTTGCAGTGCTCCTCATATTTCAACACAATATTTCCTTCTGACAGAAGTCTAAAGCTGACAGTTTTGACACTGAAATGGTTTTAAAGTGTCACAAAAAAAAATTCGCTCAAATTAAACAAAAAAGTTTCTTGTTACTCTACTTAATGCGACTACGTAGCACAGAATATAAGCACTAAAATAGGCAGAAACTGAAGTGTTTCAACTGATAATTCAGTTCTCACCTCCACATGATAAGGCAGAAAGATGCCACTGGCGAGAGTCCCCACGATGCCACATGAGAAGTGGATGATGACCACCCTGATCCAGCCAAACATCTTCTCCACCGGCCAGAGCACAAACAGGTTGAATAGCACCGTGATGACTAAATGGAAGAGTCTGAAAAGTGCAAAAACAATTAGGTCAATATTAGAATAAGAAGTGACAAGTGCAAACATCCAATGATACAGAAATGTTGTCAAGTTTTAACTGTGAATGGTTAACATAATTCCAGTTCATTAACATATCATACATTTGCAAATTTTCTTTTGGAACTTCAAATGGAATTATACACAATTGACCCCTTGAATTGGATATTAACTAATTTAATGCAAGAACCACTTATTCAAATGGTTCCATTTCTAACAGGTCACAATCATAGACGAAATTCAGCACTCACCCAGCAGAGAGAAAGAGGCAGATCCACAAGCGGTAGAACTGGTCGGGGACATCCTTCTTGCCAAAGGGAAGCATCCCACAGATCTCCTCCATGCAAGATACCTGCAGTAAAAATTTTATCAAATAAATGGATTTATACATACATGTAAAGATGGATGGATGAGTGGGGCTTTACATCCTGTATTTATGCACTTGGTAGGCTAATTAGGACAGGAGGAGGACACCGTAATGAGGTGAAGGATACATACATGTAAAGAACATGCATCCCCTTAAAAATTCAATTTATATGGAGCTGTAAATTTATAAGGGCTATTCAATTAAAAACTTTGGGGGGGGGGGGAGGGGTCAGGTCGATTTATTTATCGCACGATAGATGGGGAGGATTGGCGAAAATTCGGTTCAGGTGTATTGAGGAATGCAACAGAAATCGATTTAGATGTACGGAGGGGTATTTACTCAGAAATTACTTAAACTACTCAAAATCTCATTTTATTCCTACCTGAGAGCAGAGAGTGGCCTCCTCGTGGAAGAAGCCTCGGATGAACTTGCAGTGCTCCCTGGTGGTAATAATGCACTCCCCCTGGATCCCACTGCAACATGGCCGCCCTGTCAAGTCACACGAAGCGTGCTCGTTTTCAAGAGAATCTGGAACACTGCCTTTTTCTGTGCAGACCTAACCAAGTAACAAAATAGCTGTTAGTGGCTTGACACCTTGAGACTTTAGTAAATAATACTTAATACCATATCCAATGACGCCAATATGAACTGGGTGTGCTACTTTTACTTTTGTGAACTGTAGGCCTATGTGTACTACACTGCTTTGCATCTCTTTTCCAACAGAACATTTCAAATTTGGAGAAATAATCTTTCGCATTAGGCCAACTAGATACTGCCTCACTGGTGGCAATACCAAGTGAATCTAAATCGAGTGATTTCATTAAATTAACAAAGAACATTTACCGGCCACTTGCTGATGTCATCTGGCCACAAAAATGGAACAGCGGAAGCTGGAGTTCGGCAAAACCTGCACAAGAATTACAACATTGACAATGAATATGAATTACAACATTATCAATGAATAAGAATTGCAACATTATCAATGAACATTAAACAACTTTGCAAAAGGGACATTCAACATCCAACACATGTTCAGAGAGCACATACTTAGGGTCTTGACCGCAGACGGATCCCGAGGTTCTATCTATGTCTCTATAAACAGGGGCCTCTTCACTCCATTTCTGCCATTTGGCTAGTGTGGGCTGCAAAAAAATAAACCCAGTTTTAAAGCTGCACACTTTGGTTTTGTAAACTAATACCACACAAGATTAACCAAAACGATATTATTCCGCAAATACTACAATACAAGAAAGTTATGATAATGATAACTCTCATATGAACAAAATTTTCTTTTTTTTCACAAGCAAGTTTCAATTGTGTTTGATATTTGAAAGTTACAGACTGCAATATAAGCTATCAAGGGAGAGATATCGACTTGTATAATGATGAAATTGACTATCCTTAAAAAATAAATTATATCAATGTTCTTAGAAAATACAACTTAAATTTGCATAGCATCAGACATGGAACTCACAGAGCATTTAGCTTCAGTAGTCTGCACACATCCCGACTTGTCATTCAACACGCAGCAAGCAGTAAAGTTCTTCTCAAATTCTCTGTCCATCTCTATAGCCGTCTCTACGTTTTTATCCAACCTCATACATGGAGAAAACTTAGCACCAAGTCGTATCAAATCAGCCTGCAAAATCAAATACAGAATAAGCATGACGAGTGAGAACAAATCATTAATAAATAATTATCTAATTCTAATGACAATAAATCTTTTCTTTTTTCCCACTCACTTGTCTCGGACCAATCCACAAATTCTCCCGTTCCAAGTAAGACACTTTTTCTAAAGCAAGATTTGGTTGGATGACCTGGAAATAGTGTAATCAGTTGAAAATTATAGTACAGACATAACAGACCAATTTACATGGTCACCAATGATAGAAGGAAATTTGATCCTTTTCAGTGCAAAGAAAATATTGCTCCACTTGACAATGAACTTTTTTATTACAATTTTAAACTTTCATTTTTCAGTATCTCTACAGAACCACACAACAAAGCAAAATTACTGTAAGCAATGGCAAGATTGTAAGATTTTTAATGCTAATGAATCCATTTTTTTCCCCCAACACACCTGTTTTGGACCAGTCCACAGATTCTCTTGCGCCCAGTAAGACAATCACCCAAATTATTTCTCATAAAACTCCATTTATAAATGTATGTGTGTTATATAATATCGCACAATTATGACTCTGTAATCTCACCTCTTTGGAGACATCCTTGACCTCCACCCCAATGGGGGCAATTCCATAGACGGAGACAGAAACAAGAAAGAGCACGATGTGGATGAAGGTGATCCACATGGTGAACCCAGGTCTGAAAATAAAACAACATTTATTGGAAGAGTTTTAACATTGAAGCATTAAAAGTGTACAATATTGATGACAAATGGTGAGAAGTGAGACAATTTTTCGTAAATTTCCAAGGAGTCTGTCTGGGTTGCTTTAGATGGAATGTTGCAAGTTAGACTTTTGAGACAAATCAAGGATAAAGATTTCAGAGACAAGAACTCAAACTATTCAAAGTTTTGAGCAATATAGCATGCAAATTATGGAGCCAATATAAATGTTTTAATTCATTCTAAAAGTTAAAACTGACAATAAAGTTGTCTTCTGCAATGGCACACTCGTATGATTTCAAGAGGGTGCTAATAATTTCACTGGAGCAACAGTCACTCATATCTAGATTTGCTACCTGTGGTCATTGTGCCTGTCGGGCATGAGCTGGCCCTCCTCCATGTTGTACTTGTAGAACTTGTCGTACTGAATCCCAAAGCATTTCCCAAAATTAGAATCAAACGCCTGAATGGCTTTGCCCCTCATGATGTTGAACCTGTTGGCATTGTTTTCCTGAAATAATGACAAATTATGAATTTATCATGATGTAAATTGTTGAAGCAGGATTAGTTTTGTTAATTAACCCTTACTGGACGGAGCAGTCCCAAAAAAACAATCCTATGCTTGTGACGTCATCAGGGACAACAGCAGATTTTAGGGACATAAATGGCCAAAAAGGCAGTAAGCTGGGATGCACATAAATGTCCAGTAAGGGTTATGCAAGGAGATTTCCTTCAATTACATGAAGCATCCCTAGTAATATACATTTTCAGAAGAAAAAACTGATTCATATTTAAATGATAAAATGGTACTCAAAATGAAACCTGATAGGAATTCCTAACCTACTTGGTTTTTTCCAAAAAGTCCTCAATCTATGAAAGTTTATGAATGAAACAACTACCATCAGCAAATCAGACGTTTACTTACCTGAGTTTTAAGGACTTTGTGAGGGATGCGATACATGGGTTCGAAGAAGTCGTCTTCAACTTCCCTGGCAATTCCACGAGGAGAACGATAAGGCTCACGGTACTGCCATCCACCGATATCAACCCTAAATATCCAAGATATAGAACATATATATATAAGAGGAATAAGAGGATACGAAACGAGTCAGAAACATCACATGTATTCAAAGACTGAGGGATAACAACAGGGAGCTTGATTTGAATAAAGGAACAAACTGGCAACAATTTTAGTCAACCTAAAAAACAGGGCCAAACTGGCAACAATTTCAGTAAACCTAAAAAACAGGGCTAGAAAAAAGTGAATTTCCAAGAAATGTCATAGATTATGACAAAATTTTCCACAAATGGTGGCAGATCAAGGGACTACTTCATAGTAAAAAATTTTCACCTTTCTTCATGATTTAGAAGTTTCCATGCAATGATATGCCTGAATTCCCTATTTTTGCCATCCATGCTAAAAAAATTAACAAACTTCACGAACTGCTTGAATTATTTTACTGCTTCCTCACTATCACAGAATTTCCCTAATTTGACCATGGAATTGGAATTGTTCAAAATTCACTTATTTATCTTCTCCAATCAATAGTGAGTTTTCAGATCTAAAATTTCAGGGACCAACTTAGAATGATTGTACTAACCATCTACCCCTTGGCCTTTCAACTTGAGGCAGCTGGAAGTCATGGACTCTTCGGTTGTCTGGCTCATCCATGTCCTCGTTGTCATAAATCTCTTGCTCATCATCTTGCAACAACGGCTGATCATCGCCGAAGAATCCTTCGTTAAGGAAATTGCTTCCCTGAAAACGAAAATTGTACAACTCATAAATCAGAAGAAATTAACTTACACAGACACAAGATATACTACATTTAAAAGCAAACTAAAATACAAATTATCAGAGTACTAGTGATTTAAAATATTATATAATTTTTTTTATAAAATTCTCAGTACGGTACCTGTGTTTCTTTTACTATTTGAAGACCTAATTCATTAAAATGGATGCACCAATATCAGATTTTCACTTTAGATACAGATAACGAAACTGGTTTGCTTTCCAAGATACCATACAAGCAAATGTAGATCTGTTAATAACTTTATTTTTCCATATATTCCACAGGTGTGGCCAAACACACTCTCATATATACAAATCCGTAAATTTAATTTACACCAATTCAAAGACCCTACCTCAGGACCATCAGTGGTGTCATAGTCCCCATCCACAGCATCCAACTTTGGCTTGTCTTTGTAGTATCTTCCATACTTTGCAATGTCTGACGGAGCAAAGGTCCGACTGTGGATCTTGGGATGAACTTTGGCAGACTTGGCAGTGGGACTCTGGAGTCAAAGAGGTATTCACTGTAAATCATTCTCATTGTAATTGATTCTCATTCTAACAGGTATCAGATAGACACTCAACACAGACTTATAGATAGATTGTAAGATATTACACATAAGATCCACAGCAGAGGACACATGACTGAAATACCAGTTAAGGTTCTAAATTAATTTTGTTGTAATGGACCCAAATACACCGCAGTATCAAGGAAGACAAGATTACAAGGAGCCTAGTTAGTATAAGGAGAGACAACATCAGCTAAATACATGCTCAATCACAATGCAGATCTATCTATGCGAATAGTGCAGTACACCATTTTATCTTCATCACAAAATGTCTGAGATCTACCCAAAATGCTTCATACTCACAAAAGTCTCCTTGCAAGTTTCAATGAACAACTGGAAAAGCGACTTCTTATAAGGAGCCACAAAGGGACGAGGCCTCAGTGTTTTCTTTCCTGGGTCCTGGCAGTTGATTCTCTCATTGCTTTTGTAGGGAGTGATCATCAACAGGCTGGAATTAAGATAAGCAACATCCAATTTTTATATTCCAGCAAATTTTTAATTTTTGAAAAACTAAACCCAAACAAGAATCCGAGGATTCAAACCCTGGGTTCTGTTGGGAATGAATAATAGGCCTAAGCATAAGATCCATGGATATAACATCAAAGTAGCACTTCACTGCGAAGTGCAATCAGCTTTGACACCTGTCAGATTGCCTTCAAGTGCTGTTCCTCAATGGCAATTTGGTAAACTGAGGATGAAAATAGGCTTTAGAACTTGCAGAATTGCAATTAGCATTGTTAGACTGCTTTGAGAATAGATGCACTGCAAAAAGCAAATGCTAAATGCATTATTGGCCTTCCTTGAAACGCATGGACGATTGTCATGTGGGCGATATTATAATGCAAAGTCAGCTTGAAAACAGTCCCTCAAGACTCAAACAATCTATCAACAAACCGTAAAAAAAAAAAAAAATTGTATAAAAAAATTTTTTTTTTCAATTAAAAAAAAAAAAAAAAAAATCAACCCAACTCAACCCAAACCTGAAACGCATTTTACTATAACATCATTAGAACATGAAGTGGCCATATTGGCTGTACCCACACCCTTATTCGTGCCAGGACAACACTTCTCAGAAAACCTCTCAGACTGGTTTTTCAAAAAAAGTACCCTGGGTGAATCACCCAGGGCAAAAAAGCTATTTGAATCTTCTGAAATGCAGAATGTTTTTTCATAAAATACAAACACAAAGCGAATTCACTAATACTGTTCTATATTATCCCTCAATAGTCAACATGAACTGACACAAGTCCAAAGATAGGACAATACTGAAATTCCAAATTTTGCAGATGCCTTCATAAAGACTAAATTATCTTCAGGGGGATTCAACCAAACTTTTCACTTATTTTACATTTAGAAATACCTTCTGAGAATGCCATCAGCCTGGTCTTCCTCAATCATTGCCTGCCGTTCTTTCTGTGCAGATCTAACGACATCGTGAAAGGATAACTGCGGAGGACCCCCATCTGATGAGTCCCCTCCGACAGGACGCCTTCTTATCCCAACTAGACCACTCGTCACATAACTCTCTGCTCTGTGCTGCCACTTGTCCTGGTCTTCAGTAGCCCCATCGCCTAAGCCACAGAAGTTGGACAGGCCTTTTCCCATATCTCTGTGGAAAAATATCATTATCAATGTTGAATAAAATTTTTATCATTATCAATGTGGAATAAAATATTTTATATTACATATCATATCTACACTGTATATTTGTTTAAAATTATTTGACTTTTTTATGAAATTACAGAGCACTAAGAGGAACATTTAAAGAATGCAATATATATATAGTTATAACATAGCACTGAGTGCCATATGAAAATTATAAGATTTTGTGATTTAGGACACCGAAAGCATCAAATTTATCTTGGCTTTTATGTTATGAATTAAGAATCAAATAGATGTATACATGTAATCAAAATATCCAAAGAAAGATATATTTTTGCTACTTATGACCACAAACAATCACATGTTCAATATGGAAAAAGAAAACTCTCATAAAACGCATTACACACTTTTTAAAGCTGTCCCAGTCACTTTCATCTTCCTTGGGAGGCTGGACAATGTCAGGGGGTAAAGAGGGTTCTTGGCTCGACCCTGCCTCGGCCAATTCAATATCTTCCGGCACAGCCATGGCGGACACCCGGGCTCCTCTTGGCTTGGATGCCAGCGCACAACTATCAAGTCAGCACCATCGGAAGTACCTGAAATTAATATTGGTTTAATTATAAAATGAATGTATTCATGAACAGATTTATAATTGGAATAATCAGAAGAAGTATTGCGATATCATCCTGTAAAGTTTGGTAAAAGTTTGAAGAATTGTACTTTGCCAGAAGCTGTCGTGAAATATATGAGCCTCTGACATCGTACAAACCAGGAAATTGGGCCTGTAGTTGTAGTCGTTGTGACCGATTGATTTCTGCAGACTACAATGGAAATCTAAGTCCCATCATTTAAGAATTGATCACTTAAATGTTAGTTGGCGTACTGAGGCAACTGTCTAGACTAGATGTCTGCTTTGAAAGTTTATTCACTGCTTTGAAAGTTTATTCACATGGTAGAAGACAATGCCATTGGGAAAGCACTGAAATCACTGATAGCTATAAATGAATAACACAAAATGTAAACAATAATGATTTTAAAAGTGAACAATAGACCATCATGATTGACTCATCAGTGATTACATCAGCATGGTCAGTCAGCTGCTGAGGCATTTGGATTGCAAAGTTGTCTTCCTTGAAACTTCACCAAGACTTCATTTTTCACTTCATTGCAAGTTTATTCTACATTCAATTTATTCCATACCAATCAGGAAAACTGCACAATACATCCATCAACTTGTTTCTCACCTTTTGCACCCAGTGACCGTTTTAGTTTCCTTTTTTTAGAAAAAAAAACTTAGCAAATTGATGCTTTTTCCCTGGTTTATGTTTTTGTGGTGTCTCACAAAATTGTACCTTAAAAATTTTGATAAATTATCATAAATCTGCTCACCAAGCTATACATACTTGGGAAAAATGACAATAAGCACATTATTAAATTAAGATGATTTGTTGTAAAGAAATTATTGAATAAAACCTTAATAATCTCTAGGTGTCTCACTGAATAGCTAGCCCCATGATAACTTTGACAGGAGTCAAAAAGCAACATGTCTTTTTGTAGATCACGTTTTCTGGCTCAAATCAAAGCTTTGCATCCGAATTTGGTGAGTGGTTAAATCTAATGTATTCCTCCAATAATATGCAAACCTTCGTTGGTGTTTGAAAAGGGTGTAAATAAGATGGCAGACAAAAAAAGTATGGTTCTGTGAGCGATAAAAGGGAGTAGATTGTTGTTGACATTTGACAGCTGTCATTCCATCTTCATTTGACAGTTCTCAGCATAATGACAATAGTTTGACAGCTGTCAGAGTGAGATGTTTCAGAAAGATAACTCTATAGCTTTGGTAAAGCATCAAACACTGAAACAGTGGCTGCTTTAAAGGTTTTGATGAGGGTAGTAGTAAAAGCAAGCACCATAGCCCAGTGAGGGCCGGGGCATGCCCCAACCCCCTATAATTTAGGGGGGGGGGGGTTAATTAAAGAAAAATGCCAATCCTCAAGCTGTCAGTCCTTTAACGGAATTCCACAGCCACCAAAATAATTAGACTTGAAAATCACTAAATGAAGCTTTGTAGCCTTCAAATTCAAATCATTCTCAATATAATTTTTATTTGTAACATTTCCTGTGATTTGTGAATTACAGAGGTCAGCTACAGGAACCACATTAAGGAGCATCTCATTTTTCAACAGAGGCAAAAAAGAGATTGAAGAAGTAGACAGAGAGGTTGAGCAAGCAATCGCAGAAACGGACAGGAGGAGAATAACAGTTTATGATGGACATCTGGTCAAGGATCGGCTGAACACCCTGCAATCAAATCTGTAAGTAGGCTATATTTCAATCAAAGGTACACAGCTCCAACTGAATTAATGCGTGTTAAAATTGTTGCTTCCTGTGTGTTCAATATTCATAATCTCGAGTTGTTCTGTTGGTCTATTTGGTAATTTAAGATGCCGTTCTGGTCAGTAATGTGAAAAATTTTAACAAATTTAGGTCCTAAATTTGTTTAGGTCCTAAATTTGTTAACATTTTAGGATGAATTATTGACTAATCATAAGTGTCAATGTAAAGAGCCCCTGCTATTACTATGCTTGACCAGAATTAACTGAAGCTGGCCTCTACTCCTGCAGTTAGCAGTTTGAAATGATTTTTTTACAATTAAGTAAGATTTAACATTCTGAAAAATTTCTGTATGCGTAAGTTTAGGTTGAAGATATTTTTTAAAATGAAAATTTGTTTCAGAATACTGAACACGAAGAAAGGCTACAGACCTCCAAACGATGTGGAGGAGAGAGTCAAGGAGATTGTGTCATCTATTTGCGAAGTAGAAAATGACTGGCAGGAGGTGTCCTTACAGGACGGCAGAACTAAGTACAAGGTATGACTGTCTGTTCAAAGGACATTGATTTAAATTTATAAGATCGTAGGCCTATGTAATCTTAGTCCTGAATATTGAAAGTAAAGGTTTCGGTCCACTTTTGGCATTATAATTGAACAAAGGATATTTTGCAAATACAATATCAATTTTCAAGGCTTTTTTAAGACATCATTATAATTTTATAAAAGTGTCAAGAATAAGGCCTTTGTAAAAAAATTGTGGCATACAAAGACCTTTTATACCTGAGCATTTTGGTCTTTATTATTAAATCGACTACGGATAACAACGTAATTAAATATCTCATTAAAAATTATGTTTCTTACTTTACAGGTGTTGACAAAACTAATGGATGAATTCAGCCATGACATCTCAAACTACAAACTGAACAGAATGAAGACTGTTGGAGATGCTGTCAAATACTTTCAAACGGAAGTCAGAGAAACAAATAGTTATGAAGACCTCAGTATGCGACAGGATCTGCCACCTAATTTGCATATTCAATTAGAATATAACCGATTTAACCCAGAGACTGACACGCTGCATGGCGGGAAAACTGCTTTTCCTGGAGAATATGCAGAAGTAGCCAGCATCAAGTATAAA
Organism: Platynereis dumerilii; assembly: GCA_026936325.1. Classification (NCBI taxonomy): domain Eukaryota; kingdom Metazoa; phylum Annelida; class Polychaeta; order Phyllodocida; family Nereididae; genus Platynereis; species Platynereis dumerilii. Next base: position 92,403,996 of record JAPTHN010000002.1, read on the forward strand.
AGAAAATATGCAACAGTAGACACTCGGACCAAAAAACCTGGATACTACAACCACTATTATGATTATTAATCCTAAGATTGTGTTATTATTGTTAAATGGTTTGTTTTTCATTGTGCTTTGCTATGTCAATTTGTAGATATCCAATAAAGCATTTTATATTAACAGTTTTGAGTTTATCCTGGTGGCTTGTTAAATGCATTTTAAAAGGCTGTGAACAAATAGCCTGTGAATTTCATCAAAGGAATGAATTTATGGTCTATACATATGGTGGTACTTAGCAGTTTAGATAACTCATGTAATTTGTTTTTGATTTGGAGTTCTTATTCGATGTAGCATAATGAGACACCAGAAATTGGATGGCCAACAGGTCTTTCTTTTCTTCTTGGGGTGTCTTTTTGATCAGACGGTCTTATGAATGTTTTTGTTTAGTCATATTCAAGTCTTATTATTCATCTCCTGGTATGTAAAGCTTGATGTTTGAATTATTATTGTAAGAAAAATTAAAGACAAGTTGGTTTCTTCTGCTCTACGCTTCCACCTGTCAATGGTTTTTGGAATAAAGCAATTATATGTGTTAAACATTGCCTAATTTTTCACAGCTAGCTTAATTTTTCATCAACCACCACATAGGGGCAATATATAAAAATACTTTGCTTTATTATCAGTTCTTTCATACATAAAGGGTAGTAGGTCACAAAGATGTTGCGCAGAGACACCAAAATAATGTAACAAATTGTTACTTGAAAAGGACATAAAGGTATTGGAATCTTTCATAAAATAGTGTGAAATAATAGACAGGCTTGCCCAATGCCAGAACTGAAAACAATATCTGGATTCTGGAGTTACCTTGTTAAATAAAACTAAATGATAACTGTTTTCAAATTATAAAGGTGTTGATAATAAAATGACACCAAACTTTATGAAGAAAATTTTAGGTAACTTATGACAAGATTTTTTAAGATGTCACTTATTTACAACATGCAATTACAATATGATTCAAGATTATGATTATTGGACAGATGATTTCAAAATGTAACATCAAATTAATTGCGTAGAAAAAGGAGATCAGGCTGAATACACAAATGAAATCTAATTGATTCCTATCAGGCAAATTACATCACAAACAGACAAAGAGATGTCATGAGGGGGATTGAGGGCTCCTGAGGAAATACAAGGAAAAATTACATAAATATATAGGAAGTCTCTTGTTTCTATCACAAATAATTATAATCAGTGACAAATAAGAAAATAATTACTGTAAGTATTTATATACAAATTAATGTAAATTATAAACCCTATATTTTATTACTTTGGCAATATTGTAAAAATTACAATTAAAACTAGTGTATATTCTTTTGTGAGTATCCTGATGCTGTCGGTAAAAATGACATGACAATACTGAAGAAAATTGCGGCTAATATAAAATTGACAACAAGTCTTTTAGTTTTATATCCAAGTGACGGATGTGCAGACTTCCCATGACCATGAGCTTTGAACCATTCCACGACAGGTCCCATATCGTTTTGGACAGAAGGGTTATAGCCCAGTTCCTTCTTGGCCTTTCCGTTGTTGAAATAATGCGTCACACCTGTTTTATAAACCTGAAAATATAAAACAAAGGCACGACTATGTTGGTATTGTAAGCTGCAAGTTTTTCAACTCAATAATATGTTTCTGTATTGCAACTATTTCCAATATTATCATCTGTTGTGATGCCCGTTCAATGTGCATCGTATTGCGGTCTTAGGCCAGACATAACCAACTTTTAGCTTCTCGGACTTCTTGAGGCACTTTTGCTAAGCTCGACTGTTATGACAAAAAAGCTGTTTTCTCAAATTTTTAAAAAAATTGTTGGTAAGCTTCTTGTTTTTTGGCCTTAAAAATATCCAAAAGACCTAAAATCCAAATATTATTAATGTGGTTCAACAATATTCTTCAAATAAATAATGCTAACAACACAGTCCGCCATAAAAGTAGGCAAATTTTTTAAAAGATATACGAATGAATACTTTATCCTGATCTGGAAATCTATAAATTGTGTTAGTTTTACCAGCACAAAGGTGTCAATGAACTCATCGGAGATCCCCAAAAAACTAGCAAGATGGAAGAACAACCTGGTTAGTCAACTTGAGACCTTTTTATTTGTGCTGGTAAAAGTAACACAATTTTTGAAAAGATGTGTGAATAAGCATGATAAGAAGACAGCCTCAATCAGAAAGAAACAAGAATCTAAAATCTTTACTAAGTAGCAATTGGCAGCAGCTTACCTCTGTCCTCGTCAGCAATGGCTGGAAGTTGTATATTCTCCCCACAAGGAAATGGACCATCTCAATAATGAAGGCCACAAAGTAGACTAGGTTAAGAGGAAGTCTCAGTTTGGGGAAAGTGTATCCTAAACCTTCCACCTGAAACAGTGAAATTAAAAAACATTTCAAACATTTCACAAAATTAAGTTCAGTAACTTATTCAGCCATATTATGGTCAGTTTTGCCAATTTGCAGTAACTTGTTAAACAAATTTCGAAAGCATGGCTTTTTGGGAAGCATTTGAAATATTTGCTACTTTGTTTTATTTATGGCCTGGATGTGTATTTTACGCTTTCTGCATCAATAGATTAACCAAATAAGTTGAGTGTTTGAAACATCACTTTAGAAGAAGATTATTCACTCACCAAAGGTCTGAAGAATTCAAAGTTGTTGACTGGTTTGCAATCCGATAGAAAGTATGCCTGTCCTGCCTGGAAAGCAAAAGCAAAATCCAATTTTATTGTCAGAACTATGCAAGAAAAGTGGAGACATTAAGGACGGAAATATTAGGAACTCTAAGCATACAAAGTCTAAAGAACTCTGCCCATGTACAATGTCTAAGGAGCTCTTTGAGATATTGACTCTTCGGCACATAATGGGTGAGGAACTCTTTGGTATACAGTGCCTTTGGAGCTCTTTGGTATACTGTGGCTTTGGAACTCTTCGGTGTACAATGGCTTAAGAGCTCTTTGGTATATTGTGGCTTTGTAACTCTTTGGCATAATGGCTAAGGAACTCTTTGGTATACTGTGGCTTTGGAACTCTTTGGTGTACAATGGCTAAGCAACTCTTTGATATACTGTGGCTTTGGAACTCTTTGGTGTACAATGGCTAAAGAATTCTTTGGTATATTGTGGCTTTGGAACTCTTTTGTATACATTGGCTTTGGAACTCTTTGGTATACAATGAATTAGGATCTCTTTGATATACCTTGGCTTTGGAACTCTTTGGTGTAAAATCGCTCAGGAACTCTTTGGTATACTGTGGCTTTGAAAATCTTTGGTGTAAAATGGCTAAGGAACTCTTTGATGTACTGGGGCTTTGGAACTCTTTGGTGCACAACAGCTAAGGAGAGCTAAGGAGCTCTTGGGTATACTGTGGCTTTGTTACTCTTTGGTGTACACTTTACAACGTCTAAGAGCTCTTGGGTATACAATGGCTTTGGAACTCTTTGGTGTACAACGGCTTTGGAGCTCTTTGGTATACTGTGGCTTTGGAACTCTTTGGTGTACAATGGCTTTGAAACTCTTTTGGTATATTGTGGCTTTGTAACTGTAAAATGGCTTAGAAACTCTTTGGTATACTGTGGCTTTGGAACTCTTTGGTGTACATTGGCTTTGGAGATCTTGTTTACTGTGGCTTTGGAACTCTTTTGTGAACAATGGCATTATCAGCTCTTTGGTATACTGTTGCTTTGGAACTCTTTGGTGTACAATGGCTTTGGAACTCTTTGGTATACTGTGGCTTTGGAATGCTTCAGTGCACATTGGCTTAGGAGCTCTTTGGTATACTGTGGCTTTTGAAGTCTTTTGTGTGCATTGGCTTAGGACTTCTTTGATATACTGTGGCTCTGGAACTCTTTGGTGCATGTGCTGTTGCTTTGGAACTCATCAACATCCAGTCGCTTAGTCCTTAACTCTTTGGTGTACAATGACTTAGGAACTCTTTGGTACACTGTGGCTTTGGAACTCTTCAGCATACAGTCGCTTAGTCCTTGGCTTTTTGGTTTACTGTAGCTTTGGAACTCTTTTGGCATTGGTGTACAATGGATTATGAACTCTTTAATGTTTTGGCCTAGGAACAATGGCTTAGGAACTCTAAACATATTGACATGCGATGGCTATGGAGCTCTGTAGGATACTGTGGATATAGGAACTATTTGTTGTACAATGGCTTTCAAACTCTTTGGCATACCAAGTCTTAGGAAGTGTACAGCGGCTTCGAAACAGTTACTCTTTGTCAAGCAATGAGTTTGGAGCTCTTTTGTGTATGTGTGCCGTGGCTTAACAATTCTCCAGCGTACCATGGCTTTAGGGCTCTCTGGCTTACTTATACGTCGGAACTCTATGGCACACTATGGCTTAGAACTTTTCAACATAAAATGGCTAATGAACGCTTTCGGTACATAATGGCTATAGGACATTAGCTCTATAGCTATTTGGTGTACTATGGCTTTGGAGCTCTTTGGCATACTGGGGTTCAGTGGCTCTTCAACGTATTATGGCCCAGGAGCTATTTCCAGTTTTGTAAATGTAAATGTATTGGGTTTAACGTCTGCCATCCTCCTATGAGCTCGGCCTACATTTACAATTACACCCTGACGGGCCTGATCAAGCTTGAATCTTTCTCAGCTCCCTGGGGAGCATACACCGAGTGCAGTGAATTACACGCCATCACTGCCTATTGCCAAGTAGGCCTACCCATTTGCACCTGGGTGGAGTGAAGCAATGGCTTAATGAGGATCTGCTCAGTTCCTCCATGCCGTGACTGGGGTTCGAACCCGCGACCATGCGCGCAGCAGTCAAACGCCTTATCCACTTGGCCACGACATCAACATTTCGTGCACTAAGTGTTAGGACAATATTTCATCCCTGGCTTATATCAATATTGGCTGTTTACACTAAAGCAAATGTCAAACCAATGAAATAATGTTGTATTTTATTGTTATGTAGTCACTTGCTAACTCACCAAGTGATCTATGTGAGGCCTGGTTCATCCCATACCACTATAAGCTATATGTAGATTAAAACAAACAACCAGATAAATCCCAGTTAACCCTGCTATTCTTTGCATTTGTGGATTTCCCAGTTACTACAATGCCAAGTCCACAAATACGGCTCAATAGCATCGGGCGAGGGTGCAATTAAGAAGGTGATGAGACAATAAGGACAAGCTCAGAGGACATTTATGGCCGGGGAAGGACGATTGTCGTTTGGTTGATAAAAGGTCCAAACAGACAAAGGTTGGTGGCAGCTGATGAGTCCATTACGAAGGCCGGTCTACTCAGCTAGATGCTGAAGCAGTGGTCGGAGGACAGATTGAGCAGCGTGAGTGATTGATATTCCAATATCCACGGCAGACCTAACCGCCACCGCAGTCGACCGGTGCACTTTTAATTGGCAAGTTGTACTCCGAAGAGCTCCAAAGCCATCGCTGTGGCATCATTGTGGCATCATTGTGGCATCACAGCCATACAGAGGGATTTAATTTAATAACTCATCAAAAAAGCACCCGGGGTTATCATGCATAATAAGTACAATATCCCTTTTAATGAACCACCAGAGTCTCATTGAGGTTTTTCATCTCATGCTTTTAATTTTTGTTGTTTGTTATGTCATGTTCGGCATTATATATATACGGAATATTTAAAGATATATATGTACGGTCAGGAAATTGATCCCTCCAGCCCTTCACACTTCACATCCATAAATAAACATCTCTTAGGAGATAGCTGACTACACAGTTTGAAATGGGAAAAGGATAGATAGGTTGGCATTTGGTAAGTGCTCACTGTGCAGTGTGCAGCCCTGGAGGGAAAGTTCTTGCAGTTCACAAGGTTTGATTGATGAGATGTAAAGATGGAAGATTAGGGTTTTTTGTCCTGTATTTATGCAATTGGTAGGCTTATCAGGAACTATCAGTACAGGAAGAGGACATACAATGAGACAAAAGACTATGAAGAGAGATATGCTGTACATTGTACAACATGTATTGTATAATATACACTGTATATATGGCCAAGGTGGTAAAGGTTCTATTAGCTCTTTCGATACTGAAGGTAATGGGTTTGATTCTGAGTCACAGAACAGTTTCATGAGCAATATCCCAGCTTGGATGTTGTCTGGATGAGACATTAAATTAGTGGCCCCATGCACCAGTTTCTCTGTCTGGCAAGAAATAAAATTATTCTATCACCCCATCAATCAAACTTTGTGAGCAGAAAGACCAGAGGGCTGTACTATCAACACCTAACTACCTTCTCCACATGTGGGACCTTTCATGTGCACAGCAATAGCCTTCACAGACGCACAAGTTTGTTCAACCTACTGGAATCTACTTAATTTACGGTTAAGCAATTTGAAGAGAACACACACCGCTATTCTGTTATGCTTTTCACTTAGTGCCTCTCCGGCTCTCCAGTGCGCTTGAACTAAATTGTCAACATGAAGGAACTCCACCAAGCTGTCTGGCGATCCGTAGACCATGCTGAACAGGCCTTGCTCAATATAGGTCTGCAAATAAAACATAAAACAGAAAGTGTAATTGAAATTAAATGAAGTAGGGCGGCATGCAAACATAATATTGTATGGTACTGATCACTTGGTGTGGCAAAAATGTGATCAACAACAGTGATGAAAACAGTGGGCAGTGTGATAAACCATACAATACTGGTTCAGGGAGAAAATGGAATTCCCACTCTATCCATCATTGGCTGTGCAATAATGCTCCAATCTATTTCATTAGTCATTCTTCAGCTTTCATAATCACTATGACCTACTTCCACAGTAACACTCATTAATGCATTAAGTAAAACTGCATGTTACCAAAGTAGAGTGGACGGATATGCTTCCTAAGAGCAGCAATCAACTGCAATTACGTGCAATTATATGCAATGTTTGATTTGCTTATCTCAGAGCAAGAATCTTACTGGTTTATGCAATTAATACATCAATATGACTTACATGTCTAACATAAGATGTGTACACACTACTACACAGAGTCTCTGTAAGACTGTAACAGATAACAGAGACTCAAACTAGGACATTTGAATTAGAGAAAATTTTTCTTGGCTTCAGTAACTTATAGTTAAAATGCTGCTGTCCAATTGCAATTATTACACAGCAACTAAAATGTATTCAACAGGACAAAATATATGTAGGAATGTAAAAGCTCTTTCTGTGGAATTGCAAACCCAATTATGATATCAATAGAACATATGTTGGCCATCTTAGCTTGGTTGCAAATAGATATTTGTTGCCAGAGACCAAAGGAGCAAGCGAATCATGAGATGGTTGGGAGATGCAATCGATAGCGGAGTATACATTGTGCACTTAATGGTGTTTAGGATGTTGGGCAAAAATAACAACAAGAGAGCTTGGGGCTGTTTCTCTACAAGCGAGTGGCCAACACAATCAGGGTTATGGGTCCCCGGAGCATCAGAGCCATCAAGACCACACTCCCTTTCTCAGTGCCTCTCCGGGTCTTCCATTCAAGTTGGTCGAGGAATTCCTTTACGCTCTTGAGGACTCAGTGCGGAGTCCTGACATATGCTCACATGATCTTCAGCCATCTAAATCCACTCTCGCAAGAAGCAGACACCTATCAATGCCATAAAAAGGCTCACCACCAAGTAATGTGATTACAGAGAGGTCTCATTCACACCCCCGTGACCTCTGGCAGCTTCTGGCGAAGAGTTGGTAAGATGCCGAACATCAGGAAAGGGGCAGAAGTTTACAACACAACTAACAACTTGGAACAAACTATTACTGTTATTTGGTATGCTCCTGAAGACTGAAGTGAAATATATAAGGACATTTACATCCTGTATTTCTGCTTCAGATATGATGTCAGATATGAGGCTCATCAATCTTTTGAAACTTGAAACTTGATAGAAAAAAATTGCATGCACAAATAACTTATCATCCAGCTTTCAGATGATTGATACATTGATAGATGAATACAAAAAAGTTATAAGCTCCTGATAAAAAAGTTATAAAGCTCCAGTACTTCTTCACTGCTAAATAAACTACATTAATGACCAAGACAGATATAGAAAGCCCAAAAAGAAGAGACAATTAGGAGGAAGATCGAGGAAACAGTAATCCAAAATAGACCCCGTGGAATTCCTAAGATCAGCAATAGCTAATAACCATGATGTTGTGGAAGATGAAGATTACTATAGCTTCAATTTATTGCTAATGACACTGCTATCCATCATCCACTCTGTCTCATTATAACAATCCATGTATATCATTTTCAGATAAATTATGAGGAAATCACGTAACGCTGTGGTACTAATTAATTTAGGAATAGACGATTCATCACTGTCGAAAACTTTAGAAGGTTAAACCCTTAAAATCTATATATAAATACTTACAACAATCCTTGGAAGATGACGTTGTTCACCGGGACCATACACTCCAGCGAGCCTCAAAGCGCAAGTGCTCAGCTTCTCTCCACTTTTCACTTTTCGCCCATTGGCTCCTAGGACTGCCATTTCTGCCAAAGACTTCGTTCTGGAGTAGTTGTCTGGATGCTAAAAGAGAGGATGAATTGTAACAAAATATATGCCGTCAATGGCTCAAGTCGCCTATTGTCTAAAAAGTGTCACAAAGAAGGTACATGAATTGTACCCATGGATAAAGTTACCAAATATTGGACACTGACAGACAGGAAGAAAAAAATAATGGTTCTGTTGGTAGCTACCTTCTCCAATTGCAAATATGGTAAAGATTCATCTCCATTTTCTATGACTTGTCCTCCAAAGACCACATTGAAGGTGCTTGTGTAGACTAATCTCTGGATGCCCAATTCTTCACAGGCTGCAACAAAAGTTCACTATATAAATATTTGACATATACGTACACTATCCGTTTGAAGTGACTACACCTTAATGATGATGACAAGAGAGTGAAAAAAAAATTCTAGTCTTGGTATTGCGGTCAACGGGGCGGGGCGACAAACTAACAAGGAAACACAGGTCACTTCCAACTTGGTGACAAGAAATTTGGAATCACATACCAGTGCTATAGGTGACACAAATTCACAAAAAACATCCAAATAGGTGACAATATATTTCCTGTAGTTGCATAATCAGTAGGCGTAAATTACGTGTCGCCCACATGGTATCTGGAAGCATCTCTTGTCAAAATTTTGAAGTTAGCCTTTTTATGGCACCTGTGCTTTGAGTGCTCATATTTTTTTCAGTTATGATTTATTTCCATCGAGTGGCAGATAAGATGATTGTTGAACCTTACCAAAGTTATCCACCAAAGACTTTCATTTGTATTGACTCAAACAACTTACTGGTTTATCTACATTAATCGAATTTGATGCCATGACAACGCCATCCATCCAGATGAGCACCATTATGTGACAGTTTTCTCAGGTTATCAGTTTGGAATTGTGAGACTGATTTGCAAATACTGGCATTAAATTTAATGTACTGAAATTTAATTATTTTAATGCTTCCGTTGAAGTTTACATCATTAGCATGTTATGTTTCACTTCTACACATTCATTAGCTTGAGTATATATACAAGGAGGTTCCCTGTCTCCATGTCTATTCATGGCAAATACTTGAATCCATTTCTCCCACCTCACCAATCACCTAAAATAGTGAAACTGACATTTACTCAAATAGAAAACTAACACCAAATAGACTGTAGCCTAACATTAAACTAACACATACACACCAGTCTCAAAACTAATATTTGCCTGACAGTATAGCTGACATTGAACAAATAAAAGACACATTGATCCTTAAATAAACAAGTCTTAATTGCAACTGATCTAACGACAAACTGCTATCATGACGTTTAATTGTGATGACCAATCAACACATCGACTGAAAATGCCTCATCAAAAATAGAAGCAATTTTCCTTGTGATAAAACTAACACTGACATCATGGAAATGGTAATAATCAGACTAGTCATGTCAGGAAATGTCACCAATAGTAATGGTAGCAATAATTTCCCCTCAGAGGATCGACTGTTGCGGGCAGTCAAATATTTTATTGCAAATGCCCCTCCTGCAAGTTAGTATTCAACACAACGGACGAATAAACACTCAATTAACAAATAATGATGTAGGCTTATTAATGAAGACACAAAAAAATGTTCTGGCCACAAGTGGCACTAGCCCACATGAGAGAATAGAAGTAGTGTGACCTCATAGACGTGTACTAAGTGTATGTTGCAATTACTCCTTCAACAGACTGCAATATATATGTATCAAATTCCATCCTTTTTGACTGGAATATTTAGACATGTTATCATAATCAAGTCAAAATAAGATGAACTAATTTTGTCTTTAACTTTCAAATTCTCAAATAGTTGATGTCAATAGAGATATTTCTTTGTTTTTTGATTGGTTACTCAGGAGTCATCCTCCAACATTTCTTCCACAAAACAAATAGCCAGAGGACCATACATGGCACTGAATTAAAATACGACTGTGAAATTATTTACCATGCAGGTTACTTATTATAGTCACACTACGATTTCAAATATGTATCTTGTCCCAATGCAAAAAATGGAAGTTAAATGTCCAATTTTCAGTCCAATTTGGTTATGGCAAAATGGTGTAATTCTTTTTCAATATGCTTTATATTTATTTTCTGCAAGCCATAGCAAACCAATTTCATAAGTAGTTGAAAAGTTTACTTGCTTTAAATTTTTCAGTTGGAGCAAGAGACAAAAAAGTTTTTGAACACTCCGTGAAATTGTGAATTTGACCTGTTGATCTGGTGGCTGGTAGCAAAAATGTGCACCTTGAAATGAGTCCATCATTCAGATGGACTTCAACCGCCGAAGACTACGATCCAAATTTATATTCGCCGTACAGGTGATCACTTCAGCACAATAGAATATGTGGGTGCTGGTGATGACATATGGGGTAAATATTGGACAATTTGCTCTTAATATCAAGACGTTTTCACATAATCGACTCAAACGGGATGCAATTTCAACGTATATATTACAGTGCGGTGTACATATAGCAGTACACTTAGTACAGGTCTGTGAGGTCAGACATAAGTGCAGTCTTGTATGCCCAGCCATTACCCTATTGTTTTCTTGCCACTTACATGCGCCCCTGGTGGCCGTGTCTTGTACTAAGTCCCCCTATCAGAACAACACGTAAATAAATTGCTTTGGCAGACGACAAACTGGAACGTCATGAAAACTAAACAGACAAGTTAGCCTCCCCGCCCAGGGCTGCCCTTCATTTATATTTAATGCGGCTTATGTTATACCTAACCCACGTGTTTACTGCACACACAAAACAAACATAAACATACAATAAACAGATGCTGGTAATGGCCATGCTATTGTAATGCCTTTACTTGACAACACATGGCTGTCGTCTGCTCTTTCAGTTTTGTTTTCTTCGCATATAGAATGAAAGAGATCTCACCTTTGATCACGTTGTTCGTTCCGTGGACGTTCACCTCTTCTATTAGTTTAGTATTCAGCTGAAAAGAAATATAACCTGGTGAGCAATCATTAGAATGTTGAGGTTTTATGCTGGAAAACCTGCATGGCTTCATTTATTCTCGGTTAACAACAAAGATTGACAGTCATTGACAATTTCATCTGGTGAGGCTCCACATGCATACAGGCGTGTCGACCTGATCGAGGCAGCATTTTAGAAGTTAAGCACGGGCTACATCTTTCATACAGAAGCTCAAAATTTCTGTACTGTACTATAGGGAGCCTCCACAGGCTACATAAAGGCTGCATTTCACTGTGAATGATTCACTGTAAAACATTTATTATCAAGACTCACTGACTCAACTGAGTATAGACCAAGAAAATGGCCTGTTATCACAGAGCTAATTATCCCCCATGCTATGCTATGGGCGATTTTACTTTTAGTCTCCATGTCATGGCGTCCATCAAATATCTCAAACACCACACCATGCACAATGCTCATCCTTTCCCAACATTCAAAGACCCCCCTAAACTTGTCAAATCTGACCATAAATCAATAAATATCATAACCATTTCCACATCCCAAATACTTTTTGCTGTGCTTTTGGCCTGCAGCCATGTTATTTTTAAAAGCGAACTCCACCCCCAGGTGTCTCCACATCCTTGCATGTATGCACAATTGTGCCCCTGGTGGAAATATTTGGCATAACTAAAATTGGAATTCTGGTGGGTATTGGTAGATGTGTAGGGCATGGGGGATATGGAGGCAGTAAACCTGCTCTTGTTTACAATGGCCAAAATTCCCATGATGTCCATAGACTCCAACCTGGTGTTATACTACAATTAATAGTGTGCACTTCACCATATCATTGTGCATTTTTGTTGGGTCATATTTCATTCTTCTCTCAACACTCTCAACAGTAATTTGTGACGATTCTCAAAATTTCATTGAGCAATGTCTTTATGTTGATAATAATAATGTGAATACACCTTTAATCAAGTTTAATGAGCTCTGTAAAACTTGAAATTCGCTGTGTCGATCACTATCATATGATTGGAACATTCCATCACATTCTACCCACAGCACTCATACTTGACCATGGATACTCTTTACAGCCTCTAGGATGCATTTTAATAGAAGGATGCTCCACCTCAGCACACAGGCTGCATTTTGGGAGGCTCCACGAGCACACCTTCAATGTCATGCAGCATTCCACTATGCCTCCACGCCTAATATTGACATGGGTGAGTCTGCATGGGTTCCTATGCTCCTCACATCTCCTCACATGCTCACCTGTAGAATTGAACGTGTTATTTACTATGTGCCTTGACAAGAGCAAATATTCATGAAAAATTCACAAACTTTCTTTTCCGAAGCAGATTAATGTGACAACCCAAAAACAAACAATGCACTTTTACTCCTCAGCATTGTTCACCCTTTTATCAATTGTTCCCTCCATTGTTTCATTGTTAACAGTTACTTTTCAGATTGAAACATTTCATTTGAGTCCATTAGTGCAGCAAGAAAAAGAAAAATTTCCAAAATGCTCACTCGTGATGAATAATAATAACGAAGGAATTCAAAAATCCACAAACAACATCCAATGTCGATGTCTGGCATTTGTTTACAGAAGAATATATTGCAAAATTGAAGAGAAACAGGTGAAATTTCATGAATGCACATAACATGCAAATGTTATCTTTACATGCATGTTCCTTAAATGTATGCTTTTAAAAACTCACACAAGGGAGACCTTGGAGATACCTGGGTAAAAATTGATGAAATTGATATGTGACATCGACCTTCCGAATAACTGATACTGAGACAGACAAAATTCCATGAAAAGTGAGAGATGAGAGATTTTGTTAACATTCTTGTTTACATAAAAAGTGGCAAGCGACGCATATAGTATTTTTCTGTATTTCGACACTCCATCTGTTTTTCATCACACATGTAGGCCTACACCCCAGACATAACGATATAATAATACTTTAATAACTCTCATAAGCCACATTACATTATGAACTTTCCAGTAGCTGGTCTTCTTTTAACAGAAGAGAGGACACTCCTTCAAGTCTTATATTATTATGCTTGCCTTGAGAAGACTGAAAATGTAGATACCCTCCAGTCCATTTCTATTCCCACAGACCAATAAGTTGTTTTGTCTCTCAATATTAAAAGACCAACATAGCCAAAGCTAATACAATAAATGAAGAGTGTAGGACTGTGCAGCAACTTTGAAATGGCAAGAGACTGGTGGACTGGTGGTGTTATAAAAACACTGGCAAAGTGTCACTTTGACACCTAAATTTAATCTGCTAAAAGCCTGCCTGCTACAACACTGCTACAACAGTGCTGCAGTCGTTTCTGGTGCTGCTGATACTCTGGTGATGGAGATGCTGAAAGTGATGCGGATTATATAAGATGTTACAGCACATACAGCTCTGCACTCTCTGATGTTGATGATGCTAATGTTGACCTCTTCAAATGACATCGCTGCCTTACTTGTCCTCTACCCAGTCTGGAAGTGACTTATTAGTCTTTTGGTTTTCCCAGTTTTCAGTGACTATGCTGGAACCACGTGAATATGAATGTAGGCCTACACTGTCCGTAGAGTGTCCTACCAAATATATTCAAAATTTCAATTACATCTTGAATACTTAATAATAATAATAATAATAATATGATGGAAACTGACCCCTCCCCCAACGTGTCTTCTCAAATTGCTTTTCCTCTCTCTGTTATCAAACTGTCTCAATCTGCCTTCACGTGTGTTTATCTTGTCAAGTCGTCAACTGTCTGTCTGTTTATGAAACTGTCTATACGTCTGACACCTGTATTTTTACTCTTTGATAACTTTAAGCAACGTTTAAAAGTTCCAAGATGCAAATGTACATTTATCTTCTCTTCCAGATCTTGCAATAGTGTTGATGCATGGCTGTCTGAAACGTAACAACTGAGTTGTACCAGTGCGACTGGATTTGTAAGTGATACCTGACGCGTGGTGCTATACATGTGTTCTACTTGCTGAAAACCATGCCACATTCTAAGCTTTTGAGCAAATGGACGTCCTTCAAAAAGATTGAAAAGGGTGATGAGATGACCCTATCTATCTATCTATCTATCTATCTATCGATCTATCTATCTATCTATCTATCTATCTATCTATCTATCTATCTATCTATCTATCTATCTATATCTATCCATCTATCTATCTATCCGTGTATTCACCTACACCTATCTGCCCTGCTAACGCAAGACCTGACAAACAGATGATGCAAGTGTGAGGCCATTATCACAAGAAACGTCCCATAATCACAAGCTAATGACCCAGCCAACTGCTCCCTGGCTTAAAACACCCACACTGGCCAACTAGACAGGGCTGGACTGGGCTCAGTGAGCTGGTGGCAGTTTACAGCTCACGTGCAAAGGCAACTAAGATGTTCTGTGTTATCTTAAAACTCAAAATGGTCAGGAAAATGGTGAATTGTCCTGTTTGACAAAATGTAATTTTTTAGCAGAATGTTCAGATTTCAATACATCTTATTATAAATAGGTCTACATTACTACAGCACCATGCTTTTGTTGGTATATAGACGATCTCTGGCGGTAAGTTGGCCTGTTTTTCTGAAAGGATAAAGCTTTCATCTAACATGGTTTAAAAAGGCTTGGAATCGAACTCAGGTCCAGTGGTTGACATCCCAGATTGCTGCCAGTATGCTATAAGCCCAATGCCTGTCTGCTGTGCAGTTCCTTGTGTTTATTGTCTATAGAAATACCCTGTATTAGTATCGTGTAAGATAGATTAGAGTGTGACTGGTAACTGCTCAGCCTAGCCATATCTATCCATGTCGTTATCAATCTCTCCTGTACAAAATCAACTATATCATGAAACCATGCCAGGAAGTGTCAGAACAAAGTTTAACCTGTCATGTGAGTTGTCAACGTGGCTCATCCTGATAGGATTGTGATTTTGATATCACGGAATCTTTTTATGTTAGACATCGTTTCCATAGCAACAGGCATTATGATTGATCATTGGTAACCAGGGACCCGTCAAAGGTGATCACTGGCAGATCAGAATACCAGTCAAAGGTCTTGGCCTCTCATATTTCAGTGTGATTCCAAATCAACCAGATCTGTTGAATTTGTGGGCAAACATTGGAGTCCTGGCTAAAGGGCTGGACTTTGGAGGTGCAAGGCCAATATGAGCATGTTAGAACATTATTTGAAATACATGTAGGCCATTATTTGAAATACATGTAGGCCTATATTAAGGCCAGACTTTTTTAATTTCTAGCTTCTAGGTTCGACCGACAAGACAGATTTTCTGCCTTCAAAAAGAAATTGAGCTGACACACAATTTACATTGAATTGGCATTATACAAAATTGAGATTTCACCTTTTTCTTCATCCAACCGACTGACCCCAGAAAAAGCACTTCGAGAAGATCCTAGAAGCTAAAGATCAATAATGTCAGGCCTGAGTTGTAATGCAGTATCAAATTAGTTTCAGATTATTTTACTTTACAAGTTAAATTGAAAGCAGTGCCATGATTCTTTTCACGTCAGTGGTATTATTATCATAGTGCTTCCTCAGAGCATATTGCAAGGGAGTTTTGAAAGAAAATGGTTACTTCAAAATGGATTAAGCTCCTAAAATTACCAAACTTTCTGTATATTTTTCAAATATTGGACATGACAGCATAATTAGAATCTCATGTATAGAATTGCAACATGGTAATGGGGCAATGACCGAATGAGGTTTCAATTCTAGGTACATTAACGTATGAAATCTTTTAAGGGGCCACATGGAAATGTTATGTTACTTTGTAGTGGACAGGTATTCTAAAAGAGGCAACATTAAACACAGAAACCATATAAAGTTACAAACCGCATCTGAAGAGTTAAATATATTTCAGTCTTACATACATTTAACACAAATTCAAATAATGTATTTTTTTAACAAAATAAAAAGTTAATAAAACCATATATAGTGTATCACCACTTTTAGCAGCAATATAAGCATTGGCCTCAAGAATCTGATGCAAAATCAACTTTTTTCTGTGATATATCTCAATCTATATATAACACTTTCTGTGCCACAGAAAAAGAAGAAAAAGGAGAGAAATATATATGGAATCAGAAATATAGAATTCAGTGCAGTTCTTTGCAACCCTATCAAGGAAGCGGAAGTGAGGGGGGTTGGGGGTAAATAGCACCCTTTTTCAGGGGGATCCAGGTTCTTATACAGGCCCCTGCCAGGGCTTGCCAGGGTGATGGGGTATAAGGGAATATTGATTAAGAGAGCAACAGCAAACTTTGATCCAAGAAGCTGCCATTACAACAGTCGGCTTTACTTATTTACATAGGTGGACCACAGGGCCGAGGTGGCACAACTATGCAACCCTAGCCTTCCATTGATCGCCCATTGTTCATGCCTTGTGTTGCAAACAATGCCTATCTTTGGCTTATCGTCTGCCATCACCAAGCAAACAGAAAACTGCGCGCCAAAAATGCCCGCCAAAATCACCACGTGCATGTCTTGCAAAAAAGATTCTATAGCATCTATATGGGTTTCAAAGCCTGTTACGCCCATTGCATGACACAAAGACACATATTCACGGCTGTCAATGAATTCGAAGAATGGCACTTGGAATTGCAAACGTTTTCTTTAAGTTTACAAGTTCTGCTTCTGTTCTTTTTTTTTTTTTCAAAATACATTCTTTCACTTCAAAGTATTGAGAAATTCGAACATAGCCATGGGTCAACAAAATAACTGTGCACCACAAACAGAATCAATCACAAAGTAGGAAACCTATAGCATCAATGGTAGATCAGTCATAAAAAGAGAATACCTTATACAGGCGTTTAAAAGTTAAAACCTTCTGAAGTTTAGGCCAATATAGATGTCGAGCCCTAAAAAGTTGTCCTTCAACCTTCACTTATTGAGTCGGCTGGAAAGTTCTACCAAAGCTCCACCAAAGACTTGGAGTAACACTGGTGTTTCTCTGAACATTTTTCTCTCCCTATCAAAGGCATTAATCTTCCAATGAAGAAAGAAGTGGGAGAAGCGGGGGGGGGGGAAGAGGAGCTAAGAAATCAATAATATAAATGGGAAATGGTGAATGAGAAATGATGGTTTTGAAGTGGAGTACAATGGTTTAATCTGCTGCAGACATGGCGTCCAATAAGCAGGATGGTCATCATTGTGGCCCAGAGACAAACAACGGCCAGAATTGAAATTAAACACGATGCTGCGTCCCAGTTGCGTCATTTCTCAGGCTGACAGATGATCAGTCACAAATCTGACAGTCATATTGGGTAGGGACCACCATAGGACCAGGCTATGCAATGTATGCTGATGATATCTTTGTTTTTACTCATTGTTACTGGCATGCTTGGCAAACACTTTGATATGGCTGACAGCATTTCCTGTTCATGTGAGATTCCAGGCACCAACTATAAGCTATATATATATATAGAGGTGTATATAAATCTTGTTTAAGTTTTGACAGTCCTTTTCAACAGAAGCCTGAACTGTCAAACAACAGCAGTTCAACAACAGCATTGTCATGAGTCCCAACAGCATCACCAAAAGTCGACATGGTTCTGCAGGATTGTTGTATATATATTGGCATACAATGCGCCAACCAGACAACTGGTTGTTCAAAGTAGTTGTCGAACTTGGAAGCTAGCCACAAAAGGCTCATAAATTCACCAATAAATTCTGCAACCAATTCCACTATAAATCCCACAATAAATTCCTCAATATATATGGCAGCGCAGCGGGCAAATATGTGGAAAGTGGCCACGTGGGGGAATGGTTCGGCCTGACCCTTTTGGAAGTGCTTCATCACAAGGTCACTGTGGACAGATGTCTTACTAGAAATGAGGCCCTTGGGTCAAACTGGACACACTTGGCACATAACATGGACACAATCAATGGCCCCTGTGACCTCACCAGGACACTGTCTGACCCCAGTGCCATCAATGCTGTCCATGGACCCCATACACAAACAGTCCATACCAAATACCTACCAACACTCCAATAGTCGTCTGTGGACATACCAACAGTCCAACTGGCCCAAGGGACCTTCTAAATCCTTGCCACTGGGGTCCTCTTGCTCCAGATAGTGAGATATATACTTGTGGCATTCTTGTCACACTGCTCTACAAAGAGAGCTCATGACTAGTGAATTCCTGCAACACACTGTTGCCACAATGAAGATGTTGTGATATTGGGAAGAGGTAAATTACCTTCATCTCACTGTTGGGAATTTGATCTTATAATTAACAACACATGGCAAGTCATCATTACATCTGTCTTCTGCACCTGGTCTTATAAGCTGATTAACCTTTAGATCAGTGCTAACCATTGAGACAATTGATTAAGGCAATATGTGTTTATCACACCTCGGGCTAAATATGTGTTTATCACACCTCGGGCTAAAGCCCTGGGGTGATAAATCACATATTCCCTCTCCCCTGGTGAATAACCTATACATATTCCTGATCCCATGGTGAATAAGTGGCTTATACCATGAAACAAACACTCAAACTGGTAAACATCGGAGGATAAGTGGTCAACAAAGAATATGGGAAATTATCACAATGAAATACTGGCATGTAATTGGCTGACAGAGGTGTCAAATGGTACAACTCAAACAATCATAATTGGTTGATATAAATTCCTACAGTTTTTTTACAAGCCAGAGTCTACCAGAACTCCAGAAGCCATGAGAGCTCGTGAGCCAGCCAAAGCACATGTCCACAAAAGCCAAGGCAGAAGCAAGGCTGTGTTCATCCTGAGCAGCGATAGAGTGATCAGAGGTTATCTCACAGAATGAGCTGCGGGACTGCTGTAGCAAAGTGCAGGACAGTTGTATGGCTGTCACCAGAAGACTGAAGAGATGCACCTGCCATTAATAATGTATTGTTAGATTGTTACTGGCTGAGAAAGAACCTTGGCTACAGATTACCAAGGATGTCCCCTAACAATGCAACAACTCTATCCTTCCCCTTTTAGCAGTTCTTCTCGTTTTTTTTCTTTTTTTTTTTTTAGTTTTTTTTTCTCAGTCTTAAGGAGATCTTCTGGTCTTACCTGCTGTTTCTATCTGCTTCTTTTTTTCTTCTTCACTTTTTCTCCTTTAACTAAAGCTGCACTTACTATTCTGGGAAGATTAAGGAAGAATTAACACTTGTTAACACCACCAGTTGCCTGTTTTAGTAGGTTGCATGGGACTGAGCAGAACTTGGCAGTATCTTCACACTAGTTTCGCCATTGCCGACTTGTTTGCCAAATATATTATACTGTGAGTGAGTAAGGGATGTTTTACGTCTCATCAGTGACAGAAGATAAAATACTGGTAATTAAAGAAGCAGTTAAATTTGTAAATAATATCACATTTAAGTTGGCCTAATGTTTGTAAGATATATAATGGTGTTTTTCCCCATGAAAATAATCTGTATTCATATATGAGAGATACGACATTGCTTCTTAAAAGCCACAGAGGCCAAAGATCTGAAATGGACTCTTTATACCACTTGTGGAGGTCACAACATGTTATGATTGATATTGATGGATAGCACCATGAACAATACTGGCCTGATCTAATTAGTTGGTCATCTTAGGGGTCATTTGCGGTCCATGAATAAACGTCCAGTTCTGGGTATATCTATCTATATCTATCTATCTATCACCTGGGTGGCCAATTGGCTTAGGTGCCCGCCGCTCAGCCGAAGGTCTTTGCCTGCATGGGTTCGAACCCCGGGCAGGAAACTCAAAATTTTCAGTGTACCTTCATGAGCGAAATCCCAGCTGGATGTTGTTCGGATGAGACTTTAAATTGGCAGCCCCTTATATCAATGTCTATGCTGGGCAAGTAAAAGATCCCTCATACGGGGTAAATGTGTAACATGTTGAGGATTCCTGCTCTCTCTCCCATCTCATCAATCAACCCTCGTGAGCGCCCAGAACTGGGCTTCGAGGGCTGCACTTACCATAGCTATTTATCTATCGTATCTAACTGTCTGTCTCTCTGTCTTACCTGAAGTAACTAGACATGCATGACATGTTTCCTGGCAATTTTTTTGTGAATACTCCGCGGCAAAAGAAAACCTTTGTCTTTGGATATGACAAAAGTTGGGTCAACACAATCACGTCTGTTACAGTTTCACAGTCTGCCATTAAAGATTCTCAATTGCCAATCTTAAATTACGTCGCCCTTAAGTGAGTGTGTTGATAACCTTGTTGGACTATTTAAGTTTCCTTTAATTACTTCAGTGCAGAATGTCGCACCATGCATGGCTGGGAGCACTAATTTCATCTCACTGATGATCTCAGGTAATATACATTTAACACCTAAAACATTTGTAACCTTCAGGCTATAAATCTGTGAAAAAAGTACCATGCACATAAGTCTTGCTATTTGAAATGTGGGCCTACAGTTTTAACAGGAAACAACGTATTCAAAATGATATGCTCAGGGTTCTTCTAAAGTAAAAATTGCAACAGAAACCATATTTAGAAGTTTTGAGAGTCATTCAACAGAATTTACAAAAATCTTTCTAACTTGCATTGTACAAATCACCAAGTTCTACCAAGTTCATGGATTTAAATTTCAGTGTTTGTGGAAGATGTTGCAGTGGACTTTCAAGCCTGCCATCTCATCATTATGTCTGTTTCTAGAAGCTGGTAACTTTAAAAAGGTCACCTTCAGACTAGAATTCACTGTAAATTCTGAAATTCTGAGTTAGCTCAAATGATTGAGTGAGATGGTTGCACAATTTGTTTGAGCCATGATAGCTTGTTGTTTTGAGTTATGATAATCTTCATGTTGTTATAACTTGCAAACAACAAGCTATCTTGGCTCAAAGGAATTGTGCAACCATCTCACTCAATCAATTAAGCTACCTCAAAATTCAAAATTTACAGTGTTGAGACAATAACTTAGAACGTAAAGGCAAATATCAAATACCAGAATTGGTATACAAGTCTTATTTCATAAATGTCAACCATCTGTTCTGCTGCCAGCTACTGTCAGCTGGCTATCAACAACACACAGGCGCACTCTGCATAGCATTTAGCAATTTTGAAATGCAAACTAATGAAAATCTCTGGGGCATTTTGAAATTTCCATTGCATAACAGGCCAGTACACTGTGCTCAGATGCAGACATTCATAACATGTGTTGAACAGTGTTCAATTGTTCAACATTACCCGTGTTTGTGATGCCAAAGACTTGAACAGAATATGGCAGAAAAACAACAAAATAATTTAAATAATTTTTTGCCTCACAATTAGATATCTCTCACCTTTTACTATTGATGGCATAAGTTGGAATGATGAAATCATTTATTTTGAAGATAGAACGTAATGTTTCGATCTTCTGATTAATATAAGGTCTGTACTTTAGAAACTGGCCTCCTGGACCTGTTTTAAAAACTTGTTTCGTATATAGGTTTATAACTCTAGAAAAGGCTGAATTCGAATTCTCGATTGCATACATGTATATAGACTATATCTTGACCATTTTGATAGCATAACAGTAAACTGTGATACATACACGTAAACATATGTCTGAGCAGCTTAGGCGGTCATGATCCACTTGTATCAAACACTGAAGCTCTAAAACATCAACTCAGATCTTACAATGAGACAAAAAATACACACTGTTCACAGTTCTACATTCTACAGAGCTCAACACAGAGTCACAGACATAAATAGAACATTAATTGAATACTACAGATTCTACTAATATACCTATATGCGATAGTTGTCATAGATGTGGTGCTTATACCAACTGCAGGCAGCCTGACAATCAATGGGCTGCTGCTGCCTGTGGCCGGGCATGGGAAGCTACTACTTGCCTCTCCAGTCCAGACCGCATGGCTCCAGCTCACCAACGCACATCACTCTACCAAGTAAGTGTTTCCTATCTATTTCTTGTATTTATTGTCATTTTTGAAAGGTAGAAAGGGTGGTGTGGTGGTCTTATAAATAGAAAAGGGGTGGGATTGGAGGTAACTAGTGGTTTAAAAGGATGTCATTGCCTAAAAGAAAGGAATTCAAGTGGTTTCAGGAAAAATTATATGCGTTTTAAATTGTTCAGCTATGCAATGCTTGTGCCAGTACAGGACGGATGCTTTCATAAGTTGCTTCTAACAGCAAGCAGATAGAGAAGTTTATGCTTAAATGGAAAGGGATCAAAATAACCTGATAAACGAATAGACAATTCACAGGAAATAAGTTACAAAGCTTGAAATGTACTTATATTATAGTCAACTTTCTTAATTACTAAGTTGTCATATATGCAAAGTTCGGCTGCGGAATTGGAAGCTATTGGATACATTGTTTAAAATTAATCTAATGTTGGTACACAAAAAGAAATATGATAAGGGAGACTGACACGACAAAAGTATGTACATGTAATGATGTTATCACCATTTAGAATTGATGCCATCACTTGTACACCACAACTTCAGGAAGAGTCACAGTTTCGATTAGGTTTACGTAACTGACACATCTGCAACCAAGCAAACGTGATTCAAATCAACCACAATGACCTCAACTTTTATTTGCGGCCAAGTTAACTTAATTTAATCATTCAAGCTAGTATATATGTGCTTTCAGAAAATGAAATGCACCTATAAATATAAGTTTGAAGTGTTTTATTGAGCCACGGAATGTCAGAAGTTTTCACAGAGCATCGGTAAACACCACTGCCACGGTGTCAGCGGTGCATATAAATAACTGTCAAATTCTAGTTTTACAAAGTAAACCGACACCGTGAAAAGTGTGTTTTCCAATAATTGCGTTTTACAATCAATTTAACACCACTGATGAAAGTAAAAATTCTGGTTAAATATTTTTTGCTACCAACGACCATTTCAATTTCCTTCAAGGTCTGTTAAAAATTAATTTCATAACTACGGCATCATAACTTCTGGAGAGCAAGATGGTTCTTTTGAAAGCAACTGCTTTCAAGTGGTGTTGTTGGGAATCATCTTTGTGAGACTTCTCGCCTTTTTTATTTCATTTTTCTCTTCTCGTTCCAAATCGAACATGAAGCATGGCACCGTCTTATTTTGTTGTGCAGTGTTTAAAATCGATTTGATCTCAACTCCATGATGAATGGATTTGGGCGAATCACCCCACCCCAATTGGGCCTTATGCATATAGAGAGCTCCCTGCAAAACAACATGTGCAGAGCTCAGCAGGCGACGCGAGGCATCATAGGCTTAAAGGGGCTGACAAAAACCCTCAAGTTTAATCAACAGCCAAACTCAGCTAGCTTTGATTCCATTTGTTTATGATTAAAGCCATTCATTACCCCTCTCCATCTTGTAGCAAAACGTGAATGAGAAATGGGGAGTGAAAAAACTAGATACCATTCATTCACTCTTCGGGGTTCTCCCAGAATTATATCCTGTATTCATTTGCTCAAAGGCTTAGTGTATGACCCAGTTCCCAGCAATGAGAACACATATAGCACCACAAGGACATAGCATGACTTACAAATCCAGCCGCACTGATGCAATTCAGTCATCACTCTTGACATACATGTATAAGTTGCATGTCTTTCAAGCCACTCTTGTGTACATAGTGACATTAGCCAGCCATAGCAGCTACAGAGGGACACGATTAACATGGAGCTATAGAAAGGCAAACGCGATGAACACACATCTTGCAAATTGAAAGTTGTCTGGCCACTTTGAGAAGAAAGATAGACAGATAGATACTTACTAAGCTTCGGTTTTCTGACGCAGGCACTTGCCATCACCTTTGATTGTTTTTGGTTGGTAATTAGGAAAAGCAAAGGAGTGAACATTGAGGTTTACATTCATCCAACCAGTGAAAGCTTCACTTTTGTAGTTTTGCATAGACATAGACATCTAGTTTCAAGGTCAACTCGAAAATTCAGTAAGGAGGTAGATGTGTTTCATTGTATGATTGGGGTTTTATGTGATTGTCCTGTACTTATGCACTGAGAAGGCTAATTTGGGCAGAGGGGATACAGCAACGATGTGAAGGATGATTGAACCGCTGTCCAAAATAGGTTCAGGTGATATGGCCTGAACTGGAATTGAACCCTGTACCCAAGGATAGTATTAGAAAGCCCAGCAAACTTCCAATGAGCCAACCCCCTCCCCAGGAAAGGCAGAAGTAACAATTGGATAGCATCACAAGCAGATCACTAAAATCAACACAGTTTCCAACCTCACAAAAAATTGAATTGTGTAACAGAATTTGGACCACTCTGCAAATGACGTTTCCTTATTTGGTGATTGAGTTGCTTGCAAAGCTTATTACTGGCCAGAAGCTAAGGCTACATATCTAATTTGGAAGTGTACGGTCTAATGATGATATATAACATTACCAAGAGATGCAGTAGAGTCAAAGATTGCGAAAACCTTCCTATGAAATTAACATACAAAGATTTGCTTTATGCAACATAACCTTCGGAAGCATGCCTTGAAATCTAGACCACATGTACAGTTTGTTCAGTGTTCACACTACATACATTTCTTGAATTTTCCAAAGTAGCTGTCAATGCATGCTTCCCTTCTCTCCTTTTTTGGGGCATTTGGAACCTTCTTAGAAGCATACTCTAAAATATTTCTTACAGCAAGTAACGATTTATCTAAGTGGTTCAAACAAGCTGTGTCCATCTGCCAATTCGGCCACATTGCACAGTTTCTGACCCAGGTCTGGTTCCAACCCATTACCCATCACCCATCACCATGCCATAGCCAGATCCGCCACAATTCCTGTCCACCAGAAGCTGCACCCACTCAACCTTTCAGCAGAACATCATGCACATAATAATGTGGAGGAAGAAAAAAACGAAAGCTTCCTATTTAAATTAGCACCAGTGAATGAAACTATGGATTTCATCTCAGATCCCAGGGATAAGTTTCCTTGGCCTGGCTTGGCTGGGATAAACATTGTTTGAATAGTTCTTAGCCATGTTGATAGGTTCATGTTATTTTAACATCAGCCAGAAAAATGTAGTCAAGTTTTACATTTCGCAAGATTACCAGACTTTGCTTGGTGTGAGGCGATCAGATGGCAAGCATTGATTGGGTTTATTCTAGTTTTATTCTAGTTTTATGCTAATACTGAGTTATTTATGCCGGAGAATTCCACCAGAATTGGTTCACATTACTAGTTTAGCATGGATATGCAACTTACACTGGGTAAACCAAGATGAATACATTGTCATATTGTTGGCAGTCAGTTCAATCCCCCTCAGCCCAAGTACAAGCCAGAGAGCTCTGGAGGAAATGAAATTTCACATACATGCAACTTTGAGCATATATACTTCAGCCTATAGCTCAAAGAACGACAGAGATGCTGGCTCTTTGTAGTCCAAGTATGTCATCTCTGGATTTGCATGTATTGTGAATTGCACTGTCTGGAGATCTCAGCTTTCGCCATGAAACAAGAGACATGCCACTGTATCATACACATTGTACTGCGTATGGTACAGGGTAGGCTATATATTTCTTGCATGATCTCTTAAAAGATGAAAATTAAGAGTGTCATATATATCTCAGACAGCACGAGTGTCGAGTGGTATACAGTTTCCACAATATATGTGTGTCACAACATCATATCCAAGAAATAAGATATGTCCAGCAGATATTCGATGATTTTCCAAGTACATTAAGTTAACACATCTACGATTTATATCTTATAACTCAATGCACCAGGATAAGACTACTTCCCACTTCCGATGAACATATTCTAGAAATACCGAATGAAGGAAATATCCCTCACTCAAAGCAGAATGTCATAATATTATCTTGCATCACACCTACAGACAAAATATATTAATACAGATTTAATTTCACGCTTTCATCAGAGATACATTATCAACTTATCATTCACTTTAAAACCATGTGAACCATGTTCTTCTAGCTAGATGCCAAAATATTTACTGACATGTCATATAAGGCTATTCTATAGTTGGTGCAACTCACGAATACATGTATCTTTTAACATCCACTGATAAAAACAATGTTTTAAACAGGGGGGGGCGGGGGTTACAAATCTACCAAACGCAGACTCAACATTTCTCCTCAAAATTGAACAACAGGAAGACCATCAGTTGTGAGGCAACCCATTGAAGTCAACTGACCATCCAATGTGCGTCCTATGGCCATCCCATGGCCATCCCATGGCTATGTGAGCATGCTATCCTATCTCTGCCCACTGTCCACTGACCCAGTTGGAAGGGATTATCAGTGATCTGCTTGACAAATCGCAGATAATTAAACTGTTAATGGAGTATAGCAGGGATGTACGGCATGGCCCATTGCTAAACTGAATAGGTTGGTTGTAC
Source organism: Platynereis dumerilii (assembly GCA_026936325.1). Classification (NCBI taxonomy): domain Eukaryota; kingdom Metazoa; phylum Annelida; class Polychaeta; order Phyllodocida; family Nereididae; genus Platynereis; species Platynereis dumerilii. The sequence continues at coordinate 92,430,806 of JAPTHN010000002.1, forward strand.
TATGGCATAGGCCATGGTGGGTCTATAATATGGGTTCCTAACAGTGTGACATTCATAAAGTCTGAAAACCAGAGGTTTCATTGATACCTCCATTGTGCCATTGTGTTTCATTTTTCAAAGAAAACAAGTTCATTGTTAATTCCAGGTCATGCAACTCCATTCCATTCTATAGTATAGTATAACATTTTATTGCAACCTTGTTTTATTTTCCATCACTGATGGATTGTGTCCCGTATAATCCACAATAAAAGAATATATGCCCAAATAGAACTAGTTCTCTCGTCTTTCCTATTTTTTAAGCGAAGGAATTTAGGTATAGAGTATGTTTAGCAAATATAAAAGTCACAGCAATCGAGTTTTCCATTAATAGGTTGTGGGATCCACTTTCTGCCCTAAATCATAAAAGATACTTTCTTTTTGTAAAACCTGCCTTATCAATGAATACTAAAGCAGTATATATACTTGGTGACTAGCTATCATCTTATAAATATTCAGACAATAATTGGACAAGATACATTTCCAGCCAACTGTTTCTAAAAATATAAATAAAAGGAAAAAATATATATTGGAAGCTTACTGGCATTGCAGAGTATAATTTTTAAAATGTTGAAGTGCAAATTGACTCTCTCAGACAAATACTATAATGGGCCACTCGTAATTCAGTATATACCATATAATGTAATAAAATGTACATTTATGGAGATGTATGTGTTTGCTATTTTCAGAGAACACTTGGATGGTTCGCATCTGCTACTCTTTTAAAGGATGGATAAATAATGAAGAGAAAAGGAGGAGGCCCAGTCCAGGTAGGACCTGCTGCTTTTTACATTTTTAGAGAACTCCAAACACAATTTAGCCCACCCAGGGATTTGGGCAGAACCAGGCTTCTTTGCTCAACTCATAAAACAAGAGCAAAAAAGCAATTTGTCTTGTTTAAGCCATAACATAATGTACTGCAAAGTGAACTGCTTCTAATATTTCATGAGCAACGAGACGTAATCTACCTAAGTATTCCTGACTCAAGACCAAATTGCACCCAGCACACCACACTTGCCATATATGTGCTACACATATGCCATATATGTGCCATATATGTGGCTTATGGGTTGAGTGATGCTAAGTAAACTTCAACATCCAAATTTCCCCTTTATGACAGATGGGCAGTAAAGTGGTATTAATGCTTTTGGTGGGCAGAGTCAACTGTGTGGTACATATACTCCATGCAGGATACTCCACACTGCGGAGTTTTTGAATATATACTGCACTTGGGGAGAATTGAGAATCCAGGAAAGTTATTGGTCAGATTCTGAAGAAGTTATATGGTCTGATTATTTACATGGTTCTGAAACTTGCATACATGTACCAATTGCACTGCCCCAGCCTGGAAACTTATGACATCCGGCTGTGGGAAATAATAACAGCATTGTGGACTTACTCTGTATACAAAGTAAGCCTGAGTACTGGGTACCTTTAAATGAGGATAGATGTGGCATCTTGGTAATAGCAGTTTAGTAGTGTGACCCCAATGCACCAAAGAATCATTTTGGTAGGAACAGCTGAATGAATCATGAAACGGTCTCAATTGGTGCATGAAGGGACCATTGGGCCATGATCATACTGTCAACAAATAGATAGACTGGGCAATGGTATAATGAAGGGGCAATGTGGGCATTATGTGGCTGAACTTGTTGCACAAAACAAAGTACAGATTACAAAGAATAGATAAATTTGTGAGAGGCGGGAGGACGGAAGGGATCCAGCTGGTGGCCATCTTGTGGCCATCTTGTCAACTAATGAGAGTTTAGTCCTTCCTGGAGCCAGCTCTGCCTAAGCCCTTGTGCATTTCGTCAATTATTCAGTCTGGCTGACCTTGGTCTTAATGTATGGCCAGAGTAACAAGGCCCTTTCCGCTAGGGGGCGCCAACAGGGACACCAGTGGGAAACACCCAAGGTCCTCCCAAGGGAGTCAGAAGGGAATGTGGGGATTGAGGATGGAGGAATCCAAGAAATAGTTGAGTAGAGGGAGAGTTGAGGGACACATTGCATCTTTGTCTTGCTCTTGCTGAAGGAGGAAGACACCAGCTGTAGGAGAGTAGCATGCCTCCAATATTACAAATAGTAGATAGGTTACAAGTTGGATAGCATAAGAACTGCATGTAGATAGATGGATGGAGAGACAGGCAGCTAAAATGACAAAATGACATTATAAACTACCGGACAGATAGACAGCTTGAAAAGCAGACAACAGTCACAATCTACCTGTAGGCCTACTTCTGTTTGAGAGATGAGTGGACAACCAGCACTTCTAGGGCAAATTTTGTTATGATCAGTGTTTGCTGATGTATCCTAGTTCTGGGTGTTAGTGGATTCTTTCCAGATCCAGAAACACTCTTCTGAGCAACTTTGGCACAACAATACAAGAAACAAGCAAACAAGAAGCTTTTAACTTTAGATTAAATTTTAGTTCACAAAGAAGAGTTTGTATTGTGTGGGCCTATAAACAGTCTATGTAAAGAGGCAGAGATCAAAATGACATAAGTAGTAATTTCCTGTTCTCACCTCCATCAGAAATTCATTGAGCCAACTCCACCATTACATTTCCAAATTACCATCTTTTCACCAATTATCTTTTTATCTAAAGTCACATGTTATTACCTTGAAAAGCGCTATCCTCTCCCTCTGTTGATGAATGATTTAATGTAATCCAAATCCCAATTTAATTTCAGCAGGAGCTGCATAATTATCTTTTAATTATTTCCACAATCTCCAGTTTTGCACTCTCAGAATATTTGTCAATGTTTTCTTTCTCTAAGTATTCTGTGTAACACAGTTGGCAACTTGGCACATAAGGATAGGATAGGATACGATAAGACGGGCTAGCGAAGGTAAGGACAGGGTTGCAGAGGATAGAAAAGGTTAGGATATCTATCTATCTATCTATCTATCTATCTATCTATCTATCTTTCTATCTTTCTATCTTTCTATCTTTCTATCTTTCCATCTATCTTTCTATCTTTCTATCTATGTCTATCTTTCTATCCATCTATCAATGTGTCAATCAATCTATCTATCTATTTATCTATCTATCTATCTCATTATCTGTCTATCCCAATATGATGATAATAGAGTCTCCCTGCAGAGTCCTTCAGACCCAATAGAAGTCAATCTGGGGTCAGAGGAGGTGTCAACCACTTAGTTCAGGATTACTATTAAATGATGGATAATGTGTTTGTGGGATAGGCCAGTCACACTTTATCCTTCAATTAACTTAGATTAACCGCCGGCCAGCAAGTCTACATATCTATGAAGATGATGCTCAGCAAAAGATAAACGGAAGTTCCATGTTGAAATATAGGTGACTCCAAATTAATGTTGACATGGAAAGTTCGTTCTAAACGTTTTGATAATATCACATTGAAAGGAATTGAGAAGCTTATGAAGTTATGAGCCAAACTATTTTTTGAAATCAGTCAACCGATTAAGTTTTAACAGTGTTATAAAATTAAAACATCCATTTGAGTAAATTTTGGCTGAGCGGATTCTCTCTCTTATTCTAACAGTTTCTGGCAAGGATTTGAAATTCTGAATCCAGCCACTTCTAAGTGTAGGATTTCTATGCAGAATAAGTATATAATAGCAAGAGAGAGCCACAGTTGTGACAGCAAAGGATGGATTGAGAGTGTAACCCCAGAGAGCAGAACAGTGAGAAAGAGCAGAGAGGCACTTGTAGTCTGACAGCTCATGTTAGTGTCTTTTATTTGACATCTCGGTTGCCCTGAGATCCACAAACACCTCCCCACAGAGAAAGGGGAGAGAGGCAGCTATTCCTATGATTCCCATATAGCATAGATATTCTATCTTTTTTGTATATCTATTAATGTATTTTTATATAGACCCAGGCTCTATCTTTCGATGCTATATTCTCCAGAAATAGCCAGCGAAGACCGAAAATGATATGGTCCTACATATATATCGTATATATCGAGAAACAGGGCAGGGGAACTCAGACAAGAAGTGGGCAGAAAATGGGCCAATAGACAGAACCACAAGAAAGCAATAAAAAGAAGTAGGAAAAAGCAAACTGTACCATTTTATCGAGAAAAGATAAAAAGTAGATAACTTCAAAATGCAAGATTTACAAATATATTGGTGTTCTGTGCTTGATGCGGCCTTGAAAACAGACTATTATATTTGTGACACTACTTTATGCTCTTGTTGTCACCAACACTTTCCACACGTGGAGGGTTTGACGTTTACACTGACACAAGACACTGCCATCAAATAACTACAACCAAAAAAAAAAACAACAACAATGTTTGCAGATTACTGATATAATAAAAAGTTTTAAATTCAATACTTGAGGCAAAAAAATGATTAAAAAGTAAACATCTTCGGTAAGACACATTTTAGGTAAATACTGAATTAATAATAAGAACTAAATAGGTAATCATCCAACCCTAATTATCAGCTTCTTTGGGTGTCATTCTGATTACAAAAAATGTCAGATGTTATGCTTGAACATAATTGGAATGACAATAACACATTAGCTGAAGGTAGCTAATTAATAACAAAGTTCATTACACTTTTTAATAACATTTTCTACCAGAATAACGGGAATAGCAAAGAGAAAGAAAAGAGATAAGTTCACTTTTGTTATTTTGTTGTTTCGATTCTGCATAAAGAGAGATGGTGATTATATGGAGAGTTGACGTTTGCTGTCATGGTGCTGTTGTCGGGGATTTTAGTTTGACAATCTGGTTTGACAAGCTGATAAGAGAGGAAAGCACACAAGCCCAGGGCAGGAGTTTTAGCAAGACAAAACGACAAAAAGGGACAAAATAGGATGACAAAAAGGACGAGCAAAAAGACAAAATGTCAAAATATGAGATATTTTGAGAACCCAGAGCATAGATCCCTCGGGAGAACACTAAACAGCAAATTGATGAATTGTTTCAATGATATGATTGAAGGGGTTTTAGACAAGAGAAACTTTGTGGAATGCTTGCAGAGAGACCAAGTCCCTTGGACAATTAACAGATGAGGAGCATTTATTGTAGGTGGAGGAACAAGCTATTATGTCATGTTGTCAGAATGCTACGAAGACCACCATGCAGAGATGCAAACACCACAATAAAAACCCTTTTATTACTATACTTAGGAAAGTTATCCAGGTAGTATGGAATATCGTATTGGTTATTGGTTATAACTATCCTCTGTTGCACCATGGAAGCTAATTAACCAAATATTTCGCAAAGGTTGCAATATCTGGTTTTTGCAAGTGAAAGAACCCATTCATTGGGTCAATTCATCTGCAGTTACTTTACAATTCATCTTATATTTGCTATGCAATGTGTCATTAGGAGTTATCTAGGGCAAGGAAGCATTCTGTAGGGCATAGGTTGCATGTTTTGCGTATGATTGTCAATTGATTGAGTTATCTTGGCAATTAGTTTGGTACAGGACATCCAGTATGTCCCTGTCATATCGAAGTTGCCCTCTTTTAATGATCAGGAAAACTAAGCAATTCAAGTAGGCGCATTTCGCAGTCAAGTTATGGAAATTAGGCAGATTTTGCAAAACTTCACAATTGAAAGATCTTGCGGAGAAGCAGGGTGGGTTAAAAGGGTCGACTAATTTCTTTCAGACTAAAACAACTATCAGTACTCGTTGGTCTATTTCTCTGGCCTGGTCAGCCTCAAATTCAATTGATGCCGCCACTGGGCCATGGGACTTTCTTTTTTGTTCCACGCGTTCTTTTTTTAACACTTGCTACACTGCAAAGAAGAGAGATAGGGAGGAGGGACGGAGGCCCATTGGAAACTAATGCAACTCTATAACAGCAAAATGGATAGTCAAGACAGCAGTGCCACAGTAATTACATTACAGCAAAACACAAGGCAATATACAAAACTCAAGGCAATATACAGAGTGCTATACATATATTAAAAGGGAAATGGGCAACAAACACTGTAAACTGCATATGGTTGGAATTTCAATCATAACCAATGCATGGCAGTAATGTTATGTTAGATTTTAGTTATACATGCACGTAGAAAGAAATATTCATACCTTTGCAGCATTTGGACTGAATCGCAAAGAAACACAGTAATGATGTGAAGAAACTTGAAAGTATGAACTTTCTCAACTTTTTTGACCCTGTGAATCAATACATTTGCAAATTTAGCCCCTAGCATAGGCCTATATATAATTCTGGCCACTTCTGATTATAAGTTCTGAAAGTTGAGTTACCAAAAGGAGCGATTAAGGAAATATTTAATAAATAGAACATAAACATGTACGTGGAATTCTGTCTTCTTCTTTTTTATGAAGATCCACTATTTTATTAAATGCTTCCTTTTACTTTTGACCCTACCACTCATCCAAGTTCTTTCTCACCACAAGGCACATGCCATTTGCAGCACTTTTAATACAATGATACATAGCATAGAGACCACTGGGGGCAAACCCATATATTGCACAGAAGGCACATACACTAGATAGTTGCAATAGAAGAAGACACATGTTGAGGTAGAAATGAAGTGGGTAGGAGAAGAGAGTATCTGTTAATCCATCTTGTCAAGATGACGTGTAGTGCCTTGAGGACGCAGCAGGTCAGGGGAGACAGGCAATAGCAGGCAGGAGGCAGCTTGTTGGGGCTGGGGCCATGTTGTAAGGGCCATGTTGCCAGCAGCCATCCAGACTTATCAGGACAACACTGAAACTAGACAAGGACCTTTTTCAGTCTGAAGGACCTAAAAGGACCTATTGTGTGACATCCTGAGAAAGGAAGGGGCCCTTGTGTTGATTGGAAGCAGCTTGGAAGCAGAGGAGCTTGAAAGAAGCAAGTTGGAGGAAGCAATGTGGGGGAAAGTGGACTCAGCAGAGTCACCATGAACTTGGCATGAAGGGGAGTCACACAATGACCACACTGTCCCTTGTGCTATCTGCCACAACAGCCCCACACTGACACACTCTGGCAAAGGACTCAGGGGGTTGTCGCAATCACATCACAATAAAGACAGCAAGCAGGCAGCAGAGCAGACCACCACAACACACATGGCAGCACCCCACAGCAGCCCTTTTGCAGCCAGCGAAAAAATGTCCCTTTGGTGAAATAGGGTTGACCAGGATGGTAGGTTTCAGAGGGGTGGTCAATTTTATACAATTCCATATTTATAAGTCAATCACAAAACATGTTCAGCTTCCAACTCTTGCAACTGCACTTGGAACAGGCCGGACAGCCATACTTTAAAAGTCTTGGAACCAAAGAAACCCAAACAATTCATTTACAGAATAGGAGACTGTCACCTTTTTTTAAATTTCTTTGGTTTTTGATCAACAGTCAAAAATGCTTTTGTCAACCAATGATTCAATCATGGATGATCTGCAGACTCTTCCAATCAACTTATTGAATAAGACTGACCAAGGTCTTGTCCACTTTTGGCAATCTGTTGGTCTCTCTTTCCCTTGTCACTCATCCACCAGACACTTTCAGAGCATAGACTGTCTCTTGGTCAGAGGTGTTGGTCAGTCAACAGCCCCCTGGGCCACATCTGTTGGTCATTCTGTTGTGTTTTCTCAAAGCAATACCACATCGATATTCCACCAGCTTTTTTGCATCTTCACGATATGAAAAGACAGGAGATGACAGTTCTTTCACCTCCACATAGAACGCTCCAGACGTATATATATTCTTTATGTTACATACAGTTATGCAGTTTCTTAGAGAGAAACCACATATAGCTAATCTCATACCTAAAATATACGAGAAAGTATATTTGCAATACATTTTGTCTGGTTATGTGACCATGCTAAAAAGGTTCTTTGTAACCATTAACCAGCACTGGCCATCAATTCGTAGTTGCTGCTGGATATTTAAAACTTCAGTTATGCACTATGTATATCATATCAGGAAGTTTGGTTCGTGTGTACATGTTTCATGGTCTTTGTGTGGAACTTGGTTTGGCTATATATAGTTATGATTCTGTGGGCCTGGATTTTCCAACCTGTTACATGACTTGTTTGGCTTCTGGAACAGGACAAGGACCTTTGAGTTTTTTCATTCCCTTTGTATCTGCACTTTCACCAAACATTATTTTAAAAGCAAGAAAAGTACTTTGTAGTTGAGACTTTTGCTTCAGTTATTTGTCACATTTTCTTCATTGTTGGGCCTATATTCACATGTTGAACCTTTGTACACTATTTGAATTTATTTCACTAATGTATCTGTTATTTGGAAACTCTTTCGGACAAATCGCACGCTGTCCGCCATACTTGCAATGTATCACAGACTGATACTCAGCTTGATGACTTCTTTTGATGACCTCCACGATAACAGGAAAAGGACTCCGGAGTCACTTTAATGTGTGAGAGGAGCCCTTCAGTGTACTTCAGCTGTACAATAAGTGCTTCAGATGTGCTTCAGCAGTACTTTAGCTGTACTTGAGCAGTACTTATGTTGCACTTCAGCCAAACTTTCATTGTATTCAATTGCTCTCTAGTTTCTATGGTAATCTTTCCATATTGCCAGCTCAGGATGGCACCTCAGTCAGCCCTCAGAGCTGTGGAGACCTTCTGAGATTAAACCATCAAACTGAAGCCCAGTCAAGCTCCAGTCAAGCTCCAGTCAAGGCCTGCAGAGGGAAGAGTTAAATCATTACATCACAGCTCAATTATGCCATTGTGTCCGCTACTATTGAGCCCAGAGAATTGCAAAACTCAGACACAAAACAAAACAGACTGAAGCAAAACAGACTGAACAAGCCAGTAGGGAATCAGATGCATGGCCAGTCCTCCCTGACTAAAAGCAAAAGGAAGCATAGCCTGGAGAAAATACTGATGCTTCTATCTTTGCTGACCATTCTGCCCTACAAAATTTAAATGTCAAATGACATAACTAATTATCTGAATAATGGCACTGTATCTATTTAACATGATTGGCATCATTTTTTGAAAAAAAAGAGATATCGCACAGTTCTAGTAAAATTAGTAGATGTTCTTACCCTTTTAATGACAATTTAATCAATTCAGCATGTGTACTGTTAACAGGATATTTCAAGTAGAACTGTCATATGAAAAAGGAAATTAAATTTATATCATTATTTTATTCCTCAGCATCTAATCCATCATCTATTAATAACATATACTAAAAGCAATGCATTATGGATTTCTGAATTCAAACTCATGAACAGACCACCTAGCTCCAGTTCTGCAACAACGGGGGTAAATTAGTCAAATGACACCATTGGGACATCTGACATACAATAATCGAAAACTGTGGTATTAGTCACCAAGGAACTGTAGCTTGCTTTATGGAGCATGTACCTTATACATGTATATTTATTATTGTTGACACAGAGCATCATGGACAGGGCCATCAACATTGTGGTAATAGCCCCTATCTAAATACATGACACATAGGACAGAGTATAGGTTTTATTATGTTGGTGATTAGATACAGAGTAGGGGATCTCCAGGGTCCTGTGAACCAAAGATTAATGACCTTGGTTGTTTATAGATATGACTGTTACTGAATCTGTAGTGGTATGATTTTGACTCCAATATCAACAGCCCCACCCCTGGGAGCAAGAATAGCATGGCATCCACTCCTGGGTTAATCATGGGATCCATCTCCTTCATACACAATCCAGTGAAATGTCATTGGGTTGGCTACACACCCCAGTCAGAGCCCAGTCAGAGCCCAGTCAGAGCCAGTCACTACTGAGACCACTTCATATCCCATCATCATTGGCTGGGCTCACTTGGAAATTGAATTCCAATACACACATTATTGCAGTGTTGGCACATGAGGCCAGTGGCACTGCAAGAGGTCAATGGAGTCAGACATTGACAGCCATTTTGCAGTAAAGAGGAGGCTGCTCATAAATGGAATAAGGATAATAAAAGGATAAGTAGAAATATATATAGAAGCTTGCCCACAGATGTAGCTCTCCTTAGACAGTCATTTCCACTGACCCAAAATAGTCAGAACAGGAGAATATAAAGTTACTTCGTTCAGAAAGACTGACTCTAAACCAGTGCCTCAGTAATTGCAGTACAGTCAGTTATACCAAATCAAAAGCAACCATTCACTTATATCACAAAGCAGCTTACTTTTGTTTCACAAGTCCACTTGGTAGAAGATGGAATAATTCTAAGTATTAGTTAAATAACTCTTCCTTTTAATGACCTCTATCAATTCAGTATTTCAATTATAACATGCCAACCACTGTTGCACTGAAGTCAAATCTCCAATGCATACTAAAACGCTTTAAAAGTGCACCACCTCAGGACTCGGGCAGTTATAATATCTTGAGGACAATCACTTGTGGTTTATTGCCAATATTCCATCACCACTGAATAAATGATGATCAAATTAACACCAGCCACAAAAAGGACCAGGGGCTACAATAAGCCTTGATTTAATAACCAATGCAGTGCAGTCCATTCGAGGTAGTAAATTTCAATCATTCGAAGTACTGGAGTGAAGCAGGGTGGTGTGATGTCTCATTGGTTACATGCACTGAGCATCAGTGGCTGCCTCTGCCTGCCTCTGCTACACAACATAAGGTCTATTCACAATGCTTTTCTTTTCTACTTATGCATGTCCCAGCCATTTAAAGCCTCTAGGATATCCCCATCATGATATTTGACAATTGGAATGTTTGGTATCACTGGTATAACACAAAATCATTTAATTTCTAGGTTGTGTGACAATGCCTTGGATCACGGAGACAATAAATTAATTGTGAGTCTTTTGCAACAGCATATCATACTGAGTAAGTTTTTACACCAGTCAAAAGCTATTGCCTCTGGAACTTTAAAACAGAGGTAATCTCTGGATACAACCCACAACTTTAACTCATATGATCATTATAAGACAACGTTCATTTCAGTGCTTTATCATTGCATTAAGTGTGGACAACCTGTTGTTACAAATGAAATGTAAAGTTTTACTGTATAGTTAGATTGAAATGTAAGAGAGCTTCGGAGGACCTTGCAATGAAGCTTTCAATTGCTCAACAGGCCTCCTTCTCTTTTCTCCTCCAGAGAAGAATAGGACATGACTAATGTGTTTTGAATTCTCTGGTCCTGCTGCAGGGCTGATGGGCTAACTGAATGTAGTATTCACCCGATTAAGACCACTGGCATTTATATTTTATCAAGAATGTGAGGGGACAGTATCTGTCTATGCACACCAGAGATAATGCAGCCCGGAAAGTCGCTCACTGGGTTGATTGATGCGACGATTTGTTTTGCCAAGACCCCATGGGTGGGGGATTGTACATACTCAGCATAGACACTGGCACACAAGGGCTGCCAATTCTAGCATCTAATCTTGATGAAATACAACCTGGGGTACTTTGTAACTTGTGTTGATACCATGAATATCCACCAATAAACTGTTCTGGATGTTGCAATTGAACCTTCTTCAGCAAGGCATTGAATCTTTGTAGTTAAATTAATAAAAATTCAGTCTTAGTTGAAATGCTCGACATCATGTTAGCCCATAAATCTAGACCAGTCTGAGCCAGGATGGCAAGACAGTAAGTTTTAACAGAGACAAAACATCTAATCGGGTGAATATGGCAGAAGTCCTGTTGCAGGAGACAAGTGAATACAGCTGTCGTTTTTGGTCAAGAGTTTTGTCCCATGCCAAATATTTTTGCCATAGTCCAGCTTTCCATTTTATGCTGATCTTTTCTGGCCCACTGGTCAGTTCTGTACAGCCCTGAATGCACATTTATTGATCTCCAAAGCTTGTTATATGGGGGACATTGGCAGAAAAACACACATACATAAATGCTAAACTAAACTTGGTATAGTATACCATTCAGTGTTTGCCTCCACATAATTATGCTTTCACAAAATGAAGCAGGATGACAGAATACATATTATGCATTGTGCCATAAAAAGGACAAAGGACGATATTTTTCATAGTATAATACCATAGACTTTTTTTATAAAACCATAACTCCTTCCACTGCACCAAATGGTAAATACATACCAAGCCAAACCAAGTCTTCAGTTACCAAGATGAAAACTGTTCTCCAACCAGCCAAGCCACAAGGAGCCTGAATAGATGAACAGAGCAGCTGTGATTAAGGAATCATTAAATTCTAAAATAATGCAAATTTCACTTGTTTTGCAATGCTTAAATCTCTAAAAAAGTAAATTACAAAAACATTTATTTGATGTAAATAATTAACGGGCTAATTTGAAGCCATTAGTTAATGATTAATTCCTGTGTCATGCACCAGTTCCTGTTGGTTTCCCTCACCCAGTGCAATTCAACAGAACAAAGGCAAAGTGACTTGTATTAATTGCTTTCCCCATTAAATTTTATAAAACAGAAGTTGACAGTGCTTGACACTTGTCTGATTCCTTCTGTTTTCTATCATTTTTACTACACTGAATTAGGTCAAAGCTTGTTTATTCATCAACTATTCTACCCATACAAGAAATTATCGTTCATAGTCAGAATGTCCTTTCTTGAGTTATATATTTCATCAGCAGAAGGTCAAACAGTGGCAGGTTGTTGAAATATAATACTTTTCGAATTTGATTTTTTTTTTTCAATTTTATAAAAGTAAGGAATATAGGTATAGAGTATGTTTGGCAAATATAAAAGACGCAGCAATTGAGTTTTCCATTAATAGGTTGTGGGATCCACTTTCTGTCCTCAATCATGAAAGATACATTCACTATTGTAAAATCTGCCTTATTATCAATGAATACTAAAGCAGTATATACTTGCTGATAAGCCATCATCTTACAAATATTCAGACAATAAATGGACAAGACACATTTCCAGCCAACTGTTTCTAAAAATATAAATAATAGGGAAAATAATATATATAGGAAGTTTACTGGCTTTGCAGAGTATAATTTTTAAAATGCTGAAGTGTATATTGACTTTCTGGGACAAATACTATAATGGGCCACTCTTAATTCGGTATATACTGTATATAATGTAATAAAATGTACATTTATGGAGATGTATGTGTTTGCTATTTTCAGAGAACACTTGGATGGTTCACATCTGCTACTCTTTTAAAGGATGGATAAATAATGAAGAGAAAAGGAGGAGGCCCAGTCCAGGTAGGACCTGCTGCTTTTTACATTTTTAGAGAACTCCAAACACAATTTAGCCCACCTAGGGATTTGGGCAGAACCGGGCTTCTTTGCTCAACTCATAAAACAAGAGCAAAAAAGCAATTTGTCTTGTTTAAGCCATAACATAATGTACTGCAAAGTGAACTACTTCTAATATTTCATGAGCAACGAGGCGTAATCTACCTAAGTATTCCTGACTCAAGACCAAATTGCACCCAGCACACCACACTTGCCATATATGTGCTACACATATGCCATATGTGTGCTATATGTGACCTGCTCCACCAAAATGAGTTCAAAGTAGGCAATTTATATTTCCCAGAAATGAGCAAAATGTGTCAAAAGGTCATATTTCAATGTTTTTTAGCTGTTGGTACCACTTTCTAGCAAGGGAAATTTCCTTTGAAAAGTTAAGACCATTTTACGAGAAATTGATTTTAAATGCTTTAAAATGGGTCTTCTTCTTGATTTTTTTAGTTCTTTCATTGCAAAGGCGGGAAATTCAAATGCTGTTTACTCAAGTTTGATGTTTCGCATCATCAATTTTTGAGGTGCCATATCTTTGGATTGGATGGAGATATCAAAACATATGAACCATCATTTTAAAGCCCATTTTCAGTAGAATAAAGTAATTTTCACAACTAAATATGATAAGAGGCCGACTTTGAACCCATTTTGGTGGAGCAGGTCACATATATGAGGCTTATGGGTTGAGTGATGCTAAGTAAACTTCAACATCCAAATTTCCCCTTTATGACAGATGGGCAGTAAAGTGGTATTAATGCTTTTGGTGGGCAAAGTCAACTGTGTGGTGCATATACTCCATGCAGGATACTCCACACTGCTGAGTTGTTGAATATATACTGTACATGATGAGAACTTAGAATCCAGGAATGTTATTGGTTAGATTCTGAAGAAGGTATATATGCCTACTATCTCATTACTGTCATTATTTATCTGAAACTTGCATGTGTATGTATAGTAGGGGCATATACATTATACAAGCAATGACAGTCCCAGCCTGGGAGCAAAACATCCGGCTGTGGAAAGTAATGACAATGGACTTATCCAGCCCGTATCACTATGTATCTTTACACTTAAGGATAGATGTGGCATCTTGGTAACAGCAGTTTAGTAGTGTGACCCCAATGCACCAAAGAATCATTTTGGTAGAAACAGCTGAATGAATCATGAAATGATCAAACTTGGTGCATGAAGCAACCTTTTGGCCATGATCATACTGTCACAGAGGAGAGGCAGAGTGACGGTATAATGAAGAGGCAATGTGGGCATTATGTGGCTGAACTAGTTGCACAAAACAAAGAACAGATTACAAAGAATAGATAAATTTGTGAGAGGCAGGAGGACGGAAGGGATCCAGCTGGTGGCCATCTTGTGGCCATCTTGTCAACTAATGAGAGTTTAGTCCTTCCTGGAGCCAGCTCTGCCTAAGCCCTTGTGCATTTCGTCAATTATTCAGTCTGGCTGACCTTGGTCTTAATGTATGGCCAGAGTAACAAGGCTCTTTCCGCTAGGGGGCGCAAACAGGGACACCACTGGGAAACACCCAAGGTCCTCCCAAGGGACTCAGAAGAGAATATGGGGATCGAGGATGGAAGAATCCCAGAAATAAAGGGAGAGTCAAGGGATGCATTGTATCTTTGTCTTGATGTCTTGCTTAAGGATGGCGACAGCGGGATAGTAGCATGCATACAAATGGTAGATAGTCGGGCAGTTTGATAGCTATATATAGCAGGAATGATGTAGATAGATAGACAAACGACAGGACAGATAGAAAGCTTGACAAGTACAGACAGCATTCACAATCTACCTGTAGTTCTGTTCGAGAGGTGAGTAGACAACCAGCACTTTAGGGAAACAGTTCGTCACGCTCATGGTTTACTGAAGTATCTTGTTAAGTTCTGGGTTTTTGTGGATTCAATTTCAGAACCAGACACACATTTCTGAGCAACTTAGGCTCAACAATACAAGAAACAAACAAAGAAGAAGCCATTTACCTTTAGATTACATTTCAGTTGACCAAAAAAGAGTTAGTATAGCGTATAAACAGTTAAGAGGCAGATATCAACATGACAAAGTTATCACTTCCTGTTCTCACCTCCATCAGAAATTCATTGAGCCAACTCCACCATTACATTTCCAAATTACAACCTTTTCACCAACTATCTTTTTATCAAAAGCCACATGTTATTACCTTGAAAAGCGCTATCCTCTCCCTCTGTTGATGAATGATTTTATGTAATCCAAATCCCAATTTAATTTCAGCAGGAGCTGCATAATGATCTTTTAATTATTTCCACAATCTCCAGTTTTGCACTCTGAGAATATTTGTCAATGTTTTCTTTCTCTAAGTATTCTGTGTAGCGCAGTTGGTACATTAGGATAGGAGGAAAGGAAAGGATAGGATAGGACAGGACAGGACGGGATAGCAGAGGTAAGGACAGGACTGCACAGGGTAGAAATGGTTAGGATATCTATATATTTATCTATGTTATCTCATCTTGTGTATCTATCCGCACCATCTATCTATCTATCCAGACTATATTTTTGAAATATCTATAAATATAATCTTACCTATCTATCAAGACTATCTATCCGGACTATCTATCTATCTGGACTATCTATCTAGATCTAATTAGGTCTATCTAGACTATCTGTCTATCTATCTGTACCTATCTACATCTATCTGCATCTATCTCATTATCTGTCTATCCTAATATGATGATTATAGAGTCTCCCTGTAGAACCCTTCAGACCCAATAGAAGTCAATCTGGGGTCAGAGGAGCTGTCACCCACTTAGTCCAGGATAACTATTAAATGCTGGATAATGTGTTTGTGGGGTGGGCTAGTCACACTTCATCCTTCAATTAACTTAGATTAACCACAGGCCAGGTTGTTTGTTTGTTTGTTTGTTTGTGTTTTACGCCTCTGCAGCACCTTAGTGGGCTATATTGAGGCAGGCGATCGCCGTATGATGATGATATGAGAAGACTTGTGAGTCTGGAACATACCCTATTAATTCAAGGATGCCCAGGGTCTTTCAGTTGCCCCAGCATAGAATACTGGATACAACCCGCCTCCATTTAATGTCCCATGGGCTCGGACTAAAGTGAGTTCCCGGGGTGAGATTTGAACCCAGGCCCTCAAAGCCAGTGGTCAAGCAGTCTTGACCATTAGGCCACGGGGGAACTCCACAGGCCAGCTCGTCTACATATCTATGAAGCTGTATTGCTCAGCAAAAGCTGAACAGAAGTTCTACGATGAAATATATAGGTGACTCCATATGGATATTGACATGAAAAGTTTGTTCTAATAATTTTAATAATAATATCACATGGAAAGGAATTGAGAAGCTTATGAGCCAAACTATTGTTTGAAGTCAGTCAACCGAAGAAGTTTTACCAGTGTTATATCCTTAATCTACCCTACATTTTAGTCAATTATGCCTGATCTGATTGCTGATGGGGCGTAAAATACTAACTGACTCACTCACTGCCTGATCTGATTCTCTCTCAATTCGAACAGTTTCTGGCAAGGATCTGAAATTATGAATCAAGCCATTTCTAGCTTATAGAATTTCTGGGTAGAATAAGCATATAATAGCAAGAGAGAGCCACAGTTGTGACAGCAAAGGATACATTGAAAGTGTAACCCCAGAGAGCAGAACAGGGAGAAAGAGCAGAGAGGCACTTGTAGTCTGACAGCTCATGTTAGTGTCTTTCATTTGACATCGAGGTTGCCCTGAGATCCACAAACACCTCCCCACAGAGAAGGAGGAGAGAGGAGCTGCTATTCCTGTGATTCCCATATAGCATAGATATTCTATCTTTTTTGTATATCTATTAATGTATTTTTATATAGCCCCAGGCTCTATCTTTCGATGCTATATTCTCCAGAAATAGCCACACAAGACCAAAAATGATATGGTCCTATATATATCGAGAAACAGGGCAGGGGAACTCAGACAAGAAGTGGGCAGAAAATGGGCCAATAGACAGAACCACAAGAAAAACAATAAAAAGAAGTAGGACATTTCAAACTGTACCATTTTATCGAGAAAAGACAAAAAGTAGATAATTTCAAAACGCAAGATTTATAAATATCATAGTATTCTGGGCTAGATGCGGCCTTGATAACAGACTATTATATTTTTAACACTATTTCATGCTCTTGTTGACACAAGCAGTTCCACACATAGATAGTGTGACGTTTACACACCTGACACTGCCATCAAATAACTAACACAAAAAAAAAAGGTTTGCAGATTACTGATATGATAAAAAGTTTTAAAGTCAATACTTGAGGCAAAAAAATAAAGGATTATAAAGTAAACATGCAAGAAAACTTTTAGGTAAATACTGAATTAATAATAAGAACTAAATAGGTAATCATCCAACCCTAATTATCAGCTTCTTTGGGTGTCATTCTGATTACAAAAAAAGTCAGATGTTATGCTTGAAGATAATTGGAATGACAATCAAAAACTAGCTGAGGGTAGCTAATTGATAACAAAGTTCATTATACTTTTTAATAAAATTTTGAACAAGAATGACGAAAATAGCAAAAAGAAAGAAAAGAGATAAGTTCACTTTTGTTATTTTGTTGTTTCGATTCTGCATATATAGAGAGATGGTGATTATATGGAGAGTTGACGTTTGCTGTCATGGTGCTGTTGTCGGGGATTTTAGTTTGACAATCTGGTTTGACAAGCTGATAAGAGAGGAAAGCACACAAGCCCAGGGCAGGAGTTTTAACAAGACAAAATGACAAAAAGGGACAAAATAGGATGCCAAAAAGGAAGAGCAAAAAGACAAAATGTCAAAATATGAGATATTTTGAGAACCCAGAGCATAGATCCCTCGGGAGAACACTAAACAGCAAATTGATGAATTGTTTCAATGATATGATTGAAGGGGTTTTAGACAAGAGAAACTTTGTGGAATGCTTGCAGAGAGACCAAGTCCCTTGGACAATAAACAGAACAGAGGCATTTATTGTTGGGGGAGGAACAAGCTATTATGTCATGTTGTCAGAATCGCACGAGGACCATCATACAGAGATGCAGACACCACAGTAAAAACTCTTTTATGGTCATACTTGGGAAAAGTTATTTCAGGTAGTATGGAACATAATATTGGTTATTGGTATAAATATCCTCTGTTGCACAATGGAAGCTAATGAACCAATTATTTGGCCATGGCTGCACTGTCTTGAGTTTTGCAAGTAAAAGAACCCACTCATTGGGTCAATGCATTTGTAGTTAATTTACAACTCATCTTATAATATCATTTGCTATGCAATGTGCCAATAGGAGTCGTCCAGGACAAGGCTGCATTCTATGGGGCACAGGTTGTAACACTGCATGTTTTCTGTGTGATTGTCAATTGAAAGGTCTTGCTTTATCTGGGCAATTAGATTTCTAAAGGACTCCCAGTTTGACCCTGTCATATCTTTTAATGATCAGGAAAACTAACCAATTGCAGCACTGACATGTTATGGAAATTAGGCAGATTTGGCAAAACTTCACAATTGAAAGGTCTTGCGGAGAAGCAGGGTGGGTTAAAAGGGTCGACTAATTTCTTTCAGACTAAAACAACTATCAGTTCTCGTTGGTCTGTTTCTCTGGCCTGGTCAGCCTCAAATTCAATTGATGCCAGCCACAGGGCCGTTGGACTTTCTTTTTTGTTCCACACATTGTTTTTTAAACACTTGCTACACTGCAAAGAAGGGAGATAGGGAGGAAGGAGGAGGGCCCATTGGAAACTAATGCAACTCTATAACAGCAAAATGGATAGTCAAGACAGCAGTGCCACAGTAATTGCATTAGAGCAAAACACAAGGCAATATACAGAGTGCTATACATAAAGATATTAAAAGGGAAACGGGCAACAAACACTGTAAACTGCATATGGTTGGAATTTGAATCTTAACCAATGCATGGCAGTAATGTTATGTTAGATTTTAGATACACATGCACGTAGAAAGAAATATTCATACCTTTGCAGCATTTGGACTGAATCGCAAAGAAACACAGTAATGATGTGAAGAAACTTGAAAGTATGAACTTTCTCAATGTCTTGACTTTTTTGACCCTGTGAATCAAAACATTTGCAAATTTAGCCCCTAGCATAGGCCTATATATAATTCTGGCCACTTCTGATTATAAGTTCTGAAAGTTGAGTTACCAAAAGGAGCGATTAAGGAAATATTTCAATAAATAGAACATAAACATGTACGTGGAATTTAGTAAATTTCAATCATTCGGAGTACTGGAGTGAAGCAGGGTGGTGTGATGTCTCATTGGTTACATGCACTGAGCATCAGTGGCTGCCTCTGCCTGGCTCTGCTACACAACATAAGGTCTATTCACATTGCCTTCAATTTCCACTTATGCATGTCCCCGCCATTTAAAGCCTCTAGGATATCCTCATCATGATATTTGGTAATAGGAATGTTTGGTATCACTGGTATAACACAAAATCATTTAATTTCTAAGTTGTGTGACAATGCCATGGATCACGGAGACAATAAATTAATTGTCAGTCTGTTGCAACAATATCATACTGAGTAAGTTTTTTACCAGTCAAAAGCAATTGCCTCTGCAATTTTAAAACAGAGGTAATCTCTGAAGACAACCTACAAATTTAACTCATATGATCATTATATTTAAGACGACCATCATTTCAGTGTTTTATCATTGCAATAAGTGTTGACAACCTATTGCTACAAATGGAATTGCCAAGTTTTACTGTATAGTTCAATTGAAATGTAAGAGAGCTTCGAAGGACCTTGCAATGAAGCTTTCAATTGCTCAACAGGCCTTTCTCTTTTCTCCTCCAGAGAAGAATAGGACATGACTAATGTGTTTTGAATTCTCTGGTCCTGCTGCAGGGCTGATGGGCTAACAGAATGTAGTATTCACTCGATTAAGATCACTGGCATTTATATTTTATCAAGAATGTGTGGGGACAGTATCTAGAGCTACACACCAGAGATAAATTAGATAATGCAGCCCAGTAAGGCAAGTCGATCTCTTGGTTGATTGATGAGAGAAGATTTGTTGTACAAATACCTCATGGTTGGGATATTGTACTAACTCAGCAGAGACATTGGCACATAAGGGGCTGCCAATTTAACATCTAATCTTGATGAAATACGATCGAGGGTAACTTTTAACTTGTGGTGATACCATGAATATCTACCAATAAACTGTTCTGGTTCTGGGAATCGAACCCTCTTCAGCGAGGCAGGAAATTTGGGTTTCCAATTTACATTTAACAAAAAATTTGTAGAAGTTGTCAAGCTCGACATCATGTAAGCCCATAAATCTATTCTAGTCTAAGCCAGGATAGCTGGATAGTGACTTCTAATCGAGACAAAACATCCCATCGGGTGAATATGGCAGAAGTCCTGTTGCAGGAGACAAGTGAATACAGCTGTCGTTTTTGGTCAAGAGTTTTGTCCCTTGCCAAATGTTTTTGCCATAGTCCAGCTTTCCATTTTATGCTGATCTTTTCTGGCCCACTGGTCAGTTCTGTACAGCCCTGAATGCACATTCATAGATCTCAAAAGCTTGTTATATGGGGGACATAAGGATAAAAACACATATAAGTAAATGCTAAACTAAACTTGGTATAGTATACCTATGTAGTGTTTGCCTCCACATACGCTATCACAAAATGAAGAAGGATGGAAAAATACATATTATGCATTGTATCATAAAAAGGAACAAAGGACGATATGTTTCATGATATAATACCATAGACTTTTTTATACTA
This sequence comes from Platynereis dumerilii, assembly GCA_026936325.1. NCBI lineage: Eukaryota > Metazoa > Annelida > Polychaeta > Phyllodocida > Nereididae > Platynereis > Platynereis dumerilii. The sequence continues at coordinate 92,451,722 of JAPTHN010000002.1, forward strand.
CCATAACTCCTTCCACTGCACCAAATGGTAAATACATACCAAACCGAAGTCTTCAGTTACCGACATGAAAACTGTTCTCCAACCAGCCAAGCCACAAGGAGCCTGAATAGATGAACAGAGCAGCTGTGATTAAGGAATCATTAAATTCTAAAGCGATGCAAATTTCACTTGTTTTGCAATGCTGAAATCTCTAAACAAGCAAATTACAAAATCATTAATTTGATGTAAATAATTAACGGGCTAATTTGAAGCCATTAGTTAATGATTAATTCCTGTGTCATGCACCAGTTCCTGTTGGTTTCCCTCACCCAGTGTGATTCAACAGAACAGAGGCAAAGGGACTTGTATTAATTGCTCTCCTAGTTTCATTTATAAAGCAGATGTTGACATTAAATATGATTCTTTCTGTATTCTTCCATTTTCAATACACTCTATTAGGCCCAAGCTAGTTTATTATAAATATTCAATAAATGTCCTTTCTTAAGTTATATATTTAAAAGGCAGAAGGTCAATCAGTGGCAGATGTTCCCTCAATTTCGTACCTTCAACCAGTGATGATGCAGCACCATATATACCAAGCCAAAACTACAGTGAAACCATTTCTCACCTGTTATCATGGTACAAATTCAATGTCAAAATTGCACAAATTCCTTGCCATTCATGGAATAAGATACTGACATTAAAACCAGCAATTTATTTTGAATTATACCATTTGCACCACAATCTCAATTCAACAATTGTCTCTAAATCCCATGTGACACAACCTAGAAATTAAATTATTATGTGTTATACCAGTGATACCAAATATTCTAATTGCTAAATATCATGACCACGGCAGCCTAGAGGCTTTAAATGGCAGAGACATGCATAAGTGGAAATGGAAAGCAATGTGAATAGACCTTATAAATGTTATGTAGCAAAGGCAGCCACTGTTGCTCAGTGCATGTAACCAATGAGACATCACACTACCCTGTTCACTTCTGCAGTCTGATGATTAAAATTGACCAAATTTGAATACCATTCATTGAAATGTGACTCTAAGCATCTTGAACATGCATAGCTGTATAGTTTCCTGCTACAAAGGTTGGTGCAGATCAAATAGATGAGGATAATTTTATGTTGGTAGAAACAAAATTACACAAAGAGGAGAACCTACAAGGCATCTTCTTCTTATTCCAAGTGGCAATACAACTATGTATATATGCACTATACAAGAATAAGATCTAACCAATGCATCTCCATTGCAGCAGCTTTAATATCATTGCAACTGTATGTGACTGTGAATATTCTCGACACAAAACATAAAATATGAGATATTGCAGGAGTTTATGAGTGTGATGGCTTTAGTTGGGTCAGTTTCAATTCAAAACCATGATGACAGGCCAATAGGTCCCACTGGAACTAGATATAACATTGCATGAAAAGTAATCATCTGCTATCCAAAGTGAATCACCCCTTGCCAAAATTCAGCTTGGGCAAATAGGTGAGGATGATTCATTGCATAAACATATAAAATAGGAATCCAATTTTTAATCACAACATTGTCTATTTGACGTTGTCATATTGAGAGTAATCTAATAATCATATAATATGACACATGGTCAGTTTCAATCCTAATATGCTTTGCAATGTGACAAATATTTACTCGGTTCTAATCACCGAACAGTAAATCATCAGCACACATATTGTAATATACCCAGCAATTTTATTTGTTTGTATTGTGGAGACTAGTGAACATAGGTTAAAACATTCAACTTTACACATTTGGTAATGGATGTGCAGCATAAATGACTTAATCACATATATAGCATGCAATTTATTACTGCATACGAAATACACAGTTCAGATACAGAACAAATTCATGGTTTAGGCCTTTTATTCAATGTAGGTTAGAAGTACTGATAAGTATAACCATTGAAGGTGAAATGACTGCACAGTCACTGCCAGTCAACTGTCACTCCTATGGCATCTGTGGACTACAAAGTCCAGTCCTGATTTGGGAATTGAAGAGTTTGATATTACACTGAACTGCCCTGGCTGCCGTACAAATTTGGAGGAAAGCAATGCATGCAAATCATCCAATTGTGCCTTTTATGCAACACTTGCACCAGGATGTCTAGGTACTTCATCATATACATATTTATACAAGAAGTAAATCTAGAATGACCCACATCTTGTCCCATTTTTCACAATAATTTCATTATACATAATAACTTGATGATCTCATAAGTTGATATCAGATTATGTTCTGAAAATGGCTGTATATTACATAATCATATACAATCATGAAAAGCATGGAGACCAGCCCACTAAGATTTGCCAAGATAGCATCAATATCAATCAATGGTAGCTACATGCAGTAAAGCCTTGTGGAAGCCATGCTTGAGCCATGAAAGCCATGCTTTAAGCCATGCCATAACTACATTGCAGCAGCTGACTGGGCTTGACTGGAGCTTGGATGATGCTGAACTGATGCTGGGCTGCAGCTGAAGCAAGCAAAAGCAGGCAAAAGCAATAGTGGGTTGATGGATAATCTGTTCAGCAGCAGTCAACAGTATCATGGACGAGACAAGGTCATTCAGGATCATTAAGTTGATCATGTTACTCCTCAAGGTACGCAAATCATTGTGGGGTGGTAGGAGAGGGTAGGAGGGGGCATAAGAGGTTGGGGGTTCTAGAGGCAATACACCAAGAACAGAGCTCTCCCTTTAACTTTGGCTCAACATCAATGCAAAAGATGTGATGACATGATGATGTAATATTTAAATTTTACGGTGATCTCAATTTCTGTTCAACATCCATGGAATGCGTGCCATTGTAGAAATTATGAAAGAATAGAGGGAAACAAGAATGTCATTTTACATGACATCTCTCTCTGAAGTCCTTTTAAAGGACCAATGATTTGGAAAAATTTATCATGTTATAAGACGGCACATTTTGACACAGATAGGTAGATATGATCTCCTATAGCATCTTGAAAATTTCAGTACTAAAAGTTAAAGTTGAAATATTCTATAAAATATATGGACAGATTTATAACCTGGTCTACTAGCAGTTTTTCCATATCAATAAGAGAAAATCTGTCATGACAACATCAAGATACCAATCCATTTTTCTGATTGAGTGTTTGTGCATTAGGACAATTTCACATGTTGTAGCTATACATTTCTGAGATAGGCAATAAAGAAAACTATATCTCTGGAATTGCCAGGCACAATGTTGTGTTGATGAGAATTAAGGAGTCATGCTATGTGAGGCCACCTTGGTAACAATGCACTTATATGACATTCACATATCTCTATAAATATATAAATATTTACTTCAATCTACACTCCATTCTCGAAAATTGTTCATATATTAATAGAATATAGCATGGTGCATGGTGAGTCCATTCAGGTTAAGCCAGTGGTATATTGAAACAGAACTTTCTTTCTCCATTGATGGTCACATGTTTGACACCAGCTTATTGGTGCATGTATGCATACATTTCAGTGCAAAACTTGCAGCATTACTGAGGCTCTGGCTGTAGTTTTGTCATCCTCCCCACGCAAGCCCTGCTAAAATGGACAGGGCTTTCTGCTATTTCCAATCTCTTCTGTGATTGGCTGCTTATTTAGGTCATAAGCATTTTGCAGGCAGATTTAGTCTGATTATGGACACTTAGAGGATTACTGGCAACTAAGAAAAACAGTGTAAAACAAGCAAACTTTCAAACAGTTTCATTTCAGAACTGTGAAAATACATAATTCAATAGAATTTTCGGAACTGTGATAGCACCTTTCAACAATGCACAATTTCTCCATTTGTAACTGTGTGAAACAGAAGCAACAATTTCAAACTGTGATGTAGCAGTCCCTGATTGGCTGAGCCAAAACTGGATCAGTTAATTAAGTATTCATGAATTAGCAAAGGTTATGGGCCATTTTGTCATGGTATGACTTGGGATGATGTAGTTTTGTGTCCCCCTGTCCTTGGCAATTTTACTTTCCCTGTCCCCCATATCCCCAGATTCCAGAGCCTCAATGGTGATTAATTGTATGTTCCTTGATCAAACCTGTTTGCTTGTAAACCTCTGTATTTTGTAACATAGTTACAAATTTATCCTGACTTCATAGATCTATCTTAGACTATCCTCCAAACTTCTGCATGTTTTTATATGTCACAGATGAGGAATCAGCACTCCTCCTTGCCATACAACTTGACGCAGATCAAATTCAGAGGCAGATTACTTTAAGTCTGGGACATTGACAGTAATCGGCCACTGCATGCCGAGGCAAAGAAAACCCAGTATTGAGTGACACCAAGTCATTTTGCTATTCATCGATTGCTTCAGCTTTTACAGATATATATTTCTTTTCTCGCTTTTTGGAAGCTGTATTTTACGCCTTTATGTCTTTGCCAAATCTAATTGAGCAGTAACTGGATTGAGGTTGATCAAGCTGTGTTTCAGGCAATTTAGTAATCTGCACAAAACAACATAATGATGATAATTATGATTCATGTGTAACACGTAGACTTTACATCCCTTTTCTCAGCATCTAATTCAGCCTGGAAGAACTATAGCCAATTTCCTCTATGAAATCACACAATTTGTATCAAAGTAAACCTTCAGAATGTTCTTTCGCAGTTACATTTGTATAGTGTACAAAATACAATGTAAGTTAAACTCATAATCGTAAGTAAAAATAGTTGATTTCACTCACAATTTAACCACAGTTAAGAGAGTATATTCATGCAGTTTCTTAGACATAAACATGCTGTCAAGTTACAAAAATGAGAGCAGTTGGTCTACTTATAAATCAGCCACTCCTACCATATACCAGAACACTGCACTAGTTTCAATTTACCATGCCTGCACCATTTCCACATTTGTGGAGAACATCAATAACACAATTAACTATGGGAATGTAATCATTCTTCACAACATTACTTCGAATGGTGTTACTTTCCAAATGTTTAAAAGGGGCCCTGGGCTGGAAAGAGCTGTCATTATTTGGCAGTAATCTGAACTTTATTCATGAATTCATTCCAGTCAATACTAGCTGTGAGCTTTTTCTTGTCCAGAAGTCATTTAAAACGATTGTCAATCCAGCATGACTGTAATGATGATAAAGTAACCTGTTTGACTCACAGCTTTTTTTGGATCAACTCACACTTAATTGGCATGCGAGTTGTGTTCGTGTCACTCCGTGGAATTTATGTCCACAATCCAATGTCATTCAACATGCTATGTGTGAGAGCCTTTTCTTGCAAAAACCAATGTTTTATCTTAAATCAGTCGAACAGAAAATGATATCTTGTTGAGCAGCCTAAATCAATATTTATACACACCATGTTGACTCTGGACATGTCTATTTGCTATCATCTACACCTGTAAATGTTTGTATGCTGGCGAAAAAACTTATCAGATAAATACATCATTATGAGACATATATCATTAAAAGCTTGTATATATTTAGTTTGATTCATTACACATGCATACTGTATAGGCAACACGGTTGTTTGGCCCATGGTGTACTCAACGCAGTAAAGCTTTGGCCTCTAAGTACTGTTATGGAGAATTATAGGAGATTTACCGACTCTCTAAGTCTATAGCATTTCATAATCATGATTTAACCAAAGATTCCTGTTTACCAACATATACATCCCTTTCATGATTTTAATGTAAATAGGATTTAGTCTAATGCGATTATTATCTGTCTATACTTAGTACTTACTGGTTACGAAAATAGTCCCAAACACATTTCTGAGGGGATTTAGTTTTTGTCATAGATACCATCTAAAATCTCTACAGATGTCATGAATGTATGAGTAACAGTGTAACACGATGGCAAGATAGTAAATGGAATAAACCAAAATGACCACGTTTATATTCAATGCTGGAGAATGAACAGTGTAAATATTATTTCCTTATAGCTATTACACTTTAGCAAAAGATAAGCAGAATAGGATACACACAATTTACATAGTCAGTCTACAGTATCACCTCATTGAAATTGGGAAGTACATCTCTAATACACATGAAGTCATGTACCCCATTTTCCCTCCATGAATCAACTAACTTAGCACAGCTTATTTACTCCTAAAACCAGCCCGGTACTTGGAATTTCCATCTCCTGGTTTTTCTAGTCTTTTTACAACAGAACATCCGAGCCCACACATGACCACTGCAATACATATTTATCATTTACCCTTGGCTCGCTTTCATTAGGCTGAAAAGTGTCTCTGGTGAAGAGAATTCTGACAAAAATGGTTGCTCCTACACAAGCAACTGATTGTTTTAACATAAACAGCTCACTTTTCTACTTGAGGACAACATTTAGTTGGCGAAGTAATTCTGTAAACACTTCCTCAAATTAACATATTAATAAAAGACCTATAATTTCATTAATATGATTCTGGGGCTACGCTTTTCTGTTTGCATCAACAGTGACGCATTGTCATACCAATGATACCAAATACTCCAATTGCTAATTATCATGACCATGACAGCCTAGAGGCTTTAAATGACAGGGTCATGCATAAGTGGAAATGGAAAGCAATGTTAATAGACCTTATCAAATATTATGTAGCAAAGGCAGCCACTGTTGCTCAGTGCATGTAACCAATGAGACATCACGCGACCCTGCTTCCCTCCTGCAGTTGGAGGATTAAAATTTGAACAATTTACATTATCTAAAAGGTTGAGATAAGAAATTTATTAATTTCTTTGGTAGCCCTAGGTTCTCTTCTTTTACTGCTGTTAATTTTCCAATCTTGCTGAAAATAAATAGGCCTCTGTAATAGAAAATCGACCATAAAATGAGGGATTTCCACCATAATTTGATAAACCATCCATTGAAATATGACTCTAAGGCACCTTGTATAGCTTTATAGTTTCCTGCTACAAAGGTTGGTGCAGATCAATGTCCCATGGATGCCGATAATTTTCTTGTAGCTGAAACAAAATTACACAAAGAGGAGAACCTACAAGGTTTCTTTTTCCAAGTGTCAATACAACAAGGTATGCATTATACAATTTTAAAAGGATAACAAGATCTCATCAAAGCATCTCCATTGTAGAAGGTTTAATAGCTCACACAACAGTTACTGTATGTGATTGTAAATATTCTCAACACTAAACATAAAATATGAGCTTATTGCAGGATTTTATGAGTGTGATGGCTTTAGTTGGGTCAGTTTCAATTCAAAACCATGATGACAGGCCAATAGGTCCCACTGGAACTAGATACAACATTGCGTGAAAAGTAATCATCTGCTATCCATACCCATAGTAAATCAACCCTCGCCAAAATTCAGTTTTGGCAAATAGGTGAGGTTGATTCATTGCATAAACATATAAAATAGAAATCCCATTTTTAATCACAACATTGTCTATTTGAGGTTGTCATATTGAGAGTAATCTAATAATCATATAATATGACACACGGTCAGTTTCAATACTAATATGCTTTGCAATGTGTCAAATATTTGCATGGTTATGATCACTGAACAGTAAATCATCATATGCATACACATTGTAATATACCCTTCAATTTACTTTGTTTGCGTTATGGAGATCAATGACAATAGGCTAAAATATTCAGCTTTAAATATTCAGTCATGGGGTAGAAGCATAAATAACTACACACTCCACATTCACAGGATATAGTTTTTTTTTTTTTTTTTTTTTTTTTTAATATTTAGGCTGGGTAACAGGATCCCAATATGCTGGGTTTTTCACCTGGCCCAGTGTACAACAACAATAAAAACAAGTAAAAACATATTAATAATTAATATCACATTTGATAACAACAAAAATATGGGTTGTTATAGTTCTGCTTCAGAGTAAAATTTAATCATTGATTCATGGTTTATTATTCAATAAAGGCTAGAAGTACTGATAGCCGTTGAAATAATTACACAGTCAAAATCAGTCAACTAGCATCTATGGACTCCATCCTAATTTTTGGAATGGATTTTTATATTAAAGCTACCCTGGTATCCTCACAAATTAGGAATGCAAATTGCATTCCAAATTTGTGAGGCTGTCAGGGTATTATGCAATGCATGCAAAACATCTCGTTGTGCCTTATCACTCTCCACATGCACCCGGATGTTGAAGTACTTCATTTACACATATACAAGAAGTAAAGCCAGAATGACCCACATCTTGTCCCATTTTTCACAATAGTTTCATTATACATAATAACTTGATGATCTCATAAGTTGATATCAGATTATGTTCTGAAAATGGCTGTATATTACATTTTCATACACAACCATGAAAAGCATGGAGACCACCCTACCAAAATTTGCCAAGATGGCATCAATATCAATTAATGGTAGCTACATGCAGTGAAGCCTTGCGGAAGCCATGCTTGAGCCATGAAAGCCATGCTTTAAGGTGACTCAAGCGTGGTACACTGCACATACTTCTGAGCAGCCTGGTTGCCTAGCAACATAGCGTCACAACTGCTGCAGGCCCTGCAAAAGTTGTGACGTTACCATTTTCTGCTCTCTTTTTTTTAACAGCAAGGCAGCCAGTAATTTGCTATTTAAATGAGATCTAATGCAGCTAGAAGCATAATTATTTTTTTATTGAATGCAGTAACACCTACTCTATAGTAATTCAAAGTTTCAGCTTCTCATCTTTATCAAAAGAATTTTGTCAACTAATTTCAGTCAACTGTGTCTAAAATTGTCTTTATTTCTTTAAATTGACATTGGCATAGTCATGGTACTGCAGTAAAAAAACGACTCGGTGAAATCTTTTTATTTTTGGACATTTGTTTGACAATAACCTGTTTATGATATATGCAAATTTAAAAAAAATCTGTATGATCGTTTTTCTAAAATTTGATTACGGCCAAAATTGATGCATGCAAAATCTGCAATTAATTAGTGTGTTTGTGCCCTTTGAGCTCTTACAGAAAAAAGTATTATAACCTTTTCTTCAAATTTGTGGCAAATGTATTGGTTTACATCCATGGGAAGACGTTTCTGACATTTTTGTGTGACAAATGCATGTAATGCTTTATTCTGTGGTACATAACCAAAAACTCAATTTATAACTTTTAAGCAGTCATCAGGCCAAACATGCCGTTACCATGGCAACCAAACGAGTCGGTGAAATTTTTTTATTTTTCATTTTTGGAATGTATGGGTCCCATAGACTACCTGTGCAAAATTTTAGAAAAATCTGTATGATCAAACTACCACGCTTGAGTCACCTTAAGCCATGCCATAACTACATTGCAGCAGCTGACTGGGCTTGACTGGAGCTTGGATGATGCTGAACTGATGCTGGGCTGCTGCTGAACCAAGCAAACGCAATAGTGGGTTGATGGATAATCTGTTCAGCAGCAGTCAACAGTATCATGGACGAGACAAGGTCATTCAGGATCATTAAGTTGATCATGTTACTCCTCAAGGGACACAAATCATTGTGGGGTGGTGGGAGACGGAAGGAGAGGGTAGAAGGAGGCATAAAAGGTGGGGGGTTCCAGAGGCAATACACCAAGAACAGAGCTCTCACTTCAACTTCAGCTCAACATCAATGCAAAGGATGTGATGACATATGATGATGTAATACATGTATGTAAATATTACGGTGACCTCAATTTCAGTTCAACATCCATGGAATATGCGCCATTGCAGAAATTATGAAAGAATGGAGGGAAACATGAATGCCATTTTATGTGACATCTTTTCTGAAGTCCTTTTAAAGAACCAACAATTAGGAAAAATTTATCATGTTTTAAGATGACACATTTGAAACAGATTGGTAGATATTATCTCCTATAGCATCTTGGAAATTTCAATACTAAAAGTTAAAGTTGAAATGTCTTATAAAATGTTTAGACAGATTTATAACCTGGTCTACTAGCAGTTTTTCTATATCAATAACAGAAAATGTGCCATGACAGCATCAAGATACCAATCTATTTTTTCTGATTGAATGTTTTGCATTAGGACAATTTCACATGTTGTAGAGCTCTATATATATTTCTTGAGATAGGCAATGAGAAACCTATTTCTCTGGAATTGCCAGGCACAATGTTGTGTTGATGAGAATTAAGGTGTCACGCTATGTGAGGCCACCTTGGTAACAATGCACTTATAAGCAATTCATATATAAATATTTACTTCCACCAATACTCCATTTTTTAAATTGTTCATACACATATACAAGTCTAGTCAGGTAAAGCCAGTGGCATATTGAACAAGTCATTACTTTCCTACTCCATTGATGGTCACAGGTGTGAAACCAGCCTATTGCAACATGTATACATATATATCCCTTTTAGAGCAAAAACCCAAGTATAATGAGTGATTAATTGTCTCTTCTTTGATCAAACCTGTTTATTTGTACGTCTTATGCATTATAGCAATTGGGCTTACTAACATAGTTACATACATATTTATCCTTACCCCATCTATCTAAGACTATCTTCCTCATTTATCCTTACTTCATCTCTGACTATCTTGCAGACTTCTGAATGTCTTTATATGTCACAGATGAGGAATCAGCACTCCTCCTTGCCACACAACTTGACGCAGATCAAATTCAGAGGCAGATTACTTTAAGTCTGGGACATCGACAGTAATCGGCCACTGCATGCCGAGGCAAAGAAAACCCGGGTATTGAGTGACATCAAGTCATTTTGCTATTCATCGATTGCTTCAGCTTTTACAGATATATATATATATCTTTTCTCACTTTTTGGAAGCTGTATTTTTACGCCTTTATGTCTTTGCCAAATCTAATCGAGCAGTAACTGGATTGAGGTTGATCGAGCTGTGTTTCAGGCAATGCAGTTAGTTATCTGCACAAAACAACATAATGATGATATGACTCATGTCTAATACTTAAAATTTACATCCCTTTTCTCAGCAATTAATTCTGCCTGGAAGAACTGTAGCCAATTTCCTCCATGGAATCGCACAATTTTGTATCAAAGTTAATATTGAGAAGGTTGTTTTGCTGGTAGTTTTGCTAGTTCTTCATGTTTTCAGACATGCAATGATAGTAACAAAAATACCAGGAGTGGGATAACTTATAAATAAACCACTCTTACCATATACTAGAACATTGCACTAGTTTCAATTTACCATGCCAGCACCATTTCCACATTTGTGAAGAACATCCATAACACAATTAACTATGGGAATGTAATCATTCTTCACAACATTACTTCCAATGGTGTTACTTTCCAAACGTTTAAAAGGGGCCCTAGGCTGGAAAGAGCTGTCATTATTTGGCAGTAATCTGAACTTTATTCATGAATTAATTCCAGTCAATACTAGCTGTGAGCTTTTTCTTGTCCAGAAATCGTTTTAAAACGATTGTCAATCCAGCATGACTGTAATGATGATAAAGTAACCTGTTTGACTCCCAGCTTTTTTTGGATCAACTCACACTTAATTGGCATGTGAGTTGTGTCCGTGTCACTCTGTGGAATTTATGTCCACATTCCAATGTCATCCAACATGCTATGTGTGTGAGCCTTTTTTTTTGCTAAAACCAATGTTTTATCTTAAATCAGCCCAACAGAAAATGATATCTTGTTGAGCAGCTGAAATCGATATAATACATGTCATGTTGACTCTGGATATGTCTATTTGCTACCATCTACATCTGTAAATATTTGTATGTTGGCGAAAAAACTGTTTTTAGATAAATACATTATTATGATACATATCACATTTATAGCTGGTATATCTTTAGCATGGTTCATTACACATGTATTGGTAACAAAGTTGTTTGCTCCCGTGGTGTTCTCCAAGGAGCAAAGCTGTGGCATGTACTGTTATGGAGAACTACAGTCTTAGACTCTCTAAGTCTCTAGCATTTCATAATCTGAAGCAGAGACTTCTGTTTTGCAACATACTTATCCCTTTCATGCTATTAATAATGCAAATAGGATTTAATCTAATGCGATTATGACCAGCCTGTACTTACTAGCTGGTCACGAAAATAGTCTATTCCAAACAAATTTCTGAGGAGATTTAGTTTTGTCATAAACACCATTCAAAATCTCTGCAGAAGTCATGAATTTACTATGTTTAACAACATAATACCAAGATATTAAATGGAATAAACCAAAAAGTCCACTTTAAAATATTCAATGTGGGAAAATAAAAAGTAAACTGCTAATTGTGTAAAGTTCTGCCATTGATAAGTAGATAAGGACACACCTAATTTACACTGAGGACCCAGTATCATTATTTTTACAACTTACGAGATAACAAGTTCAGTAACGTTTTGTATCAAAATATGGAAATCTCTGATGCCAAGTCAAGACCTTAGAGGCTTTGCTCTGAAGCACAGTCACTCAAGACACATAGCAAGTTGCACCAGGTAGTATCGGTGTATCAGAGATTGGCAAACTGGTTGAGCCGGAGCTTAGGGATGTCACTGACCATAACTTGATCAGTGTCCATTAAATCGCTGGCAGGGCCTGGGGAGATGAGAGGCAATGTGCTGACCACTGAAGACTGGTCAGTTCAGGGGTCAATACAGATGCAGACTTATGTAGACTTCAGGGCATCAGGAAAAGGACTGTTGGTGTTGAAGTGTGGATGATTAATAACGCTAAAAACTGCAACCCGCAGCTGTCATAGCTGCGATTTGTAGAATTCGACAACCTTTTCGTATTCGCAGAGCTTTTGTCACAGATTCATACATTGTAGATACAATGTACTTGTAAAGAGTACTCAGTTTAATTCCTTTGCTGTTGCTGAAATAGTATGGTTGGCGGTGAAAAGCAGATGACACACTAGCCATACCAATACAGTAGGCCTGTTGATACTTACAACTGCAGATCTTACAAATCGATACCAAGTTCCTCTTGAGGGTGCAGATCTATATATATATATAGTTGAGCTTGTGCTGAATCGGATTCTGCGGTTGATACTGCGATACTATACTACCGTTATATAATATATACTTTTCTGTTGTTTCCTCTGCTGTTGATAAGGAGCAGTCTCTTGGCACAATTCCTAACTTCACAGCCAATCCCTCAGCTTGAGCTTGACTGAAGTTTCTTTGACCACCTCCTTCCAGCTGACCAACTTCTCAGTCATACGAAATATCTATAGACAGAATTTATGACCTGAGTGAGAGACCAAAATACTTTTAACTCTTTTATTTTTTAAGTAGACACTTTTTGGAAGCACTTCTCAACTAAAGCCACACAACTGCACTGCCTTGTTGTTATAGCTTCTCTCAGGCAATTTGACACGTCTGTAGGACGTGCTAAGTCAGCCAACTCAGTACAACCACCAAAGTTTGTTCCACTTTCAAGTTTTGAAGGATGCACAGGGAATAGTATATCCCTGGTGGCCTTGAACTGGATGTACTACAGAGGAAGAACACTGTGTAAATTATTTCCCTTCCAAAGGTTTGTGGTCTCTGGATAAGTGGCAGCCTCCCTTGTTGTGCAAATCCTTCCTTATCATGCAGAACAGTCATTTAGCAGTTTAGCAAGGAAAGGAAATACAGTGGGTGACTTTCATTCAAAATATTTTACGAACCATTTCAAATTTGATGTGACGAAAAAACTCCATTCTCTTGAATCATGGCTTGAAAAAGTAGGGAATTCCGGCATTTCAGTTCCTGTAAATTTCTAAATCTCAATGGAAATTTCAAATGAAGAGTCCAAGTTTCTGACTTAGAAGTAGTCACTTGATTCGCTCCCATTTTGGGAAATTTCGATGAACTTAATCAAATTTTGTGGAAATCGCATTTTTACTAGCCCTGACTACAATGTATCTTTGGTTCGAGAATTGAGGTTGACACACAATTGCTGCTGTTGATAATGGAGCAGGATGAAGATGCAAATGCAAGTACCTCTCTCCGGATTCTTCCCAAACTCCATCCCTCAATTAGAGCACTCTGCCCTGGTGCACACATGCCAAGAAGTAATTGGATTACATGATACAAGAATGCTCTTATTGTGCTTGTAGCAGCTCTTCCAATAACTGCCTGGCCTTGATGAATGGCCCAGAAAGGGTGGTTGTGATCAATTAATCTTGCCATGTGTAACCATTGCTCAATGGAGCTTTTTGTGCCTCCCTGAAGTGTGTCAGTCATTCTATGAACGGTGTCAGCCACTCCATGAAGAGTGCCAGTCAGCTCATGAAGAGCTCCACTTGATGGCCGGAAGTGGAACTCTCCTCCAAAGGAGAACCGGAAGTGAAACTATCCATCATGGCGTCATGGTGTGGTGCCCCTGTGAAGTCGAAACACATGGCTGCTAAAAAGTCTTCACTGTAGAAAAGAGACAGCACAGGGAGAGAACTTGTGTAAGACAAACGAAATGATGGAAAATTTTAATCATGACAGACGCTTGCAAAGCTGGTGATTTGGGGAGTTAATGAAACATCAACAGCAATGTGTGAACAGATTCGTTTCATCTCTTTATGACAATACCTAAATATCTTGGTACAAATAGGGGAAAACTTTTTATTTCTGAATCTCCTTTGTACATTAATTTCTGGCGGCATTGTAAATTAACGCCTATTGCCTAATGCTACCATGATGCCTCAATTTAGTGCACGGATGAAATGCTTATTTGCCTTAAAAATTCATAAAACATGCAGTATACAAATCAGCTGGTCGGTGTGCAAATAACAAACTCGCTCGAAAAGGGCTTTTACTCCTGAAATATCAAGATAGACAAAATAATATAGAATACAACCCTTTGTGAAAGCTAGTGGTCGAAATAAGAATAATCGCTGGCAAAAGTTGATGGATGCCATCATTGGATGAGAACAAAGAGAGATAAAGGATTTGAATAATTTGACAAAAAGCTACATGGATATATATATTTTGCTTGATTTCCATTGAAACTGATAGGACCCAAATATAGGCCTAGTGGCGATTGTCTACTGTGTCCTGTGATTTCCTATTGTTCTGAGGACAGGAGTAGCAGTGGTGTTTGTAGCAATCCTTCGGTGGACCTTCTCCCTTTACATCGTTAAATATTCAATATTCTGCTATGTTTTCTGTGATCTTGTTACCAAATGAGGTTGGCCATTCATTACAATGGATGGGGAGGGACATGAATTTTCAATTCTGTTATGACAATTTATAAGATTGATTGGCCAAGGGACATTGCAATCAATACCCTTGTTAAAACCCACAATGGGGTCAGCCAATCATACTTTTTGATGCTGAGTTACAAAGCTCCAAAAGCATCCCAAAAATTCATATTGAGAAAAAATCTCACAATTCTCCAAACCAAATCGGGACATTTTCCGTTTTTATTTTGCGTTCATTTCATCTTTACGACATTTTTACCGACTTCCGGTAGCATTTGCAAGTAAAAAGTGGTGATTTTACGACATTGGCCATTTTGATGCCAGGAAATCTAGCACAATGGCATAGCCCATTTGACTTGCCTGCTATTGTTACCTTTTATGGTGATGCATCCTTTCCCCTTAGTTATCCGTCAGCATATAAAGAGATAGGACCAATAAACTCCCTTGAGTTATCTGGAGTGCCAGGCAGTCAGTCTGCAGCTCTTTGGTGGTGAACCACATCAAACAGTGTTGAGTCTACAAATACTATTTATAGAATACAATACACAGGGTAATTTACAATACACATTTATAAAACAACACTTATAATTTATCTGGGATACCCCTACTGAGAGAACAAACAAGCACAGCCGAATGGGAGGGTTAAAGACTCCATATGAGGTATCTTCTCAAATATGTACCATCACACGAAGAATCATAACCATCCTTATGATATCGCTGAAATCGCAACATTGTAGCTTGGTTAACATTTTAACTCGGCATCACCAGATCACCAGGTCAGTGCCGAGAGCTGCGCCACTGAGTTGGACCTGGGCGTAATTAAATCTTTAGTTGTGCGTAAAAACCAATTCTTTTCATTTTACATTTAATATCACATTCACAGAACAAGACATTGTTACTTGTGGAAAGCAGAGCAGGTTCACAACACAAGTAGCACAATGCATGTGTTGCGAATTCTCACAACGAGCCAAAGATCAACAAAACTCACAAAGTATAGCTCGGAACCCTCAGAATCTTGCAGTTCCTCTGTTGCCTTCAGATGCCTTTGGGGCCCTGGTAGCCTTCAGATTCATGCTTTTATTTTCAGAAACCTCCCAACTCAAAGCACCACCCCACATCAACTGATCAAGTTGACCTGGTGTTGCTCTGACTCTTGTGACCTGCAAAGAGGCAACCTGTAGCCCTTCTGCATGACAATCACTAGCCATGCATTTCACCCCACACACCTATGTTTGCTGTAGCAACACAGCCCTGCCACCCCTGACATACACAAACACAGTCTGGGCATTCGGACTAATATTCTGCAGTCGCACTGGCATATACAGTGGCAGTCCTGCAGGGTTACAATGCTACATCATCATGTCATTGTTAAGTCATCAGAGTTGTTTGCTGTGCACAATTCATTGCATTCTACATCATCAAGGGTCATTCTCTATACCCAGTGGTTATTGTATATGGTGGTTGTTCTAGGGTATCTGCACACAATTATTTTCCATGTAAGGTCAGGCAATACAAACACCATGTAACAATGGCTATTCTGGATCTGCAGTACTGTCAAATGGTGTCAGGATAAGGGTTCAGCGGACAGGTAGGCCCATAGCCTCCAGAAGACCTTGTGCTAATGCACCTCTTAATATGTGCATGGACCAGCTCTACTTCCAGAGGACTGTTTCTTTCAGCTTGTTTTTGTTAAGTTTCGAAGTTTTGGGAAGGGCTCTGAAGAAAATTTCAAACACAAGATGGTGAACATTGAATATATCCTTCTGTCCCCTTTGTGGTGACTTTTGTTTAGATTTTACATTACCAGAAAAAGAAATACATTTAGAAAGTCGTATGGTATGGCATAAATTCTATAGCACAGGAGAGACGAACATATTGTTAATTTTTCTGTCTGCATGGTACATGAACTTTTAAGCATCTGACACACAAAGGCCACAGATTCTAGGAAGAGAAGATGGTAATCTGGATAAAAGTCATGGCAGAGTTAGATTTACAATGTCTCAGACATTTTTGACTTCCTTGCTTATATTTATAAGCATTCTAAGAAGAGAAGACTTGGAAGTTTAAGTAAGTTTGATACTGCAGATACTGATATGTAGATATGAAGGCCAGTGTCATGAGTATCCAAGAATTACTTCTATGTACGAACCAAATATTTAACCTAAATCTATACCTAATTCTATATACTGCTTTAAAGATGTCATCTAAAAGGTGTTCCAATACCTTGGCCAAATTAAAAGGAAAGAACCACCAAGGCCTAACACTCGCTGAGCCAAGGATACTTCTTTTTAGAGTCAAAGTATCATTTCCGACTTACCAAACTTGGCTATTAATATCGTCCTTCATAATTGCATAGACATAGAGTCATAGCTGGCGACTGTTTTGTCTTATTTCCACAAATTTCCATCCCTCCACATATGCATGAATCAAGAATCTCAAATTTTCTCAAATTCAATCCGGAGTGTTTGCTTGGCAGCAATCTGGTAAGACAAAGGGAGCTCAAAAAGCTCATAAGCACTCTGTTTGCCTGCTAGAAACTGCTTAAACTCATTTGGGAACTAATCAAGCTAGCTAGTCCTGCCACAACAAAGCCCTAAGCATTCATTTTCTTTTTTTCAAAAGTCCTCAAATTTGAATCATGCAAGACACACAGGCCACCCCCAGATCCACAGAACTTGGTCCAAGTTATTTCATTTGTAAGAATAGATCTAGAAAGCAATGTAATAATGACAATATAATTTAACTTTTTTTAGAGACATTCTATAATCAATACGCCTTTCCAATTCAGTTTTAAAAGAAAATTAAAGACGTGCCTTTTTTGTTTAGACACATCATTCATCCTCTAACAAACCACTACATTCATCCATCCATCAACCTATACCTCTTGAGTCAATCAGTCAGTCATATATTGCTTCATGGCATTCCTAAATGTAGCAAAAGTAATATCTACCAAATTATATACATCTGTCTGATCATACTTATACTCTCGTGCAAACACCTGCAAGCTTTATATTAGTGCAACATCATCACCAACACTATTATTTTCTAGATTACAACAAACTCCGGCAGACTCATTTCAAATCATTAGTCAAAAACTGAGCCAGTGTTTATGGGATTTATAATATATTGTGATAAGAAAAGTCTACATCCAAAACGCCTTCCATGACTTTAGAGAAAGCCAGGGCAACAAGGAAGGAAGGAGACAGTGCAGAAAAAAAGATTGATCGATAAGCCGCATACTCAAGAGAATAAATATATTGAGCGGAGTTTGAAAGTAAGGGAACCTAGGCCTAATCGCCCTGTTTCTAAGCTGTGGTACCGTTGTAGATCTATAAAAAAAATAAGGAGCTCATACCGTAAACATTTTAACAGATGAATGACTAAAATGAGCATTCTTTTTAGTGACACAGTACTTTTTAAGTTAAGAATAATAGAAGCACTCACCAGCAATGTTGGTGAAAATTACGTAGATTTGTATGGCAGAAATTATGTCACAACATTGTGAATGTGAAGTTAGGCTTACATCAAGATATGACGTTAGCATGAGAAGTTGTGGCAACATTGTGGCAAGATAATTTCTATCATAGGCCAACATTAAATTCTATGTGACAACAGATGAGTAATGTTGTGTTTACCTTGTATGCCCATTGCGATACGCATGTATTTTTCTTAAGTGGTGTCCCTTTGTAATTCCTAAGCACTCATATATGCGAATAAAATAATAATAATAATAGGCTTATACCTATATCTGCGGATCAGATAACACGAGAGTTTGTCAATGAACTCGCTGTTTTCTGTCAAAATCATAAATGGAAGGACAAAGGTATCACTTCTTGCTGAAATCATTTCCTGAAATTTCAAAAATGACTTTATCCCCCAAAGGTCAGACATATCTGCATGCATTAGGCAATCTATCACCTGGATGAGTATATCATGGCATATCATGAGTAGGCTTATCCATTAATTCTGAGTCAGGCCTAAGTTGAAACCTAAATCAAACACTTCACAACCCTGGATTTTGCTGGGATGTAGAATAAGTGACAGCCAAACAGACGATATCCTTTTCCCGCCATTAAATTCTCACGTGGCAATCAGAAGTGAGCGTCCCTAACGACCCCATGACAGTCACGTGATGCTGCAACATGTAAATGACATGCACACTTCCGGTAAAATTACGCCATGTGTCAGGCTGGCAAATGTAACATCAGTTAGACCTTGCGCATGTTGCATGCTATTGGCTAACAAGGCAAAGCACACAATGGAACAACATATTATGCCAAATGATTTTAAAGATATTTCTGATATTTCTAATTTTAAAGTTTCTGTTAAGGTGGCTCGCTACTCGTGTGAAATGGTTGTTAACGCACATTTACGCGCAGCCAGGCAGGCCCTATCTATGGTAACGTCACCACAGCAGCTCAGCTCTGCTCAGACATTTTCAGCATCATTTTAAATTCTGAGAATTTTATGCGGCGGCTACTTCATTTGGCATTTGTGCCACTTCTCTTGGGGTTAGAGACTTCTCGTTTGAAGCATTAGATGCGTTATGAAGAATACTATAAACCAACGGACTTTCAGCTTTCTGCTTTAAGAAGAAAATTTCTACAAGCGATTTTCGGCAGGCATGTTTAATTTCGCAAAACTGACTCTGTTATATAAATAAATTTCTATATCATTTTCCAGGCCCGTTGGAAGCCTTGTCACTATCATAATATTGTTCCTAACTTAATTTGGAAACAGATGACAAAGAAATAGAAAATTCTATCTAGTCTTTTTTTTTTAGCGCTATGATTCATAAAAAGATACAAATTTTCAAAATCGAAACTTTTGTTCCGAACCCCTAGAAAAGTTCTTTAAAATAAATATATCTCTCTGGAATTATAATCAGCTTTTCCATAAAACTGTCCTCTTTAATTCCATGCTTCATTTAATAACATAGGATGAATGGCCACTGAATGGCAGGGAAAACTTCACAGTAAAAAAATTAAGAAAAAAATTGAGTTTTTCAGGTTAGCATGAACTGACTTTCTTTTACATAACCTCAAATATTTTGAAAGAAAGGCTGGTAGCGACCACTTTCGTTTATATATCCTTGCTATAAACTATATTTTGGATCATTTTAAACTATTTTTAAGAAATCCTATCTTGGAAAGTTCACGAGTATCGAGCCACCTTAAAACCTATGTTTTTACTCTGTAACTAGTCATTTACGTGTTTACTTGTATATATGTATGTCTATTTATTCTTTTTTTATCATTGTACATACTCTCAGGGCCAATTGTAAAAAGCTCTGCTGTATTGTTACCCTGTCTAGATATATTGAATATATAAATAAATAAATAACATATTTATAAAGCAAGGCTATCTATCTATCTATCTATCTATCACCTCGATCCTGAAGTTCAAACACTCAACAGATGGATGTGCAGCTTACAGCCCAAACAGCTTTAACAGCAGGTGCATGGGACAATAGTTGGTTTTCGAAGCCGCAACCACATCAGTTTGACCCTCATGGTCTATGCTATTGCCATTATCTTTCAATTTCAAGCAATCCCAATTTTGAAATCAGTTTAACGAGATGACGATACAAGATAATCAGCTGTTTAGCAGTTGAAGTTTAATTGCAACAGGAATAGAACAACTTGGGCCTAATCCATACTAGACGTGTGTCCATCGGTTTTCTGGACACAAATTGGTGATAAATATCAGAAGAAACTCAAGTTTTTCGATATACAGGATTAAGAGGTTTAGCTGCTCTACAAGTGACACATGGACATCAAAACTTAAATAGGACCAAATAGAGTGACAGTTATGACAGTCTGGTGTTATATTATTCTTAATTTCGACAGGAGATTCCACTCTTACTTGGGAGGTGAGCAGCAACGAGTGTCAGGCATGAGTGTCAGATGGAAGGACCCGAGTGTCAGGCTACTCAACTGGTGCCAGAGAACTCATAAAACAGTTTTACTTGCTAAATAACTGATGAACATATGAGAAAATAGGAGAATATAGGAGGACTCTTGATAAACTCGTGATCACACTTGAGGGGGACTAAGTTTACCCAGCTCAGCTGAAATATCTTAAGCATTACAGGACAAGACATGGATGAAACCAGAAGACTTAATGAATGTCAGCTGTCTCACATCAGTAATATATGGCAACATCTCATAATATTTGAAGACATCTGATAATATTTGATAATATCTAATAATATCTGATGTAGCTTGATGACACAAGATGGCACCTAAGTGTAAGAACATATCTTCAGAGGCCTCACACCTATCTCATGTCTAGGAATATCTTCTCCATTATTAGCCTCATCAATCTCAACTTATCAAGAACTTACAGATCTTTCATACCCATGAAGGAATCTAACAAATTAGATGACACACATATACAGAAGGGATAATAAAAGAGAACATTCTTCAGCAGACTTCTTGGTAAAATGATGGATAGGGACACTGTGAAATATTTAGGCAAAAGTTACAATGATTCACAAACTGCAGAAATATAAGGTACTTTTTATATAAACCTACATACACAGTGACTATATAACAATTGTAAATGAAATTCACTTTTTGGCGTATCAAATTGCTTTAAATTCAAGAAAGAGCAAAAACAAAAGTTTTTGTTCTGTAATTATCTCTAGTTTGCAAAATAAACATATTCCAATTTCCAGCCTACTTTAATTTTTTTCATTTTGTACACTGTCACAATAATTATCACTGCACTTTTCCCCCTCATTCTTTTAATTCTATTCTGGAAGGGAACTATTATAAAATGCAATGAATTAGAGCACATTAGATATTCCTGGGGGACAGCACGTTGGTTTCATGCAATTTAATATCAGCTAGCTTTGCATAATATATCATTTACAAAAGCTTCTACCAGACTTGCAAAATCTAGCACTTCATACAACATTTCTACATAATGGAGGCCCTAATTGCATACAATTTGCAAGGTATTGTGGAAAATTTAGTGAAAAAAACTGTACAAAATACACAGAGGCCCATGTTTATAAATAATGCACATGACAAGGAGGCAATTTGCTATTTTAAACTACTTTTAGTGAATTTCGAGAAAAAAAAAGGAAACTCGATTGTGACAACGCTACACTGCATTACGAAGGTTTGTAGATTTGGTTCTGACCTAAGACTGACTGACTGTAACAGTGAAATGTGAGAATATGTGTTAATCAACATAAAAATATACATAATTATGAAGTACAATTATAAAATGTTATCGGGCTATATATGGCTCTCTGTAAAAGTCAACAGACCAGACTTTCCGGACACCAAGGATACTAAGACACTGACAGACAACTTGATAGGACAGACAAGGTGGGCAGATATAGGCTGGGCAGCCAGTTGGTCAGTGTTGGTCATTTGTCAACAACTAATATTTGGTATCAAGAAATATGCCCAGTTGATGTCTGGCAAATGAACACTGACCAGACTAACCACAAAAGTTGCCAAGTCTCCAAGAACTTCTTATGAAGATGCAGAGGGTCTCACATTTCAATCTTACACTATTTGGAGAAAAAGTGAGGAGCTTTTCTGGTTAAAATCAGATGATTGAATGTTCAATTTCATCAATGATTCAATCTTTCGGTTTAGATATAATTATATGCTGTTTAAGATGCTATTCGAATGTTCCCAAAGAATTTGTTTATAGACGTTTGCAGATTGGCGGTCCAAACAGTTTCAAAATTAATTAACTTTCAACTTGGTCATGTGATGTCACTGGCTTAAAAATGTTTTGTTTGTGTCAGTTATGGTTAATCAGTGGATTATGTGCTTATCATATATCTAGCAGCATAGGTGACAATAAACAAACTAATTGAATGACTTAAGGTACTTGATCAAATAAGAAGATTAGGAGACCAACAGAAAACTGACCTGGCTGAGGTAATTTGCAAATTTATTGAAAATAAGAAAATAAATTTTTTTCGAGAGGACCACCAATCTGCAAAGAGCTCTATAAGGGAACATAATGCAGCCAAACTGTTTCAGAAATCTTTGCATTGGAATACTTGACAATTAAAACGATATCCAATGTGCATAATATAATATATATATGCGCTGTATTGTACAATTCTTGCATCGTTCATTTCAATCGTTGAGAAACTATATTCCACTGGTGCCAAGGCAAATTGTCCAACACTCAGTACAGTACCTATAACACTGCAGTTTTGCCTGGTCTAACCACTATATACCCAGGGTGGCTCGATGAATTGAAGCACACATATTGTAGCTGCAGCTCGCATCACTGTTGCCCTTTTATTCTGGCAGCCAAATGCATATATGTGCCATCAGCCCTTCTAAATATATATATCATAAGTATATGAGGCAGTAGACCAGCCCACATCTGGGTTGTGTGCATACTGATCAATCCAAATATGCATGAAAGACAAGTACTACCTTCTTGGGGCCCAGTATATGAACATTGAACAATAATGGATAGATCTATTAGATCATGACTGCTGAAGTGTATAATCAATTGATGCATAATAAAGACATTAGAGGGGTGATGATAATTGGATTACTGATATTGATGGCTAAAGCCAAACAAACAAACAAAATAATTTTTCTTAACTTATAATTTTGATTTTGTGCATTTTGAAGGAAAAGGGTTGAGGTGTTTCCTGTGAATAGCAACCTTCTCAAACCCCTTCTGGAAGTATGGATGAGTTTTGTAGGGCACCGTCTCTGCTCAGGGTCATTTTCTAATCCATGTATAACATTTAAGGTACTGCTGATGGAAGGAGGTTTCTCAATTTAAGGGTTCTCATCACATGTGTCTAGGGACAACTGGACAACAGTGGACAATGGACATAATAACCAATTTGCAAATGAGACAATTTCTAGTCTTGGAAAAACCAACAATCCCCTTTTAGAACATGTCTTACACATTTTATTGCCAGACAGAAACACTTGCAAGTACAAGAAGCCACTACCCACTAACCACATAAGCAGTGTATCTAGAGCTCGTGATGCAAAGTAGAGCCAAAGTAGAGCCAAAGTAGAGGCAATTCTGACCATTTTCCAGGACGTTCCTTGAGGAGGATATGTTGCTATTGCTGGGTGGTGTAATGTAGATGCTATCAGTTGCTGGAAGCTGTGGTATGCACGATTCCCCTGAATATCATAACAGTTGCTAGCTGTCCCTTGCTCTATTGCCAGGGACCCTGAGGGCCAGTTATGTCCTCCCAGAAACAACTAGATGCAGTATTGGATAGGGGATCGTTCAACGCATGTAATGCTGTCCCACAGGGACGAAGGGGTCGCCCCTGTTTTCACATGATGGGGGGGGGGGAGCATATAAAAAAGTGACCAAGAAATTATGTTTTTTTAAGAAAACTCCAAGTCCCCCAAAGATTAAATGGTGGCTCCCTTAAAACAGAAAGCAAAGAAATTAAATCAAAATTGTACAATGTTAATTTATTTTATGGGCCCCCCCCCTTCAAATGCAGGCCCCCTTGCATAGGGCATTATATAGCCCTGTTCACTATTGATATTGTCAAAAGCAATCAATGTATTTTCATTATTGTGTCAATTCAGCCAGAAGCTGCCAGAGGTAATGCTCTGTATGAGCTGAATGTGTGTTGCATAGATGTAACACCAGGGGCGCTGTTGCCCAAAATTGTTGCGGCGCCATCTGTTGTTTAATGCAAGTGGTCACATGATGTTTACACACGAACTTGATGCACGAAGTGAAAAGATCTTGGCAAGGTGAGGTTGTGTGTGCAATCTCGGAAATAAAATGGCTTGTTTGTGCCTTTCAAATGAGTGGGCATGTACCAAATAAATGCGGGAACCGAAGTTAAGTGACATTGAAAATACTGAAATGACTTTTGATGGAAAAACCAATGTCACTTTGATGGAAATGGTGTAACAAAATGATGTTGTCAAAAATAGCATGCATGGATTTTCATTCTACGACGCACACGTTCGAAACAATAGAGCCCCCTATACAGAGTATAGGGGCTCCAATATTCTGCAAAATGAGGACCCGGGGAGGCTCCCGAAGATCAATTAGGTGTCATTGCCTCCTGCAAATGTTGGTGCACACAGCCATGGCCAAAGCAAGCAGAAGCAACAGCAACAGTACAACTGGCTTCAGTAGTGGTAGCAGCAAGACTTCAACAACATCAGTAATGCTAGCTGTAGTGGCAACATTTTTACTTCAACAACAGCATCAGCGGCAATAACTAAGCTTGACAAAACTCAAACAGATCTGTGGTGGTAGCAACAAAAACCAACAACATTAGTAGTGGTAGCAGCAAAAATCAACAGCATCAGAAGTGACAGCAGCATAACACAACAACATCAGTTGAAATAACAAAACTCAACAACATAGGCAGTGGTAGTAGCAAAAACCCAACAACATCAGAGGTGATAGAAGCAAAACACAACATCATTAGTTGAAGTAACAACAAAACTCAACAACATAGCACTGCACCAGCAGTAACACTTACAACATCAACAACACAAGTATCAACAGTAACAACATCAGCAGTTTCAGCATCCCAACACCAGTGGCAGCAGACCAGTCTCACCAACCCCAGTATCAGCCACAGCATCCAATAGCAGGACTATGTCAACCAGCCATCCATCTGATAATGGCACTTTTAAACATGCTCCAATCTTTCAATATTGACACTTTCTGACACCCCTTTATAGATTTACATGATCGATTGTTTCATTTGACCACAAAAGCTCCGGACTACAACATATTATCTGCAGGTCGTAACACCATGAGTATGATCAACCTGCATAAGTCACAAACTTTG
This sequence comes from Platynereis dumerilii, assembly GCA_026936325.1. NCBI lineage: Eukaryota > Metazoa > Annelida > Polychaeta > Phyllodocida > Nereididae > Platynereis > Platynereis dumerilii. The sequence goes on from JAPTHN010000002.1 coordinate 92,477,541, forward strand.
TCACATAGTGTATTTCATGCAGCATTTATGCTCAACATATAAGCAGCAGCACGGTATGTACAAGATCAAAATATCAACATCATATTTTATTTTGTTTGTAAGTCATGTGACGCAACAAACAGTAAATGTCACCCAGTATACATGTGTCCGACGGCATATATGTCATCAACCATGTATCCTCTGAGCACAGTATCATTATTTTCACATCTAATGAGGTAACAAGTTCAGTAACATTTTGTCTCAAAATATGGAAATCTCTGATGACAAGTCAGACCTGAGAGGCTTTGCTCTGAAGCACAGTCAAGACACATGTATACCAAGTAGCACCAAGTAGCACCAGGTAGTATTGGTGTATCAGAGATTGACAAACTGGTTGAGCTGGAGCTTAGGGATGTTGCTGACCATAACTTGATCAGTGTCCATTAAATCGCTGGCAGGGCCTGGGGAGATGAGAGGCAATGTGCTGACCACTGAAGACTGGTCAGTTCAGGGGGTCAATACAGATGCAGACTTATGTGGACTGCAGGGCATCAGGAAAAGGACTGTTGGTTGTGAAGTGTGGATGCTTATAACACTTAAACTGCAAGCTGTCGCAGCTGCGATTTGTAGAATTTGACAACCTTTTCGCGTTTGTAGAACTTTCCCATAGATTCGTAGATATAATGTATATATAAAGAGTACTCGGTTTAATTCCTTTTCTGATGCTGAAATAGTATGGTTAAAGGTGTAAAGCAGATGGCACACTATATAGTCATACCAATACAGTCGGCCTATTGATACTTTTTAAAAATAAAACAAATGCAGATCTTACTTACAAATCGATACAAAGTGCCTCTTGAGGGTGCAGATTCATATAGTTGAGCCTACGCTGAAACTGATTATGTTGAGTTTGATTCTGTTGATACTGCAATACTATATTGCTTTTATATACTTTCCTGTTGTTGATTCTTCTGCTGTTGATAAGGAGCAGTCTCTTGGCCCAATTCACAACTTCACAGACAATCCCTCAGCTTGAGCTTGACTAAAGTTTCTTTGACCACCTCCTTCCAGCTGACCAACTTCTCAGTCATACGGAATATCTATAGACAGAATTTATGACCTGAGTGAGAGACCAAAATACTTTTAACTCTTTCATTTTTTAAATAAACACTTTTTGGAAACACTTCTCAACTAAAGCCACACAACTGCACCGTCTTGCTGTTATAGCTTCTCTCAGGCAATTCGACACGTCTGTAGGACGTACTAAGTCAGCCAACTCAGCACAACCACCAAAGTTTGCTCTACTTTCAAGTTTCGAAGGATGCACAGGGAATAGTATATCCCTGGTGGCCTTGAACTGAATGTACTACAGAGGAAGAACACTGTGTAAATGATTTTACTTCCAAAGGTTTGTGGTCTCAGGATAAGTGGCAACCTCCCTCGTTTAACAAATCCTTCCTTATCACGAAGAACAGTCATTTAGCAGTTTAGCAAGGAGAGATGTACATTGGCTTTTGACTTTTATTCAAATGATTTTTAGGAACCATTTCCAATTTGATGTGACGAAAATCGCCTGTCTCTACGGTTTGAGAATCTTGGTTGATACATAAATTGCTGCTGTTGGTAATGGAGAAGGATGAAGATGCAAATGCAAGTACCCTTTCCGGATTCTTCCCGAACTCCATCCCTCAATTAGAGTACTCTGCTGTGGTGCACACATGCCAAGAAGTAATTGAATTACATGCTACAGGAATGCTCTTGTTGTTCTTGTAGCAGCTCTTCCAATAACTGCCTGGCCTTGATGAATGGCCCAGAATGGGTGGTTGTGATCAATTAATCTTGCCATGTGTAACCATTGCTCAATGGAGCTTTTTGTGCCTCCCTGAAGTGTGTCAGTCATTCTATGAACGGTGTCAGCCACTCCATGAAGAGTGCCAGTCAGCTCATGAAGAGCTCCACTTGATGGCCGGAAGTGGAACTCTCCTCCAAAGGAGAACCGGAAGTGAAACTATCCATCATGGCGTCATGGTGTGGTGCCCCTGTGAAGTCGAAACACATTGCTGCTAAAATGTCTTCACAGAAGAAAATAGACAGCACATGGAGAGAATGGCTTGGTAAGAATACACTGTAGAAGAGACTTTTGTAAGACGAATGAAATGATGGAAATTGTAATCACGACGGACGCTTGCAAAGCCGCTGATTTGGGGAGTTAACGAAACATCAACAGGAAAGTGTGACAAGATTAATTCCATCTCTCCCAGACCTTTATGACAACACCAAAATAAAAAACTTATTTTAGTACAAATAGGGTAAAACATTTTATTTCTGAATCTCCTTCGTACATTAATTTCTGGCGGCATTGTAAATCATACTGATGCCACCGTGCATGAATGAAATACAAATCAGCAGGCTGGAGCGCAAATGAGAAACTTATCTCTGAAAGGGCGTTTTGCTCTTGAAATATTAAGATAGACAAAAAAGTATGATATAAAGACCCTTTATGAAAGCTAGTGGTCGACATAAGAATAATCGATTAGAAAAGTTGATGTATGCCATCATTGGATGAGAACAAAAATAGAGAAAGGATTTGACTACACGGCGTACACGCTACAGTTTTTTTCAAGCATTAAGATATTTTGCTTGGTCTTCATTAAAACTGATAGGACCTGAACACAGGCCTAGTTGTGACTGTCAGACATTGTCTACTGTGTCCAGTAATTTCCTATTGTTCAAATGACAGGGATAGCAGTGGTGTTTGTAGCAATCCTTTGGTGGGCCTTCTCCCTTTACATTGTTAAATATTCAATATTCTGCTATGTTTTCTGTGATCTTGTTACCAAATGAGGTTGGCCATTCATTACAATGGATGTGGAGGGACATGAATTTTCAATTCGGTTATGACAATTTATAAGATTGATTGGCCAAGGGACATTGCAATCAATACCCTTGTTAAATCCCACAATGGGGTCAGCCAATCATACTTTTTGATGCTGAGTGACAAAGCTCCAAAAGCATCCCAAAAATTGATATTAAGAAAAAATATCTCAATTCTCCAAACCAAATCGGGACATTTTCCGTTTTCATTTTGCGTTCATTTCATCTTTACAACATTTTTACCGACTTCCAGTAGAATTTACAAGTGAAAAGTGGCGATTTTACAACATTGGCCATTTTGATGCCAGGAAATCTAGCACAATGGCATAGCCCATTTGACTTGCCTGCTATTGTTACCTTTTATGGTGATGCATCTCTCCCCCTTAGTTATCCTTCAGCATATAAAGAGATAGGACCAATAAACTACCCTGAGTTATCTAGAGTGCCAGGCAGTCAGTCAGCACCTCTCTGGTGGTGAACCACATCAAATAGTGTTGAGTCTACAAATACTATTTATAGAATACAATACACGGGGTAATTTACAATCCACATTAATAAAACACCACTTATGTATCTGGGATACCCCTACTGAGAGAACAAACAAGTACAGCCGAAAGGGAGGTTTAAAGACTCCATATGAGGTATCTTCTCAAATATTATGTACCTGCATGCAAAGAATCATAACCATTCTTATGAAATCGCTGAAATCGCAACATTGTAGTTTGGTTAACATTTTAACTCAGCATCACCAGATCACCAGGTAAGTGCAGAGAGCTGCGCCACTGAGTGGGATCTGGGGGCAATTAAATCTCTAGTTGTTATTAAACCAATTCTTTTTATTTTACATTTAAAATATCACATTCACAGAACAAGACATAGCTACTTGTGAAAAGCAGAGCAGGTTCACAACACAAGACGCACAATGCATGTGTTGCGAATTCTCACAACGAGCCAAAGATCAACAAAACTCACAAAGTATATCTCAGAATCTTGCAGTTCCTCTGTTGCCTTCAGATGCCTTCAGATGCCTTTGGGGCCCTGGTAGCATTCAGATTCATGCTTTTCTTTTCAGAAACCTCCCAACTCAAAGCACCACCCCACATCAACTGATCAAGTTGACCTGGTGTTGCTCTGACTCTTGTGACCTGCAAAGAGGCAACCTGTAGCCCTTCTGCATGACAATCACTAGCCATGCATTTCACCCCACACACCTATGTTTGCTGTAGCAACACAGCCCTGCCACCCCTGACATGCACAAACACAGTCTGGGCATTCGGACTAATATTCTGCAGTCGCACTGGCATATACAGTGGCAGTCCTGCAGGGTAACAATGCTACATCATCATGTCATTGTTAAGTCATCAGAGTTGTTTGCTATGCACAATTCATTGCATTCTACATCATCAAGGGCCATTCTCAATACCCAGTGGTTATTGTATATGGTGGTTTATTCTAGGGTCTCTGCACACAATTATTTTCCATGTACATGTAAGGTCAGGCAACACAAACACCATGTAACAATGGCTATTCTGGATCTGCAATACAGTCAAACTGTGCCAGGATAAGGCTTTGAATAGACAGGTAGGTCCACAGCCTCCAGAAGACCTGATGCTAATGCACCTCTTATATTCATATAGCCCAGCCCAGCTTCCAAGAGGACAGCTTCTTTCAGCTTGTTTTAGTTTAGTTTCGAAGTTTTGGGAAGAGCTCTGAAGAAAATTTCAAACACACAACACAAGATTGTGAACATCAAATATCCTTCTTTCCCCGTTGTGATGACTTTCGTTCAGATTTTATATCACCAGAAAAAGAAAAACATTTAGAAAGTCGTATGGTATGGCATACCTTGTATGGTACAGGAGAGACGAAACATATTGTTAATTTTTCTGTCTGCATGGTACTGAACCTTTTAAAAGCACCTGACACACAAAGGCCACAGATTCTTGGAAGTGAAGATGGTAATCTGGACAAAAGTTGTGATAGAGTAAGATTTACAACAACTTAGACAGTTTTAACTTCCTTGCTTATTAACTTATCACATAAGAAAAGCAGACTTGGAAGTTAAAGAAAGTTTGAGTGCAGATAGTGATATGTAGATATGAAGGCCAGTGTCATAATTATCCAAGAATTACTTCTATGTACGAACCAAATATTTAACCTAAATCTATATACTGCATTAAAGATGTCATCTAAAAGGTGTTCCAATACCTTGGCCAAATTAAAAGGAAAGAACCATCGCTCAGCCAAGGATACTTCTTTTTAGAGGCAAAGTATCATTTCCTATTAACCAAACTTGGCTATTAATATCGTCCTTCATAATTGCATAGACTGCCATAGAGTCATAGCTGCAGGCTGTTTATCTTATTTCCACAAATTCCCATCCCTCCACATATGCATGAATCAAGAATCTAAAATTTTCTCAAATTCAATCCAGAGTGTTTGCTTGGCAGCAATCTGGTAAGACAAAGGGAGCTCAAAAAGCTCATAAGCACTCTGTTTGCCTGCTAGAAACTGCTTAAACTCATTTGGGAACTAATCAAGCTAGTTAGTCCTGCCACAACAAAGCCCTAAGCGTTCATTTTCTTTTTTTCAAAAGTCCTCAAATTTGAATCACGCAAGACACACAGGCCACCCCCAGATCCACCCCCAGATCCACAGAACTTGGTCTTAGTTATTTCATTTGTAAGAATAGATCTAGACAGCAATGGAAAGTCAATGTTCGTGTTGCAAAATTATCTTGTTAATTTGTAACAATGACAACATTATTTAACTTTTTCCAGTTTAAAAAAATACGAAGTTTCATTTTTTTGAGACATTACATTCATCCTCTAATCAATCACTCCATTCATCCATCAATCTACATCTGTCAGTTAATCCGTCAATCACACTTTTCCTATATTCAATAATAATCAAGACATTCCTTTCTTGTCAGAACTCTTGCCTCTAAATAGCCCACACCGGTGCTGATGGGGCATAAAACACTAACTCGCTCACTCACTCACTTCTTGTCAGAACTTATACTCTCTTGCAAGCATGTGAAAACTCAAATAATAGGCCTACATCTTCACCAACACCATTATTTTCTAGATTACAATAAACTCAAGACCAATTTCAAGTAATTATTTTGTCGTCAATGACTGAGCCGATGTTAATGTATCCAATACAAGTGTTTTAAGGGATTATTGTGATAAGAGAAGTCTGCATCCAAAAAACCTTCCATGACTTTAGAAAAAGTCAGGGAAACAAGGAAGGAATGAGACAGAGCAGAAAAAAAGACAATGTCCCCCTGTTGGTGAAAAATACGTAGAATTGTATGGTAGAAATCATCACAAGATTGTGAATGTGAAGTTGATATGACGTCAGCATGAGAAGTTGTCACAAAGTTTTGAAAAAGTCTCCACATTGTAGCAAAATTATTTCTGTCATATATTTCTATGTGCCATCAAATGAGCTCTCGATCAATTAGCAATGTTGGGTTTATGTTGTATGTTGATTGCGACAGCCATGTATTTTACTCTGGTAAAACACACATAAATATTATATATACATCTGTGGATCAGATCACACTAGAGTTTGTCAATATCATAAATGGAAAGAGTAGGCATATCCCTAAATTCTGAGTCAAGCCTAAGTTGAAACCTACATCAAACACTTCACAACCCTGGATTTTGCTGGGACGTAGAATAAGTGACAGCCAAACAGACGATATCCTTTTCCTGCCATTAAATTCTCACATGGCAATCAAAGCACACAATGGAACAACATATTTATAAAGCAAGGCTATCTATCTATCAATTTATCTATCTATCTATTACCTTGATCCCTTGGATACCTTGATCCCGAAGTTCAAACACTCAACACATGAATGTGCGGCTGACAGCTTCCACATCAGATTGGCCCTCATGGTCTATGCTATTGCCACTATCTTTCAATTTCAAGCAATCCCAATTTTGAAATCAGTTTGACGCGATAACAATACAAGATAATAAGCTGTTTAGCAGCTAAAGTTTAATTGCAACAGGAATAGAACAACTTGGGCCTAATCCATACCAGACGTGTGACCATCGGTTTTCTGGACACAAATTGGTGATAAATATCAGAAGAAACTCAAGTTTTTCGATATGTAGGATTAAAGAGGTTTGTACAAGTGACACATGGACATCAAAACTTAAATAGGACAAGATAGAGTGACAGTTCGGACACTCTCTTGCTATATTATTCTTAATTTTGGCTGGAGATTCCACTCTCGCTAGGGCGATGAGCAGCAACGAGTGTCAGGCATGAGTGTCAGATGGAAGGACCCGAGTGTCAGGCCACTCAACTGGTACCAGAGAACTCATAAAACAGTGTTACTTGCTAAATAACTGATGAACATATGAGAATATATGAGAACATAGGAGGGCTCTTGATAACTCATGATCACACTTGAGGGGGGGGGGCAAGTTTACCCAGCTCAGCTGGAATATCTGAAGAATTACAAGACCAGACATGGATGAAACCAGAAGACTTAATGAATGTCAGCTGTCTCACATCAGTAATATATGGCAATATCTCATAATATTTGAAGACATCTGATAATATTTGATAATATCTAATAATATCTGATGTAGCTTGATGACACAAGATGGCACCTAAGTGTAAGAACATATCTTCAGAGGCCTCACACCTATCTCTGGGAATATCTTCTCCATTACTAGCCTCATCAATCTCAACTTATCAAGAACTTACAGATCTTTCATACCCATGAAGGAATCTAACAAATTAGATGACACACATATACAGAAAGGATAATAAAAGAGAAATTCTTCAGCAGACTTCTTGGTAAAATGATGGATAGGGACACTGTGAAATATTTAGGCAAAAGTTACAATGATTCACAAACTGCAGAAATGTTAGGTTGTCTTTTATATAAGCACACATGCGCAAAAACTGTACAAAAATTGTAAATGAAACTCACCTCTCGGTGTATTAAAATTTCAATTGCTTTAAATTCAAAGAAAGAGCAAAAATAACGTGCAAGCACTTTAACAGCTGCTTGTAGATATATCAGTACAAGTATCAATCAATCCAATCAATCTGTCTATGTATCTATCCTATCCATCCTTCTATCCATCTATTCCATCTATTCCATCTATTCCATCTATTCCATCTATTCCATCTATTCCATCTATCCCTTCCTTCCTTCCTTTCATATTGAGTGTTTTCATACATGTGTGAACACTCACTGTGCCTGACATTGAGCTGCTGCTGCTGCTGCCACTTTTAGTGCAGCAGCACTCTCATTCAAATTTCGCGGGAAAAACTAGCTTTTTAGTTTAGAAAATAAAAAATTTATTGTCACAGAAGTTTACCAAAAGTTGATGGAAGCAAGATAATATTCTATTCAGACTGCATGCCAAGTTTTAATGACATAGGTGAAACAGCACGACCAGGGGAGTTGTCATATTTTTTCCTGAAACTCCTCTCGCAATACAGGCTGCAAGCAGCTGTAAAAACTAAAGTTTCGTTTTGTTATTATCTCTAGCTTGCAAAATAAACATATTCCAGTTTTTCAGCATACATGTACTTCAATTTTTTTTCATTTTGTACACTGTCACAATAATTATCACTACACTTTTCCCTCTCATTCTTTTAATTCTATTCTGGAAGGGAACTATTATAAAATGCAAGGAATTACAGCACATTAGATATTCCTGGGGGACACCACGTAGGTTTAATGCAATTTAATATCAGCTGGCTTTGCATAATATATCATTTACAAAAGCTTCTACCAGACTTGCAAAATCTAGCACTTCATACAACATTTCTACATAATGGAGGCCCTAATTGCATACAATTTGCAAGGTATTGTGGAAAATTTAGTGAAAAAAACTGTACAAAATACACAGAGGCCCATGTTTAATTGTAAATAAATAATGCACATGACAAGGAGGCAATTTGCTATTTTAAACTACTTTTAGTGAATTTCGAGAAAAAAAAGGAAATTTGAGTATATATAGGCCTAAGACAACGGTACACTGCATCATGAAGGTTTGTAGATTTGGTTCTATCCTAAGACTCGCTAACTGTAACCATGAAATGTGAGAATCTGCATTAGATTATTTGTTAGTCAACATAAAAATAGAAACCAAGTTTCTGATAAAAATATACATATGAAGTACAATTATGAAATGTCATTTGGTTATATATGGCTCTCTGTAAAAGGCAACAGACCAGACTTTCAGCACACCAAGGATACTAAGAGACTGACAGACAGCTCGATAGGACAGACAAGGTGGCCAGATATAGGCTGGGCAGCCAGTTGGTCAGTGTTGGTCAGTGTTGGTCATTTGTCAACAACTAATATTTGGTATCAAGAAATATGCAAAGTTGATGTCTGGCAAATGGACACTGACCAGACTAACCACAAAAGTCTCAAGAACTTCTTATGAAGATGCAGAGGGTCTCACATTTCAATCTTACACTATTTGGAGTTGAAGAGGGGAGCTTTTCTAGTTAAAATCAGATGCTGGAATGTTCAATTTTATCAATGATTTAATCTTTCAGTTTAGATACATATGTTGTTTCAGATGATCACTTCTTCAATCACATTCAATGATTGTTCATTATTTGCTTTGAGGGAACACAATGCATGCAGCTGAACTGCTGCAGCAAGTCTTTTTAGAACACTTCACAAATCGTATTCAATGTGCACACACTACCTATTGCAAAATGTTCGCATCACTCATTTTAATCTTTGAGAAACTATTCTATCAGTGGAGCCGAGGTTAAGAGTCTAACTCAGTACAGTACAACACAACCACTTTTTCTGATCTATACCCACTACAACCAGAGTAGCTACACTGTGGATATCTACATTGTATATGAATTGAGACACACATATTGTAGCTATAGCTTGCATCACTATTGCCCTTTTATTCTGGCAGCCAAATGCATATATGTGCCATCAGCCCTTCTAAATATATATATCATAAGTATATGAGGCAGTGGACCAGCCCATATCTGGGTTGTGTGCATACTGATCTATCCAAATATACGTCAAAGTGCTACTTTCTAGGAACCCAGTATTGAACAATTGTGAAAAGATATGTTAGACCATGACTGCAGTGTATATTCCATTGATGTATAATACAGACATTAAAGTGGTGATGATAATTGGATTACTGATATTGATGACTAAAGTTAACAAAACAAAATCTAGATATAGGCCTAACTAATAAGTTTGTATTTTGAAGGGAAAGGGTTGAGGACTTGAGGTTGAGTATGTTGAGATGTACCTATAGGGCCTCAGCTCATAATGGTGAAGTGTACAGTGTTTCCTGTGAAGAGCAACATTCTCACCTCCTTCTGGAGGTACAGACGGGTTTTGTAGGGTACGGTCTGTGCTCATTTTCTAATGCAAGTAACATTTGAGTTATTGCTAAAGGAAGTGGTTATAAATTGCTGCATTATCAACAGGAGGTTGCTTAACTTGACGGTTCTCATCTCATGTACCTAGAGGGACAACTGGACAATATACCCAATTTCCAAAATGAGACAATTTCTAGTCTTGGAAAAACCAACAATCCCTTTCAGAACATGTCTCACACTTTTTATTGCCAGACAGATACGCTTACAAGTACTAGAAGCCACTACCCACTAACCACTGAGCAGTGTATCTAGAGCTAGTGAGGCAAAGTAGAGCCAAAGTAGAGGCAATTCTGACCATTTTCCAGGACGTTCCTTGAGGAGGATATGTTGCTATTGCTAGGTGGTGTAATGTAGATGCTATCAGTTGCTGGAAGCTGTGGTATGCACGATTCCCCTGAATATCATAACAGTTGCTAGCTGTCCCTTGCTCTATTGCCAGGGACCCCAGGGGCCAGTTATGTCCTCCCAGAAACAATATTCTGCAAAATGAGGACCCGGGGAGGCTCCCCGAAGATCAATTAGGTGTCATTGCCTCCTGCAAATGTTGGTGCACACAGCCATGGCCAAAGCAAGCAGAAGGAACAGCAACAGTGCAACTAGCTTCAGTAGTGGTAGAGGCAAAACTTCAACAACATCAGTAATTCAGTAGTTGTTATTATGGTATTATCATATTGTTAGTTTAAGCATTGAGCATTAAATGAAATTGTAAGTGAAATTGATAACAGAATAAATATAGAAACATCTTGTTGACATTTCAATGCTACCATCATATATAAACAACATTATTAGTGGTGGCAACAAAGCTTGTAAAAACTCAAAAAGATCTGTGTTGGTAGCAAAAATCAACAACATTAGTAGTGGTAGTGGCAAAAATCAACAGCATCAGAAGTGACAGCAGCAAAACACAACAACATCAGTTGAAATAACAACAAAACTCAACAACATAGGCAGTGGTAGTAGCAAAACCCAACAACATCAGAAGTGATAGGAGCAAAACACAACATCAGTTGAAGTAACAACAAAATTCAACAACATAGGCAGTGATAGCAGCAGTAGCACCTACAACATCAACAACACAAGTATGAACAATCAACAGTAACAGCATCACTGGTTACAGCATCCCGACACCAGTGGCAGCAGACCAGTTTCACCAACCCCAGCAGTATCAGCCTGATTCAGCCACAGCATCCAATAGCAGGACAGTCAACCAGCCATCTATCTGATATAATGGAACTTTTAAATATGCTCCACTCTTTCAATATTGACACTTTCTGACACCCCTTTATAGATTAACATGATCGATTGTTTCATTTGACCAAAAAAGCCCAGGACTACAACATATTATCTGCAGGTCGTAATACTATGAGTATGACCAACCTGCATAGTCACAAACTTTGTCACATAGTATATTTCATGCAGCATTTATGCTCAGCATATAAGCAGTAGCACGGTATGTACTAGACCAAAATATCAACATCATATTTTATTTTGTTTGAAAATCATGTGACGCAACAAACAGTAAATGTCACCCAGTATACATACGTCCGATGGCATATGTCATCCACCATGAATGATCTGAGCACAGTTTCATTATTTTCAAATCTAATGAGGTAACAAGTTCAGTAACATTTTGTATCAAAATATGGAAATCTCTGATGACAAGTCAGACCTGAGAGGCTTTGCTCTGAAGCACAGTCAGTCAAGAAACATACCAAGTAGCACCAGGTAGTATCGGTGTATCAGAGATTGACAAACTGGTTGAGCTGGAGCTTAGGGATGTTGCTGACCATAACTTGATCAGTGTCCATTAAATCGCAGGCAGGGCCTGGGGAGATGAGAGGCAATGTGCTGACCACTGAAGACTGGTCAGTTCAGGGGTCAATACAGATGCAGACTTATGTAGACTGCAGGGCATCAGGAAAAGGACTGTTGGTTGCGAAGTGTGGATGCTTATAACGCTTAAACAGAAACTTGCCAACTGTTGTAGCTGCGGTTAGTGTTATTTGACAACCTTTTCGCGTTTGTAGAACTTTCGTCACAGATTCATAGACACAATTTATTAATTCCTTTCCTGTTGCTGAAATAGTATGGTTGGCAGTGAAAAGCAGATGACACACTAGCCATACCAATACAGTAGGCCTATTATTGATACTTAAAACTGCAGAGCTTACAAATCGATACCAAGTTCCTCTTGAGGGTGCAGATCTATATATGGTTGAGCTTGTGCTGAATCTGATTCTGCGGTTGATACTGCGATACTATACTACCGTTATATAATATATACTTTTCTGTTGTTGTTTCCTCTGCTGTTGATAAGGAGAAGTCTCTTGGTCCAATTCCCAACTTCACAGACAATCCCTCAGCTTGAGCTTGACTGAAGTTTCTTTGACCACTTGCTTCCAGCTGACCAACTTCTCAGTCATACGAAATATCTATAGACAGAATTTATGACCTGAGTGAGAGACCAAAATACTTTTAACTCTTTTATTTTTTAAGTAGACACTTTTTGGAAGCACTTCTCAACTAAAGCCACACAACTGCACTGTCTTGCTGCTATAGCTTCTCCCAGGCAATTTGACACGTCTGTAGGACGTGCTAAGTCAGCCAACTCAGTACAACCACCAAAGTTTGCTCTACTTTCAAGTTTTGAAGGATGCACAGGGAATAGTATATCCCTGGTGGCCTTGAACTGGATGTACTACAGAGGAAGAACACTGTGTAAATTATTTTACTTCCAAAGGATTGTGGTCTCCGGACAAGTGGCAACCTCCCTTGTTGTACAGATCCTTCCTTGTCATGCAGAACAGTCATCTAGCATATTAGCAAGGAGAGAAATACACTGGGTGACTTTCATTCAAACAAATTTTAGGCACCATTTCAAATTTGATGTGACCAAAAATCTCCTGTCAAGGTTTGAAAAAGTAGGAAATTTCTAATCTCACTAGAAATTCCAATGATAGGTAGAAGGAAATTTCGATGAAATTAATCAAATTGCATGGGGAATAGCATTTTTTCTAGCCCTGTCCACAATGTATCTATGGTTTGAGAATCATGGTAGATTTACAATAATATTATTGCTGCTGTTGATAGTGGAGAAGGATGAAGATGTAAATGCAAGTACCCCTCTCCGGATTCTTCCCAAACTCCCATCTCTCAATTAGAGCACTCTGCCATGGTGCACACATGCCAAGAAGTAGTTGGATTACATGATACAAGAATGCTCTTGTTGTTCTTGAAGCAGCTCTTCCAATAACTGCCTAGCCTTGATGAATGGCCCAGAATGGCTGGTTGTGATCAATTACTCTTGCCATGTGTAACCATTGCTCAATGGAGCTTTTTGTGCCTCCCTGAAGTGTGTCAGTCATTCTATGAACGGTGTCAGCCACTCCATGAAGAGTGCCAGTCAGCTCATGAAGAGCTCCACTTGATGGCCGGAAGTGGAACTCTCCTCCAAAGGAGAACCGGAAGTGAAACTATCCATCATGGCGTCATGGTGTGGTGCCCCTGTGAAGTCGAAACACATTGCTGCTAAAAAGTCTTCACCGAAGAAAAGAGACAGGACAGGGAGAGAATGGCTTGATAAAAATATGCTGTAAAAGGGACTTGCGTAAGACGAATGAAATGATGGAAATTGTAATCACGACAGACGCTTGCAAAGCCCGTGATTTGACAAGTCAATGAAACATCATCAGGAATGTGTGTACAGATTAATTTCATCTCTTTATGACAATACAAAAATGTCTCTGTACGAATAGGGGAAAATATTTTATTTCTGAATCTCCTTCGTACATTAATTTCTGGCGGCATTGTAAATTAATACCTAATGCTACCATGATGCCTCAATTTAGTGCACGGATGAAATACTTATTTGCCTTAAACATTCATAAAACATGCAGTATACAAATCAGCTGGTCGGTGTGCAAACGACAAACTATCTTGAAAAGGGCGTTTACTCCTGAAATATTAAGATAGACAAAATAGTATAGAATACAAACCCTTTGTGAAAGCTTGTGGTCGACATAAGAATAATCACTTATAAAAGTTGATGGATGTCATCATTGTATGAGAACAAAGGCAGAGACAGGATTTGAATAATTTGACTAAATGCTACATGCATTTCTTCAGAGAGTGAAGATATTTTGCTTGATTTCCATTGAAACTGATAGGACTTTTAAATATAGGCCTATCAGTGATTGTCTACTGTGTCCTGTGATTTCCTATTGTTCAAAGGACAGGAGTAGCAGTGGTGTTTGTAGCAATCCTTTGATGGGCCTTCTCCCTTTACATCGTTAAATATTCAATATTCTGCTATGTTTTCTGTGATCTTGTTACCAAATGAGGTTGGCCATTCATTACAATGGATGGGGAGGGACATGAATTTTCAATTCTGTTATGACAATTTATAAGATTGATTGGCCAAGGGACATTGCAATCAATACCCTTGTTAAATCCCACAATGGGGTCAGCCAATCATACTTTTTGATGCTGAGTTACAAAGCTCCAAAAGCATTCCAAAAATTGATATTAAGAAAAAATCTCTCAATTCTCCAAACCGAATCGGGACATTTTCCATTTTCATTTTGCGTTTATTTCATCTTTACGACATTTTTACCGACTTCCGGTAGCATTTGCAAGTGAAAAGTGGCGATTTTATGACATTGGCCATTTTGATGCCAGGAAATCTAGCACAATGGCACAGCCCATTTGACTTGCTTGCTATTGTTACCTTTTATGGTGATGCATCCCTTCCCCTTAGTTATCCGTCAGCATATAAAGAGATAGGACCAATAAACTCCCTTGAGTTATCTAGAGTGCCAGGCAGACAGTCTGCAGCTCTTTGGTGGTGAACCACATCAAATAGTGTTGAGTCTACAAATACTATTTATAGAATACAATACACAGGGTAATTTACAATCCACATTAATAAAACACCACTTGTAATTTATCTCGCATACCCCTACTGATAGAATAAACAAGTACAGCCAAAAGAGAGTGTTAAAGACTCCATATGAGGTATCTTCTCAAATATGTACCAGCACACGAAGAATCATAACAATCCTTATGATATTGGTGAAATCGCAACATTGTAGCTTGGTTAACATTTTAACTCGGCATCACCAGATCACCAGGTCAGTGCTGAGAGCTGCCCCACTGAGTGGGAACTAGGCGCAACTAAATCTCTAGTCGTTATGAAACCAGTCCTTTTCATTTTACATTTAATATCACATTCACAGAGCAAGACATTGTTACTTGTGGAAAGCAGAACAGCTTCACAACACAGGTTGCACAATGAATGTGTTGCGAATTCTCACAACGAGCCAAAGATCAACAAAACTCACAAAGTATATCTCAGAATCTTGCAGTTCCTCTGTTGCCTCTGTTGCCTTCAGATGCCTTCGAATGCCTTTGGGGCCCTGGTAGCCTTCAGATTCATGCTTTTCTTTTCAGAAACCTCCTAACTCAAAGCACCACCCCACATCAAGTTGACCTGGTGTTGCTCTGACTCTTGTGACCTGCAAAGAGGCAACCTGTAGCCCTTCTGCATGACAATCACTAGCCTTGCATTTCACCCCACACACCTATGTTTGCTGTAGCAACACAGCCCTGCACCCCTGACATACACAAACACAGTCTGGGCATTCGGACTAATATTCTGCAGTTGCACTGGCATATACAGTGGCAGTCCTGCAGGGTAACAATGCTACATCATCATGTCATTGTTAAGTCATCAGAGTTGTTTGCTATGCACAACTCATTGCATTCTACATCATCAAGGGTCATTCTCTATACCCAGTGGTTATTGTATATGGTGGTTTATTCTAGGGTATCTAAACACAATTATTTTCCATGTAAGGTCAGGCAACACAAACACAATGTAACAATGGCTATTCTGGATATGCAATACAGTCAAATTGTGTCAGCAGACAGGTATACTCCATAGCCTTCAGAAGACCTAATGATAATGCACCTCTTCTGTGCATAGACCAGCCCTGCTTTCCAGGTGACAGTTTCTTTCAGCTTGTTTTAGTTTAGTTTCGAAGTTTCGGGAAGAGCTCTGAAGAAAATTTCAAACACACAACACAAGGAACAACGAATATCCTTCTTTCCCCGTTGTGATGACTTTTGTGCAGATTTTATATCACCAGAAAAAGAAATACATTTAGAAAGTCGTATGGTATGGCATACCTTGTATGGTACAGGAGAGACGAAACATATTGTTAATTTTTCTGTCTGCATGGTACTGAACCTTTTAAAAGCATCTGACACACAAAGGCCATAGATTCTTGGAAGTGAAGATGGTAATCTGGATAAAAGTCATGGTAGAGTAAGATTTACAATGGCCTAGACATTTTTGATTTCCTTGCTTATATTCATAAGCATTATAAGGAAGAAGACTTGGAAGTTAAAGAAAGTTTGAGTGCAGATAGTGATATGTAGATATGAAGGCCAGTGTCATAATTATCCAAGAATTACTTCTATGTATGAACCAAATATTTAACCTAAATCTATATATATACTGCATTAAAGATGTCATCTAAAAGTTGTTCCAATACCTTGGCCAAATTAAAAGGAAAGAACCACCAAGGCCTGGCATTCACTCAGCCAAGGATACTTCTTTTTAGAGGCAAAGTATCATTTCCTATTAACCAAACTTGGCTATTAATATCGTCCTTCATAATTGCATAGACTGCCATAGAGTCATAGCTGCGGGCTGTTTATCTTATTTCCACAAATTTCCATCCCTCCACATATGCATGAATCAAGAATCTCAAATTTTCTCAAATTCAATCCGGAGTGTTTGCTTGGCAGCAATCTGGTAAGACAAAGGGAGCTCAAAAAGCTCATAAGCACTCTGTTTGCCTGCTAGAAACTGCTTAAACTCATTTGGGAACTAATCAAGCTAGCTAGTCCTGCCACAACAAAGCCCTAAGCGTTCATTTTCTTTTTTTCAAAAGTCCTCAAATTTGAATCACGCAAGACACACAGGCCACCCCCAGATCCACCCCCAGATCCACAGAACTTGGTCCAAGTTATTTCATTTGTAAGAATAGATCTAGACAGCAATGGAAAGTCAATGTTTGTGGTGTAAAATTATCTTATTAATATGTAATAATGGCAACATTATTTAACTTTTTCCAGTTTAAAAAAATACGAAGTTTCATTTTTTTGAGACATTACATTCATCCTCTAATCAATCACTCCATTCATCCATCAATCTACATCTGTCAGTTAATCCGTCAATCACACTTTTCCTATATTCAATAATAATCAAGACATTCCTTTCTTGTCAGAACTGTTGCCTCTAAACAGCCCACACCGGTGCTGATGGGGCGTAAAACACTAACTCGCTCACTCACTCACTTCTTGTCAGAACTTATACTCTCTCGCAAGCATGTGAAAACTCAAATAATAGGCCTACATCTTCACCAACACCATTATTTTCTAGATTACAATAAACTCAAGACCAATTTCAAGTAATTATTTTGTCGTCAACGACTGAGCCGATGTTAATGTATCCAATACAAGTGTTTTAAGGGATTATTGTGATAAGAAAAGTCTACATCCAAAAAACCTTCCATGACTTTAGAGAAAGCCAGGGAAACAAGGAAGGAAGGAGAAAGTGCAGAAAAAAGATTGATCGATAAGCCGCATACTCAAGAGAATAAATATATTGAGCAGAGTTTGAAAGTAAGGGAACCTAGGCCTAATCGCCCTGTTTCTAAGCCTTAGTACCACTATGGATCTATATAAAAATATGGAGCTTACACGGTAAAGTATTTTAACAGATGAATGACTAAATTTAGCTTTTTTTTTGTCATGCAACTTTTTTTCTTAAGAATAACGTTAGAAGCAGAACTTTACCAGCAATGTTGGGACAATGTCCCCATGTTGGTGAAATACGTAGAATTGTATGGTAGAAATCATCACAAGATTGTGAATGTGAAGTAATATGACGTCAGCATGAGAAGTTGTCACAAAGTTTTGAAAAAATCTCCACATTGTAGCAAAATTATTTCTGTCATATATTTCTATGTGCCATCAAATGAGCTCTCGATCAATTAACAATGTTGGGTTTATGTTGTATGTTGATTGCGACAGCCATGTATTTTACTCTGGTAAAACACACATAAATATTATATATACATCTGTGGATCAGATCACACTAGAGTTTGTCAATATCATAAATGGAAAGAGTAGGCATATCCCTTAATTCTGAGTCAGGCCTAAGTTGAAACCTAAATCAAACACTTCACAACCCTGGATTTTGCTGGGACGTAGAATAAGTGACAGCCAAACAGACGATATCCTTTTCCCGCCATTAAATTCTCACGTGGCAATCAAAAGTGAGCGTCCCTAACGACCCCATGACAGTCGCGTGATGCTACAACATGTAAATGACATGCACACTTCCGGTAAAACTACGCCATGTGTCAGGCTGGCAAATGTAACATCAGTTATAAGACCTTGCACAATGCACATGTTGCATGATATTGGCTAACAAGGCAAAGCACACAATGGAACAACATATTTATAAAGCAAGGCTATCTATCTATCAATCTATCTATCTATCTATTACCTTGATCCCGAAGTTCAAACACTCAACACATGAATGTGCGGCTGACAGCTTCCACATCAGATTGGCCCTCATGGTCTATGCTATTGCCATTATCTTTCAATTTCAAGCAATCCCAATTTTGAAATCAGTTTGACGCGATAACAATACAAGATAATAAGCTGTTTAGCAGCTAAAGTTTAATTGCAACAGGAATAGAACAACTTGGGCCTAATCCATACCAGACGTGTGACCATCGGTTTTCTGGACACAAATTGGTGATAAATATCAGAAGAAACTCAAGTTTTTCGATATACAGGATTAAGAGGTTTAGCTGCTCTTCAAGTGACACATGGACATCAAAACTTAAATAGGACCAAATAGAGTGACAGTTATGACAGTCTGGTGTTATATTATTCTTAATTTCGACAGGAGATTCCACTCTTACTTGGGAGGTGAGCAGTAACGAGTGTCAGGCATGAGTGTCAGATGGAAAGACCCGAGTGTCAGGCCACTCAACTGGTGCCAGAGAACTCATAAAACAGTGTTACTTGCTAAATAACTGATGAACATATGAGAATATATGAGAACATAGGAGGGCTCTTGATAACTCATGATCACACTTGAGGGGGGGCAAGTTTACCCAGCTCAGCTGGAATATCTTAAGCATTACAAGACAAGACATAGACGAAACCAGAAGACTTAATCAATGTCAGCTGTCTCACATCAGTAATATGTGGCAATATCTCCTAACATTCGAAGACACCTGATAATATTTGATAATATCAAATAATATCTGATGTAGCTTGATGACCCAAGATGGCACCTAAGTGTAATAACATATCTTCAGAGGCCTCACACCTATGTCTAGGAATATCTTCTCCATTATTAGCCTCATCAATCTCAACTTATCAAGAACTTACAGATCTTTCATACCCATGAAGGAATCTAACAAATTAGATGACACACATATACAGAAAGGATAATAAAAGAGAAATTCTTCAGCAGACTTCTTGGTAAAATGATGGATAGGGACACTGTGAAATATTTAGGCTAAAGTTACAATGATTCACAAACTGCAGAAATGTTAGGTTGTCTTTTATATAAGCACACATGCGCAAAAACTGTATAAAAATTGTAAATGAAACTCACCTCTCGGTGTATTAAAATTTAAATTGCTTTAAATTCAAAGAAAGAGCAAAAACTAAAGTTTCGTTTTGTTATTATCTCTAGTTTGCAAAATAAACATATTCCAATTTTTCAGCATGCACACTTTATTTTTTTTTTCATTTTGTACACTGTCACAATAATTATCACTACACTTTTCCCTCTCATTCTTTTAATTCTATTCCGGAAGGCAACTATTATAAAATGCAAGGAATTACAGCACATTAGATATTCCTGGGGGACAGCACGTAGGTTTAATGCAATTTAATATCAGCTGGCTTTGCATAATATATCATTTACAAAAGCTTCTACCAGACTTGCAAAATCTAGCACTTCATACAACATTTCTACATAATGGAGGCCCTAATTGCATACAATTTGCAAGGTATTGTGGAAAATGTTAGTGAAAAAACTACAAAATACACAGAGGCCCATGTTTAATTGTAAATAAATAATGCACATGACAAGGAGGCAATTTGCTATTTTAAACTACTTTTAGTGAATTTCGAGAAAAAAAAGGAAATTTGAGTATATATAGGCCTAAGACAACGGTACACTGCATCATGAAGGTTTGTAGATTTGGTTCTATCCTAAGACTCGCTAACTGTAACCATGAAATGTGAGAATCTGCATTAGATTATTTGTTAGTCAACATAAAAATAGAAACCAAGTTTCTGATAAAAATATACATATGAAGTACAATTATGAAATGTCATTTGGTTATATATGGCTCTCTGTAAAAGGCAACAGACCAGACTTTCAGCACACCAAGGATACTGAGAGACTGACAGACAGCTCGATAGGACAGACAAGGTGGCCAGATATAGGCTGGGCAGCCAGTTGGTCAGTGTTGGTCAGTGTTGGTCATTTGTCAACAACTAATATTTGGTATCAAGAAATATGCAAAGTTGATGTCTGGCAAATGGACACTGACCAGACTAACCACAAAAGTCTCAAGAACTTCTTATGAAGATGCAGAGGGTCTCACATTTCAATCTTACACTATTTGGAGTTGAAGAGGGGAGCTTTTCTAGTTAAAATCAGATGCTGGAATGTTCAATTTTATCAATGATTTAATCTTTCAGTTTAGATACATATGTTGTTTCAGATGATCACTTCTTCAATCACATTCAATGATTGTTCATTATTTGCTTTGAGGGAACACAATGCATGCAGCTGAACTGCTGCAGCAAGTCTTTTTAGAACACTTCACAAATCGTATTCAATGTGCACACACTACCTATTGCAAAATGTTCGAATCACTCATTTCAATTCTATCAGTGTAGCCATGGTTAAAAGTCCAACTCAGTACAGTACGTAGAAGTCGTAGAACACAACCACTTTTTCTGATCTATACCCACTACAACCAGAGTAGCAACACTGTAGATATCTACATTGTATATGAATTGAAGCACACACATAGTAGCTATAGCTTGCATCACTATCGCTCTTTTATTCTGGCAGCCAAATGCATATATGTGCCATCAGCCCTTCTAAATATATATATCATAAGTATATGAGGCAGTGGACTTGCCCATATCTGGGTTGTGTGCAAACTGATCTATCCAAATATACGTTCAAGTGCTACTTTATAGGAACCTAGTATATGAACAATTGTGCATAGATATATTAGATCATGACGAAGTATATTTTCCATTCATGTTTAATAAAGACATTGAAGAGGTGATGATAATTGGATTACTGATATTGATGGCTAAAGTTAACAAAACAAAATCTTAATATAATTAATAATTTTGTATTTTGAAGGAAAAGGTTTGAGGACTTGAGGTTGAGTATGTTGAGATGTACCTATGGTATAGGGCCTCAGCTCATAATGGTGAAGTGTATAGTGTTTCCTGTTTTAAAAGAGTAAGCTTCTCACCCCCTAATGGAGGTATGGATGGGTTTCTTAGGGCGTGGTCTCTGCTCAGAGTCATTTTCTAATGCAAGTAACATTTAAGTAATTGCTGAAGGAAGTGGTTATAAATTGCTGCATTATCACAAGGAGTTTGCTCAACTTGAGGGTTCTCATCACATGTCTAAGGACAACTGGACAACAGTGGACAATGGACATAATACCCAATTTGCAAATGAGACAATTTCTAGTCTTGGAAAAACTAACAATCCCCTTTTAGAACATGTCTTACACTTTTTATTAGCAGACATGTACACTTAGAAGTACAAGAAGCCACTACCCACTAACCACTGAGCAGTTTATCCAGAGCTACTGAGGCAAAGTAGAGCCAAAGTAGAGGCAATTCTGACCATTTTCAAGGAGGATATGTTGCCATTGCCAGGTGGTGTAATGTAGATGCTATCAGTTGCTGGAAGCTGTGGTATGCACGATTCCCCTGAATATCATAACAGTTGCTAGTCGTCCCTTGCTCTATTGCCAGGGACCCTGGGGGCCAGTTATGTCCTCCCAGAAACAATATTCTGCAAAATGAGGACCCGGGGAGGCTCCCGAAGATCAATTAGGTGTCATTGCCTCCTGCAAATGTTGGTGCACACAGCCATGGCCAAAGCAAGCAGAAGCAACAGCAACAGTACAACTGGCTTCAGTAGTGGTAGCAGCACAACTTCAACAACATCAGTAATGCTAGCTGTAGTGGCAACATTTTTACTTCAACAACAGCATCAGCGGCAATAACTAAGCTTGACAAAACTCAAACAGATCTGTGGTGGTAGCAACAAAAACCAACAACATTAGTAGTGGTAGCAGCAAAAATCAACAGCATCAGAAGTGACAGCAGCAAAACACAACAACATCAGTTGAAATAACAAAACTCAACAACATAGGCAGTGGTAGCAGCAAAAACCCAACAACATCAGAGGTGATAGAAGCAAAACACAACATCATTAGTTGAAGTAACAACAAAACTCAACAACATAGCACTTCACCAGCAGTAACACTTACAACATCAACAACACAAGTATCAACAGTAACAACATCAGCAGTTTCAGCATCCCAACACCAGTGGCAGCAGACCAGTTTCACCAACCCCGACAGTATCAGCCACAGCATCCAATAGCAGGACTATGTCAACCAGCCATCCATCTGATAATGGCACTTTTAAACATGCTCCACTCTTTCAATATTGACACTTTCTGACACCCCTTTATAGATTTACATGATCGATTGTTTCATTTGACCACAAAAGCTCCGGACTACAACATATTATCTGCAGGTCGTAACACCATGAGTATGATCAACCTGCATAAGTCACAAACTTTGTCACATAGTGTATTTCATGCAGCATTTATGCTCAACATATAAGCAGCAGCACGGTATGTACAAGATCAAAATATCAACATCATATTTTATTTTGTTTGTAAATCATGTGACGCAACAAACAGTAAATGTCACCCAGTATACCTTTTCGCGTTTGTAGAGCTTTTCCATAGATTCGTAGATATAATGTACATATAAAGAGTACTCGGTTTAATTCCTTTTCTGATGCTGAAATAGTATGGTTAAAGGTGTAAAGCAGATGGCACACTATATAGTCATACCAATACAGTCGGCCTATTGATACTTTTTAAAAATAAAACAAATGCAGATCTTACTTACAAATCGATACAAAGTGCCTCTTGAGGGTGCAGATTCATATAGTTGAGCCTACGCTGAAACTGATTATGTTGAGTTTGATTCTGTTGATACTGCAATACTATACTGCTGTTATATATACTTTTCTGTTGTTGATTCTTCTGCTGTTGATAAGGAGCAGTCTCTTGGCCCAATTCCCAACTTCACAGACAATCCCTCAGCTTGAGCTTGACTGAAGTTTCTTTGACCACCTCCTTCCAGCTGACCAACTTCTCAGTCATACGAAATATCTATAGACAGAATTTATGACCTGAGTGAGAGACCAAAATACTTTTAACTCTTTTATTTTTTAAGTAGACACTTTTTGGAAACACTTCTCAACTAAAGCCACACAACTGCACCGTCTTGCTGTTATAGCTTCTCTCAGGCAATTCGACACGTTTGTGGGACGTGCTAAGACAGCCAACTCAGCACAACCACCAAAGTTTGCTCTACTTTCAAGTTTCGAAGGATGCACAGGGAATAGTATATCCCTGGTGGCCTTGAACTGAATGTACTACAGAGGAAGAACACTGTGTAAATTATTTTACTTCAAACGCTTGTGGTCTCAGGATAAGTGGCAACCTCCCTCGTTTAACAAATCCTTCCTTATCACGAAGAACAGTCATTTAGCAGTTTAGCAAGGAGAGATGTACATTGGCTTTTGACTTTTATTCAAATGATTTTTAGGAACCATTTCCAATTTGATGTGACGAAAATCGCCTGTCTCTACGGTTTGAGAATCTTGGTTGATACATGAATTGCTGCTGTTGGTAATGGAGAAGGATGAAGATGCAAATGCAAGTACCCTTTCCGGATTCTTCCCGAACTCCATTCCTCAATTAGAGTACTCTGCCATGGTGCACAACATGCCAAGAAGTAATTGGATTACATGATACAAGAATGCTCTTGTTGTTCTTGTAGCAGCTCTTCCAATAACTGCCTGGCCTTGATGAATGGCCCAGAAAGGGTGGTTGTGATCAATTAATCTTGCCATGTGTAACCATTGCTCAATGGAGCTTTTTGTGCCTCCCTGAAGTGTGTCAGTCATTCTATGAACGGTGTCAGCCACTCCATGAAGAGTGCCAGTCAGCTCATGAAGAGCTCCACTTGATGGCCGGAAGTGGAACTCTCCTCCAAAGGAGAACCGGAAGTGAAACTATCCATCATGGCGTCATGGTGTGCTGCCCCTGTGAAGTCGAAACACATTGCCGCTAAAAAGTCTTCACCGAAGAAAATAGACAGCACATGGAGAGAATGGCTTGGTAAGAATACACTGTAGAAGAGACTTGTGTAAGACGAATGAAATGATGGAAATTGTAATCACGACGGACGCTTGCAAAGCCGCTGATTTGGGGAGTTAACGAAACATCAACAGGAAAGTGTGACAAGATTAATTCCATCTCTCCCAGACCTTTATGACAAAACCAAAATAAAAAACTTATTTTAGTACAAATAGGGTAAAACATTTTATTTCTGAATCTCCTTCGTACATTAATTTCTGGTGGTATTGTAAATCATACTGATGCCACCGTGCATGAATGAAATACAAATCAGCAGGCTGGAGCGCAAATGAGAAACTTATCTCTGAAAGGGCGTTTTGCTCCTGAAATATTAAGATAGACAAAAAAGTATGATATAAAGACCCTTTATGAAAGCTAGTGGTCGACATAAGAATAATCGATTAGAAAAGTTGATGTATGCCATCATTGGATGAGAACAAAAATAGAGAAAGGATTTGACTACACGCTACAGTTTTTTTCAAGCATTAAGATATTTTGCTTGGTCTTCATTAAAACAGATAGGACCTGAACACAGGCCTAGTTGTGACTGTCAGACATTGTCTACTGTGTCCAGTAATTTCCTATTGTTCAAATGACAGGGATAGCAGTGGTGTTTGTAGCAATCCTTTGGTGGGCCTTCTCCCTTTACATCGTTAAATATTCAATATTCTGCTATGTTTTCTATGATCTTGTTACCAAATGAGGTTGGCCATTCATTACAATGGATGGGGAGGGACATGAATTTTCAATTCTGTTATGACAATTTATAAGATTGATTGGCCAAGGGACATCGCAATCAATACCCTTGTTAAATCCCACAATGGGGTCAGCCAATCATACTTTTTGATGCTGAGTTACAAAGCTCCAAAGGCATTCCAAAAATTGACATCAAGAAAAAATCTCTCAATTCTCCAAACCAAATCGGGACATTTTCCGTTTTCATTTTGCGTTCATTTCATCTTTACGACATTTTTACCGACTTCCGGTAGCATTTGCAAGTGAAAAGTGGCGATTTTATGACATTGGCCATTTTGATGCCAGGAAATCTAGCACAATGGCACAGCCCATTTGACTTGCTTGCTATTGTTACCTTTTATGGTGATGCATCTCTCCCCCTTAGTTATCCTTCAGCATATAAAGAGATAGGACCAATAAACTCCCCTGAGTTATCTAGAGTGCCAGGCAGTCAGTCAGCACCTCTCTGGTGGTCAACCACATCAAATAGTGTTGAGTCTACAAATACTATTTATAGAATACAATACACAGGGTAATTTACAATCCACATTAATAAAACACCACTTATTATTTATCTGGGATACCCCTTACTGAGAGAACAAACAAGTACAGCCGAAAGGGAGGGTTAAAGACTCCATATGAGGTATCTTCTCAAATATTATGTACCTGCATGCAAAGAATCATAACCATTCTTATGAAATCGCTGAAATCGCAACATTGTAGTTTGGTTAACATTTTAACTCAGCATCACCAGATCACCAGGTAAGTGCAGAGAGCTGCGCCACTGAGTGGGATCTGGGGGCAATTAAATCTCTAGTTGTTATTAAACCAATTCTTTTTATTTTACATTGAATATCACATTCACAGAGCAAGACATTGCTACTTGTGAAAAGCAGAGCAGGTTCACAACACGAGACGCACAATGCATGTGTTGCGAATTCTCACAACGAGCCAAAGATCAACAAAACTCACAAAGTATATCTCAGAATCTTGCAGTTCCTCTGTTGCCTTCAGATGCCTTCAGATGCCTTTGGGGCCCTGGTAGTATTCAGATTCATGCTTTTCTTTTCAGAAACCTCCCAACTCAAAGCACCACCCCACATCAAGTTGACCTGGTGTTGCTCTGACTCTCTGTGACCTGCAAAGAGGCAACCTGTAGCCCTTCTGCTTGACAATCACTAGCCATGCATTTCACCCCACACACCTATGTTTGCTGTAGCAACACAGCCCTGCACCCCTGACATACACAAACACAGTCTGGGCATTCGGACTAATATTCTGCAGTCGCACTGGCATATACAGTGGCAGTCCTGCAGGGTTACAATGCTACATCATCATGTCATTGTTAAGTCATCAGAGTTGTTTGCTGTGCACAATTCATTGCATTCTACATCATCAAGGGTCATTCTCTATACCCAGTGGTTATTGTATATGGTGGTTATTTTAGAGTATCTGCACACAATTATTTTCCATGTAAGGTCAGGCAACACAAACACCATGTAACAATGGCTATTCTGGATCTACAATACAGTCAAATTGTGTCAGGATAACGGTTCAGCAGACAGATAGGCCCATAGCCTCCAGAAGACCTAATACTATAATGCACCTTTCATGAGCATAGACCAGCCCTGCTTCCCAGGGTACAGTTTCCTTTAGCTTGTTTTAGTTTTGGTTTCGAAGTTTTAGGAAGAGCTCCGAAGAAAATTTCAAACACACAACACAAGATTGTGAACATTGAATATCCTGCTTTCCCCATTGTGGTTACTTCTATGTAGATTTTGCATCTTCAGAAAAAGAAATAGCCGAAATCTAGAATGTAGTATTATTGTTGTATACATGCGAGTATAAATAAAATTTATTTATTTATTTATTATTTATTTATGGCATATAGTGCAAGAGAGACGAAATATACTGTTAATTTTTCTGTCTGCATGGTATCAGAACTTTTGAGCCATCTGACACACAAAGGCCACAGATTCTAGGAAGAGAAGATGGTAATCTGGATAAAAGTCATGGCAGAGTTAGATTTACAATGTCTCAGACATTTTTGACTTCCTTGCTTATATTTATAAGCATTATAAGAAAAGAAGACTTGGAAGTTAAAGAAAGTTTGAGTGCAGATACTGATATGTAGATATGAAGGCCAGTGTCATAATAACTAAGAATTTCTTCTATGTACGAACCAAATATTTAACCTAAATCTATATATATACTGCATTAAAGATGTCATCTAAAAGGTGTTCCAATACCTTGGCCAAATTAAAAGGAAAGAACCACCAAGGCCTGGCACTCTTTCAGCCAAGGATACTTCTTTTACAGGCAAAGTATCATTTCCTATTAACCAAACTTGGCTATTAATATCGTCCTTCATAATTGCATAGACTGCCATAGAGTCATAGCTGGGGGCTGTTTTGTCTTATTTCCACAAATTTCCATCCCTCCACATATGCATGAATCAAGAATCTCAAATTTTCTCAAATTCAATCCGGAGTGTTTGCTTGGCAGCAATCTGGTAAGACAAAGGGAGCTCAAAAAGCTCATAAGCACTCTGTTTGCCTGCTAGAAACTGCTTAAACTCATTTGGGAACTAATCAAGCTAGCTAGTCCTGCCACAACAAAGCCCTAAGCGTTCATTTTCTTTTTTTCAAAAGTCCTCAAATCTGAATCATGCAAGACACACAGGCCACCCCCAGATCCACCCCCAAATCCACAGAACTTGGTCCAAGTCATTTCATTTGTAAGAATAGATCTAGACAGCAATGAAAAGTCAATGTTTGTGGTGTAAAATTATCTTATTAATTTGTAACAATGACAATATTATTTAACTTTTTTCGAGACATTTCATAGTCGATACATCTTTCCAGTTAAGTTCTTAAAAATCCTCCAATCAATCACTTCATTCATCAATCAATCCATGCCTCTAAGTCAATCAGTCAATCATATTTTTATATAGACCATAATCATCATAGCATTCCTAACTGTAGCAAACGTAATATCCATCAAATTGCTTCTGTCTGAACATACTTATATATACTGTCATGCAAACATCTGAAAGCTTTAGTACAACAGCATCACCAACACTATTATTAATAAACTCCAGTAGACTCATTTAAAATCATTAGTCAAAAACTGAGCCGTGTTTATGGGATTTATAATATATTGTGGTAAGATAAGTCTACATCTAAAAACCTTCCATGACTTTAGAGAAAGCCAGGGAAACAAGGAAGGAAGGAGAAAGTGCAGAAAAAAGATTGATCGATAAGCCGCATACTCAAGATCTCCCAACATAATTTCTGTCACAGCCTACGTTGTGTTTATGTTGGATGCCGACTGCGACAGCCATCTATTTTACTCAGGTCATGACGCTTGTTAATTATATACCGATACATCTGTGGATCAGATCACACTAGAGTTTTTCAATTTTTTTTTGTCAAAATCATAAATGGAAAGAAAAGGTGTCAATTCTAGCAGAAATCATCTCCTAATTTTTCAAAAAGGACATAATTATAAGACAGATCTAGATGCATTAGTCAATCTATCACCTGAATGAGTAGTTCTGTGTTGATGACATATCATGAGTAGGCCTATCCATTAATTCTGAGTCAGGCCTAAGTTGAAACCTACATCAAACACTTCACAACCCTGGATTTTGCTGGGACGTAGAATAAGTGACAGCCAAACAGACGATATCCTTTTCCCGCCATTAAATTCTCACGTGGCAATCAAAAGTGAGCGTCCCTAACGACCCCATGACAGTCACGTGATGCTGCAACATGTAAATGACATGCACACTTCCGGTAAAACTACGCCATGTGTCAGGCTGGCAAACGTAACATCAGTTAGACCTTGCACATGTTGCATGCTGTTGGCTAACAACGGAAAACACACAATGGAACAACATATTTATAAAGCAAGGCTATCTATCTATCTATCTATCTATCTATCTATCTATCTATCTATCTATCTATCTATCTATCACCTCGATCCTGAAGTTCAAACACTCAACAGATGGATGTGCAGCTTACAGCCCAAACAGCTTTAACAGCATGTGCAAGGGACAATAGTCGGTTTTCGTAGCCGCAACCACATCAGTTTGCCATATAGCCACATTATCTTTCAAGTTCAGAGCTTTCAAGCAATCCAAATTATGAAACCATGCTGAAGAGTTTGTGATGCAAGATTAGTAGATTACAAGCTGTTCAGGAGTTAAACTTCAATAGCAAAAGAAATAGAACAACTTAAATTCTCTGAGACGTGTGACTGCTATCCGTTTTCTGGACAGATGAAGTTACTAGACTAATTCAAGATGAATTTCAGAAGAAACTCATGTTTCGATATACAGGATTAAGAGGTTTAGCTGCTCTTCAAGTGACACATGGACATCAAAACTTAAATAGGACCAAATAGAGTGACAGTTATGACAGTCTTGCGTTATATTATTCTTAATTTCGGAGATTCCACTCTTACTTGGGAGGTGAGCAGTAACGAGTGTCAGGCATGAGTGTCAGATGGAAAGACCCGAGTGTCAGACTACTCAACTGGTGCCAGAGAACTCATAAAACAGTTTTACTTGCTAAATAACTGATGAACATATGAGAAAATATGAGAACATAGGAGGACTCTTGATAAACTCATGATCACACTTGAGGGGAGACCAAGTTTACCCAGCTCAGCTGAAATATCTGAAGAATTACAAGACCAGACATGGATGAAACCAGAAGACTTAATGAATGTCAGCTGTCTCACATCAGTAATATATGGCAATATCTCATAATATTTGAAGACATCTGATAATATTTGATAATATCTAATAATATCTGATGTATCTTGATGACACAAGATGGCACCTAAGTGTAAGAACATATCTTCAGAGGCCTCACACCTATCTCATGTCTAGGAATATCTTCTTAGATGACACAGATATACAGAAAGGATAATAAAAGAGAAATTCTTCAGCAGACTTCTTGGTAAAATGATGGATAGGGACACTGTGAAATATTTAGGCTAAAGTTACAATGATTCACAAACTGCAGAAATGTTAGGAAGATGATGCCATAAACACACATTTGCCCGGTGGACTTAGACCAAGAACATTTTTAGCATAACTTTAGGTTGGTTAAGCCAAAAAAGATAGATCAAACTTTATAACTGTAAGTAAAACATTGAATAATTCACACACACCTATGCGAAAAGGAGTCAGAGCAAAAACAAAAGTTTTTTGTTTTGTAATTATCTCTAGTTTAATTTTTTTCATTTTGTACACTGTCACAATAATAATCACTACACTTTTCCCCCTCTCATTATTTTAATTCTATTCTAGATGGGAACTGTTATAAAATGCAAGGAATTACAGCACATTAGATATTCTGAGGGGACACCACGTTGGTTTAATGCAATTTAGTATCAGCCGGCTTTGCATAATATATCATTTACGAAAGCTTCTACCAGACTTGCAAAATCTAGCACTTCATACAACATTTCTACATAATGGAGGCCCTAATTGCATACAATTTGCAAGGTATTGTTGAAAATGTTGTGTATTTTGTACAGTTTTTTCACTGAAGCCCATGTCTATAAATAATGCACATGAGGCGATTTGCTATTTTAAACTACTTTTAGTGAATTTGGAGAAAATAAGGAAATTCAAGTATATATATGACAACGGTACACTGCATAACGAAGGTTTGTAGATTATGTTCTATCCTAAGACTGACTGACTGTAGCAGTGAAATGTGAGAATCTGTGTTGGTTTATTTGTTAGTCCATATAAAAATATACATATGATGAAGTACAATTATGAAATGCCATTTGGTTATATATGGCTCTCTGTAAAAGTCAACAGACCAGACTTTCTGGACACCAAGGATACTAAGAGACTGACAGACAACTTGATAGGACAGAAAAGGTGGGCAGATAGATATAGGCTGGGCAGCCAGTTGGTCAGTGTTGGTCATTTGTCAACAACTAATATTTGGTATCAAGAAATATGCCCAGTTGATGTCTGGCAAATGAACACTGACCAGACTAACCACAAAAGTTGCCAAGTCTCCAAAAACTTCTTATGAAGATGTAGAGGGTCTCACATTTCAATCTTACACTATTTGGAGAAAAAGTGAGGAGCTTTTCTGGTTAAAATCAGATAATTGAATGTTCAATTTCATCAATGATTTAATCTTTCGGTTTAGATATAATTACATGATGTTTAAGATGACCACTTCTTCAATCACATTTTTCATTGCTATTCGAATGTTCCCAAAGAATTCGTTTATAGACGTTTGCAGATTGACGGTCCAAACAGTTTTAAAATTAACTTTCAACTCGGTCATGTGATGCCAATGACTTAAAAATGTTTTGTTTGTGTCAGTTATGGTTAATCAGTTGCTTATCATATCTAGCAGCATTGGTGACAATAAACAAACTAATTAAATGACTGAAGGTACATCATCAAATAAGAAGATTAGGAGACCAACAGGAAATGACCTGGCTGAGGCAATTTGCAAATTGAAAATAAGAAAATTAATTTTTCCAGCGGACCACCAATCTGCAAAGAGCTCTAAAGGGAACATAATGCAGCCAGACTGTTGCAGACACTCTTTGCATTGGAATACTTGACAATTAAAACGATATCTAATGTGCATAATATATATATGCGCTGTATTGTAAAATGCTTGCGTCACTCATTTCAATCTTTGAGAAACTATATTCCACTGGTGCCCAGGCAAATGGTCCAACACTCAGTACAGTACTTAGAACACAACAGTTTTGCTAGTCTAACCACTATACTCAGGGTGGCTCGATGAATTGAAGCACACATATTGTAGCTGCAGCTCGCATCACTGTTGCCCTTTTATTCTGGCAGCCAAATGCATATATGTGCCATCAGCCCTTCTAAATATATATATCATAAGTATATGAGGCAGTGGACCAGCCCATTATCAGGGTTGTGTGCATACTGATCTCTCCAAATATGCATCAAAGTACTACTTTCTGGGAGCCCAGTATATGAACATTGAACAATAATGGATAGATCTATTAGATCATGACTGCTGAAGTGTATATTCAATTGATGCATAATAAAGACATTAAAGGGGTGATGATAATTGGATTACTGATATTGATGGCTAAAGCCAAACAAACAAACAAAATAATTTTTCTTAACTTATAATTTTGATTTTGTGCATTTTGAAGGAAAAGGGTTGAGGTGTTTCCTGTGAATAGCAACCTTCTCAAACCCCTTCTGGAAGTATGGATGAGTTTTGTAGGGCACCGTCTCTGCTCAGGGTCATTTTCTAATCCATGTATAACATTTAAGGTACTGCTGATGGAAGGAGGTTTCTCAATTTAAGGGTTCTCATCACATGTGTAGGGACAACTGGACAACAGTGGACAATGGACATAATAACCAATTTGCAAATGAGACAATTTCTAGTCTTGGAAAAACCAACAATCCCCTTTTAGAACATGTCTTACACTTTTTATTGCCAGACAGATACACTTACAAGTACTAGAAGCCACTACCCACTAACCACATAAGCAGTGTATCTCGAGCTAGTGAGGCAAAGTAGAGCCAAAGTAGAGGCAATTCTGACCATTTTCCAGGACGTTCCTTGAGGAGGATATGTTGCTATTGCTAGGTGGTGTAATGTAGATGCTATCAGTTGCTGGAAGCTGTGGTATGCACGATTCCCCTGAATATCATAACAGTTGCTAGCTGTCCCTTGCTCTATTGCCAGGGACCCTGGGGGCCAGTTATGTCCTCCCAGAAACAATATTCTGCAAAATGAGGACCCGGGGAGGCTCCCCGAAGATCAATTAGGTGTCATTGCCTCCTGCAAATGTTGGTGCACACAGCCATGGCCAAAGCAAGCAGAAGCAACAGCAACAGTGCAACTAGCATCAGTAGTGGTAGAAGCAAAAGTCAACAGCATCTGAAGTGACAACATCATCAGTTGAAGTAACAACAAAACTCAACAACATAGGCAGTGGTAGTAGCAGAAACAGTTATAAGTTGAACTTACAACATCAACAACACAAGTATCAACAGTAACAACATCAGTAGTTTCAGCATCCCAACACCAGTGGCAGCAGACCAGTTTCACCAACCCCGACAGTATCAGCCACAGCATCCAATAGCAGGACTATGTCAACCAGCCATCCATCTGATAATGGCACTTTTAAACATGCTCCACTCTTTCAATATTGACACTTTCTGACACCCCTTTATAGATTTACATGATCGATTGTTTCATTTGACCACAAAAGCTCCGGACTACAACATATTATCTGCGGGTCGGGACCGTGATACTACATATGAGTACGCTCAACCAGTATAAGTCACAAACTTTGTCACATAGTATATGTCATGCAGCATTTATGATCAGCATATGAGCAGCAGTACTGTGTGCATGAGAACAAAATAAAACATTATATCTTATTTTTTTCAAAATCATGTGACGCAACAAACCATATATGTCACAAAGTATAATATATCCTACGGCATATGCCATGCACCATGCAGGGCATATACCACATAATATGAAGTATGTTTGTTATCAATGTTATAGCATACCATAACATATTGTTTGGATTTCTGCTTTAGAATGATATGACGCACCATAGTACAAAGTATAGACCTATGTCACACAGCATATATCAAGCAGCCTATGTCACATAGTATATGTCATGCACCATATATGCCCAGTATATGAACAGTCTATGCACAATAAAGCCAAAGTTGACCACTGCCCAGCTCACAAAACACTAAAGTATTCAGGCAAGGGTTAATGGGACATGTCCCTCTTGGCAAACAAGATTTATAGCATGTCATATCCATGCATTCATTCTGTGAACATTCTCTGGCATTACATAGCATTTACTGGCCTCACGAGCAAGCCATATAGATCAATTCCAGGGTTGTAATTTCATCTAAATGCAGTTGATTATGCATCTGTACCTGATACCAGAGTTCAAAATGTAGTAATTGCCACTCTGTGGCTGGGGATACCACTGGCATTTGTTTCCAAAACACATCACAAGTCTCAGTTTTTTCCTTACAGGACTGCACATTCAAACGTAAAATGATATCTTACAATTCCTGCAATTGATACTTTGAATCTTGATTTGACGTTTGCTTGAATTTAGAATTTTATGCCAGATGGGCAAGCATGATGTCATGCTCTCAGCTTCACGCCACAGCTGGGGCAAATATTAGACCTTATGATTAAAATAACAGACCTTATGATGTCATGCTCTGAGGTGTAATTGTAGTTTCTTTATCTATGTCTCAATTACAACTGGTGTGACATAATACTTAGACAAGTCCTCTGCAAAGACACCTACAGATCTATACAGTAAAAAGATATAAGAGTATGGTCTTTACTTCAAACCTCAAAACTTTGAGCTGTATCAGACTTTCAATCTGCTATATCATCATGACTTCCTCAATATCACTATTTTCATCTACACTTGTCAGTGAAAAGGTGTCACAAAATGCCAAGAATTGTCTTACCTGTTCTCTGCCAGACATCCCATACGATGCCATGTGGTAGACACAATCGACTCCCTCAAAAGCCGATAGCACCTCTTCCAAATTTCGAATGTCACCCTGCAAAAAAAGAAGAATATTTCATTAGGCAAACAGTTTCAGAAGACAAGCAACTTGGCTTTTCAAGCTTTTACAGTCATTTGATTTTTCTAGCATGAATGGATGGATTTAGAACTTGGAACTAAGTGGAGCTGACAACAATTTTATGACATTAATTTTATACATATAACAACACACTTACAGACTTGTCTCTATAATGTAAGCAGTACTTTTTAAAATATATATTCTGGATAGCATTATAATGGAATCAAATGGATGAGAACACTGAAGCATCAATTATCATATTTTTTTATGCTGAAAGATCAAATCAGTCTTTGAAAGACTCCTGAATACCAACATATATGTCCAACAGTCGAGATCATTGGAATCTTATCTGATGAACTAGTTGTGATGCAACCCACCTCATCTCATACACCACTAGAGCTCAGTCTGTGACAATATCAGGAGATTCCAGCTACCAAATACCTGGCTGATATGCACATGATCAAGTGCTCGGAGTACACAGGACCAGTTTTGGTGGATTTCACTTAGCATTCTGCTTCAAAGTGAAGTATTCATGTTGCTGATGTATTAATGCGGAAATGGTTGTCCGGGAGATAAAAACATCAAAGTTGAGAGATTACCTGCAAATTTTTACTCTGGGTCATTGTTTTCCTTGGTGCTTTTGCTGCTTTAAAAGTCAATATTGAGGCTAAATGGATTTAGGTCACTGTACAGGAAGCAAGCGTGTGCAGTCACAGGATACAGCATGTACCAGTTCTAAGTAACATTGTCGTTTGTGATATCCTGGTAACATACAGCTGGGATATTGCCCATGGCATTTAACAAAACCGGGAGTTGAACCCTAAGCAGAGCCAGCTTTTCTTCAAGTTAAGAAGCTGAGTATGGAGTTATTTCCGGACAGTATTTAGTAAAGTAAGTAAATATTTATTCAGTTAATAACATATTTACAAACAAATATGCATCAGAAATTGATTTTGACGCAGCGCCATCTGATAAAAACAATTTTCAATTTACAAAACGTAAGACCAGAATGAATTAAAAACATCAGTATCACAATAGAATATCACAGCACTTGACCAGAATTAAGAATTTTAACTGCAGAAGGATAAAAGCTATTTAAAAATCTCTTGTTGCCTTTGAATGCACGCAATTGTCTCCCCGATGGCAAAAAGTTAAATAATTATGTGCAGGATGGAAAGTGTCCTTGATTATTGCCTTGCTGCGTTTCACGCATCTATCATTATAGATTGCTTGTAAGGATGGTAGAGCAAGACCAACTATTTTCTCAGCAGAACGAACAATAGAACTGAGAATTTTCAAGTCTCTCTGTGTAGCGTGGCCAAATTACAAATTGTATATATCCATTATTTCTTATTTCAAACAGTGTTCTAAATATTAGATATCTTGGGAATAACCAGATATATTTGGAGGGAAGAACAGCCATAAAAAGTACTGAGGAAATCACCGATCAATGATGGAACACACACGTAAAAAGTATTCTCAAAATCCAACAACTGGTTGGATGGAATGGAAAATCCCGGACAGTTGGACGTACGGAAGGAAGAAGGAGGGGATAAAATGCATACAGACAGGAAATGACAAACATTTGTCAGTGCGGATGTAGATTTTACAAAGTGTGGAAAGAAGGGAAATGGAATCGTTAGAGCCAGGCATTGCAGGCAGGAGGTTGTCATTGTAAACACATGTTAAAAGCACGATGAGTTTACATACAGCATTTCCATGAAAGCTTCACTTGGCAAATATTTGGTGTAAACCTTGGCAGCGGGCATCAGATGCATTTAAATACACTATTTTTGTTCAATCACAATTTGAATTTACAAAGTTTAACTGCACTTCTCTGGTGTTCTCATTGCAACAAAACACCCCTATTGTCCCGGTGTCTTCAAAGGGGCAATGTTAAACCAGTTCAGCAGCCTTCGAAGCTCAAACATCAGCAATGTAAGATCAGTAGCCACAATGCCACATCAGTGGGAAAAGCATCAGCAGATGCAGGAATCCAAAGATGAAGATTCGACTCAGCCGTCAGCTGAATGATGTAAGATATTTTTCCAAAATGTACTAAAGTGAACATACATGCAGCAGGGAAAAATGTTGAGTCTAAAATATCGTCAGCAAATTTAGCAATGGGTTAAACTGTTTTCAGCTCAATTTTCCTCTCTTCTTTCACAGATAATAAATAAGGCAAATGCTACCATCATGCCACTTATTATCTAGATCAGCAGACATGTATTTCTGGTGATATTTTGCCATGAGTTATAACTAACAAAATAGGCTAGTCACTGGTGAAAACTGAGAATCTAATACACTATTGAAGGAGAACAACATGATTTAGTGTTCCTGTCAGATGAATTAGAAATTCAAAAGGAAGTCATTTGTAGCCAACGGACAGAACAGGACAGAGAAGCAAAGAGAAGGGCAGCAACAGCAAGTTGGCTCAAAGGGCTTGGGAAGGATCTGGGGGCATAAGGCAGCAATGAAACACAGCATCCTACCACAAAGTTGTGAAGGAGAACTGAGATGTAACAACAAGTAATCTCAAATGACAACTTATCCTTTTTATAGTTCTGTTAACTGTACTGACTCATATTACAAGATGCCTTATTATGTGCCAGTCTGTTAAAATGTTGCAGTGGTGTGTTTTGGGTTCTAACAGTTGAGGAGTTTCATAAATGGTCACCAGAAGTTCAGCCTTCTCAAAGCGAGAAAGCATTTGTAACCATTCAACCTTCTGCAGTTAGAATCACCAGGTGGTTAGTGGTAGTCTGCCGAGTCACTGGTGAGTAGGCAGATTTTGTCTCCTGAGTGAAAATAAAAGTTGTTAAGCACAAAGCTTAGCCATTCATACTCTGCAGCCAGTGTATTACCCACTTGTGGCACTGACATTTGTTGTAGGGACTCTCTGGTCTTGCATTGAGCAAAAGTGAACTGAGCGGACAATAGCTGAGCCAATGCTGGGCCATTGACGGGGCCCGAGCTACGCAACTAACACAAGAACACATACGTCAAGCAACAATGGTGTTAGCCCCTGCATCTGTGTGGCATCTATGCCCTTTGTGGGACAGAATGCTTAAACAAGCTAAAGGAAGATGAGGAAAGCCTCCTGATGGACTGGTTTGGCCCCAGATATCTGAGGGTGGTCTGGGCTTCTATAGCATGCACGTTTTTTTATGTCAAAAATATTAAATCAGTCCTTGACAGACATCTAAATACATGTACCAACATCCACATAACACATGTCAAACACCCGAGGTCATTCAAAACGAATCTCATCTGATAAACCAGTGGTGATACATTCCACCTCCTCTCAAAAGCTCAGTCTGTGACAATATCAGGAGATTCTAGGGAGCAAAAACCTGGTTGATATGCACATGATCGAGTGCTCAAGAGTACACAAGACCAACTTTGGCAGATTCCGCTTAGCGTTCCGCTTCAAAGAGAAGGTATTCATGTTGCTGATGTATTAATGCGGAACAGGCTGTCCGGGAGATCCAAACATTTGAGCGATTACCTGCAAATTCTACTCTGGGTCACTGTTTTGCTTCCTGTTTTTGCTGCTTTAAATCTCAATATTAAGGCTAAATGCATTTAGACTGCCGTACAGGATCGCATGGGTTGGAATGCAGAATTGCGTTCCTGTGCATACATATGATAGAGGATGTCCCAGAATTGACATTGTGATTTTTGATATCAGTCCGAGTTTTGTAGTTAGCCAAACCAGCTGATTCTATTGCCCATGTTTTTGAAAACATCATCATGGAGCAGGATCATTTTTAGTTTATTGAATACAACTAACAACCATTGTCAACCAGCAATGCAAAAAAGTGCATTCAGCCCTTGAATGTTTTAAGGATTGGACAGCCCAATTAACTCAAGCAGTTGTTCTTGCTGTTCGCAAAGGTTGATTAATGAAATGACGAGAGTCCTCAACGGGCAGTCAGGCACACTTAATCCATGTGTCATGTGTCGTGTCTTTTACTTGATCAGCATAGACATGGGTACAAGACACCAGTTTTTTTTAAATGTCTCTTTCACATGACATACAACTGGGATGTTCCTCATGGAAAAACCAATACATTGTTTTTGGAATGGAAGTCAAACGTGTCCCAAATTGTGACAACTGGTTGGACGGAATGAAAAATCACGGACAGATGGAAGGAAGAAGGAGGGGATAAAATACGCACAGACAGGAAATGACAAGCATTTGTCAGTGCGGATGTAGATTTTACAAAGTGTGGAAAGAAGGGAAATGGTATCGTTAGAGCCAGGCATTGCAGGCAGGAGGTTGTCATTGTAAACACATGTTAAAAGCACGATGAGTTTACCTACAGCGTTTCCATGAAGTTTCTCTTGGCAAATATTGGGTGTAAACCTCGGCAGCCGGCATCAGATGCGTGCAAATACACTCTTTTTGTTCAATCACAATTTGAATTTACAAAGTTTAACTTCGCTTCTCTGGTGGTCTTAATGCAACAAAACACCATTATTGTCCCGGTGCCTTCAAAGGTGCAACAGCAGCCTCCAAAGCTCAAACATCAGCGATGTCAGAATCAGTAGCCACATCAGTGGCAAAAGCATCAGAAGATCCAGGAATGCAAAGATGGAGATCTATTCCACTCTCCCTTCAGCTGAATGATGATGATATTTTTCCAATGAAACCACAGATCAGAACATGCAAGAAAAGGCTCAAAGGTTCTGGGAATAAAACAAGACAAGCATGACATTTTCGGTGAAGCGCATCAGATCAGACATCCTTACATCTCAAAATGAGGTAGAAACATTTTTCCTGATTCTTTATTCTTCTGAATACTTCTACATTTCGCTATTATTCTTCTTTGCCTTTGAAGCAACTTTGGAGCAGCCATAATAAATGCTTTCAACTTGAAGACATGTTTTGTATTGTGTACAAGTTCTTGCAACATACAAATGAGCATACGAGCAATTTCGACCTCAGGCAACGTTTTATTCTACATAAAAATCTAAAGCTAAATAACAGAGACTTCAAAATTAGAAGATCCATATTCGACAGTTGAAACACTTAGAAGGCCACCAGACAAACAGACTTGTACAGACCTACAAACAAGGGCAAGGAGGACAGACAGACAAACACAGAGAAAGACTAGTTCAAGATGCTTGTGGCCGCTTCATAGATGTAAAGAAACAGCATAATTTTTTGACAATTATTACTGCGAATCATCTACATGAATTTCAGTTAAATATTCCTCATCCAATGCATCCAGAATTAAAACATCACTATTGAGAAGTGTCTCATTTCACACTTACATGGACTGGAAATAACTGAACATGTACCTGGTTAGTAAAAATGCAGAGGTTTCAATCTTGTCAGCAAAATTGGTAATATGGGTTAAACTGTTTTCAGCTCAATTTTCAATCTCTTGTTTCACAGCAGAAAGTAAACAAGGTAACTGCCAACCATCATGCTACAATTATTATGTGTCCATGTATTTCTGGTGATATATATTTTGCATATAACTAGCAAGTCATCACTTCAGCAAAGCCTTCAGTGAAGAAGTCAGAATCAGCCCAAAAGCGGCCAATGAACAGGCCTTCGTACATGTTATGCAAATGAGGTCATATATCTGCTTTAGCATTTCTGTAAGTCGTATAGATACAATTCCAATTGCAATAGATATATCTGACCAAGGGCTTTAAAATGTAAGTGTTAGGAGGACTAATAATTCTAACGCAGATCGCTGTTAAACATTTGAAGTGGATATAACTACTGCTTGCTGATTGGCTGTATTGTTCTGACATAACTCTTTATAATATATGCGATGATGGAATTATTCTTCTTGGTCAGATTCTCTGAGTGACCATTTCTTGTCAAGACGTAAAATCTAATAGATAAAATATAATCAATTGTACACTATCAGAGGAGGACAGCACCCATTTTTCAGAAGAATTAGTATAGGAATTCAATAGAAAGTCACTTGAAGCCAGACATATTCCTGCAACAGGAAAAGACAGAGAAAAACTGTGCAGTGACAGAACAGAGGGGCATAGAGAAGAGCAAACAACAGTGAGTTGGCTCAAAGGGCTTGGGAGGGATCTGGGGGCATAAGGCAGCAACCTACCACAAAGTTGTGACGGAGAAATAAGATGTAACAACAAGGCATCTCAAATGACAACTGATCACTTTTATGGTTCTGTTTCTTGTACTGGTTTGACTGGGTTGATGCTTTCTTATGTGTCTATTTGTTCAAATGTTTCTGTTGCTGACCCCAATTCAGGTTCTGCAGGTTGAGAATTTCCATAAATGGTGAAGAAGTTGATCATCACCAAGTCGGAAAGCATTTCCTATAGTACCAGTGTAACCTCCTGCACTAAGTATGACCAAACAACAAAGTCATGAGTAGTACTACACTTGGTCTCCTGAGTGAAAATACAAGTTGTTTAACTTGAACAAAAGTTGCACCAAGCTGACAATAACTGAGCCAATGCTGGGCCATTGACTGAGCCCTTGCTATGCAACTGACACAAGAACACACACGACAAGCAACAATGGTGGTCAGCCGCTGCATCTGTGTGCATCTATGCCTCTTGTGAGCCAGCATGCTCAAACAAACTGGGAGAAGATGAGGCCAGTCTACTGATGATCTGGTATGGCCTGGGATATCTAAGGGTCGTCCAGGAGAGAGAAGGATGACCTGCCAGATCTGGTACGACTGACACTAGCCAAGATCGAACTAAGTTTAGCTTGGGATAGGTGGTGAGTGATGATGTACCTGTATATTTTTTATGGAATTGCCACTCATCTCATGCACATGTTATCCAGGCGCGATGTTGCTCACCATTGTCTGCGAATGAATTGTTCCTCAGTAGGGAACGGAACCTAGAACCTTCAGTTTGAGAAACCAATAAGTACCTTCACCGACATGGCCACCAAGGCGGTGTTCACAGTGCAATAACCATGGATGAAAAGAACTAGAAGCTGGGATAAATTTTCATATAAATATCAATACACATTTGAAGTTGGAAGTCTTGTCCGTATTGCATTAGCAAGCAGCACTTTTAACATTGTACACTCGCACTATGATCTGGTTAGAATTATCAAGGTGGTTGAAAACTGACGTCTCAATCTCAAAAAAAATTGATCAGTCCTTGAGAGATCTCTGAATTCCATCGAAGAATATCAAACCAACAGTTAAGATCATTCATGAATCTAATCTGATGAACCGATGGTGATACATTCCATCCCCCTCTCCCCCCACTCAAAAACCACTGGAGCTCAGTCTGTGACAATATCAGGAGATTCCAGTGAGCAAAAACCTGGCTGATATGCACATGATCAAGTGCTCAAAGTACACAGGACCAGCTTTGTCAGATTCCGCTTAGCATTCCGCTTCAAAGTGAAGTATTCATGTTGCTCATGTATTAATTCGGAAATGGTTGTCTGGAAGATCAAAACATCAAAGTTGAGAGATTACCTGCAAATTCTACTCTGGGTCACTGTTTTGCTTGTTGTTTTTCCTGCTTTAAATCTCAATATTAAGGCTAAATGGATTTAGGTTGTTGCACAGGGAGCATCAGGGATGATGCAACATTTAGTTCCTGTGTCATAGACTTAACATTGCAAATTGTACATCTTGGCTTCACAGTTATTAGTCAAGCCAGATTATTCTGTTGCGTATGTTTCAAAAATATTATAAAGGAGTAGGATTATCTGGGGTTCAAAGAATATAAGTAACATATTAAGCCATGATAAGTATGTGCAGTCAATATGTGGAATAAGCCATGGATGGTTGAACCATCTTTATCTCGTTCTTACTTTTCACCACGGTTGATTAATAAGATTAAAGAGAAGAGTTCACAACATGTTACCCTTCACCACATGTGTCATTTATCTGCTGATAAACCCTGATATAACGTCTCGTCCCAGTGATATCCAGCTGGAAATTGACCATGGCATTTAACAAAACTTGAGACCAGACCAGGAGTTGAACCCTTAGCAGAGCCGGCAAGAGCTCTGACCATTTAACCAAAATGTTGCAACTTTCTTAGTTCATGATAAAAAGCAGAGTATGGCGTTATATCCTGCTTGCATTTCTTCATTGCAAGATACTTATTACAAATCATATATCTACTATCCCTTCCTTTTTCCAAAAAGTGTTCTAGATATAAGACACATCTGATATCTTGGGAATAACCAGATATTTTTGGAGGGAAGAGCAACCACAAAAGTACTGCGGAAATTGCCGATCAATGATGGAACACACACTTAAAAAGTAGTCTCAAATTCAGACAACTGGTTGGACGGAAACAAAAATCACGGACAGATGGACAGAAGGAAGGAAGAAGGAGGGGATAAAATGCACACAGACAGGAAATGACAAACATTTGTCAGTGCGGATGTAGATTTTACAAAGTGTGGAAAGAAGGGAAATGGAATCGTTAGAGCCAGGAGGTTGTCATTGTAAACACATGTTAAAAGCACGATGAGTTTACATGGAGTTTTTCCATGAAAGCTTCACTTGGCAAATATTTGGTGTAAACCTTGGCAGTCTGCATTGGACACGTGCAAATACAATATTTATGTTCAATCACAATTTTAATTCAACCACATCGCTCTGGTGTTCTCAATGAAACAAAATACCTCTATTGTCCTGGTGCCTTCAAAGGTGCAATGTTAAACCAGTTCAGCAGCCTCCGAAGCTCAAACATCAGCAATGTTAGAATCAGTAGCCACATCTGTGGCAAAAGCACCAAAGCAGATGCAAAGGAATCCAAAGATGAAGATACAACTCTGTCTTCAGCTGAATGACGATGATATTTTCCGATAAAACCACAGCATGACACTTAGAGGGTGAAGCGAATGAAGACATTTCTACATCTCGATATGTTCTGCCCGATTCATCTATGTTCTTCTGAATACTTTACATTTTGCCATAATTATTCCAGGCCTTTGAAGCAATTTTGGAACAGCTATATTTAATACCTGTGTGCAATGCAAGATATAAGCTCCTGAAACAGACAAACGAGCATTTGTGCCAAACATTTCGATCTCCGGCAACGTCTGAT
This sequence comes from Platynereis dumerilii, assembly GCA_026936325.1. Taxonomy (NCBI): domain Eukaryota; kingdom Metazoa; phylum Annelida; class Polychaeta; order Phyllodocida; family Nereididae; genus Platynereis; species Platynereis dumerilii. The sequence goes on from JAPTHN010000002.1 coordinate 92,521,793, forward strand.
TCTACATAAAAATCTAAAGTTCGATACTAGAGGCTTCAGAATTAGAAGATCCATACTTGGCAGTTTAAACATTTAGAAGGCCAATAGACAAACAGGACTTGCACAGACTTGCAAACAAGGACACAAAGAGAGACAGACAAACACAGAAAATGACAAAAAAAGTTCAAGCCGAAGGTATCTGTTGTCCTTTCGTAGATCTATGGATCATGTACAGAAGCACACAATCTTTGCATCTCTTTGAGAACATTTAATAGAAATCATCAACATCTTCTTTTTTCCAAGTTGATTTTCCTCCTCTTCTTTACAGCAGATAATAAATAAGGCAACTGCTAACCATCAATGTCCATCATGCCGCTCACTAGGTATCCGTGTATTTGTGGTGATATATGTTTGGCCATATGAGTCAGTTGCTGTTCAAGATGTAGAACCAAAGTATTATATATAATATTATATATATATAATCAATAGTACATCATCAAAGCAGGATAAATATTTTTAGGAAGATTTAGGAATTCAATAGGAATTCATTTGTGGCTTGGCAAATTCCTACAAGAAAAATAGATTCAGAAAAATAGTACTGGCACAGAACTGAACGAAAAGGTACACAGATCGAGAGAGAGAGCAAGCAATTGAACAGTGAGTTGGCTCAAAATACTTGGGAGGGATCTGGCGGCATAAGGCAACAACCTACCATGAAGTTGTGAAGTTGAAAAAAGATGCAACAACAAGGCACCTCAAATGACAACTAATCATTTCTACAGTTCTGTTTCCTGTGAAAGTTTGAATTGTAAGATGCCTTCTTCTGTGTAACAGCACTAGTCCGATCTGTCAAAAGCGTTTCTGTTGCAGTAGGACTGTTTTGAGTTCTGCAGGTCAAGGAGTTCTATAAATGGTCAACAGAAGGGGAAAGCATCTCCCACATTTGTACCCATTCAACCTTCTGCACTCAGAATCACCAGGCGACAAAGTCTTGAATCATTATAGTGAAAAGTTGTTGAGCACAAAGCTCAGCCATTCATACTCTGGTGGAACTGACATCTATTGCAGTGACTCTCCCGTCTTGCATTGAACAAAACTGAACCAAGCAGACAATAGCTGAGGCTGAGCCAATGCTGGGCCACTGACAGAGCCCAAGCCCAGGTGAGGATGGCCAAGAAAGCTGAAGATGATCAAGGTGGAACTTTGGTGGCCTAGGTGCTATATATATAAGTATGGCCAATTTAATTATTTCTGAGAGTGGCCCACCATAGCTTGGGATAGTTGACAGTCCAAGGACAGTTGACAGCCAATGGTTTGGGATAGCCAAGCGTTGCCAAGGATAGCAAACAATAGCCAAGGACAGCTAACGATAGCCAAGGACAGCTAATGATAGCCAAGGACAGCTAACGATAGCCAAGGACAGCTAACAATAGCCAAGGATAGCTAACAATAGCCAAGGATAGCTAACAATAGCCAAGGATAGCAAACAATAGCCAAGGATAGCTGAGGATGGCCCTTGAAAGCAAAGGGTTGCCCAGGACAGTGGAGGATGCCTGGGGAGGAACAAGAGGATCCAGGAATCAATAAGCAAAGGATGCTGGATGCTGATGGACCATGATCCGCATCACCCCAAATGCCTATCTCCATCCCATTTACATCAACTCCTCTCTCTGTTCTTGCATAACTGCGCACTTCACTGGTTATCCCTCAACATCACCAGCCCATTAATGCAGCATCTTTGAGGGGCGACTTGCTCCATCCTAAGAGAAGTCAAAGCAATACGCGCCAGTGAGGGTGGTGTTCCGTTACACAGAGCGCTGCATCCCCAAAATCACCCAGGCCAAAACCATTATCTATCATTCCGAAAGACATAACCATGATATATGATATGCACCTATATCATGTAACATCTTTTGCTTTATACATGTATATTCCATGTTGCCAATGGAGTCACATAATCCATCAAGCAAATACAGTTCCTAAAATAGAAGTTAGATTTCTACGGGTAAGCTATAATCATCAAAGGTATCATTGAGCCTTAGTTTTCCAAAAAGTGGGGTTTTGTTGGAAAAAAACAAATGATCAAATTGACAAGAAAAAACAACAAAATATCTAAATTTGGAATAAAGTATCTCACCACAACAAATCCTGCACAAAATGCATCCTGTCTGTAACTCGGATTATACTTGTTTACATATAACTTTAAAAGAATTTACTGAATTAAAGAGAATTTCATGTTTCTGGGCATTTAAAGACATTCAGTTCAACACAGTATAAGTACATTTGGGATTTGGGACGTTGCTCAGTCATTTAATCAATCTTCAAATCCAAGATGTTACTTCACTTTTTGCGTCAGTTGTAATCGAGATGCTCATTGTCATGTGGGATTAAAGTGAACAAGGCAATTCGCTTGTCTGTGAAAAGAAGCCCAGTTAAGCTGCTTATACCAATGACAGATTATGGGAGAATGGGCCTGAATGGCATCTTATAGAAAGCAAGTCAGTGGCAGCCAATATTTGGAGAAGATTTGGTAAATACGGCTCCTAGTTGTTGATGTTTTCCCAACAGTGTTCGGTGTCACATCAATCGCAGACTTCGACGTCCGCTCCTCAACACGAGTATCTCTTTTTTCTCGTCGATATTCTTGACAACCGCCTTCCATCAGGCCCTGTTTGATCTGCCGACATTAAGAAAGTGAAACAATATCTTGAGCGGTATTATCGCAATCTCTAAAGATCCCAGCTAAGTCGGCCTGACAGCTAAGCTCTCTTCCCTTCCAGATATTGATCCATGGAGAATCTTAGAGACTATTAACTTCTCTTCTGAGCAGGGCTGGCTCCGGTCCCACCAACTTCTTCAAGAAGCCTGCGAAGGTGTAAAACTCCTCTTGTGTACTCAGTCTCATGTCTTATTCACCATTTAACATCTTGTTCAACTCTGCCAAGCTCCACCAAACTAGTTTATGAAACTCAAGAAGTAAGTGTAGAGAAAAGTAGTCTCCAAAAAGGAACATACATCATATGGGGGAATTGATTAGATTGTATGCCGCTTTACACTAAAATAGCAGCAGTCCTGCAACACTGAAAAGATGATGCACCCAACAAAAGACTAAACATCCTATAGAAGAGCTGTGATGTGTAGGCCTATAAGTTTAATAGATGCAGAATTTATTCAAATGCATGATGTCATATTACAGCCCCATGGTGTTGTATGATGACTCATATCACTCTTCATAAATTTTCAAATGAAATTCAACTGATTTACGCAAAATCAAATGACATGACATTGTAGCACTGCTAGCAGAGTCAATCAAAGTGGTAAAATACATTTGCAGAACAGCTTCAAATATCAGGTCCTATAATAAGACCAAATGGGTATGTTGGTATTTTGAGATGTACTCCACCAGTTGAAGATATCCTGAGTCCTCTGTATGGGGTATAAACATATCACATGAAAAAAGAAAGGTCCTCTACCTGGATAAACTTGACACCTTCAGGCACATCATCAATAGGCTTCCTGACATCAAATAGCACAACATTGTGTCCTTTTTCAAAAAGACATTTTCCCAATCTCAGTCCGGCATATCCTCCTCCTCCGGTCACAAGGTGACACTCCTTCTGCAAACCTCCAACGCTCCGATTCCGTAGTTCCACCATCTTATTGTATCTTGATGTTTCTGAAAGGTCAAAATATCATGAATAGTAGTTCATTGTAATACATTGGTAGTAGGCAGCCAGTGGTTAAGTCACCTGCCTTGTCTAATTGGAGATCCTGGTTTTGATTCCCAAACTCATTTATCAGTTTGTGACTAGAAATAAGCCAGAGAATCACTTGATTGCGACATGAAATGCAATTTGGCAAATAGCCCATTAGATCAACAGCTATACATATGTTTTTTAAATGATGGACATGTAAAAGATCCAAACCAAGGAATATTTTGTGAATCTATTGTGACTCATTTTGCAAGTAGCCCATTACAGTTGAAGAATTATGAGTACTTACATCATTGACATCACAAGGATAGCTAACAATAGCCAAGGATAGCTAACAATAGGCAAGGATAGCTAACAATTGAATTTGAACTAACAATTGAATTTGAACTAACAATTGAATTTGAAATCTCAATTTGTCACTGGGTAGCTTGTGACATCACTGATGAGTGGTGTGACTCATTCAGTTACTTGTCCTGATAGCATTGCAAGTATAGGATATGACCTCACTGACCACTTATTAGCCATAAAGAATAACATGGCAAGGATAGGGATGTGACCTCACAAGGAACATTCCAGTGCATTTCTGCAAGCACTGGTAATTAACACACTGTAACAAGGCAAATATTATACAAATATTGACTGATTTCGAGGGCATTAGTCAAATCTATTTCCCTCGAGGGTGTGTAAGTGAAAACTATTTCACGAGGCCGAAGGCCGAGGGAAAAGTTTTCCTTACACACACGAGAGGGAAATAGATTTGACTTATGCCCAAGATAATCAGTCTATATTTGTTTTATTATACCGAATAGATAAGCAGATGCATACATTGTACTATTATTACTAGTTTTGAAGAGTTTTTTTTTGGTCTTTAATACTAAATTACCTAATTGTACTATTTTCTTGCACTTTTTCAAAAGTATGGAACATTTTTAAAGAAGAATGTAAAAAAAAACATTTTGGGAAAAAATATTTTAGAAAAAAAAAAAACATTTAGGGAAAAAAAAATTTCAAAAAAAATTTTTCAGAAAAAAAAAAATTTTGGAAAAAAAAAAATTTGGGGAAAAAAATGTTGAAAAAAAAAATCGGAAAAAAAAATTTCGGGAAAAAAAAAAATTCGAAAAAAAAATTTTCGGAAAAAAAAAATTTTTGGTAAAAAAAAAGATTTGGAAAAAAAAAAAATTTGGAGGGCATTAGTCCTGGTCAATATACTAAAATAATGACTGACATGTGACCAGCTCTCAGCCAATGACAGCTCAGCTTTCGTGGTGGAGGTATAATAAACTCCTATACTGAGGGCTGCAAGAACCTATATTATAACAAAACAACCCAAGTCAGGGTCACTGAGTAACAATATCACGAGCTGTTGTGTGAATTAATATCACTCGAGCCCGCAGGGCGAGAGTGATATTAATTCACACAACAGCGAGTGATATTGTACGAAGTGCCCTGACGCGTGGTTGTTTTGTTTTTATCACCTGGTTTTACCTCAAATTTTCAGTTATAAAGAGGGACTATTTTCTGCCATTACAAAAATGTGACGTTACCATGGAGCAACAATGGACATGACGTCACAATCCCATTATTCTGGCCCTTGTTTGGTTTGTGACATCATCAGGCAGCTGAAATGCTGGTGATGTCATAACCATTGTTAAAAAATATCGCCCTTGAAGGGTGGTATTTTTTACAATATCATAGGCCCTGATATTTTGACTCTAAACAGTGATATTCACAGCCAAGCAGGTGATAAAATATATAAGCAACTGATTTGCCTGTGTACTAAGCCATTGGAAGACTGAACCACAGCACAGTGATACAGACAGAAACATGCTTGCTCTTAAGGTTCTTGTACGCAATGATCACCAAAGAGCAACATCTCGTGATTATACCAATTATCTAAAATGAAATGGAAATGACATTGCATGTTCTAATAACTGGTATTTTAGTAGTATAGATGGTTGTTTATCACAGGAAAGTAATAACTTCGGTTCATATGAAGATAATGTGGAAAAGGATAAGTGTTCCCAAAAAATTGATATGAAAATACTACTATTTTGCTTGGTTCTATAGTTCCCTGCAATGGCCTGCATTAATTCTAAAGAAAAGGATTATAATAAGACCAAATGGGTATGGTGGTATTTTGAGATGTACTCCACGAGTTGAAGATATCCTGAGTCCTCTGTACCCACGAGTGCGTCAGCACGAGTGGGTACAGAGGACTCAGGATATCTTCACGAGTGGAAGTACATCTCAAAATACCACCATACCCATTTGGTCTTATTTATACCGCGTTATGTAACTCCAAAGAAAGCTGAACTTCACTCAAATGATCAATACTCAACAGTGGTCTCAGCCAATCAGAGCACAGATAGCAGCTCAACTGATGATGTCACAATGTTGTGACGTCACCATGGGCATGACGTCACAATGGCAAACAATGCAATGACATCATCAACAATGCTCAAACCATGTGGTATACAAAAAACCATTGAGTATACAACGCAATACCACATGGGATATATCCACTGCTTTTTCATGTGGTATTGTGAACATTATTGGGTATAACACTACTTCACACCCAGGTAGGCTATTGATTCAAGCAATTTTATGTGTGATATTCTTATAAAACCAAGGGAGGGTTAAACGGATGAAAAGTTTTCTGCTAATCAGCCAATAAATGTATATAATAATAATATTTATAGTACATGCTTGACATTGCTTGTGTTGTCTATGATTTCTCAAGTCTTTGAAATATTAGAATTGCTTCCATTAAGTATGTGATCAAATAGCAGGATAATAGTTTTTAGATGCCTATCACTTCTATGTTTTTTAATGTTTTACTGATCAATACAAAGATTAATAAGGACCTTCTTGTTCCTTGCAGTTCTTGACACATGGATTTTACCACAGAAATGTCCACAGAGGAAGAAAAGTCTGACGATGGGGTAGGTCATTCCTCAAGGTAAGTCCAATGACTTGTAATTATTTGGACACTGTGGTGCAAAAAGCAGTTTGGACTCTTTCCAATAGTATTCTCTATAGGGCCGGAAAGTGGAAATCGCCCTCTAGTGGTTTTGTTGGGAAAACACCCTTCCTGGTACCATTGTATTATCGTCCGCCATGCTTTAGGAATAGGGGGCTGGCTTTCTGGTTCTCTGGATAGATCCAGTGGCTTCAAAAGCATGTAAATTCTAAACCAAGTGTTCCTTATGACATTAGAGCTGAGTTCCATGAGTTTTTGCGGAATTCCCATCTACAGGATTTCAGTAAAAGCTCCGTGAATAATGTAAACAAACGACCGGGATTTATAGCTGCCTATGCAGGCTGATTACCTGGTGTGCAAGCACTGGCACGCGAAACTGTTACAGGAATATTGAAATACAGACCTTACTTGACTTAACCAGGTAGGTAATCATCTTTAATTTCTTGAATAATGGCTTATTTTCTCACTGCAAAGATCGCTCCAAATGCATTCAAAAGGCCCGCCATTAGGCCTTGGTACCAAGACTGCAACTCATGCGCGATCCTGCGCGAGGGTAAGCAAGTACACATGCGTAACTTTCAGGCCCTATTGGATGATTGGCGGAGTAAACACACTCCCAATTTGAATATTGCCTAATTTTACAGTTAGGCCTGAAATTACGAGCAGCATCATAGCCTAATACTAATCTTAGAGAAATCTGATTGAAATAGAATATTCAAAGTGCTTAAAATTAAAGGTAACATTGGATAGTGATACTGATTAGCAGCTGGTGACAGATTTAATGTAATAGTCATTAGCATAAGCTCCAAGTCACCAAAGAACCATCACCTGAGACCAAGTTGGCCAACACAATTGACCAAGATCTGTCAACTGTCACTTTGGACTTTGACTCTAGCACTGAGCACCTTGCAATTTGCCACTGCAGTTGCCTTTGTCAGCGACTGAATGTGTCTTGAAACGTTCATTTATTGCACGTACACTCTCTAGCCAAACAACAGAACTAGGTAAACTGTTTTACAAGGCCGTATCAGCCCGACTGCATTGTTTTAACAAGAAAACTCACCAAATGAATGACAGCTCCAAATCCACGTGCAATGTTTACATCTAGAAACAGCCGCAAACAGAATGTCGTAAACCATAACAAAATTCAGTTTTAAAATATTCATTTCTAATATTACACCCAGTACCAGTTAGCAAGCGTCCAGTATTAGCTATTCCTACATTATTTATTTTTAATAACAATTCTGAAAAGTTTTGGATCAAGTTTTACGACAACTACCAGCTGGCGTTCGTAGCAACCAAAACATGGCGGATCAGTGACAGGAGCAGAAAACGTTTCCACATTCTCGTCCCTTTTTGGCGACATCAAATTTGTTAGATTGATTCTGGTGGGTTGGAAATAGTTTAACAGGTAAGTCGCTAATACAATTTCGTGTTGTCAAGAGGGAAATAGCTGCCATCTATTCAGAAATTGACAGACAAATCTGTCATGTCACACATGTTGACATGTGTCAAACCTCTCATGTTTTGACTCCTTTCAACTTTTGAGAGCAGAGCCTGAGGTTTGCCTTGTCAGGCAGTCAGCAACACAGCAGCCCATTGGCATCTACATCTATTATTTATGCCTATACAGCTTTTGACTGACACTGCCTGCCAGATCGAGACAGAGTATACTATAATATGATAACTGGAATTATCTACCAATTCAATTTAGATAATGGACTTCATCATTGTAACAGAGGATAGATACTCCGTCTAAATTCAATTGGGTTAAAAAAACCCTAATCAAAATCAAATTATTTGTAAAAACAACTTTAATAAAATGTAACTAAAACTCTCACTTTTTAATCCTATTGCCTCAAAGAAATACTTGGTTTTCCATTGCTGATCTATAGTGTCCTATCGGTCATCACTGACATGACAGCTTACTCTGATGGAGTTTGGCTTCACTGAGTGATGGTTTTGCAGAAGCAGGGGACTAACTGTTTGTAGATCTACAGTCAGTTAGTCCTGTGCTTCTGCAAAACCATCAGTGAAGCCAATGGTGTCAAGTGCAATTAGCCTCAGAAGCAAACATCAAAAGTCCATTCATTGGCAACATTTTGTTATAATTTTGCAGATTCATCACTCTTTCTAGGCCATACTTAATCGTACCCCAATTATTTTGCACAATGCAATGTAGGCCTATAGCTCATGTGGAATTAATCTGTTCAAACACTGAATGGACAGCACTTAGCAGTCTATGTCATGGTAAGGCCTTGATAGTCAAATAATATTTTTTAGTAAAATTTTTACCCTTTTTGTCAAAACAAATAAAATCAATCATTTATGTTCAATACTCTTATTTAAAGTCATTTATTACATAACAACAACAAAAAGAAACATTAGCATGATTAGTTGTGTTTCAATAGCCTCAGGCTACTTGGTTTGCTACCAGGGGCAGGGACTTAATACAATTGATGGGGGATAGTAACAGTCTCTCCACTGTTATACTAGGCCTACCAAAAGATCAGCAAAATATTGTAGCCTGTTCCAGTGCTCCCTCACAGTCACAAACAAGCAGGCGGCTGTTGCCGGATGCTCATGAGGATTGAACTAATGCACTTTTCATCGTTCAATACTCACGAGCCTCTGAAACTACAAAATTTACTGAGTGTTGAGTAATCTAGACTACTTTTTACATACTTTCTACTTTGACTCACTTTAAGTTTATGTCTCTGAAATGACTTATTTTTATCATTAGGGGAAGCATAAAACATCACCATGTATGACAGAGCTGGTCGAAAGTTAACCACTGCCCAAAAGAGCACAGCAGAACATGTGGGTCCTGGTGCATATGAGACTGAGCGCCTTAATCTCAAGAAAATCAGAGCAGGTATTAATGATTGTTGTCTGATATTACATTAAGTTAAATTTATATATAAATGAATCCTCTTTTTTGTAGCTTTTACTAACAATTATTTAATTTCAGATGGCTATGCGCCTTTCTTGTCTATGACTGGCAGAGATTCATGTTTGAATCCCACAGACACAGTTATTGCAACCCCTGGTCCTGGCCAGTATGATCCTGGTGCACCTCAAACACATACAATTGTAAGTTTGTGGCATTATGCCAGCTGTCAAATCTTGTCACATTTTTTGGTATGACATGTATATTATCTCATAAGTTGAGATAGAAATTGGAAGTGTCGTGACCCATAATTCATATTCAAGGATGGGGGAAAAAAGGGTGTCCTAAAAGGGAGAAGCATCACTGAATGGTTGCTGTACAGAGCAACTAAGTCTGGTACTGTACTTCGATTGTCAGAATAAATTTGAGAGATAATTGCATAAATGTTTTATTAGTTTGTAGATTTAACTTTGGACACTATTTTGTTAAATTGTGTGACAGATTATCATAATAGTTGAGACTAGAACAAAAAGACATGTGCATTCTAATTAGAGGCTGAGTTCTGAAAGTGATAATTGTTATAACTGGCACTATTCAGTGGTGTTGTACTTCTCAAGACTGTGACTGCGATGGAAGCCATTTCATATTGTTGTAATGTCCTATACACTATGTCCATAAATATGTCTATTCTGATGCAGGGTGGAAAAGTTCTGGCAAACAAAAGCAGACGGTTCAACACGGAGGGGGAGAGTGACACGCCGGGACCTGGCACCTACAATGTAAACAGCAATAAGGAGTGGATAAAGGCAGGAAGCCAGATAGATTCACAGTCTGCTGCGGCTAATTTTTCTGTGGGGAAGACTGATGGCTCCCCAAATGGAAAGCAAGCCTCTGGAGGGGTGAGTACTCTGTCCCCTCACTACACAGTCCAACAGACTGCCATTGACACAACAATGAATCACTATCTAGATGCCGTTTATAGTAATGTGGTGTATTTTGCTTTTCCGCTGTACAGTAGTGGTAGTCTTTAATCTTCTTGTTGCTGTGATGATTTTGAAAGAAAGTTGCATTGCAGCGATTGCAATATTGCCTTCATCATTTCAAACTAAAGAATTGTCTGTCATTCATATGAACTTAAATGATTGTTTATGTTATCAAACACTTCGCAGTTAGATATTGAGTGTTGAAGTTTGGTGATAATTATTATTTAAGAAGGAATTACCCCGCATAACATTTTAGTCCTTCACAGAACAGTATTTTTCATCCTGAATGTATTTTTCATGATTGATTTTAAAAAACTGAACAGTTGAACCTATCCATCAATATTATAAAAATGTGTATAATATACAGTTGCTTAATTTTCATTTTTGGTATCTGATAGAGTAGGTGTAATCAAATTGTTTAGTAACTTTTTCAAATGGTTTTTGCTTGTCTTACATGTCAATTTTCTTTTTCAGCTAATGACAAACAGGGTAACTTTTCTTCGCAAACCTGACGCACCTTCAATTCCCAGTCCCGGACAAGCGTATGGATTTGAAGAAAACAACGATGGCACTCTCAACAAGCAACCACCTCCAGAAAGGGACAACAGCCTGGGTCCTGCGTTTTACAATCCTGCTGAGGTAGGTGAAAAAGAAATTTAAAAAACACAACCCAGCTGTAACACACCTTGATTTATAAATCTACTCTTTTCTAGTTCAGGTTTTGCAATGAATGAATGCCTATTGTTCCCAAAGGAAGCTAAGTTTTGGGAAATTCATTCAATTAGGCACTTTTTAGTATAATTGATTTTTCACTATTCACTGGCATGAATTTTTGATAATATGGTACTCTCACAATAATATGTATATCTATTCTGCTCATCATGAAATTAGTTGCTTCCAAAAATAAAGGATATTATGTTAAAAGTCTGTTATTTTTTCGTTCACTTTACAGAGCTCAACGAAGCCAACAAAACAGTATAAAGGCATTCATTTCGGCAAGATGACCTCTCAGAGATTAGACTTCGGTGGCAAGGACGGTCCAGGCCCTGGAGAATACGATCCAAGTTCCAGGGTCAACACAGCCATAGAACATGCCAACCTGCATGTCACCGAGAAGAGCAGATATGATGCCAATATACCTCGCTACCATGAAATTATTGTCAAAGACGAAGAGAGAAAGGTTTGTTCCTTCTAAAGAATATCAGAAATTTATATATAGGCCTAAGCTGTTCTATTTTAAATAGAAAATTTCTAGCCGTAACTGTACATTTTACTGTGTACATTGTATCTTGAAAATAAGAAAAAACAGATTTGGAGGAGTCCTTATTGAGTTGATTTCAAAGTTACGTTCCAGCCTATTTAATCAATTTATGGACATTTTGATTTAAATGTTCCAAAATATTTGTTTTATATGTTAATGTGAATCTATACTCTGCTTTTATCAAAATTCAACTGTATGTTTCCCGTTATTGACTGTATCTTTTTCGTTTTAAAGGGAGTTCCAGGCCCAGGCAGATATGACATTAAAAGCAACCTTGGAGTAAAGCCTGTCAAGTTTGATGCAGACGACAATGAAGTGGAACACCCTCCCTTTCTGACACAAACCAAGGTATGAATCTGCAATTTCCATCAGAGGGCAGTGTAGTACTGTCTCCCTAGAATGCAGTGACATCTGTCTGTTGAGCTCATTCTGTTAGCTTCTGTCTCAGCCGAAAACCTCACATGCCAGAGGTATTGGAACAAACAATTTTAGACAATTTTCTGTAGTTTGTGCAGAAAAAGCTCTCCAGGGGACCAAACTTCTAAGTCATTGATTTAAATGACTTAGTTCTGGCTCAAAGTTTGTTGTTGATTCTAAAAATAATCTTGGATAAAACTTAAATTACAGCGTTTTAAAATGCACACCGGAGTTCATAATGAACTGAAATTTCATATGTTGCGGGCTTTTAAAATTATAAATTAACTATGTTTTCATTCAATATTTAGTTTACAGTATTATTTAAAAGTACTAGAATACCCATTGGAAATAGATTTTTGACATATGAAAAGTTTGGTGTAAGAATTTAATTTGTAAATGGCATGGCCATGCAATGGCCGCAGCACTTTTGCAGGACTTATTGTGTTACCATAACTGTAATTTGTATTTCATACTCAATGCATGAAAGGCAGTAATTGAACTGTTTAAAGGGATAATTAAGTATTGCATAACAATAATAAGTACACAGAATATAAGTGAAGAAAATGGAATTTTTAAGGCACGTTTGAAGATGAATTTGTTATGTTTTGTTACATACGAAACAAAATAATTTATAAAAAGCTGCACCCACATGACGTAATTCGCTGCTGTGGACTGTTGATGTTGAGAGTATTACTGCACAGATTTTTGAGTCCTCTCTTGGGCTCAATTCGCTGCGCGAATATGAGACGGTGGCTTCAGTTGTATGTTGTAAGGGGGGGGGGGATTTTCAATGTTAATTGGTGGGACAGACTAATTAGCTGTGTATCTATCTATCTATTGATCTATCTATTGATCTATCTATCTATCTATCTATCTATCTATCTATCTATCTATCTATCTATCTATCTATCTATCCATCTATGTATCCTTCTATGTATAGATCTGTCTATTTATCTATCTATCAATCTGTCTATATATCTAGCTGTCTATCTATGACACAGTGGCAATTAGGTATGACACACTGTGCTATTGCTTCAGTAGCTGTCCCTCCCTCCGAAATACATTGGCTGACTGAGAAGAGCAGGGGGAGTTGGTTCAAGAGAAGTGAGTGTCAATTTAATGGCGTCGTAGAGGTGCGTGAATGAATTTCGTGAAAAGGGCAGTAGAAAGTGTAGATTTGTAAGGAGGAGGTGAGGATTTCCAGAGATTTTATCAGCCACACTCAAAGGCAATGTCAGTAGGAAGCTTCATGCACAATGTTGTGAGCGTGAGTAGAGTAGATATGGAGGAGAAGAGGTGACAGCAAAGTTTAATAGATAGAGTCTTAAGAGTAGGATTACCGAAAGATGCTGTCATCATGGTCATAAATACATGTACTCCAGCAGTACAACTGTACAAGTTTAGTGTGAATCTGGATCAACAAGCTAAAAAATTTCTGCGATTCAAGTAATTTATCCATCATGTGAGGGGACAGCGAAAAACAAGTGTGCAAGATGCATCATCTTACAGAGGACTAGTTGTGACAGTACCACTTTGTACAGGAGAATCATCTTACCAAGTCTACAATTATCTGCTCATTTAAGTCATTTCTGGCTCATCAATGTGTCTCAAAAATGACTGGGGTGAAAGACTGTAGTGACCCTGGGGCAGGGTGATGTGCATTGGTGATCATTAGGGTAATAAAACCTACCCCAAACCTTTTAGCTGCCCTAAAAGGCCCTCTGTGTACCCCTCCCCCTTGCAAACCCCTGTAGCCTCCAGGGTAGGGTTCAGGGGTGTTGTCTGCATGATGCTGCCACCTGCTAAACAAAACTAGAACTGTGGTTCCACCCCGCAGGAAAAAATCTGCCCGCAATATTTTTTTCGACCTCCACTGTTTGGTATTGTTTACTCCTTTTTCAAAACTTGGCATGGTGTGTTTTTGTATGTTTGTGTTACACCCACTTCATATAATAATGCTTCTTGTTGTGATGGTTCTCTGTTATGTCCTCTGTCTGTTACTAATTACAACCCAGACTTGTCCAGTCATGGAACTGTCCCCTGGGACTGCTGAGACTGCAGTCTTATGACTACAATTAAACAGAACATGTCAATTTTTTGCCAAAATGACAAATTCCGTCTGTTATATATGACGAGACAAAGTGGGGAATCATTTCCACTCTTGTATTTTCAACTGTAACTTTTTAATGTCAATTTCAGCCTGTCAAAACTGTCATGTATCATTTTGACTTATTTGAAAGTTGAAGTCTTTTTCTCTCAAATTTGAAGTATTTTTCTTACCATCTGAAAAAATTATGAATATGTCATCCATAGTTGTCATAGTTGAAATGTCAAGGAAATATTTGGTTGCATTGTTTCAAATTGCCTTCTATAATGATGTCATATAATGCAATGCACATGGGATGTAATGTGAGACCTTTATTAACCCCAAAAGGTCCTGACCTTGCTTGTGTGTTTGCTTTGATCGCTGGTCTGTAATGCCCTTTTTGTGTTGCCTTATCAAGGTCAGTTGACCTCTTATCTTTTAATGGATTTGCATTGTCAAACTGAGCACCCTGAAACAGTCTGAAGCCAGCTCAACTTGAAGTGAACACTTACCATATCCTGCAGATAGACAGCAGATAGTCATGTCTGTCTGTCTACCATCAGATGTCACTCTGTACTTTAGAGAGATTTCAAGATACCAGATTATGAAGATAGCAATGAAAAAAAGGAAATAATTGCATTATTGGTGCTTTTATGAATTTTATAACAAACAATCACCCATATGAGCTTTGAACCCAAATTTATGGTCCAATCTCATTCAATTAAATAGATGGTAGATTAATTTGTCATTAAGTGTCACTGGTATAACATTTCAAGTTTCAGTTTTTTTACTGATTGCTCTGATAAGTAATAACTGTTTTAAATGTGCTTCTTTTTTGTTTTAAGATCAAATCATCTTGATCTGTCGTATTCATAATTACTGATGACGTTATGATGGATGACATGTCTCTTAAATTGTTTCTTGCATGTTTCCACTTGTTTTTTTAGCTTTATGTATTCTTGGTTACATCAAAATATTTTAAATTTCTGCCAAGTACTTCAAACTATCTGCACAGTATTGCTAGTTCAAATGGTACAATGGTAAATGTAGATGGGAGTTACCTAGTTGGTAGGGCTCGGAACTTGCAATCACTGGGTCCCAGGTTCAATTTCAGCTCTAGTGGGTCACCTTGACCTTTGTTGAACAGTAGCTGTTATCCTCCCCTCATTGCTGTAATATAATACTGTGTCCTCCCTTTGTGCTAATAAGCCTATCAAAGTGCATGAATGCGGGAAGAAAAGTCCTTATCATCTATGCATCCATCCATGCCAGTAGTTCAAACTGTCTGCCCAGTATGTCAAACTATCAATTACTTCTGTTTTTTGCAGAGATTCCCATCAAAGTCAGAACTGAAGCCTGCCCCTGGTGCGTACAATGATCCTCGGACTGCCCTGGAATCTTTGAAGAAAATCACGGGATTAAAAAGAAGTCCTTTTGGTCAGACGTCCTCTCGTTTCGACATGCCTCATCACGTCAAACATACTCCTGGTGAGTCTCTTCTTTTTCTTCTTTTCTGTGTTCTGTTTTTTTCTAAAAATTGATTTTGTGTAGGTGAAATCCACTGGACCTTTTGCTATCTTGTTAAAAAAAGAAGGAGACATTATATGGGGTAAGGAGGGCTGCAGCTTTGTCTGCACTTACCATATCTATCTATCTATCTATCTACTAAATTCACAAAATCTGGGGAAAAAAATGCCAGAGAAGTGTTTTTCTTAAGGTATTGAAAATTTGAAATATTATTTGGAAGATGGTGCTTTGTCTAATCTTGACTTACGCAAGTGTAATTAATACAGAACTAACAAATTTGCACTCATGAGGTCCATTGTCTTGAGTCGGGATGCCCCGTAAGTGCTTAAATTGTGACATCTCATTAGGTTGTGATTCCCTTAATTAGTGCAAGAAATCTTAGAGCAATTTAGAGCTGCAATTTTTGTTGAGGGACCTTGGAATGTGACAAGGAATGACAGGGTCTGTTATTCCATTTCCTTATTTGGACTGTATTGAGTGTCTCACTGTCTGCAAAAAGGACTAAAGGAGCAGTGCAAGTCAAAATTGAGAATTTCACATGGTTACTTGGTGGCAAAAGCAACTTTCTTGTTATTTCTAGAATTTAATCCTCCCAATGCTAAAAAGGGAACATTCAGTAGGAGGACCAAATCCAAGTACCAGATAGCAACTGTGACTATTTTAGAAAAAAAAATTTGAAATCCCCAGTTGCCAACTTCTTGGCTGTCCTAAAATGTTTCAGTTTTATTTCAACTTGAAATCGTTCAAGAGTCGGTCAAATAACTCCAAATTGAAATTTAAGAATCTGCATCACATTATTATAAATATAGAAGTAGAACAAAAAAATGTATTTGTTTTTTTTTGGCAATTACGTTTCTAAAATTACAAAACCTGTTTTGTTCCATAACCTCCTTACCTGTTATATAGAAGACGAGCAAAAAAATTTATTTTTTTGTTAATTATGTAACTAAAAATTGCAAAATCTGCCTTGTTCCATAACCTTATTACTCCTTACCTGTTGGATTCTTTACATTAGTTAAAACTGACTTTTTTCAACAGATGGATTCAAAATTTTCATGCTTCTAAAAGTTCATGGTTGATGCTGACCAAGCTGCAACAAAATGGGGAACAGTAGATAACCCTGCTGACCTGATGAGACCTGATGATAGGGGTGGCGATAATTAGTGGGTGGGGATCTGTCAGGGTTAATTACCCCACTCAAGCATTGTATGGCCACACAATGGGGCTTTTGCCCTTGGCTGTTGGAGGCTGGATCATCAAGCATGTCTGCTGAAGGCTGAGATGCAAAGATATGAGCCTCAGGAACAAGGTGGGCTTGAAACTGCTAGCTGGGAGAGGGTTGACTCTTTCAGAGGGAAGGTTGACCTTGGAGATTGGGAGATTCTAGTTAATGTCTTTAAGACTAACAAAGAAACAACTCATTAGGTGTTGAAGGGTATTCCAGATTTATGAAAGAAATGTCATGTCAAAGAAGATTATTTCACTTTTACATAGTCTATGATACTAAGTCATGATTGTCATCTTCTTCCATTCAGATTTGACTTCTTCTTGTGACATTACTCTGAAGTACCTCATTGAAGTCTCTGTGTTTCACTGAGATCTGGAATTTCAAATTTTGATATCATTTTGTGATATTTTGGACTCTTGGTTGATTTCAAAACTCATTTCATGCTTAGAGATGGAGGTAGACTGCATAACTGCTGTACTGTATTTGTTAGGATGATCAATTGATCATTAAAAGGAGAAGGAACAAGTCTGGGAAAGATAGTCCTGGCAACTTTATTTTTGAGATGGGCAATTGTTGCCCTGCCCTGTTATCCATTTCAGTCTGTTCACTCTGTTGCACCTTTGCTATCACGGAGGACACATGATGCTCTCCAAATTATCAGGAGTTGTCAGCAGTGGGTCCTCAGAATGAGGCTCTGATGCAATGGAGAGATTGCTCACTTGCTTCAAATAATTGCAGTTTAACTCAAGTCTCTCATGCAACGTCTCCTCTTTGTTTGGACAACCTCTTTGTCCTGACCTGCTGCTCTTCTAATTGTCACATGATTGTCACATGATTGTGATGTCAATTCAAAAGTGCAGAGCATGGGTTCTGAGGGGGTGACTGTGAGAGAAAATTGATATGAGAATGGAAAAAAATGTTGCACTGATTTAATAACTGAATTGACTTTTAAAAACACAAGAAATATATATTTTTTGTGTGTCAGCTGCAGTGCAATAATACAAAAGAAATGGTAGCTGGTTGTGTTACTATTCTCTCTGGAAAAGCGATGCATGAACCAATTTTGGAGGTTTCTCCAAAAGGAAGGTCTGAGGATGAGATGACACTGGGCATAAGGGTTATGGCTTGGGTTAGTCTATGCCATTAATATAACCAACATCATATCAATTATAACACACTGTAGTACAATTTCTTTCCATAGTAACTCACATTGATTGATTAGCGGATAACTGATGAAACAAATTTGAATTCTTACCGTTAAATGTTGCCATTGATGCGCTTTGTTGGAAGCGTCTAAACTTCATTTTTTTTGGTGAGTAAATATGACAAGCCTCCTCTTCCCTAATCATTCCCCAGCATTGTTGGTGAATTGATTACTGCTCACATGTTCAAATATCTGTTACAGTGTAATTTTTCCAAAATCAATGTTTGAGCGTAAACCTTCGTGGAATGCCGGCTTGGAACGGGAAACTAAATCAACAGTTTTTTCAGTGCATTATTTTTTCCAATTCCGGATTGCTATTCAGAATCGTTGATCATCTCCGCCAATTTATTTCGGATAATATTCCATGACTACTAACAAGAATCGCAATGTGTACAAATTTTGTATAAGTACTGGAAACAGTATTATGATTTCTGCATACATTTATTATTTTATGACTGCAACGCGTCAACAGTTCTATTGGCCCAATCTGCTCTTTTGCACTTTTCTGATAGATTTGCTGATTTTTCAAGGATTTTTTACTTAAAACTGCTTTGAAGGAACCTACATGGAAGGTGATCTTATGTCAGCCAGCAAATGATATGATGTCAGCAAGTTTCTTTGTCTTTTCTGTTCTGTATGCCTGCCATTCAAAAGTGCTAGTACTATTATGAATTCTTGGATAACACTGTTTGGTACATAGCTTCCAAGGGTTTTTTTCTGGAAATTTGAAGTTGAGGTTCATTCAGGATGATTATTAGAAATCACACAGATGTTCATTTTGTAATTTTCAACTATCATACATGATATACCTTGGTCTGCTTTCTCTGTATCCAAGTACATTGTATAGAGTTGCTTTTAAAAAGTTTTGCCTTAGAGAAATTCTTGAAACACTGTATTCTCCAGTTATGTCATTGCAAAGCACATTCATGTTTACTATATATTTCTGGTCAACCATAATTCTGCAAGATATAGTAAGAGTTGATGCGGTGTGGTTTATTGCAACCATCCGAGTTGCACTGGATCTATGGAATTGGACGTTGGAGAATATAATTTAGGGCAGACTCGCATGTATGACGAGATGGTATCGCTCGCTTCGGAGTTTGATGGCTTAGTAACGGACATAGATGGAGATGGCAAAGGGAGGAATGTAGCAGATAAGTGGAGATTAGGGCAGATAAGAGGAGATAAGCCTTTATGGCTTAGTTAATCTGAATACAACAGGGAGTAGTCACTCGTTTGTCTGGGCGAATTGGCTTTCGGAGGCCCTTGGTCCGCATTAGGAGTCTAGGAGGACCGCAGGGGGCTGATAAGGTGATGCCTCTTCCTCTGGCTGCCATAACTTGTAGCTGTTGCCTGCTGGGTTCTCAGGGGTTCAGCCTACAGGGTTCATCCTGGTATGGTGGAGAATGGGGGAAATGGCTGTGTTGCAGATAGGGGTTGGTCCCATGGGATGTCCCTGTGGTCCCCCATTCTCCGAAACATCCTCGCAGGACCAGTTGCCCCAACCGGTTCCTCAAACTGTTGCCCGGTCGCACCGAACCGTCCTGCGCTCATGTGCCCGACTGCCTGTGCCCTGCGCGTGTGGGAGGGGCACTCACGGCTGTCCTATTGGGGACGGCCAGTTTCCGATTATGGTGCTTGAGGTTCACTAGGGTGGAGGTCCTGCGGGGATGCCCCACACCCCACGGATGGCTACAGCAGCAACAGAATTCCCCCGGGATGCTTGCCCTCAGCCTCTACCCCTTACAATCAATAGCTGCCTCCTCTGCATGGTTCTGTTCCCTCTAGTAATTGTTGATCTGCCAGCAACAACAGTTAAACTCATTTTCCTCTTCTATGTATCATATAGTAGCTAATCTTGTGCATGAGCTTGGCAGATAGTGCTAACCATGTTGACTTAACCATTTCTGGTTCCTTCACCAAAAGTTGAAGTAGCTTCATTGCATTTCTGCTTCATTGTATCCATATAATTCCATCTGTATATTTGATCACATTAGTGGCTCGATGACTTCTTTGACTTTGCAATTGACTTGTTTGGTCATTTGAAGTTAGAGAATTTCTTCCTGGATAGAAAGCCATTCAATTCCTTGAATCACTGAGGTGATTTTCTTAAACGGAAGTCCTCTGTCCCAAACTGGAATAATGTCCAAAGCAATACCACAGAGAAAGACACTTTTGTGTGTGAAGAATCGGGATGTCAGAAGTGAATTTTTTAGTTTTGTCACATTTTTGGATATGTATCAACCACTGGCTGAGTTGTGTTGCAGGTTGTTGTGTAACAGTGAGACGACTCATTGGGAAAGTGATTCTTTGGTGACTATACATCCTTGTGGGGAATGAACTTTTAGATTGCCCATTGTTGCCCTGATGTGGGGAATTGTCTATGCAAGGGTGGAAGGGAAAAGATTGGGAAGTGTGCATCTTCTGCCATCTCTGCTGCTGATGCTGCTGATGCTGCTGCTGATGCTGATGTTGCTGGGTTGATACAAGTTACTGCATCAGTTCAAGCAAGATCACCAGCAGCAGCAGCCGCATCAGTTGATGAGTCATTCTTGGCTGCAGAGCAACAATGCCCTTGATCATCAGCATCAGTGAAATTGCTACTTAGCCCTGCTTCAGCCCTGCTTCTGCTCCTAACTGTGCTAGTAGCTGCTAGTATTCCTGCAGATGCTGACCACCATCAAGGTCTTGGAAGGAAACTGTAAGAATTGATGCTAACAAGCCATTGTCATTGATTGTCATTGATGGAGGCCCAGAGCAGCTCAAAATCCTGTAATCAACTTTCTTGGGACATTCCAGGACACCCATTTGCCCGTTTGACTCCCTTTGCTCAGTGTTTATCACACTTGGCTACAAATTACCCGCATTCACCCCTGCTGCAACCATGGGTAGAAAAGCGACAAGACGGCCAAAGAAAGCCGAAGAAAGCTAAAGGAAGCTGGTAGAAAGGCCAAGAAAAGCTGGAAGAAAGCTTGATAATAGGAAACCAAGAACCAGCAGGGTTCTACTAGAAGGGGTGAAGGGGGTAGGGGGTTACACAGGCTCCCAAAGGTCCTCTGAGGTCTTGCTTTAAGTCCTCGCTTACAATCAGCAACTGCAATCAAGTCCAGAAGCAGTTGTGAAGATTTTCTTAGAACGTTAAATTATGTCTGAATTGTGAGCTATACTATATTGTGATACTGACAGGTGATTATGTTGCAGGTACTGTTGTAGGTATTTTGGTTGGTTCTGTTATACTTTGCCTCATGAGTTCAGTGAATGCTGCTCCAAACCATATTTCGAAGTCCGTTGCTGTGTAGATTGGCTTTCTTGGTACAGAAACTTTTGATATAAAACTATATTCGCAGTTCGGCAAGTTGTAGAAATTCAAGTTTACTAGCTTTTCTGTTTTGAAATCCTCCAAGGCATTTCCTCTTTTTTGAAGTCTCTGAGCTCTTGCGTTTCTGCATTTTGTGGCAATCATCTCTTGTTCAGACCAAGTTTACTGCCAACTTTTTATGAGGAACACCAGAAAATGTCCGCCTTCCTTTTCATCAAAGAAAGAGAATGTTCCAGCAATGAATGTTGTTGATTGCCTTCGGAGAAATCAAACTTGAACATTTTATTTTTCAGATTTGATTCTAACTCAACCATTTGTATTGAGAAATAAGAACAATGCTTGGCAAATGTGCAATGTAACTTTTAAACGTCTGTATTCAGAACAAGTTTCATGATAGCAGTTGCTGTGTAAGATCTTGATTTTGTTAAAACTTGTTAGACTTCAAATAATACTTCAATTACTTCAAATGCAGTGCTGCAGAAAGACTATTTAGATGTGTTTAATACTTATAATATTAGTTATGAGACAGACCGAACGAATACAGCATGTCAGCATAATGCCAAATTAAGAGATGTATGGCAATCACTGCAGTCATAATCACAAAGTAAGTTGAAAGAGCAAGTCTTTGATATTCCAATGAAGAGGAGATGATCTGTTATTTTCTTGAAGGCAAGCGACTCCTTCGCTCTTAAATTCCTTGATAAATTCTTGGAGGCTGAGGTTTGATTGGCTCATTGTGGGACGATCATTGGGACATACACCCTGATGGTCCCCAAGGGAGTTGCTTAAGGAGATCTTGTAATTGTCTGTCCCATTCTGCTGAGCTGTGACTCTTGATTCTGCCAGTGAAGTAGTCTTGCCAGAAGCTTAGGGCTCTTGAGCCTGTCTCTGACTTTGAATATAAAACACCCTGAACCAACATTGAGCTACATTGGCCACAAGGAATGAGGGGAATAATCAAGAATGATCATAGCTGCTAAATCCTGTGAAGTCAAACAGTCTTGGGGGTTTTTGCAACATTTACGAAAGACTCTATTACAAGGTCTGGGTTGTGTCAAAATCAAATTCACAAAGTATTTTCCAGGCAGATGCTTTTCTCAGTAGGACTTCTTAATGTTAACGTCACTTGCAGGGAGAGGAATCTCTATTCCCAAAAGAACAAAAGTTGAAAAAAGTTGTTTAAGTCTATTTAAAATCTCATTTATAAAGCATGCCTTTTGTCCAAAGAGTGAAATTCAAGATTCCATTCTTCTCTTAGTTCTGCTATTAGAGAGAAGAAAGTTTCACCTAAACTGCCAGAATGGAGCTGTTTTTCACTTCAAATGAAGCCCTCTGATTGTGATTGCTTCAGGAGTAAATTGCCATTGACTTTATTTCTGCTTGGCAACATACACTTTTTCTGAGCTGTGAAAAACGTTTGGAAGAGGAAGATAGATATCTTACTTTACTGGCTAAGTGCATGCTGTTCCAAACCACAAACTTGGTTAGGAAGTCTTTATATCAATTAGAGAAATGCTACAGTTGTCAGCCCTGGTACTTGGCCATGATTTTATATAGATGGCGTCTCTAGAATTCCATACTTTCAAGTTTTTTTGTTTTGTGTATTTTCTTTCGTTGTCAGTTGTGGTTTGAACCAATATAGCTAATGATTTCTGCTACTGCTTGGTCCATCATGAATCCAGCAGGATCTTTTTTGCCTACCAAGATGGATGTGAATCATGTGATTAATGGATTTCTTCACTAATCTGCTAAACAATTTGTGTCTGAAAGAATTGCAACAAATGCAAAGACTGGTGAAATTAAGCCAGTCTCTAATGGCTGACATCCCTGTGCTCTACTACTTGATTTGGTTTACTTCTTGTATGGTGATTAAGTTTGAAATTACTTCAATGTCTTACAAAAGCTTGCATCATTGGTACAGAAATTGAACATTCCTAGCTTTTTACTGCACTTGCAAAGAACTTACAGGCATACGGAAGACAGAAGGTGCCAAGACTGTGATAGATGGTATACATATATATATATATATATATTATATACATTCATCGATAGAAAAGATCTTCCCCCGAGTAGTCATTTCCATAAATAAAGATATGTCGTATGCGGACGGACTGACTGACAACTGTCCTGATACAACCGAAGTACTTCCATCTGATATTAGTGTGCAATGTATTGCTACCCTGCTCTGATGGACAGTGTGTCTGATACATCATATTTATGGCTGGAAACCAATGTATATTCTTTGGAAAAACGAGCATATACTTTCTTCTTACTGATATGTACTTCACTATCTTGTTCTGTCAGACTTGGTGACTCTTTTTCCAAACTTTTCTCAGACTATCTTGATGTATCTTTGCTCTGTAGACAACTTGTGCTTTAGGTTCCCATTTTCTTTGATGAAAAAACTGACTGAAAACTTTGGAGTCAATGGCCACTTAGCTTGCACGATAATATCTCGTACAAATATCAGTCTCGACATTCTCTTTTTTGAAATCTCAAAGACTTTTTGGCATATCAGCTATCTCAGGGAGGACCACCTGTGATCAGTAAATTGAAAGCCACTCTTCAGAGTTCAGACTAGCCTGTCTCTACTTGTGTTTTATGAAAATTGTGTTATGCATGTTAATTTTACTTTGTTTGTCTGAGAAATTGTTTTCCAAAATATAAAAACTTTCGAAAAGCCCTCCCAGGATGATAACATTTTGGAGGCTATCATAACATCTAAAATTTGATGGATGGGTTGTTATAGCCCTTCCAATAAAAGTATCTTTTTTTTCTAACACATACCACTTAAATGTTGAACGTGTGTCATAAGTCACATTAAAAAAGAGTCTGGTGTCAGGTCTTCATTGATCATAATAATTTATAAGCAGTAACTTATTTCAGGTTGGTTGGTTGGTAGGTTTATAACAGGACTCCAGTTCATTATTTGGACCACAAGACAAAATTATGATGTGTATGTTCGAGTACATAGGAGCTCAAACACATCACTTGTACATCATCAATCAATATTTGTGACAAATCCTGCCAATGGAAAAAGAAACACTAAACATTTCTATTTAATATTCATATCCTTTTTCTTTTCTCATTTTGACCTCGTTGTAATTAAGCTTTCATGTTTGAGAATGGGTATTTCCCCCCTGTCTGGCATTTTCTCTTATTGAACAAAGGTAATTTAAACTGGTGTCATTGTCATTCCCCAACTGTCAAATTAGATGAGTGAGCAGTTCTTCTAAGGAGAGTCTCACTGTGTCTGTTTTTCATCTCTGCTGCATTTGCTTGGCATCCATCTTGGCTTCCATCTTGCTCCTGCTAGGAATTTGTTGTCAGACTGCTAGTGATCTGCTTTACACCGATTCACCCCAGTTGTGAGCAGTTTGACCCCGATTGCTTGTGACAGCTACAGGTCTACCAGCTTTTTACCCAACTCCTTACCATGCAAAGAGCAAAAAAGAGTCCCAATAAAAAAAAGAACCAAATCGTGTGTGTCAGCGTTACATAAACATTTGAACGTTCCAAAAACTCCTCCGCAGCAAACTCTCACTGACATCTCGCGCAATGGGAATTTACGCGAGAGTTGCAACTTTCGTGAACTTCTCGTTGGCGTCTGCTTCGAATAAGAGTCTCCTCTTTTTCTCCGGACAGGTGTAAAATAATTGAGATTGAAGTAGAACAAGAGGGAAATCTCCAGACGTGAGTGGAGCCATTTTGCCCAGAGTGCTCTAACCAAGTGCTACCCAATTTAAATTCATTTCTTTCGCTCATCGAAAAAATCTTTTACAACCAATGCACTCAGTCTATCGTTTGGAAGTCGGCATGCTTAATTTGTGAAATTTTATATACGCTCGATCCCAGTTATCTGAAACCCTTTTCGCATTCACATCAAAGTGCGTATGATGAAGTTATAGCCTAAATTTTTCGAAATACTTGAGGATAAAATTACAAACACCTTTTCAAGCTTGTGTAAAGGTGCCGACAGGCCCGAGATCATCCAAGATGAGTCGACAAATGATGCTCTTTTTTTGTAATTGATTGCAGATCTACTTTGAAGACAGTTATCTGGGAATCTAAAATTTAGCATCCTCACATCTTATGACATCTGTTGGAATTTGCGAACCGCCCTCTAAAAACTTTGAAATATGTCATCATCGGCTGATCCAGGAAATGCAGGAAATTCAATGAGCATCGCTGGCAGACTCCTTAGATAGCCCAAGGCTGTTTCTCCAGATGATACCTTTTTGAAGTTGCTCACTTTGTAATTCTTCTGATTTGGATGAAATATTTATGACACCAGAAACACCAAGGCCATGCTTGTAACAGTGATATGTGCTCTGTGTTGAATTTCTTATCAAAGATCATGATGCCTTTATCCAACTGGTGCATGTCAGTTTGCCTTGCCAAGCATTCTCATCTGAAATGTGAGGAAGATATAAGATAGATTGATAAATGTGATATAGATAGATACATGGGTAGATAGAAAGAAAAGTAGATAGATGGATGGATAGTGGATTGATTGATAACTGATGGATAGTGGATTGATTGATGGATGACTGGTTGGCTGACTGATTGACTGATAAACTGGTTGACTGATAAACTGGTTGATTGATTGACTGACTGGTTGATTGATTGTCTGATTGATTGATTGACTGATTGATTGATTGATTGATTGAAGGTTATATTCCAGCACATTATACCTTAGATTGAAAACAGTTAATGAATCTATATCTTATGCAAGTTAGGCCAGTTGTATCCTTTCTTTCTGAATATCCTTATCAAATCTAATCCTTATGAACAAACATGACACAAGGGGCCATAACTTATTGAATAAGAGCTGAGCATGGCTGGCTGGCAAGAATGGCTGGCAAAGACTGACAGAGCTTGATTGGCCATACACCCTCCCAGGATCATGTAATTAGTTTAGGCCAGGGTTATTTGCTTTGATTCCTCTGATAAGCCTGCTCTGACTTTTATGGTGGCAGGATCTCTCTTGGGTCGACCTGGGTTCATTTTTGGGCGTTACAGGGTAAAAGAAGTGTAGCTACTTGAAAGGGAAATTCTTTTTGTGTCATTGACTTTGTGTACAGACTCTGGCTTACGTTCAGTTGCATCAATGACTCTCAGTCTGTAGTGTGTATGATCCTCTTGGGTCAACTGCCTTTCCAAGTTTCCAGATGTAATGCTTCTGAAGTCTACAGTCACAAATGCAGTAAACTGTGTTTTCTATTAGTCAGGACACATTGTATTTTCGCTTTGATTATGATTGTATGTTGACTTTAGAAACTGTACCTTATGGGGAAAAACAGTATATCCCCTGTCCTCCTCATGGCAGCAGCACTGCAGCAAAAGAGGCATCAGCTGAAAAAAGCCATGTCCTGTGATGCTGCCTCTGCTGATGCTGCAGGAGGGCTTGGAGAGGCTGAAGAGTGCTTCTCATTTCTGAGATGTCTTTCTCAGACAGGATGTTTGTCAACCTCTTCCCATTCTAACATGTTTATCTGTTGGCCTCTACATGTTCTGGCTGATCCTTGCGACCGTGCTTGTGGTTCGTCTTGTGTCAGCTTATGCTTGGCTTTGCCCGCAATGGTTTCCAATGGCTTGAAATGACTTGAATTGACTGGCGTTGTATTAATGAGTGGCCCCTGAGCCCAGGACATAGTGGTTGCTTTATTGAGCGGTCCTCCTCGTTTGGCATTATGAGTTTATCTGGGTGATCGATGGTGAGCAAGTGGCTGTGTCTTGTGGAATCTCCCTCCTGAATCTTTCAGGGGAATCTCTCTGAGTCTGTAGGCTTCGCTCGGAATCGCTCGGCAACTGTTTGATAGCCAGTAATTGGCCCTCAGATTAATCTCAACCTGCCTCCTAACGCCAGCTCCCGGGTCATTTTTCTTGTGCAAAAATTCCCGGCATCTGATTTACTGTCGGAGACATTTCGGGCGCCCAGGACAACAGGATGCTACAATCAGCCAGCAGAGTCTATACTTGCTGGTTCTTGGGTTAGTGATTGGTCTTAGTGATGCTCCTTGAGATCCTCCTTCACACCCTTGTTACTATCCTTTCTATTTCCTTGCATCTTTCTGCTGCATAATTCCTGGAGGTCACTGCAGACCATCTAAATTATGTACTAAATATCCTATTGCAAACTAAAGAGACTGATTTGTCCCCCAAGCATAGCAAGCATAGGTTAAAGACTTAGTTGCTACACTGTGTCTTCTGGAACCTTGTGGAACCTTGTTGCCCTCTGCTGCCAATCAGATGCCCTGTCTGTCAGATCTGGTAGCAACTTGGAAGCCTCTATCTGATCTCAGCTGGCTGCAAACTTCTGACCTCTTTTGGGAGACAACTCTTGAGCTTAAAGGTTTCCATCTCCATAGGAATTCAACTTTTAATAGTCTTTCCAAGTTCCTAGCTTAAACCAGCCTTAGATCCAAAGGCTTTTAAATAAGGTTATTAAGAATGTGTTATCTGATGAGTTTCATTAGGTTTTCTAATAGTTTTTAGCGAAATTTCTTGTGATTTTACTGATTTCGCTGACGATTTCTATGAGCCTGTTTTTGTGCTTTCGATAAGAGGCCACAAGGTGGATTTTGTACTTCGACCGCCAAGTCTACTAACTGTACTTTGAATACTTGGAATTTACTTAGATAAGTCCAATACACTCACTCCAGTTGTCACATCACTTCAGTTGAAACACTGGCATGACTTATCCACAACATGTGGTCATTGTATTTACAAATAACATGAGTCAGAGAGGAAGGTGGGCAATAGAACACAAGTAGAATAGGAGTAGTTAATAGCTCCTGGGTCATTTATGTTGTTACAGGCATTGGCCAAGTGCCACAAATCTGCCACAAATCTGTCTCCATGTTAGACCATGCTAAGATGTCTTCATGGTGGTCGTAATAAATATATTAAAGAGATGATAAAGCCAGATGAGCGTCAGTTGGGAGGAAAGGTTTAAAAGTTGAGGAGGTCCAGAGGCATTTTCAAGAGGAGGGCATAAGGCCTTAATGGTGCAGGCAGACTGCCCTTCTAATAAACCTGCCTCTTGAAATTAGGTTGCTCCCCCAAGATGGACTGCACCAACAGCATAAAAATCTCATGCAATTCATGCTGCAAGGTTTGCAGCATCTCAAGGATATGCTTGTCAGGTATAGTTGGGAAATATATTTCAACTAATGATTCACTGACTGCTTCTAGTTTGTTTAGTTACAGTATTGCTAAACAGAAATGATGAAATTGGCTCAAATCGATGAATTATCAGGGCTGTTCAAACGTCACGTAACTTGCAATATTTTGACATCTGCTTTACTCAGTAACTGTCATCAATACCTGATGATTGCTGATCAAACCATCCTGCTCCCCCTTATTGTCTTTGTTTCACCATTGTCATTCAAAAGTCCCTGTTTTGGGATGTTGTTGCTTTAGTGATCGGCAAAATAAGGAACTTAATGTAACATCTTGTGTGCCACAGTAAATACATGGCTTTTTTGTTCTAAGGTAGGGTGTTCCCAATTAGAATTGATTTAAAGTATTTACTTCATATGCTGCTTTGATATTATTCCAAAAAAAATGTTTTGATTAACCAGCAATGGCTTTTGCTATACATCTTAGTTTTTCCCTGTGTAGAATCTGACTTGGGATCACATATACAGCTGCAGAGGTTGGGCTCTCAGATGACTGTGGTTTGGAAACATGCAATCAGCTTGTTGAGCCAAGGTTTTCTTGTAAATTGCACTTCTTCCAGGTGCAAAAGTATTATGGTGATGCTGCACAGATGGAGCTCCCCCTTATTGTCTTTGTTTCACCATCTGACTGGTACAGAATACTACACATGCTGCATCTTGTAAGACTTCAAAAGATTTCAATAAGTCATCAAACTATTTTCCAAGTACAGACCAATACTTAAGTCTCTTTTTGTTCAATGCAAAGAAACATGTATTTGTCAACATTTCTCCCAAGAGGCCTTTCCAAATTAGATGTTCATATTTAAAATCATTAAAATCAATATTCATTAATATATTTGGTTGGATGTTGATTGTTGAGGTATCGTATAGCTATAAGAAAGAGAGTGACAAGTAAAGATAGAACATGGTTGCTGAAAACATAGCCATACAAAAATAAGGTGTCTGGAAAGTGAAGACAGATGTAAGAAAAAATTATCTTTTGTCTACAAAAAATGGAGCCACAATAAGTCCTGGATAAGGCATGTTTTCTCTCCTTCCATGTCCTTTCTCAGGCACCATACATAACTCCACCCAAAATTTTGGTAAATATTCTCAGATATTGGAGCATATGGTGTTGCCTTGGTGCCCTTTTGAAGGGCCTCCCCAGACCCTCTCCAAGAACAATACAGCTTCCTGCAGCTATATATGACTTCATATTTCTCTCTGTAAACAAATCTTGATTGTTTTTGTCCTGTCAGGTCTTAAAGCCGCCACCGAGTCACCCAAAGCACTCCACGTTTTACTTCTTAATTCCTGTTGACATAAACATTGTAATACCAGAGTAATGCAGAATGCCCACAGTAAACATTACACCATCTCACACAATCATGGAGGTCTGTTGTGCATTGTCGATTCATATAATGCACGTCTCCGAGGAAATATGTAAAGTGCTATGGATTCATAACATCTGAAAGTGATCTCAAATTTTAATGGAAGGGCAAAAGCAAGAATGCAAGGTGCACCATTGCAAACATGTATGCTCCCCTTCATGGACATCATCAGTCTGCTGAAAATGTGATATACAATGTAAAATTTGAAATTTTCTGTAAGATTAAATGATGGAGTGAAGTGGTTGCACAATTCATTTGAGCTGACATAGCTTGTTGTTGTAAGTTGTGATAATTTGTCCTTTGTCATAACTTAAAACAACAAAACAAGCTATCAAGTGGGCACACGACGTTAACCCCTACGTTGCTAATTGGTGGAGGGCTGGTCTGTTGTCACGTAATATATGTATGGTAGAGATTATGTCGCCCAAACGTGAACACGATATCGGGGTTTTTTTACAACATTGCCACTACGTCGCAAGCTAACGTCGAACTCCTGACATTGCCTCACAATATTGTAAAACGTCGCCACAACGTTGCATGTTAACGTCATATCTTTGACGTTGCTTCACAACGTTGTGTGACATAATTTCAACCATACAATTCTACGTCACTTGACAAAAAGTGTGACGTCGTTGCAATGTTGCTGCAAAGTCGATGTGCCCATGGGGTATATGTCTGCTCAAAGGAACGTGCAACCATCTCACCCAGTCATTTAATTTGACAGAAATTTCAAATTTTACAGTGAAGAATGCAAGGTACACTATTGCAAACATGTATGCCCTCCTTCATGGACATCATCAGTCAGCTGAAAATGTGATATAGGTTAATGTATGATCACTTTTATGGACATCGTCAGCTGAGAATGTGGTATGCGCAGCAAAGATACTGAATGTCACCATCTGACATCTTCATAGCCTTGTTGAATCTTATTTTGTTGTGTAGAGTCTCAACAATCTACCAACAGAGGAAGATGGCAAGACTCTTGAGCAACATGTATGTACTTTCCTAAACTTTACAGAGTGCATTGATGGATAGCTGGTGAATGACTAGTTGCTTGTGTGGCTCCTGTGGCAGCAAAGCTTGTGCTGATTCTAAAATCTTAAAAAATTCCAACATCTGACTTTTGATGGGTTGACTTTTTGAGGAATGGCCACAACACAGGGCTGCTTGTAGCATACTTCAAAGGGGCTGAAACAGCCTGAAAGGAAGCTCAGGGTGTGTTTATTCCTTGTGACTGGGTGTTTATGAATGCACAGGGCCTGTCTGCTGGCACTCTGCTGGCACTCTGCTGCAGGAATACTTGACCATATCCCAGGTCGTCTGCAGGCCCTTGTCTTCAAGTTGCCACATTCTGAAAGTGCACAACAACTTGGATGGCCTCTGGCTGTTTCTGTAGCACTGCCATTTCACACTCACTCAGCCTCCTCTGCGGCCTCCTCTGCAGTCTCCTTCTTGCAGCCATCATGAACTATGCTTCAGGGCAACACCTATTTACCTCCAAGACATCTCTTTTTGCCTCCCTTTTGCCTCCTTTTTGCCTCTTGCCAAACTTTTTTTCCAACTTTTTACCCTTCTCCGTTCGTCTGATGCCTCCGTGATGCCTTTTGCAAGCCACATGCAATGCACCGTTCCTCCAACCTTGAAACTTCTCCAAACTTTTTTTGGCGGCATCAAAACTTCCTCAACTTCTGATCGGTGACATCGCATCCTTTGTGAAATGACAACCTCTGACCTTCATATGTAATACGTATGTAATACGAAACATTGTGATATATGCATCTGTGTAACTTCATAGACTTTATACGATAGCTTTGTCAATGCTTCTCTTACTCGTCCACAGCCCCATGCTCAGTTACCATCTTGAAGGTGTGCCAAAATGGGCTTCATATGTACTGCATTGGGCTTCCAACCATTGTTTCCTGGTTTCAATTTCAGCCAAGGCCCTGTGATGTTAGATGGCTCTTTTGATGTGTTTCTGTTTATCAGTCAAATCATTGTTGAGTCTTTCGACTCTCTATAGTCACACTTTTTTTAATGGACCACCAAGTTAGTGAAACACTCAAAACAACCAAGCTTATCTGTCTTTTAGTTTCCTTTTATGCTTTGCTCCTCTTGTGAGACCATCTGCATGAGATGTCTGATTGTAGACTTCAGCCGTCCTCTCATCTTTCTTGTGTTTCTTCCTCAACCTCCTGAGAGTCCCAGCCCCGCTTCTATCCGAAGGGTCCAGAGGAGTCCAGATTCCAGCATTTCAAGTGGCAGGCATCCACAGGCAGACATCCTCATACTTGGTGCATAGCCCAAGGCACCATCTCAAGTACTGCGGGACAAAAATATGAGGGTGACCATCCTTTCTTTATTTCTTCAAGTGTCCCTTTTTACCTTTTCCCGCCATATCGCGCATCAGACACTCGAATCGATATAAATCACGCAAAGAAAAACTGGTTCGGAACGATCCTTATCGATGGTCAATGGCCTCTCACGAAGATATATGGTTCACTGACGCAGCAAAAATATCCCACCGACGTAGTATCATCTGCTTATATACAGTTTTTGCAAGTGTTTTCCTATTTTGTCTCTTAAAATCTGAGTCATTTCATGTCTTTAGTTTATTTTGACAGATATTCTGGTTTGGTTTTTGTGATCAATCGGAAATTACGAAGAACTGGACAATGAATCATGCATTAATTAACAAGTTTCTTCATGATTGATTTTTTGTGCCAGTTTATTAGTTATTGGTTTGCCATTGCTTCTTAATTTCGTAATGAAAGTGAAATGACCAATCAGTCATAAGGCCCCTACAATCTATGAGTAAAATTACCTTTTGATTCAGCATATATGAATTTCTACAATAGTAGTTAGCATTTTCATTTGGGCTGAACATGAACCTGCCAGCAGTGCTAGTTCCTCCAAGGGCTGAACCAATAGTTATCAAAAATCTGTCCTGTGTTTAAATTTGGAAAAGGGCGGTTCGTTTGTTACATCATGTAATCAGGGGGATTTATTTGTTTTAGGTGACCTTGTGCCTTTCTCAAGGGGTGAAGCAGCTTTTTCTGTGTGACGCACCAAGTGGAGGTTTTTTGTTTCAAGATAAGCAGATAATTTTATCAAGACGAAATTGATTGTTTTACGAATCGAAAGAAGACAAGACAGCCTCACTGATAGTGTTGATACTTTCCAGGCCCTTAATTTGTCTTCAGTGAAAAAAGCCTCCAATGACAAACAAACATTTGGATCAAGGAGGAAAAAATTATCAGCTTTTCAATAAAAACTGGGCAGAGCACTTGCACAAAATCTTGAGAGAAAAAAATTAAAATGGTTACATGTGAAAGTGTAGCAGAAACATCCATTGCACAATCATTTGAAGGATGGAAGTGAAGATGCTTGGGGATGGCCTTGTTGTAGGTGTTGGCATACCAGGTGGCAATTGCAAAGTACATGCATCTTGTTGTGTGATTCCTTCTTTTGATCAATGATTCCCACTTGTGTGAATTTCTCCTGTGTTATTCCCAAAATGAGTCACAAGTGGAACATGGTTTTTCTGGATGGTTATAAGTTGAGCGGAGAATGAAGAGTGACAGCATACTTGGTGTCGGGTATTAAAAAGTGAATTAATGAATTTAGCGTTTTGTCTAGTTTTCCAGAAGAGCGGTGAGCTGTTTTATTGAGCAATGCATCAATGGCAGGGGGGTAATTGGACATTGTCAGCCTGCCAAGCTGCAGTTGAGCAAGATGCAACTTTTTTGCAATAAATGTGGGCATTCCTGATCGACCAGCCATTGTACAGGGTGATGGATTAGTGCCCAGCAATGTTTCACTTGTAGTTGCTCCTCTCCTTTTCCTCTTCTGCTCCTCTTCGACACTTTCGCATCCGACTCTGCTTTGCCTCTTGCCGTTGTCCGTCTCGATTCCGCTCTCAGTGTTCTGTCATTGCTCTGCCTCTGGCTGACTGTTGCTGTTTTGTCTTTTGAAAGTTGTTTCAGTTGCTTATGAGTGATGGTCTGATGGACTATTTTGGTGATGAAATTGACTTAAGTTTAAGTAAATGTTACATCAACTATGTATCAATCACATGCCTGTGATATGATGTCTGCCAACTTTATCATCCTGTGTTCGCAACTGTTCCATTGTCATTTAGGAAAGCATTGTGCCAAATTTCAATTTTACTTGTTCCATTGTTTCGACAAATTTTGAAAACCAGAACAAGACTAAGTTTACTAAGTGTTCTGTTGTGAAACTCGTCAAAACTTATAAGGTTCTAGAAGACATTTTTCTGGAGCTGCTATGTCTTTTCCTTTCTGAAGGTCACCTTAAAATTTCAATGCAGATTTTTGAAATAGACTCTTGTTGTCTGCCAGTTAAAAGGGTAACCAACCTGAACAACACAACATTGTAAATGGAAGGATCAACCAACAAGACAAAACTGATGTGTACCTGATAAATCAAGGTGTGTCAACACTTAAGTGCCATGAAATAATAAATGTGATGAAGATCCATTTAGGTGCACTCGATTGGATTGACGTTAATGTGGCAGTTAGTTAAATCC
The DNA here is from genome assembly GCA_026936325.1 of Platynereis dumerilii. NCBI lineage: Eukaryota > Metazoa > Annelida > Polychaeta > Phyllodocida > Nereididae > Platynereis > Platynereis dumerilii. The sequence continues at coordinate 92,556,480 of JAPTHN010000002.1, forward strand.
CAGTGGCTGACCATGTGTGGGGTTAAAACAAGATGGCTGCTGGAGGGTGCTGGAGGGCATTATGTATAATTTATATGTGAATGAGAATGGTCCAAGAAAGTGGTCATAGGGCAGTCATAGATTTTGGTCTTAGAGACTGACCAGAGAAGGGGGGAACTGGACTGTCCAGGACACTGCAGGGTGACAAAGCAAATGGAGTGGGATGAAGTGCAGGCCCACCCTATCAGAAGGGTGATCAGCCTCTACAACATGCCAATGCCATGCCATCCATCTTGCCAAGGGGTGTCTAATTATTGCCCCTTCTGTGACCCGTCACTGTCACCCTCCCTATCAAGCCCATGATCCTGTTTAGGTCCGTAATATATCTATTCCCTTTCTAAGGTCCACAAACAACATGGGCAACCAGAGGCAACTGGATGCAACTGTATAGGCAAGGCTAATGGAGGTCTTTCCCTGGTCACCATAAGAAGGCCCAGCCATTTTAGCTCTAATCCCATAGGACTTTAGGTGGGCCTCACCCAAGAAACAGTCAGTTGCATGACACAAAAGATCACGTTATCAATGACTGCATGACCCGGGTGCCACACTCTGTCCTAAGCTTCATGCAGTAAAGCGGTCAGTCGCGGTCTGTTTTGTGTCATCATAAAGATCAATGGTCATAAATTTACCTGCCATCATAAACAATATTGAACATGATTCATACACAATATCTGTTTCGGAAAAAAAAGCAATTACCCTAAGTATTTAGGGGATATGACCAGTCTAGGCATCATTGTCAGTGCAATGGATATATATAAATATATAGTTGCCAAAAGCCTGTCTTGATTGTTGCGACTAAAAATATTTGTTAATCTACGCATAAAGTTGCCTTTGTTTTTTGAGCACTTTCTTCAGAATTGTTTAACATACCTACCAAAAATTTCTCACTGATGCCCTTCAACTGTGTTTGTTTGAAGCAAGGTTGCAATTTTGTCGATTGGAAACAAGTTTTTTCCAACATGACCATTCGGCTCAATTTGATTCTCAAGTTGCGACTTAAACTTTAAGTTTAACTTTGGCTCTGGATTCGTTTCAGGTCCGGGGACTTACAATTACAACGGACTGGGATCGCAGAGCTTGAGGAAGGCTTATCTGGGAAGCAGCCAGAAAGGAGCGTTCGGGACCACCTCGGTTCGAATCGTGCCAATGACAAAACCCACAGAAGTAGACGCTCCTGGTCCGTCTCATTACCAAGTCAATCCCAAACCTTTCAAAGTAAGACAACCCCAGCAGTCCTTCTTCTTCTCTTCCCTGACCAACAGAAATGGAGATGCCACTGTCTTGAAGGTAAGCCCTTTTTTCGCATTTCTCCCAATGTCAATCTTCTGGTTTCAGTCACACAATGAGAATAGGTTTTTCATTAGGCATAATTTCATCAGTGACCATAGTGCTGGAACACAGAAAATAGACATTTGAATGTTTTGTGTATTTTTCATTTTGGTTGTGACATAGAAGTTTATCTGAAATAAATTACGGTTTGGAATTTAAAATCTGATGAGCATTATGTAAAATGGTACAATTCTCCGCTTCCAAGGCCAATATGCAATTGTCCATTTATAGTGTCTTCATCCTGGAGCAAAACAACTCAATACAGCATATGTTTCGAAACAATATATTCCAAAAAATGTCGCAGTGACTTCTTGTCAATAAGGCTCGTTGAATGCGAAATCTGTTTGTGTGGTCTCCTGTTGTTAAGGTCACGTTTGTTTTAACTTTTCTTTGGTCTCGGAGACCTTTGTTAGAATGGAATACTTGTATCTGTATGTTAAATGCTTGAGAATCACTTAGTTTCTTGTTTCCGTTCTCTTTTGGATTGCTTTGGAAAGCCTGTTGTTCAGTTGCTTCTTGCAGAAGATTGCACTGAAGAGGCGGTTGACGTGTGGCCAATTGACTTCTCAGATATGTAAGCAAGTTGTATATTTGTTGTGTTGTCGAGAAAGGACCGTTGCAGCGAATTGCAACTTTGATGTGAAGAGAGCGGCTCCAGTTTCTAGAAAGCCATTAAGAGCAGTTTGCTTACCACTCGAGGCTTATTCCTGGACAACAAGAGTGAAAGCAACCGAAGAGAGATGCATGGGGGACAGACGGACGGACCAGCGCAGGGCAAACAAGATGTATATGACAAAAGCTGATCGCCTTGTCCCCCAGTTGTCCGCCGGTTGTCCCCATGTCAGTCTAACAGGAAGCACTCCCAAGAAAGTTTAGCTTCGTTTAGCTTCGTTTCCAGCAGATTTGCATGGGCTGATCCAAGAATGGCCCAACGCAGAGTCAACAGAGCCGTATTTGTTCATGTTTCCAATGCTGATTGGCCAAAGACAACCAGGTCTCGCGTTACACGTGAACAAACAGCGAGATTTCACATCTGACCTGTGGCCGGGATCCATCAAGATTTCCCCTTGGCAAACACTCTCCGCTGTTCCTTTTGACAAAAACTCCTTTTCTCATTGGCGCCGGCCAGATCGTTAGATCTTGCCGGCTACTCTGTTTTGGACTTGGACACAGGGTGGGTCATGGCGTGGACGTTGCGTTGTTTTGATCTCGTGGACGGTAGTTCGTTGCATATCCACTAGAGGGACGAGGGTGCCGCGATCAGCGCCATTTTGCCTCTGGTGGAATGTTATGGAACTACGAAAATAAATGAAGTCAGTTTAAGGCTGCTTTCATCAATGATGGCAAGCAATGATGGCAAGGGCAAGCAATGCCAATGATGGCAAATTGCCATTGAGAATAGCTCAGAGGGGTGAACTCTGAAGTCAGCAGTGAAGTGTCAAAGCTAATTGCACTTTGCTGTGATTGTGATGCTGACTCAGGTACTACACATTGACATGCATTACCAGGTAACTGCTATTAGTTTAGGCCTATTGTGTAAGCAAGTTCCAATTTAATAAATATGTATTAAACATTAAACCTAAACTAAAATTTCCCACAAAACTTTCACTTAAATTGTGAAAATATATGAGTTTTGTCTAATATTTCATGAAGAAAGTAAAGCAATTATTTTCTGTGAAGAACTGACATTGATTTTGGCGTTATTCTCTATAATAGGGCCAACATCATTGATAGTTTGAAAAAACACTCATAAGTCTTGTTTTGTCATTTTATAAATTCAGCTCGATTTTTCTCTACTTCCTTCTCTTTTAAACGTGTTTGTTGACACCTTTTCTGAAGCCTTTCTTTTTACTTATAAATAAATCATCTTTATGCCCTCTGGCAAACAGATGCATACCTACATGGCTCAAACAAGACCCATAAGCAGTAGTGATAGCAAGTGACTTGAAGTGAGAGACATACAATGTATATAGGCCTATTGGGAAAATATTACGGCGCCATTTCGTCCCTGTGGGACAGCATTCATCTAGTTATGACTTGAATTTGCCCGACTGTAATCTGTCATGTTATGTCATTGTCTCCCAATGAATTCCACGATGAGAACTTCATATGATTAAACAAGGATTTGCCTCTGAGCCGCTCCTCACCGCAAACAAGCTCTCCCTTCGGATGGATCACTGTCATCTTTGCAAATATTGAATAACTGTTAGTATATTTTGCCAAGGGGGAACTGCAAGGAATTTTGAAAGAACATCAAACTTAACTGATTCGTTTTGAGGGAGAATTAATCTCACCCCGGGAACTCACTTTAGTCCGAGCCCATGGGACATTAAATGGAGGCGGGTTGTATCCAGTGTTCTATGCTGGGGCAACTGAAAGACCCTGGGCATCCCTGAATTAATAGGGTATGTGCCAGACTCAGTCTTCTCATCTCATCAGCATACGGCGATCGCCTGCCTCGATATAGCCCACTAAGGTGCTGCAGAGGCGTTAAACACAAACAAACAAACAAACAATTTTGAGGGAGAATTTCTCTTTTCGCAAGTGAAATTCTACTTCTGTTGCATGTCTTTTTGTCGCTTTTGGTATTTTTTCCTTCTTATTTCTCCCTAGCATACATGGAGAGGGATTATGTTGTATGTAGCATTGTAGCTATGATTTGTCATTGCTGATAGATCTGTCATTATGGTATTTATGGGTTCTCAATACTCACAAATGACCTGATTGATACCCATAACCCTATAACCCAATGTGTATGGAGGAAATTAGTAAGTAACCACTGGATGTTAGTAATGATACTATTGTGTGTGTGGTCGTAACTCAATAATGCTCATGTGATAGGTGTAATTTTCTGTAGGCCTCTGGGACAGTGGGGTGATTAGTATCTTGGGGTAAGGTAGAGCTAACCAGTAGCAAGGAGGGTAGCAAAGCAATTGTTGACTCTGCAGATAACTTCCTGCTGTTGCAGTCCACCCCATGTAATTCTACACCCCACCTGTCAATCGCACAAAACACGAATGATTAATTATATTTGACCAAATTCCATAATTCTTTGCATTGACTTTAATCGCACAAATCTGATCTCCGGCAACGGAAAGCTTCAGATTCAGACAACCGACCCTTTTTTCATGGTCCCTTTTCATTCTTTATTTTAAAACCCATTAAAAGAGTGATTCTAGCTTTTGAGGGATTACCAATTTTTTTCTGGGTGTCCCAACCATTTGTTCAGGTCTTTAACCCAATGCCAGATCCAGACTTCTGTGATAGATTGTAGTCGAAAAAGAGGAATTTGCGTCATTTGAAGCCGCTTCCATCATGTTGGAAAGTATTAGCAAAAGGCATATTCATCATCACATAATCTTGTCGCTTGTATGAAATTTGAACACTTTTATGAACCTTTCAATATATATTCCAAAATAAAGCAGATTGATGATTTTGTATGAGAGTTGTAACATGGACATGGTACTTTGTAATGTCATCTTCTCAAAATGTGCAATGTGAAAATTCTTTGTAACTGTGATTCAGAATGCAGTAATTTTTCTCTGATTTAAAAAAATGTGATGTGCTTCGGAAGAAAATACAAAATAATTTCATGACGTGATGTATTAATTTTTAAAAATTAAAAAGATGTTACAAACTTTGTGTTTGGTGACAGGTGTGTTGATTTCTTGGGCATGCGATTGAAATGCAGCAGAATGTCTGGATTTTGGTTGTTTTCTGAAGATGTTATTTCAATACAGAGAAGACGAAAGTTTCTTTTCGCATGAGATGCAGACTTTTGTCTCAGATCATCACGTAATATTCGAAAGGTATACGCCTCTTCGGAAGCTATCATGCATTTTACCTGTTTATCCGAAGGCTAATTGGCCAAATGTTTCCCTTCAACTCACTTGATAAGAAGCCAACGTTTTTCTTCTAACCATGTTATTGTTAAATTTGCATGTCAGAATTTAAAGCACAAGCAGCTTCAAAGTAAGCCGCCCTTTTGGTGTTGCTGCCATTCTGGGACTGATTGTGACTTTCAATATGTTGAGGCAAATTGAGACATTTTGGTGAAAATAGAATATTTGAGCAGGGAACCTCAAATTGTGTCGCTTGAGAGAGAGGACATCTCAGCCATTGTTTGTGTTCTCTGCATTGAAACCTCTCTTTCTGTGGTCATGTAATGATATAGTTGTCTTTCAAGAGGAGGTCACCCATATAGGACTCTGCGAGTTCCAAGTTAGCGGTTGAGATTTAAAATTATTTCAAATTCCAAAGTGATCTTTCACTACTGAATCACTATAGGCAATTGTTTGTCGCCGCAACAGTCCTCTGTCAGGAAATATCTTTCTTACTAACTGCACTTATATTAAGTTATATATTAAGTTATATAGTAACCTGCATGCATATTTGGCAAAGTAACTTGTGCTACTGCAGCAGTGCTGCTGTCTCCTTCCCATCAGTTCTGCCTCTCCTGCCTCCCCGCATCTCTTGCGCATCTTCCGACGTCTTGAGGTCTCAGCTGCATCAACCGAAATCACGCAACCTCTGAAACTCTCGGCATCCCCCGATTCCCCTCGCAGGCATCATCACAGCCCCAACAGCCACATACACGTAGTATGTTGCTGCATTGTTTTCATAGATTGAGTTGCTGTCTCCTATGTCTGCCTCTTATGTCTTTCTCTTCCAACAACTCCCCACAATAACATGCATGATTCTGTATGGCATGCATTTTCTCCTTTTACTTAGTTTTGTCTCAAGCCTCCCTCAGGTGTGTCCCTTCAGGTGTATTCTATGAATCTGACTCCACAAAATGTTGGCTAAGATAACTTGCATCGTCATGAATATTCTTCCAGTCACGACTTGAATTCAAAGAAGAATGATTCTGGTATATACTTTCTAACAAAAACAATATGACAAGAAATAAAGAAACATAATAAAGTAACCCTCTTTGAAACTTTAAGACAACTTTTTTCGATGGCGAAATGAACAATTACTCCGTAACTCTTTCTTCGTACTTACGATTATTTATGCATTTTGCATGTCAAGATGCAAATTGTATTTTTCTGAACAGTTAGAACCATGTTATCTTGCCTTTTTGGCGAGATTTTAAAACAAAAATGACGTCCCCTCCCATGTAGCCTATTGTAAATGTTGTTCAAATATAACAATGTGTGACTCACAGTGTTAACATCAATAGCTTTGATGGGAAAATGTAAATGTAAGAGGTATTCTGATTCGCACACTGTCAGACAGACAGAGAGAATGTGACTCTGACAGATAGACAAACTTAGTGACACACAGACAAACTTAGTGGCAGTGTGTCTACATCGAATCCATGTTTACTGAGTCCAGAGAGTCTGACAGAGACATTTGGACAAAGTTCAACCATGGATCAATGTAATCTTCCCTGACGTTTCTACAACTTAGGATAATGAAGGGTTTTTACCCTGCTAAGATACCCCCTGCTTAGGCCCATGCTTGGGGTTTTTTGGGTACCTTGAACAGTGGACACAAGAAAATTCGACTCCAAGTTAAACAGTCATCAATCATGGCATTTCTTTGTTAGGACTTTTTTGACAGCCCTCTTAGTGTCATGTGCATGACATACATGTGATTAATTCATGGACCTTTTCTATAAAAGAGAAATTTAGAATTCAGTCACGTGACCAAGAGGTCAATAGGTTATACATGGATAAAGCTGATGGCTGTATTATATTGCACAATAAAAAATTACTTTTTGGGTTATTTTTTTAAAGTCAATTTACAATTTACTGTGCATTGAGTGGGGGTCCATTCTTAACAACATTGCTTTTAACTTCAGCTCTCCTCACATGGATGCTGTTCTTGGATTTTAGTGGAGCTACAGAAAGAAGATGAAACAAAAATAACATTTGATCATCAGGCTCAGCATCACAAAGACCAGAGGGGCACAAAATGACAAATGTGCAAGAAGGTTATCTTAGCTGGAAACATCTTCAAAAGACACATAATATCCCAGACTTCAATAGGAGCTTTAACCAAGGTGTCTATGACAAGTATGACACGTTGAGCATCTAGGATGTCAGTGAGGCAATGTGATGCTCAACTGTCTGTCACCACTTGGACATTTTACCCCACTTTACTTGGCCCTTGTCCTTTTAGAAAGATAGCTGGTTGGTTGTAAACTCTTCTATCAAGTAGAAGGACCTGTCAACCAGGTCTGAAACATGCACTGAAAAAACACTTTGTCTAAAAATAGACAAATTTTGTCTGGATTTACACAAAATGACATGTTAGCTGGTGTCCGTCCAAAGTCTTGTCTATTCCAGACAAAATGAAATGTGTGATATTTTAGACAATAATTTTGTCTAAAAAATTTCGTGTAAACCAACAAAATGTATTGTCTGCTTTGCACATCTAAACTGTCAGAATATGAGTTAATTTTATGATAGATATTTGTCTGTTGCAACATAGACTTGGTTTAGAATTTTCTCTGTTTTGACACAGGCCATTGCTTGATTTAGCATAGACTTTGTTTAGATTTTTGTCTATTTCAGCACAGATCATTGTCTGAGGTAACAATGTATTTGTTCAGAATTTTGTCTGTTCCAGCACATGCCCTTGTGCATAATAACATAGCCTTTGTTCAGAATTTTGTCTATTTCAGCACATGCCCTTGTTTAAAATAACATAGCCTTTGTTCAGAATTTTGTCTGTTCCAGCACATGTCCTTGTGCATAATAACATAGACTTTGTTAAGAATTTTGTCTATTTCAGCACATGCCCTTGTTTAAAATAACAAAGCCTTTGTTCAGAATTTTGTCTATTTCAACACGTGCCCTTGTTTAAAATAACATAGCCTTTGTTCAGAAGTTTGTCTGTTCCAGCACATGCCCTTGTGTATAATAACATAGCCTTTGTCAGAATTGTGTCTATTTCGGCACATGCTCTTGTGTACAGCAACATGGCCTTTCTTCAGAATTTTGTCCATTACAGCACAGATCATCGTCTGAATTAACAATTACTAAATTTATGCGCAGTCAATGAATCCATAGCCCTTTAGATATAGATAAACAAGGTATATTTCATTCTAGAAAATGCAATGATAACCAAAACAAGATTTCCATTGATTATATGAATGTTTAATTAAAAAATAGCAAATAATGATACAGTGTACAGTACTTGAGGTATTATTAATCATATGCTTAGAAAAGAGTCAATATGTATTTTCTATAAATCATAAAGATATTTGCATAGTTCTTTCACAATATGAATGTACAAATCGAATAAAGTTTATAATTATGATTGGTCTACATACCCATCCCGAATAAAAATGTCCTTAATTTTAATGGGCAAGTCATAAATAATGTTTTCCAATTCAAGCAGATCATGTATTATACTGCTGCGCTTCGACAATGCTGCAGCTGCGTAGAGCAGGAAATTGTTGCTACCATGTGACACCTCCTTTGCTAAAGGAATCTTTCTCAATCCCGCATATTCATCCATGCTTGGTCCCACCTGAATAGTAATAGATAAGAAAAGAAAGAGTGAATTACACCATCCATATTTGTATGTATTGATCCTTATTTTGTTATTTGTCAGTCATTTTCATGCAAGTAGAGCATCATTTAAACCTTCGCATGCTAATAGACTACAACCCAGGTTGTTTTGCAATACCACATGAAGAAGAAGTGTATATAAACCATGCAGTATATATTGTGGTATACCCAATGGTTCTTTTTGCATAAAGAGATTTGTTGGTGGTGTTATTACATTGTTTACCTTTGGGAATCATGTCTAGGCAAATTCAACTGACTAGTATAGATCATCTGAGCGAAATTTAGCTCTCTTGTGAATTGTATAATTGGGCAAGAATAAGATCAAATGTTTGTACGATGTTATTTTGATATGCACCCCCACTCATGAAGAGATCTTGAGTCCTCTGTACCCACTCATGTAATTATGTAATTTATTAATTTATTAATTAAACAGTTTTTCTTGAGTAACCACTACAATGTTACCAATATAATTTGAGGCTAAACTTGTCGCAACACAACAACATCAGCCAAAAATGACATTTGCAACATCAGAAGATTGTTGCAAGTTGTCGTCGGGCACATCTTAAACACCACGAACATTGTAACCAAATACAAAACTTACTAGTTTGAAATCCACAAAATATTCCATGGTCTCTGTAAGTTGCCATTTTAGCCACGACGTCTGCAAAAAAAGGAATGCTGACCATTTAATGAGGAAAGAAAACGATTTACCAAATAACATTCTGCAACTATACCAATTAGGTAAACTAGATTTGTGTGTATTGAGAAAATCAACAGATATGTAGCGTAATTCGAAATGTATTGGTATTTATTGACCATATTTGAAATATACAATATATTATTTCTAATTTTTGTCGAACAAGTGCCATACACATACTCCAGTCTTGTATGTCTTTTTAAATTGTTCACCCACAGAACATATTTAATTTACAAAAAAACTATGTGGAGTTATCCTATTAGTAAAAGTAATCTTGTATAAAACATCTACAATTGGCATAGTTGTAATATAAAAAAGATAAAGGTGCTGCCCAAGGTGGCCACACATTATAAATGTTGTGTTGTAACTCTACTCTGTAAAATAATAAATAGTTATAGCCACCTTCCTAATTCTTTGCGATGTGCTCCTTTCTTACCTGCTTATAAATCAATTCCATCATTTGCAATTTCAAGATCATCTCTTTCAGTCTATTATTGAACTTTTGGTGTAGCTTTGACAGCAGCGCTGGTGCCATTCTCTCCCATTTCCCGGCAAAATTATCGAAATGTCTGGCCAACTAGTTGAGAAATCGTTGTCACTCTGAAATAAACAATTACAAGTATTGAATACAGACAGAAACAAAACTGAAGTTGTCCTACTACTGTCTTTGCATGAGTAGAAATTCATAAGCAAAGAGCAAAATCAAGGCTTTAGTAATGCATGACTGATGTGTCACATGATCAGCTACAAGAGAACATACACTCAAGACTGACCAGTGCTCACAACATTCTACAACAAACACACACACTATTTTAAAAAATGCACTGTAGACTTTAATGATCACACAGGACATGTTATCTTATTCATTATAATGCTTTTATAACCCTGCCCAGTTCCCATCTCCTTCAATTTCAGAGTACTGTATTACAAGCCCTCACTTATATGTACATGTAATGAACCATGTCCCGTGTACCACACACACTACTACCATCCCAATCGTGTCCATAGGCACAGGAGGTCAATACATTTTGGGGGGCTGCCCAAAAAATATCGTCGAAATTGCCCCAAAATCTAAGTTCACAAAATATTCAGCCCGAAACCACCTGAAAAATTTATATTTCAAATTTCATTTTTGGGGGTCTGCAGCCCCCCTGGCCCCTACATCTATGAATGTACCATTTCCAACTATTCCAAACATACTACACATACAGATGGCTTTAGCCCGATATCTATGCACTAGCCCTGTACCTATCTTCAATGTCAACCAAACATGACCAATTTTCAACATCCATACAATATGCACTAACCCTAAACCTATCAACTATCTCAAGCACCAATGTCCAACATCTATGCACTAACCCTTTACCTGTCCTTAAGGCTTAAGTATCCCAAACAGTAATAATAGTCAATTTTCCACTTAAAATCTGTTATAAATCACATTTGGTTCATGCATGCAATCAAAAATAATTAAAGCAAATCTTTAACTTACCTTTACATATTTCAGTCAGCTCCAGCAAACCCCACAATGTGAACTTCCCAGTGACAAATGTACTTTTAACCAAGCTTGCAACATGCTTTTCTTTTGCTAACAAATATGTTGTCAGTCTGAGTCAGTACACTTCTTAAGTGAAGCTTGATGACTTTAAAATCTAAACGAGGTCAGTTTTGATCCAGTTTAATTGTTTGCCATGTTGGCCAACAAAACAAAACATTTATAAAGAAGATTAGTCTTGTACCAAGCAAAAAAGTATCCAATATTTTGTGTGGAATTTTGTGTGAAATATCAGACAAATTGGAAGTTGCTGGATCAACAGTGTGCTTTATGCTGTTGTACAACACTGCTTGTCTGTGTTACACATTATTTTGACTGGAATACACAAAGCCCATTTTACACATAGATTTTGTCTGCTATTTTACACAAAGTGTTTTTTCAGTGTGGGCTCTGCTTTGGTCAGTTGACATCAGTTGAGTTGTTGAAAAGCATGCTCTACAGAGATCTCAGGCACAAAGGTGGCTATAGGCTCAAGCAAATTCCAATCAACATGCTCCATTTAATTTCTAAAATATATTTATTTATTCTTGTATTTGCCAGTTAATATTATCAGGGTTGTGTTTGAGCCTCATCCCCTTCATTTTTTTGTCAAAAAGAAGGTTTCCCCAGTATGTAATATCTGGAGCCAACTTTGTAGAAGTTTTCTTGATGGTTCCAATAGATACAAACTACAAACTCTCATGGAGTGATTTCATTAGCTCATTAGTGAGGCTTGTGGTACATTTAAGAAAAACCTCAGGAAATTGTAAAATCTTTCTTGTGCCATCAGAAGTTTGAGCAACATTTTCCAATTAAAGTGCCTCTTTGGGGAGTGGACATGAATTCCTGTTTTGATCTATCCCTCATTGAAGGATTAAAGTTTTCAATCGAGGAATTTATGACCCGGGCGATTTCTGACAGATTGCTCATTACCGTTGTGTGTCCGTCTGTCCTTTTTTGCTGCTCTTTTGAGTCGCTCTTTTGAGTTTCTCTTTGATTTCTTAATTAGGATGCTGGCAGCATTTCCTGTTCTTGGTCCGCCATGTTTCTTGTGTTTGTTCATTGACTTATAGCAGCTCAAACTGAGCTTAAACTGCCTGCTATTCCATCATAACATGTTCTTCAATGTTTACCCGAACTTAATCCATCATTAAATTTGATAAAAATAATCAGACAGTCGGCTAAATTGGCACATTGAGCAAAGACAAGATGCTGACGTCACATGACTGATGACGCGCAGACTGGTCACATGACAAACAGTGATCATGTGACTGATGCTGTCATCAGATTCTGTCATCAGACCTTTAGCTTGGTCTTATGGATGCTCAGATAAATGTCTGCCTCCTTTCTTATCTGTCTGATATCTTCATCCAAACTAAGTTCATCTCAATGACTTTAATTACTGCTTCATCCTCCCTGGGCATTTGATTGATCACATGATTCACTCGCTGATTGATTTTCCTTTGGGGGAATATTTGTGTTTTTGGCCATGTTGGATCTTCATGTATGCTTTGCTTTTAAATAATGAAGGGATCAAAGACCGGTGCAGTTTTATCGACATAGGTATTTCCTGTTACAGTATCAATTACGGCTTTATATTGGAAAAATATCAGGGATGTAACGGATGACAATATAAAAGTCAATATTTCTTTTGTGTGCTTTGGGTTAGAAAATAAACAACAGTTACTTATCTCTGTCTTCAAATATCTAGGAAGTAAGTTAATAAACTCTCTTGATGAAGTAAGAGTTTCTGTGATGTTATCATGGAAATAAATGATAGCGAAGTAACATTTGGACATCAAATGCCATTGGAGATAATGGTTGAAATATCTGCTCCTTGCAGTAAACCATGATGAAGCCAGCAGCGGGGAAAGTAACTTTTTTCCTTCTCATTGCTCCCATGTTCTAATCCATCACACAAACACCCACATTCTGACTTTTTGTTAACTTTTCCTAATTGATTGTTTACAATGTTTGAGAATTTGAAAGTTAAGGGAATGATAGAACTTCAAAGCAACTTTTTTGCTGAATTGTCTTTAACTGTTATGTCCAACATTTGTCGAAGACTGTAAGGTTCATATCACTTGGGATACAATGAAGGAGAATAGAATAGAATTGTAGGCCTGTAGAATACATTATAATTTAATAAATGGAATAGAATATAATAAAATATATATGTTGCCGGTTAGCTTTTCATTTTTTGTGTGGTTTAATTTCTGATACTGTTTGCATGTCAGTACAATGAACTAATTCAGTTGTCAGTTTGCCAGATCTTATGGCTGTGAAGATAATACTCACTTGATGTTATTTCTTACCATAGCATATAGCTACTTGTGTACAAACATGGGTTTGACCCTTGACTGTGTCAGTCACCAAGTGTCTCTCATGTGGTTTTGTGAGCATGTATCTTGTGAGCATGTATCTCGTCTGTTGAGCCTTGAAGTGAATCTGTTCCTGAACCCTGTTCTTGTGTTCATTTGATGACACTCCTGTCATCACGTCTACCCTAAGATGCTTCTGAGGACATTGTAAAGACCTGGCATCCTGCTCTTTGTTGGGGGATCTTTGTGAGGGGATCATGCCCTCCAGCAGGGTACAGCACCCCCTCCATGGAGTCATGGACTGTGATCCTTGCTTTAGGGTCTTTCCAGAATTCCACTATGACCCCATGGATTCTACACAATATACTTGTGCCTCAGTTGCTACATTGTGTTTAGATACACCATGTACTCTGACATTACTCTATCACTGCATTACTGATGTTTCTATGGCCTTTGGTTAAATCGGTTTGGAGATATATGGATTACTATTTCGGTTGCCTTGGAAAGTTAACTTTTGTGCTTCGTATTCTTTCTCTAGTACATCCCTTTTAGGTATTGTACACACCGCCATGCAGGCATACAATTTTTGGTGAAGCTTTGCTCTACATGTCACTTTGTGGAATACCTGTATTGTTATTGTTTACTTGGTATTTAGCTTTTTTACCTCATAAACTGTTCCAATGCCTTGAATTCTGGAACAGTATGCTTCTGCCATAGGTCTATAGCCCTATACAGTACTAACTTACTATTGTGTCCCATAGCGCCGGGGATGCTCAATTGTAGATTGTTAGGTCTCCTTTTCGCCCATTTAAACAGTCTTACATGACCGTCCTCCGCAGCAAGTTGCTGTGGCTTTCGGTGGCTTTCGGCAAAGACTTTCTGCAAAGGCTTTCGTTGGTTTTCAGAAACGGGGAGGATTACAAGAGCCATTTGGGGTGTACGGGGGATTGTGAAACAGAAGCTTTAGCATGATAAATGAGTCGCAGAGCCATGTCACATTGCTGGGGTACAAGCAACCCCAATCTACCCCTCCCTCCATCACTCTAGTCCTGCAGGCTGCTGCAGTTTGTGCTGCAGTTCAGCTGCAGTTGCTTCCCTGCAGGATGATGGGGTGATCACTGCAGGATGGGGGAGCCTGGGAGTCAACGACAAAGTCGTAAGATGCTTAAAGACAGTCATCTCGGAGGCTGATACTCATAAGCAGTGCTGCAGCCGGTGCAGAAGCACATGATCATAAATTCTGTATAGTAATGTCTTCATTTTTGCAGAATACACTCTCGATGAGTACTGCATGCTCTCATGTTGCCTTTCTTTGAAGTAGGTTGATTCTGTTATAACATTTATTCCGATATAACATTTTGGGTGTGTTTAGACCCTGCTTTTATAGCTTAATCAACCTTTTAAAAGCAGGAACCCAATTACCTTTTTTTCTGTCCCTCTTCAATTTTAAAATTCAAATTCCTTGAAAGCATGATGTTGCCCAATAGTTTTAAGTGGCCTAGAGCATTTTTATGGCCAATTAATAAACAAAAACCCAAATTAGGATGTCGCGATTAATATCCCCCACTTGTATCGTGAGCTGCCCTAGTTGCTTCTTTGGCCTCCGATCAATTTGTTATAATTCCGTGGGAATGCACCCCTCCCCTGCTGATGATTACGTAACGACTAATTGAATCCTCGATTGATCAATAATAATTGGTATGCAATGCTGCCGCGTCCCAGATAAGCATCTACCCAGCCGAAACTCCAGGAAGGAGTGTGTTTTATGGGAACATTGTTATTAAAGATTGGAGATAAGAGTGCGTCTGGGACGATGTCTTGTCGCAGCTTTTCATTTGACGGAAACTTTTTAAAGTCGCTTGTGAAATTGCATTTCAAAAAACCTGAAGAGTTATCGCGATGGGTTGTCACATTTTTCCAAAGTATTGATGAATGTATCAAAGAAAAGAAATTGGCTGTTTAGACTGAACGCCGCCGATGCCAATGGTATTCCTGGTCAATGGTCTTGTACATTTCTAAATCCATAACACCTTGCTTTTCTTCAGAGTAAATAGGTAATAATTGCTCTGTGCGAAATAGATATATTGCTAAAGTTATTATACGCTAACGCTATAGTTTACTTTTACAATTCAAGGAGAATCTACTGCAGTCTGGCAGTTTATTGTTCTGAAGATTGGAGATAAGAGTGCTTCTGGGACTTTGTCTTGTCGCAGCTCTTCATTTGACGGAAACTTTTTATAGTACCGCGCTAGATGTTCTGATGTTGTATACTAATGCTACTATTATAATTTAAGGAGAATCTACCCAATCCAGTGGTTTTATTGTTGTGAAGATCGCAATGTCACAATGATTTGTTCTTGAGGGTGGTTACACTCTAAAAAATTTCAGACAAAATTGGTTTTTTAGATTCAAAATGGTTTTTTGAAAAACCAAATTTCAATGCAAAACCAAAATGGATTTTTTTTTCACGGCCAGTCGAAGATGCTACTCTGCTATCTACTGTTTAGTATGGATGGCAGGGGCCATAAGATGTTGCCATAAACATGAACCAAGAGAGGCATCACGTCAGATTTCCTCAGCGATTCCTCAGCGATTTCTTGTGATTTTTTGTTACGATTTCTTGCTTGGCGTCGCTGTTTTATGCACAACGAGGACCGTGGAAGAGCGGGGCTGTCGCGGCAACTCCTGTGATCTCGGATCAAGTCAATATCATGGCGATCTTATCAAGGAACCTTTTCCCAATCAATGCACTCCAGTAGATCTCTCTTCTTGCAGGTCTGATGAGCGATTCAACTTCCTTGATTGGAGGCCTACACAAGTTGGCTTTGCCAGATTTCCTTCGACATGCCTCCTTGCTACTCGTTTTGGCTTTAGCTCTGGCTTTAGCGGTTAAGCGATTGCGATCAGGGTTTGCTCAATGAATTGCAAGGGTAAATGATCCGCTTTTATGTCATCTTTGATACATTTACTGCGGCAAAGGTTGGACAGCCAAATATTGTGCGGTACCTCTTAAATTGAGATTATCAGGATTGAGGAACATGTTTGAGTTTTACTCTATTCATACACAAAATGTATACGTTACGGAGATCATATAACATGTAGATTTTTTGTGCGTGCAAGTATTTTGAAATTACAACCTTTTTCGACAATGTATCTTGCCCCAAGGGTCAAACTATTGTGTTATTCGATTGACTTACAATCTCACAGGCATGTTCATGCCTTACGTGCATTTGAGCAGTGAAATCTTTTAGGGAAAGTGCATGCATTTCTCAAGCTCAAGGAGTCAAGGGTTTACCCATCTGGTTGCGTTTGCCTTGTGTTTGGCTTGCGGTTCATCCTAATGGTCTCCCCACACGATTTATCCGCTGCTCCAGCCTTGGGAAAGCATTTAAAATCTTGTCTGAACAGTCTGATGGTCGATGGCACATTCCCTGATGCAAAACATATCCCTCGATTTATGGCTTGACTGCTGCCTCAGACTATGGCTGGCGTTGGCTGCATTGTTATCTTGATGTCTTAGTGACTGGAAGCAATGTTACAAACACCCCTCCCCTTCCTCCCCTCCCTCACCGCCTTTTTATTGGAGGTCCCATCCGCAGCAATTGCTTCTTGTTTCGGGTTCGCTCAGATGCCCCACATTCTTAAAAGGCTCCATATTGTCATCTATATCACAAGTTGGATCAACCTTCGGGCGACATTTAGCTCAGCATTTTCTATGTCTCTTTGAGTCTTTCTGTCTATCCACCAAAGTTACCCAGCTGTCTATCTTCATACATTAGTCTATTGATTAGTGATTAGCTGAAACGCATTATTTATCATAGCTGATTGTGTTCCTGTTGAGTGTACATCCTTATTGCACTGATGGTGAATTTTGTGACAATCTAGCAGACTATATTTCAGATCCTCTGCCAGATATTACGTCACCCAATCTACCACCATTGTTTGGTATGATGAGGGATATCCGTATTCAATTCGAGGCAGCCGGAAGTGACGTCATGAATCCAATGATTCCAATCACCTCCAGGAATATCCCCTATCATAACCTCAACCAATTTGGAATAATTGTGTTGGTAATTTGCTCCTCATCCATGAGTGGGTTTAATGCAAGTGCTTGTGTCAGTTATGTTTCCAACAAGAGGGTCCTTTGAATTGCTTTATTAGAAGGTTATAGGGGTCAATGGGCCAATGAATATGAGTGACCCTCAAT
The DNA here is from genome assembly GCA_026936325.1 of Platynereis dumerilii. NCBI lineage: Eukaryota > Metazoa > Annelida > Polychaeta > Phyllodocida > Nereididae > Platynereis > Platynereis dumerilii. The sequence goes on from JAPTHN010000002.1 coordinate 92,574,127, forward strand.
AAAACAAAAACAAACGAGGATGTAGAACTGATCTTTAGGCAGGATATCTGATATTCATTCATAACAATTCGAGATATATTCAAGCGAATCGATTAATTGCTGTCAATATGAAACTTACATGTACATTTGGTATTGGTAAAATATCTTAATATACCACTGATTCAGCATTGAGGCCTATTATGTAGATAGATAGAATGACAGATATAGATAGATTGATGGATATGGATAGATTGAAGATAAATAGATTGATAGATAAATAGATTGACAGATAGATCGATAGACAGATTGATAGACAAATCGATAGACAGATCGATAGACAGATCGATAGACAGATCGATAGACAGATTGATAGACAGTTTATGTAAATTTGTAAATATTCGGAGAAAAGATGAGTATGAAGTATGCATCCATGCTGTTAAACCCACTGCTATGTTTTGCAAGGGCATCACCAGACTTAATGCTGTAAATATAGTATGAATACTGAGTGGGCAATAAACCTTGCATTTATGGTCTCTTTAAAATCGGTATCATCCGCATATGATTATTATCACACACAATCTGCATGTTACATTGAATGTTATGGTGTTGCAGCGGTGTTGCTGTGGGGGAATCAGGCTAATAAAGAGGACAGAAAAAGAGATGATTTGATAGAGGAATTGTGAGTCACTTGCACAGTGCACAGTTCAAACAGGCAAGCTGCAGCGAATGCAATTGGGATGCATCACTTGTGGATCTGTAATATATCATGAAGTGATTCACTCAGGCGTCTGTTGATCATCAGATACAGTCGATTGTAGAGCTGGGGGACACATCAGGAGGCGGACCCAGGGACATACGACTGCATTGGAACTGCTTTCGAATCGCGTCCAACTCGCATTTTGCAACATAAACTGCACACGCTACATGCGCCCCATATCATCTCATTAGTCTCCATCCGTTATCTATGAAATCACTGTTTTTCCAAAACAAATTGACTGCATATTGAATATATCCAATATACTCTGCAGCTCATCTACATACAGGGCATGGGATGGGTGTCAAAAGCGCAGTTTGTGCATGTAAATTGCTCAAGCTGGTCCGGATTGTGTCAAAATAGTCCCAACAATCGGGCATCATGATATTAAATTCTGACATAAAAGTCAGAGCCATCCATTAGATTGGAAAATTAAATACCTTGTAAATGCATTGAAATGTGTCCCTTGCATCTGGAATTAGTATTCCGAATTACCCTGAATAGTCAGACCTGTCTCTTGTGTGGACACCCACTTCTGAAGTTTTTTTAGTTTACATTGAGTCACTCTTGTTTTTATTCCGCTTACTTCATATAGTCAACAGGAACCGGTGAATTATGAGGTTTAGATGCCCTGAGATCACCCTGTGACTTTTTGGATGCATATCATATCCAAGTTTGCTGTTCCATTACACAACTTGATTGATGGAGGTAGGAGCAAGTGGTATCTGCTCTTGTCCTGCTGAGGACTGCCTACTGAGGACTGTCTGGTGTCCTTTTCAGTCCCTTTGGAGTTCTTCGGGAGTGCCTTGGAGTCATTCTGCATCCCTATATTGGTCCGTCTTGGAGTGACTCAGGGGTCAAGTGTGTGTCAAGTCATAGTTCATATTTTGTCGTGTCATATCTTGACGTATATAGACCTTGATTACCCAACATGTCATATCTTGGGATGAACTGCATCACCCTGATGTTATCAAGCTCTCCTGGCTCTCCTTTGCTGTATCTGCTTGATTAGAACTTGACTCCTAACTTGACTCTGAACTACCATCTATATTTTAGAAAAATATTTTGGAGCCAAACCAACAAAATACTTCCGAAGTGGTAATGTTGGAATCACCAAAAATTGCTTGCAGGTTCAATGTTATGTTCAAGTTTAGTTTAGCTTTTGTCTTACTTGGAAGCCGGGTATCCTCCATATCAAGTACCCAAAGTCGTAATTTGGCAAATACAAGTAACTCTTCCAGAGCGTTGGGATGCCGCATGGACATATCAGATACATCTGAGAGACATGTTCATTCCCTTTGGACCAAACGGTCCCTCTCTTGTAATTGAAACATGCTCGCGGGTCCACCATCTTCCAATAACATCATTTTCTAGCTGTATGATTGCCTTGTCTTGCCAACAGTTGATAACCCCTAGGGCAGACTTACTATCCTTACGAGAAACACACATGACTCACCGGACTTGGTCCCTTGTTTAGTAATCATTTCCTGTATAAGCATAATCAAAATACATGTATGTATTTTACTAATAGATAATAGGAAGATATTTTGCTGACATATCTCAGTTAATGTTATAGGTAAGAACTGCCAAACCGGCTCTTGAAAGCCCTTGTTTAGCAACTTTTGGACAGTATTATAGTTCATGTCATCCTGTGATGTTATTTGGTTGAATTTCCCTCCAACTTGGTTAGAATTTTAGTTTTAGTTTGTCACATTCTATGCTTACTCTGTTCTCTGTACTTTGTCCATTTCTACAATCACCAATTCGACTCTCGAAATAGCCTGAAACACTTCGATCTCGTGATGATACAGTACATTGTTAATGATGTACCATCGCCACAGTAGGTGGTCACCAGATGAAAATGTCTTCCTATCAACCTTATGCTATGGCTCAGCATTTCCTTCAGGATGACAGTTGTCCTTCCACCATACATGCAGTCCACCACCCACTGTCAGTGGGAGCTGTTGCAACTGTTGGATTGAGTGAAACTGTTTTGTGTTAGTCCCAGGCAAATAGTGGACCATCTTCCTGAGCTATTGATGAGTTCCATTCAATGGAAAACACTCAATGGGCTAATGGTGTATGTAAGGGTTAGCTAAGCACTGTATGTGAACCTCTTAGTAAGGCCCTCACTGATGATGCATTGTGCTGAATGAGTCATTTCATCATTTGGTCTTCCAGGCTCTTCCAGCCGTTTTGGCATCAGGTCAATCCGGCCTCTGCTTCAAGTTCTGGCCCAGCTTCTGCTCAACAAGCCAATTGTATACTCACTGTCCGCCTCCTATTTGCACCAATTGTTCACCATTGTTCTCCAATTGCCTTTATTTACCTCAACCTATAGCTGCTGATTGGATGCTGGAATTTCCTGATATGTTTAGCTGGCTTTGGCCAGTATTGAATTGGTTAATATGATTGCCATGTTAATTGAAGTACCACTAATAATCTCGTATCTCAACTGATATAGCAAACTAATAACTCAATAACCAAATCTTATGGAATACCTTCGAAGAATATATATATAGACTGCTAAATAATGTATGTGTGTCAACTGATTTTCTTTAAATATACGTCTCTGTCTGTCCTTCCATATTCCGTAAGCTGCCCCCTTGCCTGATTTCATCAGTGCGAAAAGAAACACAATATGTATACCAATATTACATTTCGAAAGGCAGATTATCCTTTAAATTTGCAGGTTTTGACTAAACCGAACATTCGTGTCATGGGCTAGCTACGCACTGCCAGTTTCTTGGAGTTACATTTTGACAAGATTTCTCAATAATAGATCTACATTAGCTCGATGGCATTTGTTCTTGGTCTGTCATCCATACTTCGGAAGGTCATGCCGCGGTGTGCTTGCGTACAGACCTTTGCTCCAGACAAAAATGATGATCTGTGATTCTCTGTCCTTGACCTGTCATATACCTAGGAGACTGTCGACACTGTCACTGATGTAGTGTCTCTTACCATCTGCGCTGATTGGTTTGTGACTTTCCGATTGCCTTATGAGCTTAGCCTTTTATGTGAGGCCTTGGCCCCTGGCTATAGCTCCCAATGAGGCTAATCTCTGCTTCAATTATGATTTTTGTCTCTGTATCTAATTGATTTCAGCAATTACTGACATAATTTCTCACCGTAATGTATTAGTGGAGGTTCCGGATAAGGTCGATATATCAAATCTGAGTATGCTTTGGAAATATATACAAGGATACGATATATGCACTTGTATGATCTGGAAAGAAGTTTGAATCCTTGTCATATACATGTAGCCAAATAACTGTAATGGTTGTTAGGCCTTTTTTGATCCTCATTGTAGAGGTTGATATCATACACTGCCAAATTTTGCTGCATGCACTGCACTGAAAAAATTGCTGCACAACATAATTTCGGGTTCCCCTTGTGAATCATGCATTGCCCCGTGAAATGGTTGATGTTTTGCCTTTGGGTCAATGCTAAACATCCTCAACCAAACTGCTTGTGGAAGCATGAATTCTCAACCAATGAGATGAAAAAATATTGGGTCATAAAGGACGATATTTGAGGTATGTGGGATGTAAATGGCTGCCAATTTTCTTTGCTGCAAGTGAAGTTACTTATGGATCAAACTCTTTGAAAGCTATAAATGAAACACAAGGCCGATGCAATTTAAATGGGGAGGTTCACTCACTTATCAAAGGTTTTTACGCATATACATGTAACTGTTTGTATAGAGCGACAAAAATTAGCAGCCATTTGTATTCATTCCACATGCCTCGTGTCTTGTCCTTTATGACCCTGTGGACATGTTTTCTCCCATCAAATGAGTACCCTTTCTTCCACAAGCAGTTTGGTGCATGTTTAGGATTGACCCAATGTCAGAACATCACCCATTTCACTAACTTACAGGCAGCAATGTACTTTTTGTTGTCTGTGAGCCTATGACTTATACCAGGCTGACAACGGCTTCTCTCTCCTGCAGTTATTAATCTCACTACAGGCTACAAGGCAGACTGATGAGCCCCAAAGAGTCCATACGTTGGTCATTTAGTGGTCATCCGTCGCTCTCAGCTGCCAACAAAGTCTGCACAGTTCACATTGTGAGCGATCCATTGCTTCTTTGTAAACTACAGCAATGGCTCTTGTGAATATGAAATGATCAGTAAAACAAATTTCAAAGGTTTTTTGTCCATCCACAAAGTTACTCAAAGCACTTTGTTGTTGCAAGAGCCACTTCCAAGTCTAAAGCATTTGCCATCTGTATACTCGCAACTCTATAATGTCTACGACGGTTGCAAAGGCCACTCTGGATGACGATAATTGCTGCGATTCACCGTTAAACAAAACTCTTGCTTGCTGACTTTTTTTTTTACATTGAGCCATGAGGTGATATTCTTTTTTTTCGAGGTTTCTCTAACAATTGCAAAAAAAAATGCATGTACATTTGTACTGTATCCTTAAATCTTAGAATCATTGCGAATACAGTGCCGCCTGTAAGTAAGTGAAACGCATGAAATTGTGCCATTGAATCAATGCTAAACATCCTCTACCAAACTGCTTGTGGAAGCATGAATTCTCAACCGATGAGAGGAAAACATATTGGGTCATAAAGACTGATATATGAGGCATGTCTAATAACTATGGCAGCCAATTTTCTTTGCTGTAGTCGGAGATAGGTATGGGTCAAAGTCTTTGATAAGTAAGTGAAACACAGGCCCAATGTTATTTCATAGGGAAGAGTGGTTGACTTACTTATCAAAGACTTTGACCCATATGTAACTCTGTCTACAGCAAAGAAAATTTGCTGCAATTACTATCCCACAATGCCTCACATATCGGCCTTTATGACCCAATATGTTTTCCTCTCATCGGATGAGAATTCATGCTTCCACAAGCAGTTTGGTTGATTATGTTTTACATTGATGCAATGGCACAATATCATGCATTTCACATACTTAAAGGCGGCACTGTATATGTCTTATTCCCTTAAGATACAAAACAATGACACTCGAGAACTAAGTCAAGAGTTCAAACTCAACATTGAAAGGGTTCTAAGGGTTCGAGTCCATTCTTATCAGGTTTGATAATATTATTTTGTTACACTGCACATTTCATTATGATCTGCCTCCTTGCCAATATCGCTACATCAGGCAAATGTTATCTATAGCAAATACTCTTCCTTGAATGCAGCAGTTTGAGTTTTCTCTCCTTTTTTATTTTCTGTATAATATGTTATTCCAGGGTTGCCAGTGAAAATTGTGAGCAGTGAGCACAACAATAGTATGTGGCATTTAACATCTGAGGCAGCAGCTTGGTCGTATCATGCAGATTGGTTGCCAGTGGCCCAGAAATGCTGCACCCTTTGGCCAAAATGCCGATCACTTTTTTCTGCTTTTCTGCAACAATATTTCTTTGCTCCCCAAGCAATTTATTAACCATTAAAGCCGCATGTCTGGAGCTCAGGATATTTCCTAGATATTGCTTCCTGCATGTGGATGGACTTTTTATAATGTTGAGATGCTCCATTTATGTCAGTTTATCAATTCAAAGTAAATGTGAAGTAAATTAAGAGTAATGTCTAAATGGTATGGCGACCACAATGCTTGTTGAAAGCCATGCCCTCAAGGAGTTGCCAACTTCATATTCAAGAATAATTTCCAATGTCTGTTAGTGGCTTCTGCAATTACTTCCCTCAAATTATCTTTTGCTAGTAATTGCAAGAAAGTGGAAAAGTGGTAATTTCAACACCTGTCAGTTCCTATTCTGACATTATTATCAGTCAAGAATAACTTCTTGCTTAGTCCATGGCTTTTTAAAGAGGATGTACATCAACTTGTTGAACTTAGCAACTATATCAGTGCTGAGAAATATGTTATCTTTTCAACAAACATAAGTTATTTGGCAAGTTTTTCTTAACACATGCTTCAAAGTTTTGGAAGAAGCCCCCAGCTTCAGTGATTGATAACTCATGCTTTGCCTTAACGCTTGCTATTACTCCAATGCATGTATGTTATAAATTCTTCAAACTGCTCCATTCATAAGTTTGGAGATTTGAGCAGACACCTTGCTGTGAGTTTCCCTTTCAACTTCTGGTGAAATAGTACAGGTACTACCAACTATTCCACTAACCATAACATAGCAGAGGTCCTTCACTACTGAAGTATATTAGACTGCATGGTTGGACCAAAATCTGGTGTTAAAATGTTAACCATGATTTTATCATTAGAATATATTTGCACAACCACTGGCTCTGAGGGCGTGGGTTCGAATCCCACCCCGGAACTCAATTTAGTCCGAGCCCATGGGACATTAAATGGAGGCGGGTTGTATCCAGTGTTCTATGCTGGGGCAACTGAAAGACCCTGGGCATCCCTGAATTAATAGGGTATGTACCAGACTCGCAGTCTTCTCATCTCATCATCATACGGCGATCGCCTGCCTCGATATAGTCCACTAAGGTGCTGCAGAGGCGTAAAACACAAACCAACAAACAAACAAACAATCATTAGAATATATTCTTCATATGAAATTGGTTAGTTCTTCGAAAGAACATGCACAATGTGTTTTTCCCATGGTTGATACTTCCGCTATTATGTTCTGATGGGACGTAAAACATAAACTCGCTCACTCACTCCTACCTTTATTATGCATTTACTTTTATAGTTTGCAAATTTTGAAGGTTCAACCATTGGCTTCCAAACCTTGGTTTGTAACCCATGACCATCTCCATCTTGCATTGCATGCTTGACTTGCTCCTCAGCTTCCAATAGCCTGCTTCCCATTTCGCCTCCTCAGATCATTTCCCAGCTTAAAAGATGTTTTTGAAAGAGGTGGAAAGAGGTTTGACCCCTGGCATTTTGCTGGGTATTATAAAAGCCCCTGGCTGCTGGTGCACATAGTTTGGCCACCCGGATCACTGTTTCCACAGAAGAGGCCAAAATCGGTTCTGACAGGCCCAAGAAATCAACATGCACCTCAAAGAAAACCAGCTGGCCCTTAAAAAAAGAACAGCCCAATTGATTGGCCATTTTGAGAATCTGAGATACTCTGCATTGCTGGCTGCTGCAGAAAGGGGCACCCTCTCCTCATGGCCCCCTCCAGCCAAGCATGGTTGCTAGGGAGGTTGTTACATGACAACCCAACATGCTCCTTAAGTCATTAACAATCAATGTCAAAATTGACTTCCTATAAATGAAATAGCCGTTCCCAAGCTAGGTGAAGTGAACGTCTTTTCTTACAAAATGAAGTGATGACATATTTCGAAGGGCTGTCCAGTTGTCTCTATGGCCTGCGAAGATGTATTTGTTTCGATGACGAGTATTGGGTTAGAAGTGACATTGCCACACTCTGTACACAGTAAAAATAAAATTGACTGATTGATTTTTCAAGGTATCTGAAAAAAATATTTGGTTTGTTGAATTGGATCCCCACAATACTCATCATATATTCTGAGTGAAAGTGAGGAGACAAACCCTTTTGGCAGTCAGTTGTTGTGGCAAACAATGTCATGTAAAAATGTGGACAACAATCTGTATTTCTGACAATTAAAGTTTCTCGACTATACAGTGTAATATTTGAATTTTGACTCCGCTAAAATGATTGAGATGGTTGCACATCATGTTTGAGCAAACATAGCTTGTGTTTCAAGTCATGATAATCTGTCCGTTATCATAACTTAAAATAACAACCATGTTAGCTCAAAGATATTGTGCAACCTTCTCACTCAATCATTTATGCTGACTCAAAATTACAATTTTACAGTCTAGTCTGAAGTGATCTGAAAGTGAATTTCATGTGAGATGTTTTGTGGTTGCATGTGAACATCTTCTGGTAACCTAGAAAATAAATGAGATGTTATGCAGATTTCTGAAACAACCTTTTAGGTAGAATACATTGTATTTAATAACGAATGCAATGCAAAACACAAGAGTACTTGAGTGTATGACCTCAAGACAGTCCATCTGGACCTTGTTTTCGAGTCTTCAACATAAGGCAAAAAAAGGTTGAAATCTAGTCTTACTTCTAGTTTTGCCTGCCAGTTCTACAATAAGTGACTTTGTTGTTTCCAAAGGTCAGTCTTAAGTTTCTGACACATCGTCAAGTTCCCAGCTAACCTGCTTGGACAGAAAACACCTGGGTGGGGAAGTACTGTGAAAATAGAGCACTGGTTTACAAGTTATTCTGCAATGTATGACATTGTAATATGCAGTCAAGGTCATTGAGCTAATCTGAAGCTAAGTGGTGAGTTGGTTGAAAATCAAGTTTGCAAGTCAGAAATGTCATTTCAACTGACCACAGCAATCCACATTAAATTTAGTGCAATTGCAAATGCTTAATTGGATGGCTGAGTGGCATTGTAGGTTGACGTGCTGGTTGTTTGGTGATTGATAAATTGATTGGTTGATTCATTGGTTGGTTGGTGGATTAGTGATACCTTGGCTTCCTTTTAGGTCTCTGATTTTTTAAGGAAACCCTTCTGTCCCTCTCTTGTTTCTTCTGATTCAAATTATCAAGATGCAATTTACAAAGAAATACAGTTCTAAGCGCAAGAAGCATTAATGCTTTGGTTTGAGGGTAGATGGGTGATTTCTTGACAAATTTAATTGGTAATTTGTTTTGATATAAAATGTGTCAGCTCTGATGAAGCATGGTTTCAAAATCCTACTAATTGTTTAACATGTTTCAGGTTGTATAGAGCATGTAATCCATTTCAAATGCCTCTTTCTGTTCAGTCCTCCAAAAACCAACAAAAAGTGAAGTTTGCAACTGGATTTTTTAATGAAATGTCACGTTCAGGAAAAACATGCAATTAGTGAGTTGACTTGTGATCAGCCATTTGTTATGTTTGCAAACAAGAAAATCGGTAAAGCAGTTCACAGTGAAGCATTTGCAGGAGTCACAAAGGCCCTGGTGCATTTGGGTTTTTGACTTTTCAAATTGGCAAATTAGTTTAAAAAGTTAGTATGAAAAACTAATTGGAATTTTTAAACGGCAAACTAAGTGAGGCCAGGGTAATGGGTTTTATAACTTTATTAAGTTTTGTGATATTTTTGATTTAATAAAGAAATAATAGAAAAGTAATTGGAACCTGATCAATGGATGGAATTGTTGTCCATAGAGTTGTCACTTCTGTTGAACATCTATGTTGCTTGTTTCTTCTCCAGTCCCCAATTTAGCATCTTCCAGTGTACTTCAATACTTTCATAACGGTTCTCCTTGCGAATTCAAAAAAGGTTAAATTTATAGCCATTCCATTACATTTATATGAAGGACCTATATGCTATTTTTTCAACCTTTGTGGACAATTTACAGCACATTTCAAAGCAAACAAATGAATGAGAGATAACAGCCCAGGGCCAATAGTGGCTTGAATACCAAACAGTGTGTATTCTCAGTCCTTTCGCTGAAATATGTGGTTGTAGAAAAACATCAGGAGAAGGAGCGTTTGATGGATCAGACTGGAATCGCAGAGAGAAAGCATCGGAGAGCAACTGTCCACAATTTTTCAGATCAAATTAAGCGTAGAGCAGATAAGGAAGACAAGTGAATCAGTCCTGTCTTAGGAAATACCCCCTACATTCACTCCAACCCCAAGTTCCTGACAAACAATCCCACCTAAGATGCTTTATTCTGTCTTTTTGCTCCTGGTAGAGAATTTGGTTGTCCGTTCCATCTTTCGGGTATAGCATTGTTACTCATTTCTGTGTATTTCTCTTCTGGTGTTGGAGATTCCTATATACATGTATTTATAGTTTAAAAAATTTGTCTTTGTGGCAACATTCAATTAAATGTTGCCAAATTTATATTTTTGGAATACACTAGCAATTGTGCAGCGTACGAATTACGTACGTAAATTCTATGCACGAAACTCACAAAAAAGAGCCGATCCGTAGCACGTATACACATGTACATTTTCGTACAAAATTTGTACGAATTCTTACATATTTCACACAGTTATTTTTCAGTTACTTTGGCCTTTTCAGTGCAATATGGTTATCATAAATGGTTTAAGTTTAGACTTTGCATTGGCCTATCTAAAAAAAATCGGCAAAAAAATCAAGTTAAAGCCCCAAAAACCCGTATGAAATCCATACGAAAATATGTATGTTTTACATACATACATTTTCGTACGTATTTCATACATAAAAACAACCAATTTACGTACGAAATATGCAAGAAAGAGCTTCGTACATTTTACATACGCTGCACAATTGGCCCATGTAATACACTGCAAATGATAAGAAAATTGCTGTAGAATTCATTTTGATATGTTTTGCGCAATGTCTGCTTTACAGGTAATGCATAAATTTGCAACTGTTTGCATGTCATTGTTGTCTCCTTCGCTTTATGTTAAATTCTTCCAGTTTTGATAAACTTGTTAATCTATTATTTTAGGTCTGCTTTGTTTGGTATATTGTATTGTGAAAGTTCTCAGAAGTGACTGCAGTTGAAAGATGTTGCTTCTGTCTTAAATCATGTTTTTTATAATCTTGACATTGTTGATTGAGATCTGCAAACTTTTGGCCTACATTGTTTCAACCTGGGACGAAATCTCAATCCAATGCAGTTCACTGTGACTCTTTGCTGCAGTTTTCTATTCTTTTTTACAAGATGGTCCTATCTTTTACATTCTGCCCTTATAATGTAACTTTTGTCTATACACTCATGTATAAGTTGTGTAGCTTTATGTGTATATAAAGTGAAGCAAAATTGATTTTTCTGTGGAGTTATGCCCATGCTGTTTCTCATAGAGACCGTGTATATGTAGTTGATGATTATCCCTAACTACTTACACACTCACATACTTGGGAGTCTAGCAGATTGAGGCAAATTAACTGCTAGTCTTCAACTCCATGTAGTTTCTCCACTAACAAGGCGTTATAGGAGTTGCAGCTGATTTCACTTAACTAACAAGCCCCTCTGAAGGGAGCCATCCCATTGGATTAAGAGAGGTCTTAAAGAAGTCCTAACCAGGCCACTGGGGCCATTATGCAAGGGGAATGTTCCTGTTTCTGAAGGTCGGTCTCTGGGTTTGCTGAAATAATACTTCTTTTGAATGGTTCGGTTTATTTAGGGTTTTGAATAATTTTGTGATGATTTCCCTGCTGAAAAATGACCTTTTGAATTCTGAGGCCTTGGAAATCACCCAGAAAGCTTTATATATTGTGCTTTATTGCTAAAGCACCTTTGGAGTTTATGGAACTACACCAGTATCTAAATGGTGGCTGCCAAATTATTTTAGAAGTCACTGACAGTTTGTTTGACAATTATTTGCTGAAAAATAGGGTAAACGGAACTCAAAACTCTAGTCTGACTAATTGTTGAGTGTGTTTTGTGTTGAGAAATTCTGCAAAACTCATTACTAATCACAAACTCTTCAGGTTATCGTCTTTTCCTCTGTCATCTCATCATAGTGTCTGCTTCAATGTCTCACTTTGCCATTATTGTGACTTACTTGTCCCGGGACATTATGAAGCCAGGCCATTGGAGGAGTAAGATATTTACTTTTGACAAAAATGTTTCATTTCATTTTATGATCATTTTAAAATTCAGAGCATTTTATCAATACCATAAATTTGAAGAGGGTCTGTTATTACTTTGAACATTCAGATGAAATATGCTATCATGAGATCTGTTAATTTGCTGCTCTCAGGTTTACACAATTGGTAGTCGTTAAAATTTTAGTAAAAAGTGGAGAGCAGAAATTTATATGATATATGCTAAGTAAAATTTTATGTTTAGCGATATTTTATGCTGTGAATAATGTATGGTATTTGCATAATGGTGTCACTGTCGACTGACATGTATTGTTCGACTCTAGAGATTTAATTTTAGATTATAGCAAAGAGACAGATGGGTTGACTTTGGGAAAATGACTGGGGCAGTGACTCTGCAAGTGAAGTCTATGAATCAAACTGAACATCCCATATTTATGCTCTAATTGGGCTTCAAATGGAATATATAGGGGGTTAAAAAGCTCAAATGAATGGTTGAACTTTGCTGGTTGGTTGGTTGGTTGAATAGATAGATAAGACTAGATAGACAGATAGTTAAATAGACAGATGCATAGACGGATAGATGGATAGATAGATAGATAGATGGATAGATGGATAGATAGATAGATGGATGGATAGATGGATAGATGGATAGATGGATAGATGGATAGATAGATAGATAGATAGATAGATAGATAGATAGATAGATAGATAGATAGATAGATAGATAGATAGAAGGAAGTTCAGACCCTAGGACCCAGCTGTTAGAAACCCATTGTGTTTCCACTGAGCCTATAAAAACCCCTTTGCACCCTTTGGGTCAACACTCAACAGTTGTGCAACTGCAAAGGCTTTCTGCCTGAGACTGATAAGATCAACTAATTCATCCAAATAGCCTGCTCTGTTTACTTTTGGCAGTTTCTGGCACAATGGGACATGGGCTGTTAATTTTACACCAGTATTTTGTCCAAGGTGGCCATATTGTTCCCTGGCTTTTTGGCTCCTCTTCAAAATATTAAAACGTCCCAGCCATAAAGTGGTGAGGTTAACCAATAGACAGGTTAAATTGCCCTCTTGAGATTTCACTGATAAGAAATTTACCACCTATTCAAAAATGATTTCATGCTATATGAGAAATTTGAAATATCCTGGTCCGTTGCATTTCCTTTGAAAGATTGAAGTAGATCCATATGATTTGTTGACTAGGCCTATGTGAAGAGAATATGAATATTCAAGGTAGTTGATATGAAACTAGTAAAATACTCAAAAAGTTTCTATCGTTCCGCAGAAGACATTTTGTGTCGCCAATTTTAGATAGAAATATTTCAAAGTCACGTAAAATCCAAAATACCTCTATTTAAGCAAGATAAAATATTCAGCGCACAATAAATTTCATTCTATATTGTCATTATGGAAGTTTTATGTGTTTGTTTTCGAAAATGTCCATGTCCCCAAACTGTCATCGGCGTCTTCAGGTGCCATTACTCTCCTTTGGAAATCCTTTTATTTGCAACAATCAACACCTGCAGATTTACCTGCTATCGGTGTCTCCATCTTTACAAAGAGTATTGCAACCACACACGTCTGCAGATTGACCGATAAGGTTATTGCAAAGTAACGTCAGGTCGTAAAGGGAGGTGTATTGAATCCTGGCGTCTCTGCTGGGTTAATTTATTTATTCATGACACCAAACTGTCCCCAAAATGTCCAACCTTAAGTGACCGACTCCATTTGATGGCCCCTTGAGAGCCATGATCCAATCTCTTGTTTTCAAAAGTAACGCAGCCACTTAAAGAAAGCTTTGCAATTTGCATATGATTCGCCCAATTCACTTACGTCAAGTGAATGATTCATTATCCCCGGTGCTTTCCATGTAACTCCTTCTTCTGCTTCCTGTTTTCTTGTTGCCTTTCTTTTCCACTTGAGATTTTTCACGGTTTCTGTTTTGCTTACCATGGTCATCTTTGCTGCACTTGTATTTGGCCAAGGATGGTAGTGTCGAGCAATGAGCATTGTTGCAGAAGATGTCAGTGTAGACATGTTTGTGTCAAAATACCTGTTTGGATTGGTTTCTTTGCTTTCTGTATACATGTACCAATATAATTGCATCATACCACACATTTCTATAACCATGTTGCAGACAGACTGAAAAACAAGAACATTTAGCCTAATCACCAAAAGTCAATATTCGAGTATATGCTAAATTTTGAGCCTCATTAGGTGTCTAATAAAAGGTCTGCTCGGCAGTGAAAAATGCACTGATTTTGTAAAGTCAGGACATCAGTTTATTACTCTATATACAATACATATCTTACATAACAAGTCATATTGGTACTTCTATATCTCTATACCACTTGTGGGAATTTTCTATACCACCTGTGAGAGTGACTTCCATGCAAGCAGGACAACTGGAAAGTATATAGGATAACTGGCATTCCACTTGTGGCAGGCAGGCAAGGCACTACAACTTAGTACAAGAGGAAGTCCAAATTGACAGAGACAAGTTCTGCTCATTTACCATTAGGCTGCATGGGACACAGTGGGTGCATTTTTGCTGGAGGGTGTGGTCCTCCTGTTGTTTGCATGACACTCTGTGCATCTCCGCATTCTCAGCATCTTAGCTTCATCCTAACTCCATCCGCCGCTGCAGGCAAAAGATGCAGATGCAAATTTTCTGATGCAAAATGCTCAGATGCAAAATGCTCAGCTGCAAATGTTACAGAAAGACATGCAATTGCAAGAAAACAAGAGATGCACAACTGACATGATGTGGAGAACTACTTACGTTTCTAAGAACTACTCTATGATAATCCTAATGCGTTCATCTATATTTAACAGAATTGTGTGGTCACACTTGTCAACATGTCTCAAACGAAATTCTCTTTCAAATCTTTCGATTTAAAACTTCACAATAGTGAAGCAGTGATGTTTCACCTTCTGTCTGTAAACATGATGTCTCTATTTAAATAAAAGTGATATCAGAAGACTATGTGGATAATTATGAACATCAAAGTAAAAAAAAAAAGGTCTCAGAAGTCCATATCTTAATTTGGACCTGATTGTGAATGGGTTCGTTGTCTCTTGCTTTCCATTTTATTCCATTGGTATTGATTCATCTCGGCATTCTTTGCATATTCTCTGCCTTACTACCATACATATATGCTGTCTTAGCTGCATCGACAACAGTTACTGTCCTTTTGATTTAGAAGGTGCAGTAGCCGAATGAGTGACTTCATTTAGCAGCAGAAATCTTCCTTGATGCAATCAGGGCATTATTTGTCTCTCATCTCTAAGAGGTTGTGATGCCGGGCTCTTCTGCTGAGTCCTTGGCTGTGTGAGCGTAAGGAGGTGCACCTGCGCCTCAACGTCTTCAGACGCCACGACGCTCCGGCCTCGCGTTATCTCAGCAAAATCTCGTTCTCGCGTGCATTCTGACGTGATCAGGAAAGGAGCCTGACGTGATGGCCTCCCTTGTCTTATTTGCCCAAAGAAAGAACAGCACAAACCATTTGGCATTCCTAAGTGTTGCTGTTGTTGTGGCCAAATGAACAAGCTGCAAAGGCGAATAAATGGCTCCAGTGTTTGATTTAGGTAGAAATCTGCAGGTACGGCCTCAACTTGCACAAGATACTCAAGTTGCCTCTAAATGTAACTTGAGACAGTTTGCTTCTATATTATCTTACCTGCAAAATTAATGCAATAAAGCATTTAGTGCCAGATTTTCTGTTGCGTCAACTGTAGATAGTCATTATAAGGTTCTTATTCCCAAGTGTCAACGATTGAGGTTAGTGACAAACGATCGATATACATTTGTGCTGCTATCGGCATTGCAAGTTTGCCATAGAATTATAGAGCCTAATTAATTGTTATCGTAGTTTGTCTCACCATTCCTATCATTCATGATTTAGTTAAAATAATGTGATGTATTACAGGCTTCTTTTGTAGGCCACTTGTACAGTGTATACACATCTCTGATGGTTATAATTTGTGTCGTTGTAGGAGAATCCTCCACCTGGGTCATATGAAGTGCACAAGTCTTTTGTCAAATCACAACTGAAAAAGACTTCCGGAAAACCAAGGACAGATGAAGCGAAGAAGAAGTATGGCTCATTCCAGTCATCCACATCCAGGTTCGGACCACCCCGGGATGTGGTTATTGATGAGACTGATCCAACAATGCCAGGTTTGTTGTCATTTTGTCATTTTTACTTTGTTGCTACATGTTTTCTTACATATGCCTTATTTGCTAAAACAGAGCCTTAACACCTGGATAAAAACCTGTTGAGAAAATCTGAAATTTGTCATATGGATGTCCATCTGCTGATACATTGAAGCCTTTTTATGAAACAAATTAATATTAAAACTGTTCCCCTTCATAATGTGACATCACATGAATGCATTTCATTGTTTGTGTCTACCTTACAAAAATATGATGTATTTTACTTGGAACTGAAGGATTTTTGATTTCTTATAATTTCCATAAGATGTCTGAATTGTGGATGCTCAGACGTGTATAACTGCAAACTCTTTCACAAATTACATCAACATCCTGATGTAAAGCTACTTATCTTAAAAATGGTGTTTGCTGTTATATATAATTACTTGACTTTGTGTCGGCTTGTAAAGCTGTATAGATATATATGCTTGATACTGCAAAGCAGAGATTTTTCTGTGACAGAACAAATCCTTCGGTTGTAGACTTGTGTAAATGTAACAACTTTAAACGCTTAAATCAGGAAGACAAGTAAGATGGATTCAGCTTGTGTGCCCTTTAACAAGGCAGTGGGTGTAGTAAACTTTGTGACAAGCGATTTGCTACATCCTGCGTTGAGATGTTTCCGAGATGTTGCTGAATTGTTTCTTGAATGTCTCGGAAGATGTTCCGAAAAGGGCTCCGTTTAGAAATCCATGATGTGTGAAATCGAAGAGTGGAGAAGTTAAGAGAGACTCCCAAGCACCTGTAGCAAGTACTCTTGTGACCCAGCAACTGCCAGCTCCAATTAAGACAAGCACCTGTGACGAGACTGAGTTTGTATCTTCTGAGAACGGCTCAATTATCATGAAATACATGTTACCAAAGTTGAGAAGGGGACCCCACAAGTTCCTCAGATAAAACAAGTACAAACGACAGTTCCCTCAAATGAAATAGATGTGCTTGAACTGCTATGAGCAATTTTAAGTACATACTGGCAGCATACACCGGTCTTTGGCTCCTCTTGCATACTTTTTGTCCAACTTTTACCCTGAGAAGTTCAAATACCTTCGTCTTTTTCGTCTTCATTGGAGTCAGCATAAGTTAGTCTGTGTATGTGTGTGGTATGTCTATCTGTCTTGCTTTTGCTAATTGGTCCTTCCTTTCTAATGTTCGCCATTCTTAAGAATCTTCATAGAATTTAGGATGCTTCGTATGTAATTCATCATTTGTGTTATTGGCGAGAAAATCGAATGAGACAAACTCTAAAGTACACACAACCTATGTAGTACTTAACTTCAGAACTCAACAGTTTGTTGGTGTGCCACTATAGTTGTCACTGCTTCCATTTCTTCTATCTTTTCACATTTTCCTGAGGTGGCGTCTATATGTGTGACAAACAAGACTTGTGACAAACCTGTCCGAATGAGATAATGTTTGACCTATACTCTATGTAGGATGACTCTTCTTGTCCTCAAGTTGTGTATGGAACATGAATCCCTCTGATAGTACTCATCATATTACCTATCTCGGCATTCAGCAGATATGTGTCATTCCATATACCCATCGCATGCAGTCACGCACTTGGTGACGTATGGGAGTGACGTCACCAATTGTTGTGTAGTTGTTTGTAGGGCCTACCTGGAGCAGGTTACATGCACGTGGCCTACACAAACGAATAGACAGCATGTTTGGGTAATCATGCACAACCAAGCCATGTGCTAGCAATTTACATCAGCAACATACTGGCATGGGCAGTGAGGAAGCCTGGCCCACAGATGCTTGAGGAGTCTTTTGATCAAAGTGAATTACTGGTCTGTTCCAAGATGGGAGGATACAACTTCTCCAATAACTGAGATGCTTGAGCCTGCTTTGCCCTTGCTTCAACCTGGCTGCCTCATTGGTTCAGAAATTGTTCTGATGAAAACTTCTAAGTGAAAAGATGTTGCCACTAATTCTGCTGATTTGCGTTCCTCAATCCAAGACTCAAGTGATTTGTTTGTTGAATGACTTCATTGCGAATTTCAAGGCCTACCTTTGGCATATGGAATGGCTGAATGTTCCATATACTGTGTACTTCTATTTCTACTTTTGATATCTAATTTTAATTGCCTTAATTTCAGGCAATTGGAAATTGGTCTTTCTGCTAGTGGTTTTTCTAGCCAGTCAAATAAAATACCAGTACTTAAGCTTACTGCTTTAATTAATGTAGGCCTACACCTTCTGGTATTTCTAGAAAGACTGGTGTGAGTGAAAGTACTGTGGTGTCAAAATGTCAGAAGTGAGTAAAGTTAGTTTTAATTTAGTTAAACTCCAGGATAACTTCACCATCTGCCCCCCCCCCTCCTTCCTCATTCCCTCTTCCCAGTCTTTCTACTTGAAACTTGTAGCCATTTATCTTGCTAATACAGGTACAAGTGGTCAGCCCTGTTTCAGTCACCAGTTATGGCTAGTTCTCACGGAGACGTAACAGAGGGTTCTTGTCGCGTCGCTTCTTGCTTTTCCAGGAAAGAGTTAGGTTTTTAAACTACATTCAACAATTCGGCGACGCTATTTTCGTCTACGGCGCTTCTTAAACTTCCTCGCCAAAAGTTCCTAGAAATCACGTGACCTTATGGTGAAGCAAGAACTTGCTTCACGAAAGATTCAACCGGTTGAATCTTTGCGAAGGAAGAAACCACGATGCAAGAGACCAGAAAGCCCCCCAAAATGATTGGGCGAAGTTAGAGACAGCTTGGGCGAAGTTAGAGACAGGTTGGGCGAAGTTAGAGGCAGGTTGGGCGAGGCTACTTATCATTGAGTCAATGGAACTTCGGCGAAAAAAGAGCACAACTCGCCGACACAAACAGGCTGTTGAAACGCAGAAACAGCTACTTGCTTCACCGTAAAATGTATTTGCTTGGGCGTAATTGAAGATTAGGATGAAGTAAGAGGATGCTAGGGCGAAGCAACAGCATGCTAGGGCGAAGAAAGAGACTCCTTGGGCGAATCTAGTTTAACATTGAAGCAATGGAACTGCGTCGAGGCTCCTGACAACTCGCCGACACAAGTCTCTTCTTGCCTCGTCCGTAATTACGAGCGATTCGGGTTAAAAAACGAGTGCCTCGTCGTAATAGGAACCATCAACGACGATTTATAAGCTCTAATTGATTATATAATTGTCCAAAAATGGCTTGAAACGCCGAAAGTAGGCGAAACTTGAGTTCCTGGCACCTCTACAACTTCGCCGTCACTTAACCACTCTCGTGAGAACTAAGCATTAGTCATTCGCTGGATGAAGTTTAAAAGGGAATGGCAGAAATGCTAACATTGACGCAGCATAAGTTAAGGGGTAAAAGGGTGATCAATCTTGCCCCACACCTGGCTCCCTCTGACGGGAACCTTGCACATCTGGACCCCACTCCCATCTCACCCCCATCTCTTCTCATTTCTCTGACTCCAGCAATAATTCCAACCTTTTAGTCACTAACACCTTGGTATATTTAGCCTGATTTTAGTTGTGAAGTCATCATACAATGTTCTTTACAACATGTCTTGTATTTTTCTGGCAACTGTGAACAAACTGAACATTGAAGTTGATATACTTTATCATAACTAGTTTCACAAAAGCAATATAATGACAATGAGGTCACTCACACTTTCGAAGAATTACGAGTAGTCGAGTAAAAGTTTACATTCATCTGTTTATGGCCTCAAGGACCTCACAACAGGCCCAATATCCACATCGAAATGAATTGTCAATTTTTCATTGAGTAACTGATGATCTCAGTGGTGAGTGATGTGAGTCAGTAGGTGACTTGTTCTGATAGCATTGAAAATGCTGGATGTGACCTCACATACTGTGTGTGAGTCATAGAAAGTAACATGACAAAGATAGGAATATGACATCACAATGAACATACCAGTGCAACTTTTTAAGCTCTAATAATTCATCAGCTGTAAAAAGTCAGAGATTCCTGTTTCCCTTGACACAAGTTGACAGCAGTTTGTGCATTAACTTGATTTATTTAGAAGCTATGCACATTAATATTTGGTCGCCACATAAAACAATTTTAGGCCACTGAAAATGCTAAATGAAGTTAAAAACAAATGGTGAGAAGGCTTTGTCACTAACGTGTGAAAAACAAGTCACTTTTATATAGTCTGTGTGAAATTTCCTACCAATGATTTGTAACAGCCAAAGTATTTGTGCATATTCATAGTAATCATAAGGTAACTATGACCATGACCCATAGTGACCTGTTATGGGAAAGTGTCGTATGAACTTAGTTCAGTCATATTCCAAGTCTCTTGTGATATACAGCAGACTGTTCCTTCCTGATTTATGACCTAACAGAGCTATACATCTGGCCTCATTTTTCACCCACTTTGTACCCAGAATGCAACACCTGCCCCACCACCTGAGCGCCCCTTAGGCCCCTTCATTTCCGGTTCCTGTCCACTGTAGCAACTACATATCATTATGGCAGCAACCAGCAACACCCCTGTCCATATTTACTATTCCCACTCACTTTCAGTCCAGTTTAAAGAACTGCAAAATCACAAAAAAACAGCCCTTTGTTCATTATATTGCACTTCATCGTGGAACTGTTTAATTCGGACCTTATTCGGAATGGGTTCTCTTCTTGTTCATTGCGACTGTTCATATGCGATTTATCGTAGAATTATATGTACACTGTATAATGTGAAATTTTGAGTCAGCTCAAATGATTGAGATGATTGCACAATTTGTTTGAGCTGACATACCTTGTTGTTATGAAAATCTGTCCTTAGTCATAACTTAAAGCAACAAGCTATGTTAGCTCAAATTAATTGTGCAACCATCTCACTCAATCATTTGAGTGGAGTAAAAAATCAAAGTTTACAATGAATGCACTTCCGTACTTACATGCAGGTCCACGATTGAGTGAGATGGTTGCACAATTTGTTTGAGCTGACATATGCCTTGTTGTGAAAGTCTGTCCTTAGTCATAACTTAAAGCAACAAGCTATGTTGGCTCATAGGAATTGTGCCACCATCTCAAAAATCAAAGTTTACAATGAATGCACTTCCGTACTTACATGCAGGTCCATGCCCTATCGATAACCGACCTTTCGATTCAGTAGGTACGATGACCAAAATTGTAAAACTTCATTTTGAAGACTATAACAGAAATCTTGCTGTCAGGGCCCTTTTTACCCTCGGCAATGTATACATTGCCGACGGGTATTGTAGTTACTTTGGGAAAATTTGTCCGTCCGGCGGGCGGGCGGGCGGGCGGGCGGACGGGCGGACGGGCGGGCGGGCGTCCGGATAACGGGCGTCCCACTTGTGTATTGGGAGTAATGCCAAAACTATGGGATGTATACTTTAATTTTTCGGACATTATTATATCTTTTATCCTAGTTGTGCCTTTTGGGGTTTAATCCACATGAGATTAATACTTTTCTCACAATTATTGAAAAATGTGAAAAAATATTTTTTTGTGTATTGGGTGTCAAGCCAAAACTATGGCATGCACATTCATCATTTTTGGGTAAATATGGTATCTTTTATCCCAGTTGAGCCTTTCATAGGTCTAATCCCCATGACATTAATACTTTTCTCACAATCATTGAAAAATGTGAAAAATTGTTTTTTTTTTGTTTCTGGGACAGAACTAAAAACTGCAGTACTTTTGACCCTGAAATTTGCATATTGTATGTATTAAATACCCAAGATGTGTTTTTTGTGGGTCTAAATTCTCTGAGAAAGTTGAACGGACGACAATTTACCAAAAATATGAAAAAATACTATTATTTTAAACTTGTATGATTCAGTCAATTTTGAAGTTAAATCTATGAAATTTTCCAATTAGGTGTCTAACTTATGCCTCTTTAACATATCTAATCAGTTGGAATGTTGGTCCTATGAATTTTTATAAAAACCCAAAAATTCGAAAAAATCCCGATTTTCCAACATTTCTGCGTGAAAATCCCAATGGTATTGGGTAAGTTATTTCACTTTAGGTCTTATTGTAGTTCGACACACTATTGACTAATATTCATAGCCATTGCATGAGTTGTTGCAAATTTTTCCATTGAAATGTATGATTGAAAAACTGCAAAAAATCATGAAAATGTCTGTTTACTCTCCATTTCCTTCTGATGTCATACCAGTCGTTGACATTTTTTTGTCAAAATAAACCTGACATGTTTCACATCATCATCATGCTGATTTTGAACAATATGAACATTTTTATTCGTAGCAGAGGTCAATATTAACAAAATTACATAAATATCAAGGATTTTCAGATAATCATAATTATATCAGTAAATATTGGCCCTGGTCAATCAAATTTTCCACAATAATGTCTAAATTTGACTTTTTCTATCTCTCCTAACGAAATGTTATCAATAGGAAATATATAAATTTTATATATATGTGTGGACTTTCAAAGCATTAATTAAGTATATTCAAAAACATTCATTTGTGTGTTAATATTTTAAAATGTTGACACTAAATCTTTAACTCTCAATTATTATAACTTTATGGTTAATATCTAAACTCAGTGATGTAAATTTTAGAAGATAAAGTAATATCAGCCCCTTTTATTTAGTTGTTTGCACGAAAATTAAATGTGAATGAATCAGACAGATTGGCTTTTGTTGAATGGAGCACTGGAGAAGTCTTGATTATGTAATGTTATGTCACAGGGTAATTGTCTTCCCTGCTAATCCTTTGACAAGAAATCTTAAACTCTCAATTCTAACATAATTGTTTAAATCTAACCTCAGTTATGTACATTTTATCATATGAAGTACTGCCAGCTTACTTTTATTTTGGTCTTTAATGAAAATTAAATATGAACATATAAAACAGACAGGCAATAAGACCACTATGTATATATAGAGGGTTATTAAAGAAAATTACTTGGCATGCAAACCCAATTTCTGCACATTTTAGTGTGTAATTTTACATTTTAAGACATTATTGGATAAATCTGTCTTTTAATTCATTTTAAAACTCACTCCAATTGTATTTTTAGCATTTTAAAGAAATATTGGTTAGGGGGTAAAAGTGTCATCATTGGAAGGGGTCCAGTTTTTGTTGAATGGGCACTGGAGACATTGTGTCTGTGCTTCACTGTACCCAGGGCTCCCCTCCAACCATTCATGTTATGTAACATTGTGTCACTAATCCTCTCCAGTGACCAAAGCTAGGAACAAAGGAGCACAAAAGCAGTACACAGCACCCTCAACTAACAAATTTTCTTTTTTCTTAGAAATATGTCCAAACTGCATTGACACCAACTTTTTAGTTTTATAACAAATAAAGAAATTTCCAATTTGAATAAAAAATGTAGGCCAAGTAGAAACTGAGGTATGACTTTTTGTAGCCCATGCAGGCTGTACACAGAGTTGGGACATGTTTCTTTTGTTTTGTTTTTCTTTACAGCTATTGTTATTCTTCAAAGTTTGACCAGTATTTAACCTTTGTATTAACTAGCAACTTGCTTAGTCTTAAAAGAGATATATATACTGGCATAAACCTTGTTTTAGTCTTACTATTTACAATGGTTTTGGTTGGAGACATCTATAATTTCTGTTTTTAGACCCATATTCCATATTTGTAATTTATGATAAGATTAGCTAAGACTAGATAGATAGATAGATAGATAGATAGATAGATAGATAGATAGATAGATAGATAGATAGATAGATGGATAGATAGATAGAAAGATACAGATAGAAAGATATAGATAGAAAGATATAGATAGAAAGATAGAAAGATAGAGAGAGACAGATAGGCCTATAGATAGACAGATTGATAGATGCATACATAGATGGATAGATGGGTAGATGGGTAGATAGATAGATAGATAGATAGATAGATAGATAGATAGATAGATAGATAGATCAACATGTCATCCAGGAGATTCAGACATATTGTCTTAGTGTCAAAAACACCTAAATTCAACAAATGGGACTGAATGTGCCACTTTACGGAGCTTTTGGTCGTTTTTATTGTTATTCGGACCTATAATCTGACTGTCGTCTGACCCTGGTTGTTTGTATTATTTGTAAATGTGGTCAGCAAGGTAGTTCCAGCATTTGATTGGAAGCTGCTTTATTAGGATTATTCTTCTAGTTTACATGTAGGCCTATTGGAGCTAATATTTGAAATGAAACTAAAGATAGCTAAAATAATATAATTTAGTGCACAGTAAGCTTTGGAGCAAATTCTCTGTGTTTTTTCATGATTGTTCCTGCTTCACCAGACATATTTTCCCCGACATCAATTGCTGCGTTAATGGAATCCTTAAACTGACTTTAACAGATTTTTAAAATAAAAAATGGTCTCTTTCCATGTGTTATCACTTATCACAGATTTAACCAAATTTCTCGTTTCTATCCGAAGTTAAAGGGTGGCAACCTGGTATAAAACCAGGGTGGTTTGATTGACTGATCTGTTGATTGAATGATTGCTTAATTAATTGTTTGACTGACTGATCAAATAATCAATTTCCTTGTGCAAATGGATTTTAATATTGCATTGAATACATACAGTATTTGTATATTACTATTAGATCTGTAGATTTCATAGAATGGGAGACAAATTTCAGTCATATCCAATAAATTCTAATTTTAAAATTAATAAAATTTTAAAAATGAACTTCTGTATGCAATAAAAGAACAGTATTTCTTAAGATGGATGGATGTTTGGGGCTTTACATCCTGTATTTATGCACTTGGTAGGCTAATTAGGACAGGAAGAGGACACGGCAATGAGGCAAAGGATGATTGAAACAGCCATCCAACATAGGCCCAGGTGACCCGGCAAGAGCTGGATTCGAACCCTGGACCCAGTGATTGGCAGTCCTGCACGCTACCACTAGACCAACCCTCCCCCCTCAAAATCCTGTCTTTGTTTACAAATCAAGTATTGCTTAAGTTTTTTTAACTGTATTTAAGTGTCTGCTCTGCAGTTACGGACAGTCAGGGAAACTCATGAAAAACATTGTGGTGATGGAAATTCAACAAATTGCCAAAACAAATTTTGGCCTTGAATCTCGCTTAAATTTTTACAGATTTTCATTATGGCACTTGCTGTGACCTGGTGGAAACGGACATCAATTTAAAGTTTCTAGGGACCTTGCCCCCTCAAATCCGCGCCTCCTGAGGGCCACTTGATTTCACTTCCTCCAGAATAGCCACTGATTAGCCGAGGGTATGCTGCCGCGCAGCCTATGTTTTTTCCAAGAGATTTGTCCCTCATTCTTGTTGTTCTTTTGCATTTGTCTGTCTCTTTTTCGGAGATTGATGTTCCTACCAGGTAGATATGATCATCTGGTGGCAGATGTAATGATGAAGTAGATTTTTTGTTGTCTTGTTCCGTGGGCTGAAAGCTTGGTCAGAGTGTAGGCCTGCATGTACTAGGTTGGAATTAGCAAAGATTTCCCATAGGGCAATTGATCATGTTTATTGGTATTTTTCATTTTCTATTAGTTATCAGAAAAGTGCTTAATATTTATTTACTTTAATGAGACTTATCATTTTTTATTTCCTCTAAATAACCACCAATCATATCACACCATATCATCATGCTATCAGCAAAATGCACATTTAATGTATTTGACTTATCAAGATAGTGATCTGATTGGAAATGGTCATTTAGCAGAGCGTGCCTTTTGGGTGGTCAACTTTCTGGCCACTGGTCACCTGGGGCAGCTTGTGTGACACTTGATGTTTTGACAAGCCGAATCTGATGGGTTGCCTATCATTTTGGATGGGTGCTTGATTAAAAAAAAGGAGTAAAAATAACATCTTGTGCTTTTCGCTTAGTATTTTTGCATTGCCTCTATTTCCTGATTTTTTCTGCATTGAGCCCAATACTGTTTTCTTGTTTGCCCCACCAGATTCGCAAGCTTTCTTAATGATATGACACAATATCAACTTAGACCATTCCATGAAATGTTCTTATATATACACTGTAAAATTAGAATTTTGAGTTTGCTTAAATGAACGAGTGAGGTGGTCGCGCAATTCCTTTGAGCTAGCACAGCTTGTTTTTTTAAGTTATGACAACGGACAGATTATCAGAACTTAAAGCGACTAGCTATGTTAGCTCAAACAAATTGTCCAACCATCTCACTCAATCATTTAAGCCGAATCAAAATTTCATATTTTACTGTGTAGTCAGAAACAGAACACTCTCAGTTCACTTTTGCCTGGAATCTGATTCTATTACTTCCCGTGTCTTTATATATTGTTTACTGTACATTTGCTTAGGCCTACTGTATATTCACTTTTCCGATTAGCCTACATTGCACTCTGACTATACAGTCAAATGTATGTTTAACCTTTTTATTGACAATGTAGTAATATTGTACACCCCACCCCGTCTTCCACAGGGACCTCGAGAAATGTTTACCCCAAACAGAAGTGGGAGGGGTTTGTTTTTGTTGTACTGTGCACTTAATGAGTGGAGGGGGTGGTCCTCCTATCACTTATTCCATTAATGTCACTTACTTCACCTGGTTAACTTATCTCTAAATACCCAGAATTTTATCTTGACTTAAGCCATTAAGAAGGGGTTTTATAATTGTACCCCGAGGTACCAGAACTGTAGTGCAATGCCAAGCATGACAGGAGGGGCAGCTGTCAACCCTGATTGGATTGATGGGGTCTCTTATTAAGATCTGCAGTATAATAATGGCAACTGCACAAACAACAGTTATTCCGGGTTTACCATTTCACTATATATTATTTATATTTTTGTACCTTCTTTGTTTGGTGAAATATTCTGGACGTTTATGTTTTGATACAATTTCTACGCTGCATAAAGTTTTTTTGGAACTTCGAACTACCCAAGTCCGGACAAGTCCTTTTAAAAGTTGGAGACTGATTTGTTATATTTAGTGATTCTTGTGTTTCGCCTCTTTCGGTTCCCTTCTTTGCTCTTGATTCAATACTGCAAAACTCCGGACAGTTCCTCAGAATATTTTGCTTATGACCTTTTTGACTGCCCTTGTCTAACTAAAAAAAGTTTTCATTGACATCATAATTCTGAATTCCATTTATCTTCCCATGACCAAATAGTACATAAATTTCAAGTTGTCAACCATGGATGGAAACATTATCATAGAATTCATAGCTTTGGTCCCAGTAAAAACCTGAGCAAAACATGATGATGTGATGATCAGCCAAGTCTCCCACCAATCCCATGCAGCGCAATTTACTGCTTCTCAAATTACAAGAGTAATGCATTGGTAGCCTGGGAGTGAGTGTGGATGACTGGGGGTGAATGTGTCAGAGTAATATTTACAAGAAAACAAGCATGTGTATATATGAGGTGGAGATATTTGGAGCCTTTACATGTGCTCATTTTGTCTTTCTCTTGTTTCTCATCATAGCATGATGGCTCTTGATATCCCCTTGATATGTCTGGATAGCTCCACATCATCCAAAACCTTCAGACTTCACCTGCAGAGCTCAGAGGTTTTCTGCAGGGTGAGAGTTTGCATCACCTATGAAGGGAGAGGGGTCACTCAGGCAATACAATAAGAAAGCAACAATAAAGATATCTTCAATTATATGGCATTTCCTTGTTTCCAGTTGTGCATCTATGTGTATTTTCTCTATTTGTTATCAGTGCACAGATACCTTGAATGTATGCACTCAACTTTGAGGGAGTGACCATTAGATATGTGGGGGGGGGGCAGGTTTGGATTTTTCCTCAACGAAATTATCTATTTCACGGAAATTTTGCAGGTAATTTTTCAACGCGAGCACATGAAATTCGACGACAGGACATCCGAAAATGTTTGATTCTAAATCAAACAACACAGTTTTGTTGCATGGCACGTTCAGACTGATTGCTGTCAAATGTTAAGATATCTGAAAAATTTCTCTCCGAGTCCTAATTCTCTACTTATATCTTCTCACCCCAAAAATAGTACCAAAGTCCGCCCCTGCATCAGAGATGCTGATGGCTTATGATGGGCCCATTGATGGGGGATGGGGTTGCAGAGTCAAGCACTGAGGGAGACTGCCTCCACTTAAGGGAATGCTGTTTAGTCTGAGGCCCCAGGGGTTACCTTTGTGGGGCTCTACCCCTGCTGCCCCTGTTCATTTTACCCCTTCCCCTCAAGAAAATGCCCCTCACCTCAGAAACCCCACACCTTGCTTTTTACCTCTTTTCCTCCCCCTTGTGCAGGTGACCACCAGCTATGTCTTATGTCTCAAGCTGTCCATGTCTGTATACACATCTCTGTGTGTAAATGCTCCGGATAGATGAGCTGCTCTCTTTTTTCACTTTTTTTTAGATTTTTGTGGATATTTTTTACATACCTGTTTTGTTTATTCCTCCATTTTAGCAAGCTATGAACTCCGTTTCCATCTCCCAATAGCACTTTGCATGAAGGTTTTAGCATCAATATTTTGGAGTGTTTTGACATCTGTAGAGAAGTTGCTTAGCAATGTATTGAGTTGTGAAAATGTATAGATTCGACAAAAAATATGGAGTTCCCGCTATATTGTTCCGATCAGTCCATCGCTGTTACTTTCAACTTGAATTTAAAAGAAGAAAAAAAGATGATGGAAAGTACATGCTACACCACAAAATGTACCCAAGTCCTCCTGGTCAAGTTCGTTCTCTCTGTGGTCAGTTCAGTTGGTTTAGAAGACCCACAAGACCTCTTTGGGAATGCATTTGATGGAGGTTAATTGTGGCATGTTTGTCAACAGTGGCATTGGCGCTCCTCTCATCTTTTGTGATGAGTCCAGCTGCTGCAGCAGAGCCCAGAAGATGCGGGATTGTTTCTTTAATTGATGCTCATCAGTGTAAAGTGTGGTGAAGATCAGTGGCATTCTCCGCACATGAAAGACATTCAAAGTACAGTGTTAATGCCAAATGACTCATTTGCAGACAAAACAAGTAATTAAGAGCAATGATAAGGGTTTCTTAATCAGTGATTTGGTATTCTGAATAATGTCACAGATAAGAAATGTACATTTTGTATCTGTCACTTCTCAGTGGTTTGAGGGCGATAACTGTACCCTTCTTTGAGGTGGCTTATATTCCTTTGATCATGGCAGGACCAGGCAGGTATAATGATGTTACCCTCCTACCACATACTCATTGAGTCTCCTTCTTGAATTAATTGTTTACTTTTCTAAAGTCTGTTAACTGATAAAGAACATAACAACGTCAGTGAGTAAGGAACCCTGTCGACAGAAATGTTAACCATTGCCTCCTCATGCAGTAATAAGCCTTCCCAGGAAGATTCCCACCAATTAGACCTTCTTTGATGGAGATTAGAATTTGGGATTCTCTTTATAGTATACCCATCTACAGTAACTGTTGTTTGTCATCTACTTTTCTTTCTTTCCTTTTCAGATATTTTTTCTGTCCCATTCTTTCCCATTCAGATAAGATGTTTTATTTTAATCATTTACACAAAATGTTCATTTTTATAGCTAACTGTTCCTTTAATTTTGTTTCTTAGGGTTGACCATTAATTGAAGTAAGATATGTGTTGTTAATGTCATATCTATATAGAGTAAGTCAATTAAGTTTGTCTTTTCTAACTTCACTATCTTACCACTTCAATTCTTCAAGACAGCTCAATTCGGCTCCCTGCTAGTTTCAGTGTATGTAGCAGAGAACACCAGATCCACCTTCAAAGGTTCAATGAGATCATGGAGCTATTGACTCTGCTGTAATACAAGAGGAATTGCCTGTTTTGTTTTGTTGGTAATTGGCCCTGAGAGCTCGTTAGCAGTTGTCTTAGCCATCGATAGTCTTTTATAAGGAAATCTGATCATTCTGCTAAGCTGGCTGTCTTCGTAGGAGCCTCCTCTGTGGAATTGTGATTGGTGCATGGCTTAATGTGGGTATTTGATAGGTAGATAGATAGATAGATCGATAGTTTGAAAGATAGATAGATAGGTCGATAGATCAATCGATTTATAGATAGATCGACTGATAGATAGATCAATGGATAGATCGATAGATATGACTTATATTCAGGTGGATTCTGAGTGAAGGTTGTTATTCACCTATACTAGCCTGTAGACTGTAGACAGAATGTCCCTTTTGGTGTCTGATCCTGCAGTTTTTCTTTTGATTTCATTCTTCATAAATATCTATAATTTCTTAATGTTCGCCATATTTTGCCAATTGGCAGTACTGACTACTTCTGTTCTCCAAAAATCTGGAGGCTCTGAAATGTTAAGTTCTGTGCCAGAAAACTAAAGGAAGCGCTGATGATTAGAAGAACTTTTACCATTTCATGTTAACTTCTTGCAAGGTCAATTAGGGCAATTAGAGCAACCACAATTCACGAATATCATCTTTGAATATTGATATATTTTTATCCTGATAATAATATTGAAAATGGAAAGTATTTGTCAGTGAGCCTTATCTGTGTAAAACCTGTTGAGAGTGCAGTACAACAATGTCAGCATGCATTAAAAGATGGAAAGTGAATTTTCTCAGCAGGAACAGGAAGATTAGAAGCTTGAGATGGGCATCTCAGTGAGTTGAAGAGGTCATCACACTGTGATCATAAATCACATACTTACAAATATGAAAGGGTCTCATGTGAAGATGTCACTTTAACATGTCACAACAAAGGGTCATGGGACTTGTGACTGTTATGTCAATAAACCCAGTTAAGGGCCGCATAACTTTGCCACTGCTTTTTTGTTGGGCCAACCTAGTTTATGCCAATGTCAAGTTTCAATTGTTTTTTCAGTACCTGTAGGCCGGTAAGATAGGCGCGACCTAAATTGCATTATTCGCTGAATCTCCCCTTTGTACTTTGGCGGACACTGTCACATTTGTGACTTTCATTCCTTGTATTTGATGATCCAGAATGTATATTGTAATTATTCTATCGCATGTAGTGCAATATTTTTTTCTCTATTGATTGAAGTCAATATTTCTTCTATTTGCAGGTCCTGGAAGTTACAACCCTGACTTCAGAGACAGCAAGGGCAATCCTGTAGTCTACAAAGATTCCAGGTTCAAGATCACCAAGCACGAGACTCCAGGTCCTGGCACTTATGAGGTAAGGGATGCTTTATTTATTAGATTATTTAATTATTTATTTGCTCTATTTATTTCATGCATACCATCTACACAGTATATTGAATATATTTGAAAAACGGTGCTATAGAATGGTCTGAAAAGTTGTCATTGTCACGTGTCAGTTATACATTGAAATTGTTTTTGGAAAGTAGCTTCTGCGAAACACTCTTTTCTTCTTCTTTTTCTGCTCTTATTCTTTTAAAAGGAGATGTCACACACTTGTAATGGAATTAAATGTCAGGGTTAGACCTCCATTGTGTCCTCCAAGTTACAGACACAAAGCCGATTATTGATTAGCAATGATCACTGATCTAAGAATCTGTTGAACTTGTTGCGAAGTTATCGTTCAGTATCTCTCGTCAAATCATCAACCAACTTTTTGCATGTGTGGCACTTGCCCAACAGCATCCTTCGGAGTCTCCAGGCCTCCTCCTTGTATCTCTTCATGAGTTTTCATCTTTATGACTGCTCACACACATTGCTGCCATGAGTTTTCTCTGAGTCATTCCTGCTTGTCATGAGCAATTTCCCCTCACGGTGATCACCTGAGTGTATAATGTGCTTGGCTATAAGTAGTTTTGACGTCTCTGTTACAAATATATTTCTCAGGTCATTTGAAGGTCAAATAACCTCCAGCAGAGGTCAAGATCCAAGGGATCCAGATGGCCCAGTTAGCAATTTCAAAAGTGGGCAGTTGACCAGTTGTTTGGACCATCAAATGGGTGCTTATCTCCTCTCACCATGCAGGTAAATGGCCAGATGGACTGAGATGGACTGAGATGGACTGTGAGATGGACTGATAATGACCCTCAGGAATACAGTCCAGAAACACAGTCCAGAACATCAGCTGATAGACTCCAGACAATCAGACATATATATTGCTAGCATTGTAGTTATAAATAGGCCAAAACCAGACAAAGTGCTTAAAATTTGATACAAAAAGTATATTTTCAACATTGTGTTCTCCCCATTGGAAGAAATATTAACCATGTGGTGGATTTATTACGTTTTATTGTCCATACTCTTAATTTATTGAAGCATACCAGTCATGGAGGCACATAATCCTGTAACATTGAATACATCTTAGAAAGGATATCTACATTCTACAATGTACTAAACATTTCTTTGAACCTCGCCATCGTCTCTAGTTCGCCCATCTTTTCTTTCGATTTTCTTTAACAAGCATTTTCATGTGGTCCTTTCTTTGTGATCCTCTATATGATCTTGACTGGACATGCTCTTAATAATGTAATACTCCAAATCTCAGCATAATCTGTTTACCTTGCTAAATGAGCAGTAATGAACAGGTGGACACATTTATACAATGTCTGCCACTGAGAGGCAAACCTAAGTCAATGAAGCCAAGGAATTGTGCAATTGTTAATGGAGCCATGCACTCCAGATGATCAGCACGGGGTACCACAAGGCTACAAATATCAGCCATTATTGGCACAGACACAAGGCCTGCTGATGTGTTTGTCTCTGGGGGTTGCTTGTTATCTACCACACCAAACATCTCCTGGTCTGGTTCCTAATCTCATTAGTGATCTAAAACTGACTTGGTCCTTAGGTTGAGTCTTATGAGTACTTAGGTCAGTCATTACTGAGCAGATGGTAAGTCTGGAAATGCAAATAGTTTCCTCAAATGCAAGCCTGCTAACAGCTCTGGAAACCAAGGTATTGCTTGCAGAAATTGGACTTCATCTGTAGTACCAGATACTGAAACTTTGGTAAAATACTCCAATGATATTGATAATTATATTGAATATTAATGTAATTGGCTTAAACTCTATTGGTTTCTCTGAAGGGGTGACTACCAAAACCAACAGAATGCTCTACTGAAGCTCAATATTTATAGCTGTTTCCAATCATCCCGCTTTCTGGTTATATTTTATAAACTTATTGACATTTGGGTGCTGTCTCTTGTGGTATGATGTGCAGAACAATGATGGGTCGGAACTTATGATATGATTCATTCGAATCTGACCTTTCCGCCATGGATGCTTCAGATCGGTCTTGGCATGGTAGAAACTTCGTGCAGAAATTTTTTTTATGCCGAGACATACACACATGCCCCACTAGATAGCCAGTATGATGAGAGACAGACAGACCTTCGCTATGTCAGCATCAAAATGCCAAGATCAAAATCCTTCTTTGGTTTCATGGTATTCATTTCATCGATTTCATCCGCTCGTCAATCACTATATGTTCACAAATGAGACAGACTGACAGGACTTCACAGAAGAGTATGAGAATTTCTATTAGAAAGACATCCAGACAAAGAATGTCAGACGGAAATTTCAAGACAAAGATGCCTCTCTTCTTTGCTTTTTGCTCTTCTTGTCTGTTACACTGAAAGTTGTTTATGTAAGGTATGTCTGGTTTGCAACATTTTCTGATGCATAGATTCATATCCTCTCAAGAAATAATTTTGAGTAATATGCAATCGGATATGCAAAGGGATAATATGACAATCGCTGACATTGAGGTGTGTCTTGGGTTTTGGTGACATCCGTATTCAACTTTTTATGTTGCCACCTATCTGGTATCCACCTTCTTACTTTGCAAGCCTTCAGTTTTGTCATATTTATCATTTACGACAAAGTAACCATTCCGTTAAGGACACGAGAGAACGTATAGAATGGATTTGTTTGTCTCGGTGGAATATCTCCGAATACTGTTGCATACGGTTGGCTTGAGAACGGCAAACATTCCCAAGTGCAGATATTCCCACAATTATCCCCAGAGACTGCGATATCTTGGGTTATCTCTGTCGCTTTTGCAACCGAGAAGATTCTCCGCATTGCAAAAGTCTTTAGGGTTATTTGTTAGGGTTTTGGTAAGTCTCTTTGCCCAGCATTGTGTGCTTGATACCCAAACAAGAATGTGATTTGCATGGAATCATTTACTGATACCCGCTTAAGCCTTGAGGGAATATGGTAGCTCTTATGTCAATGAATATCAGGACATATACGTTTTTTAAAGCCGTCAAATACTTTGATTAAGCCTATTCAAATCAATTTATTTTATACCAGAGACATGCTAGATAAGGGCTTATAATGGTGTTTTTAGTTATTGAATAAACAAAGTAGATAAGTGAGTGGTGATTTTCCACTCAAGTCTTATTTAAATTTTGATGCAACAGTTATTTTGGTAAATGCTCTTGGCGGAGGTGCTTGGAAATTGCTTTTTGGCTTTGTATGATGCTTGGAAAGTTGAGACATTGAAACTTCCGTGTTGCAAATGAGGGAAATCCTGAATGTAGGTGTTATTGTTGACCCATATACCAGATTAATGTCAATGTAGTCTTCTGATAACAATTATGAAGAAGTATTGTCACACCAAATGTGTCCGAATATGGATGCATGAGAGGAAGTTGTGACGGAGCAAAATGATGGACAAACAAATGTTAATCTTCGGTGGCCATTATGATATCATCTGTAAGAAAATCTGAGAAAAATAAATTAATAAATAGGTAGAAGACACAAGTTTGATGCATCCCAGACAAGAATTAAGGGAAGTTTATTTTCCCTTTTTGTTGGAAGTGTCTTACACTTTTCGGTTGTGATCAGTGGTAGACTGTCAGAGTGGTCACATATCAAACGCAATCAAAGGAAAGGACGATTATTCCTCTTTGTCAAATTCCTGATGGTCCGCAATGTCTGCTCAGGACAAAAGAAGAACAAAAACATTAGATGTGAAATGTTTAGATCCACTAAATTCAGATGTTTGTAATTTAGAGAACAAATACCCATGTCAGCTTTGTTTTGCACTGGTGTGTGGTCTCCTCATGATGCAAAACCAGGAAATCATGAGGGAATGTATTGTGCATGGCTATCAAGATTGCACTTGAATATTGTGGTTGTGAACTTGTGATTGGCTAAACATTATATTGTCAGGTATTTGTTTCCAGAAATTTAGGCCTATTAATGATTAAAATATGGCTCCTTTCTATACTTTTTAAGGATCAACTTCCTATTTGGGTATATTGTCAATGTTGTGGCACTCTTTTTTTTTTTCAAATATTTTGACAATCTCATTAGTGATTTATTTTTTATTTTTACATCAGCTATTGTTTTACTATCCACGAGTTCTGGTGTTAAAACGGTATGGTGACGACGAGAGGTAACTAATGTTGCATCTGAAAAAGACGGCTCAATTAATGACTGATGATGCCATTGCTTATTTCGATCCCCTTAATTTTCAAATGACAAAGTGACTGAGCAAATACTGTGTAGAAAAAGAAGTAGGCAAGAAGTCATCAATTGGGTGTTTTAATCAGTTGTTTGAT
The DNA here is from genome assembly GCA_026936325.1 of Platynereis dumerilii. Taxonomy (NCBI): domain Eukaryota; kingdom Metazoa; phylum Annelida; class Polychaeta; order Phyllodocida; family Nereididae; genus Platynereis; species Platynereis dumerilii. The sequence goes on from JAPTHN010000002.1 coordinate 92,609,866, forward strand.
GGCTTTTGACCTTGATTTGGCAATCAGTGACTGGCAGCAGAGACACAGCAACAGCCAGTAGCAATAGGGAGACTGCATGAGGTGGCAGTGAACATGGCTGTGCTTCTGGCTGATGTCAACACCATCTCAGCTCCATTTACATATAGAGTGCTTCTTGCTTTGATTGGTGCAATTAAAGCCCCCCTGGTCAATATTTGCTCTCTGTCTGCCCCTGATGGATGGCCTTCCATATGTTCCGATGCTTTGTCACATCCCCAATTTAGTCAATAATCTCCCCACTAAAACAAGGGAGGAGCAGTTCAACATTCATTGCATTTTAAATTGTATAGATCTGTGAATTTAAGTGGTTCACCTTGGCAACAGCATAAACCACAACACAAGGATTATGCAATGGCAGGGCAATGACCTGATTGAAATGCAGGGTAACTTCATTGTATGGTAATCAGTCTCAGTCTATTTCTACAGGTGGGCTGCCTTAGGTAGTTCAGTTGGAACTGAGATGTAAGCAGAGGGATTTGTCAATTGTTGTCAAAAGCAAGTTCTATCTGGTAATCTGTATTTGATACAAATGTAGAATGTAGAGATCTGTCGTTCTAGGAACTGTAGGTCTGTAATCTGCTGCCTAATATACAAGTTCACCTTATGGTAATCTGTATTATTTATTACGACAGATCTAAACATTTATATAGAATAAATTCTATATTCGATATAAATGTTTAGATCTATCGTTCTAATAACTAGATCTATAATCTGTTATCGGTCTATCACGGATACTTTACCACAATTTCCTTGAAGTCCCTTCAGTTCCAGGTGTTGGGATTGCCAAGTGATGACCCAAGCCTTGCTGAATGAGAGATATGGCAGGTAATGGGAAGGTGTGATAAACTGGTAAAGAGACGTTTTAGTTTGGTGAACCACTGAGCAGTGTTGAGTGAGTGAAAGATAAAGTCCAAATTATCCAGATGCTTGGCCACCACATGAAGAAGGTGGACCTTACAGTGTATATCTATTGGACCCTCTGCATTACTGCAATCAGATTTATGGGGTATAGATGGGGAGTCACTCAGGAGTGCATGGAAATAATTGTCAGCAGATATGCAAGGCTGACAGAGTTACTTTGAAGTGGCCGCCATCTGCCAATTGGCCATAGGTGTGGGCATATCAAGCATCCCTGAGGAACACCTGACACTGCAAGTGTGCTTCAAGAATCTAGACCCACATGTCAAACTGTATCAAATATATCTTTGAACCTCCCTTTCCCCTTTAGGTCCTGCCCTCTGCAGGTCCTTCCCTTCCAGCTCTTGTAAAGGTCCCATACCCTTCCTCAGAGGGCATCTACCCTCAAAGGGTTACCCTATTTCTTGAGGCCCCCAGGTCTTTTTCATTTGACCTCGTTTTGATCTTGTTGCATAGCTAAACCCCCCTTGGTGGTAATGGGTCACCAAGCAGTGACCTATCCATTTCATCCAGAGCAACAGGAGTGTACCTCGTTTTAATGATCATCAATGCATATTTTCTTAGTTATTGATCTTGTGTATGTATTTAAATTGACGTTTCAGATCTCATGATGCGAACCTGTTTTGTGGTTATCGGATTTCCGATCTTCATTTAGTCAGCATATGCTATACAAGTCACTACCTTGATAAGAGATCGATTACTTGAACCTGTGTCTTGTTGTATTGTTTAGAGCCAGATTGAGATTAGATTGTTGAATTTTTGGATTATCGCTCTTGTATTACTATCGCCGAAGGTCTGACACAGATTTGTGCTGCACCACTCAGGGAAATAGACTCAGGCAAGACTGTGAAGACTATCATATTTTCATAATCCATGGGAAATTTCAAATCAACACATTTTGATTGGATGGCCTGTAATCAATCACTTTTGAGACATTCCCACGAGAGGAGTTATCTCTGAAAAAAAAGAACCTACTGGTTTAGGGGAAACAACTGGGCAGTCATAGAGTCTCAAAAAACCAGCCTCTTCTGTTTTCTAATTACCATACTCAGAAACTTACTTGCATCTGATTGGTCTAGGACATGGCCATTCTCAACAAATGTGATAAGGTCTTTTTTTTTATAAGGTGTGCTTCACATGTGTATGGCTTGATATCAGGAGAATGGTATAATATTATTTAATTGATGGTATCTCTTCATAAATTTCTATCTGAAATGGAATTGGTCACCAACTTGATCATCTGCTAGAAGTACCAATACCAACCATGATTCAGGATCATTCCCCTGCATTGGCCTACATTCCAAACAATCCTGTGATTCCTGGAGCACAAAGTGGCATCAATGGAAGTCTGAGGCATCTTGCATTGATGCAGTGATCACTTGGGATGCTTCTGATTCCCATTCTGCTGCTGCTGCTGCTGCTGCTGCTGCTGATGTGGATGCTGATCATCTTCTGTGGAGGACCCCTGCAGAGTTCTGATGGACCACCATGTGTCCATGATTCCATTGGCCTCCCAGCCATCCCAATCCTTTTGATAACTTCTTAATTAGAAATATATACAGAGGGGAATAGCATTTAATGACCCACTGGATGCCATAGGATCGCAGGGGGCTTCTTCTGTGACCTGCCTGGAAAGTATTGCTTGTTGTCATTTACAAAAGATAAATGTACATCTGCCCAAAGCCATACCTCATTATTGGTATCTGGTGTCATGGCATCCACCCAGACAGGGGTAATAGTCTCTGAATGGAATCGACAGACCCATAGTGGTTCTTTATTCTGCCTGTCCCGTATAAACTTGTGTTAGATGGCTGCGGCTGGATCTGTTACGCACATCATATTCACAATTTCATTGCGATACTTCTTAAATTCTCCAATGGAGTGTAAATGAAGTAGGCCTAATAAGAAATGTCTCTTTGTGTTCAATTAGTTTAGTTTTACAACACAATAATTATATCACTTGCATTTATTGCTGAAGTCAAAGCATAGATGGAGGAACATAATTTGAAGTGGGGGGGCCTAGCCAAGGCGAGGCCCGAAGGGCCGAAGCCCATTACGACAGGGGGTCTGGGGGCCGCTCAAGGCCCCCAGAAGCCACAGGGTTTTTTGATTGTTTAAGACAATTCCAAGGTGGTTTTGAGGGTGATTTTCTACTACATAAACTCTCCAAGAAGTTTATTCCTTGTGCTTATTTAAAAATCTGAATTCTTTTTTTTTTCTCAAATATGTATTTTTATTTTCTACTAAAAAGTGGGAGGGCCAGGCCCCCCCCCCCTGCCAAAAAAGTGGGAGGGCCTGGGCCCCCCCCCCGGCCCCCCTGTTCCTCCATCTATGAGTCAAAGTGAAGTTTTGTTTACTTTCCTATAAGTCAGAAGGTCAAAGCATTCAGCCTGTAGGTTTAGTGAGCAAATATTGTCACTGCAGTGACAATGTGAAGTGTATTTTCTCTGTGTGTGACAGTCTTCTTAAACATATGCTCTTGCCTGACCTTAAAAGAGGAAGTGCTTCTAGAATGCATTAATTGTGACGGTATTATTCTTAGCCACTAAAACCAGGTGACATGGTGCCAGTCAGAGTCAGCCATTTTATCATTGTTTACCCTGGAAGCAGCCCAGTAAAGAGTCCTCTGTCATCCTGGTGGACATTTAAATGGACTCAGGGCAGCTTCAGTGTTTGCTTGCCTTAATGTCTCTATCCTTAAATATTAGATGCAGAATTGCTGATTGCAGTCTATGGGGTCTATGGACATGGAGTTGCCTGATGAGGCTTTTAGTAAGCAGTGATTCTTTCGTTGTTTTATTTACTGCATTATGTTAATTGCATGCTTGATGGATTTGAATCACTGCCTGCATAAACCATGATACATATCCAAATGATCCAGTCAGTTACATCCTGAAAAACAAAGAAGAAAAAACTGCTAATAAACTAGAGATATCAATATGAACCTTTAAAATGATGTAATTTATTTGATGAAAATAAGTTTTGACTTTCAAGTCATATATCTTCCATTCATTGCAGTTGGATATATATAGAAAGAAAAATAGTTTGTTAATCGCAAATATTTCGGTTTTGGTAGGACTATAATTATATTGGTCATCTTAAACTATTAACTGACTTATCAAAAAAGATCTGAAAGATATATATATACATCAAGTGGTGACAGTGGCAGAGAGTAATGAACTTGGATCTGTCAACATTGAGCACAACAAAGTCAGTGCCCTCATTTGCAGTCTATTCACTGTCCCATCAATGTCGAAGCACCCGTAATACTTCATAATACCTCATATTATCGCCCAAATAGATGCAATTCAATACAAATGTCATGCAGCTACATTATCGCTCACTGCAATCGTTTTTCTGACAGATAGTTCTACATGTCATTTGTCAGAATTGTCCAAATTGTCACTTTGAGAAAATTGTCTTTCAAATTTGCTTCAACATTTCATCCTGATGAATGAGGATAGCCAATGTCGAATTTTGCACAATAAGAAAAAAATGTTAGAATATAAGATGAATTTAGTTCTTGATAACATTTGCTAACCCAAGATGAAGGATAGCCTGATATAACTGATTCCTGGTATGATAATTGCTCCATTGTTATGCTTCAGCAGGTATAATAGTAACTTGGCCTGCTGAAATGAGTGATATTTTGATGGTATCTATAAAATGAAGCAAATATTTCTGACAGCATTTGCCAGAAGTGATTGATGGCTCATTTGCTTTTCTGAGTTTTGGACATGTTTTGATTTTCTTCATTTCCTCTGACCACAAGGAAATCATCCTTTGTTAGGCAGACACCAAGGACTTGTAATGCCTACTTTTTGGTTTCAAATATACACATTATGGATTTCAGTCTCTTTCATGTTCCTTGCTTTGTTTTAAATTTAAGTAAATTTTCTCACATTGACTTTGATGCTTGACGGTTTTTCATTTTGTTGTCTGATCCTCAAAAAGCCTCAAGATCAATACAAGAGGAGCAGCGAGATGGAAATTTCTTCTTTGAAAATGGCATAATCATATAGCGCTTTGATTTCCCTTGGCTTCTGGTGGGCTCAGGACTCGCAGGAGAAGCACTGTAATGATCGAACAGTTTCCCAATGACATTTGTTTTCCTGGGGATTAGGGAAGACAATTTATGGAGCATTCCCTGCAGCTCGCGATGGGACGACCGCCTGATTTAGCCGCAGCAATTCAAAGGCCAAGATGTTATCTCCTTGCCCATTACCGATAGCAATTCAAAACAACCTGAATTGAATTCATTTAGGAAATTGTCCCGATGACAAAAAATTAACTGGGTCCAGATAAGCAAAATGGCTGCCATTGATCACGTGACTGGTGGACGAGTTGAGCAAGAACTTTGAATGGTCGTTGAACTGTTATGAAAGCCTGGTGAATCAATGCAAATCGGTGTCATTCTGTAGATGAACCTTTATGGAATGGACCCATGGAGAAATCATTAAATATTATCATTTGGTCCAAATGTTTTTACTTTATTATGAGCGCAGCTGATGGCTGCCGAAGGAAGCCATGAGCGAAGCTCACTTAGCACAAGGACAGCTCATTCTGTGTGGTGCTCCTGTCTACAGTGACTGCCTGAACAGGAAGTGCCTGTAGTTGCCATAAAAGTGGAGCTAGTAGTTTAGTCAGAGTTTAGTTTGGTAAATAATTAAAATACCTCAAATATCTTCCAAAATGACTTTAAAATTTCAGTCTTGTCGTATAACAACCTCCAATGACATATTTCAGGGATTTAAATCAACATGTGTATCAACATTCCAAATAATTATTTCCATACCCCTTATAGTAAGAAGTGACTGAGAATTAAAAGTCAACACAAAATTTAATGACTTGAGTGGCTCACCAAGTAAGAAATCATAACAACACTTAAGGTTACATAATCTTCATTAACTATCAACAAATTATGTAACAGTCTAATAGTAAACAGTCATCTCTGAATAGCTATGGTTTTATTGATCTCAGTTATGTAACATCAACAATTTAACATAGTAGATCCAAATTTATAGATCCAAATTTAACACAGATTTGCATTACACAGCTGTCAGCGCAATCTATCTATCTATCTATCTATCTATCTATCTATCTATCTATCTCCATCTATCTATCTCCATCTATCTATCTAATCTTATCTATAGATCTCATCTTATCTATCAATTCTATCTATCTGCCCATTTGCCCAGTCCTTTAAAAAGATAAATTGGCTTTCTGCATGGAAAGTTGAAGATAATGCAGTAGTTCTATGACAATGCTGCGCGAATTTCATGGCAGTGCCATTTACATATTATTATTGTTTAAGAAGATCCTCAAATGCACTGACTTGTTACAACCATGAGAATTGCTATTTTAAGTTTTAGATGTGAAAAGTACTGGAAATATTGAGAGATATCCAGATCAGCTGGAAAAGTCTTTTTCCTATGAATTCTTCCACTTTAGAAAGTACAACTTTTCAAGTCACAAATAATCACAGTGGGGCTGTTACATCTCGCTGATAGCTTTCTCTTTGACATCTATCTTTGTCCCTTTTTGTCTCCCTTCGACTGAAGCAGATGCTGAGTCTCTCTGACCTTGCCATTCATATCTTTTGGGCAAAATCCTAATGTACAAAAAAGTTGCTCTGGCATTTGACCCTTGAGCAATAATTCCTACGTTTCCTGTCTAGAAAAAGCTTCTTGTGACATTCTATGTTTCACATCAAATATGATGCCCTCCGTCAGCCTGTAGGCAACAGACAGCACTGTTGTAAAGCAACCTTTTTAAATGTTTTCTATTTGTTATTATGATACATATTTTTCGTTTTTGTTTTTCCTTTATTTAGAAGATTTTTGCACATTGTTTATGCATATTATATATATATATATAGTTTGAAGTAATATATATATAAGGTATGTACTGCTGTATTTTGTCACATATCCATGGAAAATGTATATACCATTACTTATGAATGTTGACACCTGGAGCTGGTCTTTTTCAGAAATTTTATTCTGAAATTTGAAAGCGAAGAGTCCATAGTCATGATAGTCCATGTTTTTGGAAGCGCATCCTTATATTTGGAGATGGGTCTGTGTGTATATGTACAGTGCAACATCTCAAATTTTATCAATTGCTGAAATTATTTCAGTACCAGTCTTATTTGTGTAACTCAACAATTCCAATCATAGTGCAAAGGAACTCTGCTTTTTGTCATGTTTTATATATGAACTGGATGAAAAGTTGGCAAGCCCAGTGTGAATCTCGCCAAAAATATGCACACAGACAGGGAGGTATGAGATAGCATCAGTGACATGCTTTCACCCTGTATTCATAAGTGCATAAATAACATTAGGCCATCAAAAAATGACATCAGTTGCAACATTATGATCACATGCTACATTTTTATTTTCCCATGCATGTTTATTAAGCTTATCAAGGGAGATCACCCACCCAGGGACTGTTTTTATATTGGACAGAGTCAGTGGGTTAAAAAGGTTGTCTTCTCCATTAAGGGCTGACTGATATACAGCCCGGTAAGCTTAATGGGTATGACAGTTACTCCAGGTTTTTACTTGCAAATGATGAAAAGTAGTCGTCATTATGATTAATGTTGCAAGCAAGATTCCACAGATTGGAGTTCCGCAGTTTGCATGGAAGTCCTGCAAAAGTTTTCCTGAAGTTGAACACAAAATAGAGAAATCATTGGTGACTGTGGAGCTGTCATCCATATACATTTGATGATTGAAGTTGCATTGAAACTGAAGAAAAACCTCAGAGGAGTGTTCATATTGTGTGATTTACCATGGTAAGGGCAGGCCACATGAAACAGGTGTGATACCTCTCTTTGTTGCTTTTGTCAAAGAAATCTTTGAAATCAAATCAGTATACTTCTCATCTGAAAGTCATGCACATGTCAATCTGCACCAGAATCAAAACACTGGACTCGTGATACTATGAACACACACCACATGAAAGTAGAACTTGAAAGCAAAATTTAGTATACTGCAAATTGCAAAACAATGAGAAAGCAATGACTAATATCTGATTTGAATACTGACCATTTATGCATGGCCAATGCATGGGTGCGGTCAGTTTGTTTGGTGTTAGTTACAAAACCAACAGAGGACAGCTGCGTCCAAGTATCAAGGCTCCGATGGAACTGGACTTCTGGGAAAGAGCCCTTGAAGGTCCTTGAGTCTGGGATAATACAGTCCCAAGCCAGCCCTGTCTGTGTGACTAGTATTTAAACCTTCATAAGTAGCAGCACAAGAGGTTTTAGGTTAGCCCAAGTAGAGCTGGAAAACACATTAATTCAGTGTTAATAGTGTTTTGTTTGTCTGCCATTACTCTAATGAAGGTTGGACATGGTGGCACCTCGACTTCTTTGTCTTAAAATGATGTCCATCAAAATCTAAATCTCTTAAACCACTTGATGCACAATTGGATTAAATTGGGAAAATAAGTTTGATTGTGTTATTTTCCCCTATATGGACTGCCATCACTGTTTTATGACATTTGAACAGTCTTATGTCACTTTTGATACACTGTAATTTGATACCTGGTCAGTTATTGATAATTTCTTTTGTGTGGAACGGTTGATGACACAACTTAATAAAACGACGAAAGAAACGAAGCGCTTTCTGATAACCTGTTCGGAATCTGTTCGAATTTGTTCAGAATCTGTGCGTGAACTTAGGCCGAGCCAATCAATCAACTGATTAAACGGAGGGAGGATCATAGATGCATCATGGATTAGTAGCAAAGCACATTTCCACAAACCAGGCAATATCATGCATAAACAGAAAAACCACCTCAATATTTGGACACTGATGTCATTAGGGACATGTGCTGAATTCAGATTTGCCCATTATAATCTGGTGAATTTCAATGAAGCCATCCATCATGCTGTCTGTTTGCACTGACCACTCAAATTAACTGGACCTAATCCTGAGAATCGTCAGCTGCCCACTGGTCTAATGACTGCATAAAAAGGAAGGTGGCGTTAAGATGTATCCCAAGGATTAGTATTATTAAGGCACTTGTTTTTCAAATTTATATGCAAGAAAATTGTTGAATCAGCGTCGTTCAAGTTGCAAAAACACAATATTGGCATATTGCTACATTCGCCACTTATTTGTATGTGAAACGCTGATTATGTTTTGTCTTTAGGAAAGCTAAATTTTGTCCCATAATTGCTTTATATCCTTAATATCCTGTGAATTTCTGGTAAAAATCATATTCTTATTGTGGGATATATTATATAGATACTTCTGGGTGAGATTTTTTAATGCTTCCGCTACCTGTCGTGACATTCAGGAGGATCATCATTGTGAATGGCATTGTCATTACGATTAAGAATTTTATCACAACAAAATGTCTAATATTCAAAACTGACAGAGACATTTGATCAATACATGTGATGCCTATGTAATAAATTTGGTATCTGAAGGATCTGATGGCTGCCCATCACTGACCACCATGGTCCATGGAATGGCAACCAGCACTGGACATCACAACTGGACATCACCAATGACCATCAGAAGCAGCCATCACTGCAGGACATCACTGCAGGACATCTAGGGGACATCAGTCATAAAGTGACCTGCATATCTCGACCAATAAAGGTAGCCAATGAAACGTAAAGAAATCAACAAACTGGGCTGCACTGGCCTGCCACAGATAAAGGCAGGACATGCATGGAATTGCAATAGCAATGAATGGAAGGCAGATGACACAAATGGTAGTGGTCAAATGAATATTGAAATAGTGGGATTAGTTGTGCTCTGGTTTCATTTATACCACAAAGTATTATATCTCCTAATTCTGTTCCAATATGGTGTCTGTTTCACCTCGTCCAATGCATATCAAGTCCTTGATGAAAGTGACCAGAGTAAGACAAGTGCATAGTTTCAGAAGTCACCTGGTACAGTGTACAGATCATTTTTAGTCAGCAATGAAAGAAAAATATCTATAAATTAGTCATCGTCTGATGCTCAATTAATGGAAATGTCGCAAGAGCATGAAAACATTTCGTAGAACACTGGAACACATGCAGTTCCTTCTTAATTAGAAGTCATTTGTCTCAGTCTTCCAATGTTTACTTTTGAGGAGTGGATGATCTGACAAAGTTGGACGGTTTTTCTCATTTTTCGACATCTCACGATAACTTGCTATACATCACCAATGATCAGTGCATAACAATTTCATACTGTCATGCAAAGGCCAATGAATACCTCCTGTGGCCTTGATGGTTATGGTGGCAAAAGCCATAAAAAGGACAAGTATGCATCATCCATCATCTGAATGGCAAAATGTATGGTAAAAAGCAAGTGATGAAACGGAGCAATCCTCTTGATTTGGTGTGAAACAAGGACATCCTCTTTTCCCAGTATTTCCAGTACAAGTTAATAAGATGCTTCTTTGGTCTTTTTATCTCTTTTTATCTATTCATAGTCAATATATTATGAATTGCAGAAGTGAGGCTCGGGTCAGAGCTTTTAGCCGAGCGCTTGGCTCAATATAGTTCTGAGTTTAGAAATATGTCTGGAAACTGTGCTCTTCACTGGTTGGTACACGTCCTCAAAAGAGCCAGGACACAGACTACACATTGTCTCCAAGACCATCTTTCAATTTGGCTTCTTTGAAGGACCTTTTTTTGTTTTACCATGCATTACAATTAATGATTTATTCAATTATAATTATCTATCATTTGTACAATGCAAGAAAAGGGAATGTCAAAACGACTTTTTACAAGTTGATCTCGAAAGAAATTGTCACTGGCATTCTGTCTTCCGCTGTCCACATTCATAACCTGCCACAAGGTCGGACGATCGATGTTGGAAAGAGAACTCAGTTCTTCTTCTTAATCTTTGATTGCATAAACATAAATTAATAGAGAATTGAACCAAATATATTGTTTATACAGAATCAAACAATTGTATATTTCGAATGTACATTGGCCAGTGGCAGATCCAGACACGATAGTAGTCTAGGGGGGTCTGGACATGTTTCGGCATTCGCGGGCCCGCGTAATCGCAATTTTTCTTCAAAATGCTACGATTAATCTTGGTGGCCCAGGCCCTCTAGCCCCCCCCCCTGTATCCGTCACTGATTGACTTCATAAAAAGTAAAACGCTAAATGTCGCTGATAATGTTTGCTTTCTTGCATCCATGATGCTGCAACATCCATCTCTGCCTCAAGACAGACACTTGTTCTTTCCATAGACTGGGCTTCGTACCCATATAGATGAAATGATTACAGAAATGATTGCCATAGATATATTGCTCATAACATGATGCTGTTTAAGTGGGGGAACATTATATGCCATGAACAGTGATGAATGTTGCAGATAGCTTGATGTAAAGCAGACAAGCAAATGGCCCACTGCTTCATTGCAGAATTGCTTCATTGCAGAATTGCCTCTTGCAGCTCCAATCATCATTTTCTCTGATTTTTCTCAGATTCTGCTTGATTTGTCTCTCTTCTCGAATGTGTTTGTCTCTGCGATTGTCGGGAGACTCAACGGTAAGAGGTCTCGCCTGCTTTGCGAAGGTCCTGGGTTGGATTCCAGTTGGGGAACAACTTACCAATATAGGCCTCGGCCTTCATCAGCAACAATCCAGTGGATAACGTTGGGGAAATTCTCTTGTTAGTCTTGTATTGAATAATGTCTATGCTGTCATTGCTGAAGAAGGAAAAGATCTCAACTTTTGAATTAATTTGAAACTTTTGTGGACACTTCTTTATTAGGCCTATCTTGTCATTCAACGGTTATTAGAAGCAAGAACTGTCCAGTGTCCGACTGTCCGACGACAAGTGTCCAACTGTCCATATTTGAAAAATGTGATCAGATTCTTATTAATTGTGATGTTTTTTTTACCATCATCATGATGTGCAGGCTATATTGTTATTGCATGGCTGCGAAAGGTCAATATAATGTTGGATTTGTTATAATTATATCAAACTACTTTGTACATAGCCTGAGTTGGTTTGCCTACAATGCTAGCTACATTGTTCTTTCTTCTGCAGCTTACTTTCTCTTGACAATGACATTTTTCAGTCTCATTCCAAATGCACTTTCTCTTAGAGAAAAACATGACACAAGCTTCTTGTTTAGTACAGTACTTTATACCAAGCACTACATCGATCTTGAAATTAATATTTTCCTTTTTTTCTTTGCAGTTTTCTCCTCTGGTGCAAGACACAGTGCTGAAGGGAACCTTCAATGCCACCCTCAACAACCCCATCGCCCCCAAGATGGACGGATTCGTAGGAGGACCAGCTAGTAACCACCCCTTTTTGCTGGGGGTCTAAATAATTTAATTGACGATAAAATCACCTTCTGAATCACTAATTTCTAAAATATTTTAGTTTGGACTCTTTGTGGCAATATACTTTTTTTTTTAAATATATTTTTTGTTTCTCTTTTTTTTTTCATCTTCTTAAATACATCATGAATTAAATTCATTTCTGAAAATGGAGTTATTTTTGTGAAGGCATTACTCTTCTTTTTTGTTTATCCTCTTGAAGGCTCTTCTTTGTACTATAAATTTATAAAAAAAATATTGCTCTATTTTGAATTGTTTTATAAACTTATTACTTTATTCAAGTTGTCTGTGATAATCTTGAGATTCTCCAAAGTTATTGCTATTTACATATTTTATTTACACTGTTACATACTCTTATTATTGCAAGTATTAGATAAATCAGTACTTGGTTATAAAGCAGTATGCTAGGTATTAGAGCTTTATTGGCTTTGATATTATTATAATTATGAAAGATTATATTCATGTCAGTTATGATTATAAAGCATCCTGTGATCACAAATGTATTAGAGATTATGATTTCTTATTATTATAACATTATGACTTAAAAATGATATTGACTGCACTGCAGAAATTATGTTCTGATATAAAAAGCATTTTGGCACATCATGCAAAGTTATATGAATTGTTACTGTATATTATCATTATTGTATTATTCCAGGACAGTAAACTTCCATGGTATTATTGGTGACATGCACAGCAAAAAATGACATTATGGTTTGTCTGTAACCTCAAACATTTTTTCTTGTGAATTGTAGTTAGAACGAATGAATTGTTGAATAAAAACAATTTTGTTTCTAAAATTATGTTTCTTCTGTTTCATTTCTAGATATCCATTGATCATTTTCCATCATCTAGGTTTTAACTTTAATTATGTTTAAAAAACATGAATTGTGTGGCAGCAAACCCTTGTCATGCACATTGACATCTTGGAGATGTTGGTTGGTTCAACAGAACTCAAATTAAGATATACTGAAGTATTCAGTCTGAATGATAGGCCTATCTAGTTTGACTGTGTTGGACTTAGAAGACGTATTTCTATGCTTCCAATAAGTTTACATTTACAAAATGTATACATATGTAGGCCTATGACTAAATCTAGGCCTTACATTAATAGGCCTTTACTTCACATGTGCGTCGTATTATGCATGCATGTGGTTTTATATAACTTATAACTATAATGTAATGTTTAGTTAACTTAATACCCTGTTATTACCCGAATGTAAGTGGATAACTGCACACTAAATAACTGTATTTGTGATTCCTCAGAATGATTTGTCATCAAGTCTTTTGTTATGTCATTAATCGTGATCATTCCAACAATATTAACCTGATTTCATAATAACATTTGATCATAGTGTCTTTGGAAAAATAAATATATGTTGAACATATTACGTTCAACTACTTTTTTTTTCGAAAACATGTCATGTCGTTTGATATTAGGACACAGGGCAAATTCAAATAGTGACACAAAGCAATTACTGTATTATAGAACAAAAGAATGATTCAATAATGACCTAATATGTGCCTATAAATTTATTTTGTGAAAATCGTATTTAAGGAGCTGCATGGAGACACTTTGTTGAAGAAAAACCAATATTTTCGAAATTACTTAAACTATTGTAATTTTTAATGGACGTTCAAGAGACAATTTTTGAAGTTGAAAAAGGGCAAAATTTTATGCATTTTGCAGACATTACTTACGATATTATGTTGTTGTGATGTCACTGATTTGTAGGATATATATATTGTGGCACCAATGAAATGAAAGCATACATGTATGAAATTATGATGAATCAGTGCAAATCTGACGAACTGCTTAACCATGCAGTGTATACTATTGTAGGTATGTTTTTGATGTGATCTGAGATCTAAGGAATCACAATTGCACAAAGCATCAGAGCAAATCTTGTGAGCTGCTCTTCCAGTTCTGCCTAGAAGTACCTTGTGCAGTTGGTGTGAAAGATAAACATGGCCGGATATTTTGTAACTTAGATGATTATACTGTTGTAGTTTAACCAAACAGAAATCTTGGAGTAACCGAATAGTTCAGGTGAGTAGCTGCTCGATTGCTGGGTGTGATGCAGGGTGCCTCTCTGTGCCTAGTGCTTCTGCTGGACCAGGTGCAGGCAAGAAACCTGGTCCTCTTGTCAAGCCTTCTTCTCTTATTGGCTCTGGCACTTAATACCCTTCCCCAACCCCCTACACCTTCATTTTCTCTCTACAAAGTGCAGACCAGTTTGACTCAAGCATTTTCAGGCTTAAGTATAGTTCAGTTTGGTTAGTGCAAATAACTCAAGCAAATTCCTTCTTGTCTATATCATCTACATGACCGTTTCTGAGGAATTGGCCACAATATAAGCGATCAGTCGATGGCTTTTTTGCGATTAATCTTGTTGCATTTTATTGTATGATTTTACTGAGGCCTTTTGCCGTATGATTTATAGGCCTACCGGATACCGCAAACATTGGCTTAAATGAGTGAATCAAGGAATTGATCTAGGTATATCAACCAGGCCTATCTATCAATGCTGATGAGTCAATGGCCTCAATCAATCAATTAGTCAATCAATCGATCAATCGATCAATCAATACTCAGCTATGTATCCCCCTGTTGCCTCCAATATATGCACTGGCAGTATGCAAGTGATTCTGCCACATCAGAGGCTCATGGCCACATTCATAAGATGTCAATTGCTGTGTCATGGAAGTCTGTCCAGCACTCAGACTGTCATTGAGTCTGTTAATAGAGGCTGTGATATTGCTCTTGTGAGTAAATATGTCTGGCGTTGTCGTGCTGCCTTGTCTGACATTGTCTAGCCATATTTCTCACTTGCCTCCTCGACAGCGGCATAATTTTGCCTTTGAGGAGGTCCTGTAGCTTGTTTGTATACAATTTTGATATTTCGTTATAAAGGATGTTTTGATATGTGCTACGAATAAAAGATCTGAATCTGAAAGATCTGAATTGATCAGATCTGAATCACTTGCTGCTCTGTCCATCCAGCCTCTGCTCTTGTTGAACAAATCACTTGCGTGTCATTCAGTGGCATTCAAACTGTCCTCTGTGTAACAAGCTATGTTACATTTTGTTTGCAGATCGTGCCAAATATTACATGTTTTTCTCCAAAGCATACACAGTTCCTTGGACACAGTTGGCCAATGCAATTCAACATTAGTATATTTTAAGAAAAGATAAACCTTGTAAAAAACTTCATCCACAGCCAAAACGTCAGTGGACCAGGTGAAAGTACCCCAGGGCATTGTTCCTATTGTGACGTCACCAGTCCTGGCAGTGACACCATAGTGACGTCATAACAAAGTTATTGACGTGAATTATGACGTCATCGCATTGTGACAGCTGTGAAAAGGTCACTTGATGCTATCAACAATGATCAACCGAATCTGTAGAGGACAATCTTATTTTGTTGATGCAGTAAATCGCAGAATACAGACTAAATTGTAAGTTTTGTTATTATGATCATGATGATGATAGTTGGTCATGTGTAGCTGACAGTTTACAATGAATGTATTGTACTGTTAGGGGAGACCGGGGCATGTTGTCACAGGGGCAGGTTGTCACAATGCTTATTACTCGGCTATGGTCATTATGGATGTTAGCTAGCAGAGCTCTGCATGGTAATTAAATCAGTTTGATATTATTTAGTTTATGAAAAGTTTTTCTGACGTTATCACAAAAATTAATGTGTCGCATGCTATGTGAATATTTCTAAAAATGGCACCAAAAAGCATTTTCTAATTTTTCATCATGCTCCAATTTGGGAGATGCAGGCGCAGATTCATGGTAGCAGCATTAACCCATAGTCTTTATGAACTATGTGACTGTGTTTTTTAATTGGATTCAGAATATACATGTATATTCTCCTTTGATTACCGAGATATCAGATTGACTTTATGATCGTGACGAGGATAGGCCGGGGCAAGTTGTCACAGGATCAATTTGTCACAATGCTTATTACTCAGCTATAGGTGGCAGCAGCTGTCTCATTCTTAAGTCATTTTCAAGATTGTTTCGTTTGTTAAACATTCTTTATGGTGTGGTTCAAAGAAAGTATAATTGTTCATGTGATATGTGAACTTCTTAAAAATGACATTTTTTCACTGAATTTTTACACCCATTTCATGGTACTCCAATACGAGATTCAATTTTTTGGTAGAAATAGACCCTGATTTATGGTGGTAATCATTCAAAGTCTTTGCGAGAAGTGTATTTATGTTTGTTTAAAGGGAAGCAGAGGTATTCCAATCTGGGATTACAGAGAATCAGTCTGAGATTGTTCGATTGGCTTTGTGAGTGTGACAACTTGACCCGGGCTTGGGGCAAGTTGTCACATTTCATAGAAATGACTTTGAGCTACTTTTTGACCTACAAGGAAACACACGGTTGATAAATCAGGATGAAAGCTGAATAAAAACTGTCTCAAGACTTACAAAAATGTTACGGGGTTAGGAGTTTTCTAACAACCTGAACCTGAAGACCTCTCAGAGACAGTCAAACTTGAAGAAAAAAAATTTGGGACAACTAGCCCCGGTCTCCCCTGTAGACTTGATCATCACTCGGATGATCAGTTGCTGGCCAGTTCCATGCATGAGTTAATTCTCTTATCTGCTCTGCAAAATCAGACTGTGTTTTGACATTTTTAGTACGGATAGCTTATAATCAAACAAACAATGTTATACAGACAGCTTTGAGTAAATCACTGTGTACTTTTAACACTATTGTTGTCGACACCTTAAACCAAACACACAATGTTATAAAAGAATCTTTAAGTATCTGTTTCAACTACCAGCTGAGAATGCTTGCTAATCTCATAACGTCGCTTGCTTTCTCATAACGTCACTTGCTCCATCTGAATTCTTGCAGAGTTCACTGCCGGTGGCAGCTCACCACTGCTGTCTCTTATGCATGACATAAAATATGAACTCTGTGTGCAGAGTATCGGCCCACCATCCTCTTGTGGAGGATAGACAGATTACCTGGCACAAACTATAATACCTGGTAACAACCTGAATTGCAACTGCAAGGAGTGATGTACACAGGCCTAATGAAACAAAAAAATGCTCAAAGCGATCAAATCATTTCAAATCAAATCATTTTATCTATAGTCGTTGATACAGAAATAAAAGATACTGGCCCTGGGACAAGCCTACGTATAAAGGAGCAGCAAAGATGATCAATGGATAGTCCGAGCACTGCTTCTGATCCCATAAGATGCAAGCTTGCACTTTCTTGGTCAGAGACACAACATTATGTCAACAAGATTTTTAGTTTTAGGCTACATTTTAGTTATTCTAGATCTCTGTATTTAGGGAGATTGAGTTCAGTCAATGCAAGTGGCCCTTATCAATGGACTGCTGAAGCCTTTGCCAAACAAGAAGGTGGCTCCCTCTGGAAGCACATAGTATGCAGCCATGACTGCCTACGGCCCATGAAGTTGTTCCAGCTTTCTTAATAAAAAAGAAAGAAAGAAAAGTCCAAACTGATTTTTGCACCACAGTGACAATGCTTACAAGTTTGAACGTATACATGTATGTATGATTTTGTATTTGTTGCAGCAATGTTACTGTACCTTTCAGTATATTGACAGGATTGGAGGTGATCAATCACAAATAATTGAAGGATGTGTAAATATGAAAATCTAATTTGAACGAAGTAGGCATATTCTCCTGCCATTGATGTACACTTGTGAGCTGACTTGGAAGAAAGTCGTCTGTTATCTGAGCGCCTAATCACTTATTTACAATCATTGTCCATTCACAGATGTGTAGCCAATGAAAAGAGAGGATACATTTGGGGCAGTAACTCCAGCCAATGGGAGGAGTTGTGACTTTAGTGAGTTCTGGCGCACGTGGGGCAGTAGCTGGCTAACTTGTTGTTGATGGCGGCAGCCTACTGGAAATCGTTTTACTTATGCTGTGAACTGAGAATGGACTGTCTATCAATTGTGAATATCTTTTGCAGATCTATACCTGGCTAGAGGATCGTACGACGCTCAGGTTGTGGCTCCAAGACGTTTGTGACGGAACGTAATACGCTGTGTTGGACGTAACATTTGAGGCAGTGATCTGTGGCCTGCAGCTTGGATCTTACCAGGATACCCTGACATAACCTTATGACAAGTGCTAAGTTTTAAAAGTTATGCGTTAGAAAGAAGAGGAATTTACATCATGATAATGGAGCATACGTATCTGGCTGTTCTAGCTGTGTTATTGTTGCAGACTGCAAAAGGTAAGGGAGATCTTTTTTAAAACTTGTGACAAAAGTTTGTTGTGGTTCCAAGATGTCTGGAGGTTTCAAGCTGTTGTTGGGACGCTACGCTTGGGAAACCCTGGCTAGCAACCCTCTAAAGTGAAGTGAACGCTGAACTACTAGACCTACCAGCCTATACACAGTAGCAAAGGGTAGCACTTGTAATTGGGGGTTACCAAAATCCCTTACAGCCATATGACATGGTAGCAAGAGAGTCTAGCTTACTCTGAGATCAGTCAAGATCGAAATCAAGAATGTTCAGGGTTTGACGGGGGCAGGGGTTTTCACCAAGGGGTCTCTGGGCAGAAGATTGCCCGGGGGCGCGGCCCCTTGGATCCTGTGATCTGATTGCCCCCGCTGTTCAATGGGCCAGCATGGGGTGGACTGGGCATTGTGTTTCATGCTCATGGTTCATTAACTGTGAAACGTCTCAATTCAGTGCTACAGAAAAGTCAAGGGGAGGGGAGGGCTATCAAAAGAGAAAGTCTTGCAAATCTTTAAGGAAAACATCAACAGTTATTGATTTTACTCGTGTTCCACATGTTTTCATTTTCTGATGACTTGCCCTCAGCTACTGCATGAGATGATGAGAACCAACTCAACCAAGTGCTTCATTTTGTCTTATTATCCAAGGCACCAATTTGTAATATAAATCCATTGATATTATTCTGACCAATACTCAGTAAATTTTCAATACTCTTTTAAGTTTCTGGGTCATTTGGGGTCCATCCCAAGCCTTAGTTGAATCATGTATATTCATAGATCATGTTAATTTTGTATTGAGGTGTTACAGCATCATTAATTTAGACACAAAACTGAAATATTCAGGCTTAGGTCTGTAAATGCGTCTCTTGTTAAACCTCATCCATCTCTGAGTGTACATATTAGAGTACATGTAGATTCATTTTGAAGGCCTATTTTCCACAAAATTTCCATGATTTCAGGAAGTAGGAAATACGTGAGTGGGCAAAATATAAGGGAAGATAATTCAGAAGAAAGGGAAAATTGGAGATATGAACCTTATGCATGGGGTAACAAGGCAGGGGGTTGGTTGACTCTGTCACCCCAGCTCTGTGACAGCCTAGCATGAGCATGGAATAGCTGGCTATACGTAATGAATACATCATGACCTGCACTGGCATGCTCGGAATACATTTAGCAAAATATGTTTGCCGATGTGATCTGGTTGAGCTTTTAAAGCAGAACTGGCAAGCAAATCCCCTGCTCATGGGGATATACATAGCTAACCCTCTTCTCAAGGTTTCACCTCTTCGCTCTCTCAGTTCTGGTCTGTCAAAGGTTTTAGCCTAACTTTTAGGTTATATTCTTACCATTTCAGTCTCCAGGGATTCAGACAAGCTTGAGACAAGCCAGTTGTGTAACTTGTGTTTTCTGGCTGTTATCCGTTTTCTGGCTGTTATCCGTTTTCAAGATTTTGAGACAAGTCTCCGACAAGTTC
Organism: Platynereis dumerilii; assembly: GCA_026936325.1. NCBI lineage: Eukaryota > Metazoa > Annelida > Polychaeta > Phyllodocida > Nereididae > Platynereis > Platynereis dumerilii. The sequence goes on from JAPTHN010000002.1 coordinate 92,629,866, forward strand.
AGGACAAGCTTTAGATAAGTTCTGGAGAGTTTACCACGTATTTTAGGGTGTCTCTTACTTGACTTCTCTTGATCAATTGGATCCAAGAGGCAAAAATTTGTGATCTATGATGTTGGGTATGCAGCTTCGAACCCATAAAATCATTGGACCAACGACTAGACAGATAGATGAATAAACAAATAGATAGACAGGCCTAGCTAGATCGATAGATAGATAGACAGGTAGACAGATAGTGAGAGAGATAGACGGATAGACAAGTTAGATAGACAAGATAGATAGACAAGATAGATAGACAAGATAGATAGATAGATAGACCAGATACTGGATGGAGATAGATAGATAATATAGGCCTACATCCCTTTAAAACATCTCAATTTCGCCTTGGAAGACGGACAGATCTAAATTTACATGCAGACTGTTATTTTCAACTGAGAAACATGTTTCTTAAAAGACGGAGAGTAGCAGAGTGCCAAGAGTTAGAAGTGGCGAAGTGTTTGAACAGAGACTCGAGTTATGCTGGTTGTGATGCTTCTAAACAAGTGATGATTTCAGGTGTGAAATGTTTCGGGTCTAAACAGCCAGTGAACACGTAGGGAAGGAAGCCTGGGAGCTTAGAGGTGTATATCTGCATGTTGAGAGTTTGGCACCAAGTTGACTTGGATCCCTGGATCCATGGATAACTTGGATGCCCAGATAACTTGGGATCCCCTAGCACAGGCTAGCTGTCATAGAGGAGCTTGTGTTGGGCTTGGACTCACCTGGGATCCCCAAGACCAAGTCTGATCCCCACAAGACACACTGTGAAAAGATGGTGTATTCTGCAAATATGTTCAAGTGTGACTGATGATGCATACAGCAGCGACATGCCACTTGTCAAGTTGTCAGGCAATTAGGCAGTAGCTTTTGAAAGTTATTGTAAGACGATTAGATTATCTTAATTGGCTGTTTGAAGGTTATTCAGCAACTTTCAACAATTTAGAACTGAAATATACAGTTATATACATCTTCCATTTCCGTGACCAGCCTTCCATGCATTGCTCAGTTAGGTGATGACTGCCAATAAGCAATACTGATATTGCATGTTCATGCAGAAACAAGCAACGACAAAACAACAAATTTAATCTTTCTCTTACTAAATGATGCACTGAATGCTAACAGTGCATAATCACAACAAACTGCTGTCAAATTTTGCAGGAAAAAGTCTGACAGTTCAGAGGTCCACTCGGCTTACCCTAGCCCCCAGAATGAGCCCAGCAGTTTGAAACACACACTGCTGTCTGTATATGTTGGGGAGAAACTTGTAAACAAAAAGGTGCTAATCTGCTCTACCTCCCTGACAACTGCAGCCTGAGATTGCCCCTTGCCCCGCATATCTGCCTGCCTCACACCAAAACATCAGGTCTTGTGTTTATTCCGGTTTATGGCCCCCAAGCCAACAGCATTGTTGCAGACCAACCCAGGTTTTTTTCTGTTGGCTTTTTACCTTCATTTTTTGAAGAAGAAAGGTGTTGGGGAAAAGGGGGGGGGGGTTGTTTCATACTTCCACTGCCTTCTAGGTACAATGGTACATATGTTGGAAAGGAGGGAAATGTAGGCAAGATGGGGGGCAGAGGCAATTATGAAATAATCTGAGAAGTCAATATGTATGCCTTATATATTATACCGACATTATATTGCAAGTAAATATATAGTTTTAACTTTTAACACCCCTTCCACTTTCAAGAATTTGGCATTGCAGTCCAGAGTAAACCCACAAGAACTGTCTTTTCTACCAATTTCCCCTACATACTTTCAACCACCATGCTAAGTTACAAGTAACTGACTTGTGGGTCTGAGATATTTAGACTTTACATGGGAGAGCAAGCAAGGGGCCTATTAGAGCAAATGTCATGAAAACCAAAACCATGTGTTTTTATCATTAGCCAAGCGTGACCATGGACATGTGGGCTACATATTCGAAAGATCACCAAATATTTTGTCAATTTTCTTCCACCCTCAGGCAGGGTAGCCACAAGTTCTTTCCTCAAGCTATAGCCAAGACAGGCAGGGAGAGATTTAAACTGGCTTCAGGCAAAGATAGGCAGGGATATGTTAGAGTGGGGTGCATTAAATATCTAGCATTTGGATGAGATTTGACTTTCGATAAATGATTGTCATTAATCTTGTTTATCTTGAAGTAGATTAAAGATTTATAGCACAAGAGCATTTCTGAGCAGTTTTGACTAATGTTGGTGCTAGCCATGCAGTGAGAGGAATGTGTGTAGCATGAATGAATACACAACCTACACTAATGTTAGTCTGCATCATCATGTGTATCTAAGGGAAGATGAAATTGTGTCGACAATAGGAAATTCTGGATGGTTTCTGTGCATGGATGAACTTTGACCTAACCCTGCTTTTGATATCATTGATGTGAATAATATATTCAGTCGATTTTTCCTTAAAATTTGTAGGGAAAACTTGAGCAATGCTTTCCAAACAGTTCTTCTTAGATCTTATGGTTTGCAGCAGTATTGCATGAATATTTTGGGACAATAAATCCACTCTAATTACCCCTATTTCCCCTATAGGTTTCAAATCCAACAGGGGAAAGCTGAAGGTATTCATTATTACTGAAAATCACTAATTAAGTGGCTGTGTGACAAACACATTTGTAAAACTTAAACATTGCTGGGTTACAATTAAAGTTATTAAACTCTACCTTCAGGGCAGAACCCTACATAACCCCTGTTCAATGAGGGTGCTGACATTTACTTTTTTTAGTGTTTTACCCCGAGGAGGGGTAGCTAGTTACCCCAATTGCCCCTCCCTCATCATTAGCACTCTTAATGATGCAAAACATTGCTCTGTTATGCTCCAGTTATATGGCTATTGGTCATTCTGCTCACCATCACTGTTGACCACTATCATGATTCATTTGGCATCATTGGACAATTGCAAATTTATGCTTCATTCAACTTGATTGCCAATGATTGGGATAGAAATTGGGATTTGTTGATATTGATTCATTTGTTGATGTTTGATATGGTCTGCTGGCCCTAACTGATTTATGAATGTAAATTTTGGTGGCCAGGGGCTTCTGTGGCTTAATTTTTGTAGAGAGAAATATATGACAGCCGTGACACAGATCTATGAATCTGATATAGCACAAATGCCTGAATTTCAACGAGATAATGAAATGTTTTGTAATTGCAAATTGAGGGAGCTGCATATATGGTTGTTTTATCACAAAAACAAATATAATTGTGCATGTTTAGTGTGCCTGCATGGCATACCTAGGAGGCTACGACTCCACAAAGTATTTTTCCTCTCTGAAAAGTTTGTTCCATGGTGTAATTCCTACTCTAAAATATGGAATGTCAGGTTTGAGTTTCTCACTCAGTGAGGTTTCATGGCAATTCACAAGAACTGGCATGCAGGGCTGCACTGTCTAATCTATAAAGTAACAGCTTATTTTAGTGGCTGGGGCCTATTCATGAATTAATATTTCCATCCTGTATCGAAATGCATTGAATATTTCAGTAATGACTTGCGACAAAGTTGGTTGGCAAATGTACACTCTTTCAACTTGAAGGTCGTGGGTTCAAATTCCTAAGCAAACATGGTTAATCTGTTTGTCTTTAGTCATGAATTATGATTTGACTTTTTTGTAAAAAGTGAACTCCAAACAGTGAATCATGTCTAAAGAGCAGTGTGTGGCTGCTGTCAAAACTTTTTGAGGTCAAGTTCCTTTTAAGGAGATTTCAGGGGCTTTTGGGGACTTTTTTCACCCTGGGGGTTGATTGGCAATGTCAAGATTGGTCTTTTTTCGTGTTTTCTGAGCAAGTTCTGTTTCTCTTTATCTCTTCCCTTTCCACAAAGTTCTGTGAGCCACATAGACCCTTCTTGTTAGTATTCAAGACAAATCTCGAAGATAATTTTTGTACAATTTCCATTTTTTGCATTTTACTGCATTTCACTGCACTGGGGCACAGTGAGCACAGAATTGGCAAATGTAATGGGACCCCAATCCGTAACATAAGTGTGTTTGCTCTTCTTATAATGCATATTTAGAATTTCAAAAAAGGACTATTTGCCAACCAGATTCTGTGGATTTACATTGTCATTTGAATGTAGTGTTTGTCTGTATTTGACCTCCGATATACTATTTAATACACATGTTTTTGGAGCAGTCAAAATAGAAATATAGAAGATTGATGAGCTTCACTGGGCTTTGTTATGAATAAATAACAGGCTTTATGAATTGTGACCGTTATCTATCTTAAATATTGGATTTATCCAGCTATCTATTTATCTATCTTCCACTTGCTTCTGCAATTTCATTCCTCTTGCCTGTACCACAATTTGGGAACAAAAGTTACCAGAGACTCTTCATTTTGAAGTATTGCCAGTAAGGGAAGTTATGCTATAGAAAAGGTGGTATTAGAGTATTAGTGGGTACCTCATGTCATTTTACAAGGAGCTATTCTGTTCTCATGTTCAGAAGAGAAGTGAAAAGGAAAGAGTATAGACAGAACGTGGAACAGAAAAAAGAAAAAGAGAAATGCAACAAAACAGTTGAACAGCTAATTGAAAATGTTCTTCATGTTGTAGCTTGGGCTCCATTCAGCAGTTCCTGTATTCTATTGCTCTCCCAGACCATCACGTCGTGTGTGTGTTTGTTGAACACCTGGACAGTCTATGGGGGATTTCTTTGCTTTTTGTTTTGACATCTCTGAAGGGTTTTATAAATGGCCAGGCCGACCTGCTTAAAAGTTAATCCCATGGTTTTTCTTTTTTGTGTCAAAGGTCACAATGATCTGACCCCAGAAAGGTCAACCACTGGAGTTAGATACCCCCTGAGCTCCTTGCCTGCTCCATGCCTGCTCCTGGTCATCAAAGCCTCCCCCAGACCTCCTAGCTGATCATTTGATGGAAGGCTGTTTTCATTTCCAGGAAAAAAAAAACACCAACTGGAGGTTATCAGGTTTTTGTAAATAGTTTTAACAACATTGTGTAACTAACTTTGCCCTAAGGTTGCCCCTTTGATAAATGGGGTTTACTGATGTTGCCTCCAGAATGGACCTCTGATGGCAAACAGGATGTAAATGGCAACAAGATACCGTCACAATTTACTGGATTTAGAAATAAACACATTGATGATATTGAAATTGTATAATACTATCAGATGGAATTACTCTGCTTAAAAATTAAAAACCCAAGGCAGTCACCTGTATTTTGCCAATAATTGGCTGATATTTAAGCTTATTTTATTGATTCATTGAAGAAAAAAAACACGAATGGTCAAAATACCATAAGTAAAAATAATTTCAGATTAAATGAATTGTTTATATAGAGGCCTATTCTGTATTCACATTGAAATGACCCGGTTTCAAAGAGCTATAGGCTCATAGTGCATCAATATGCTCTATCAATCAGCATCATATGATAGAAATAGTGTATCATTTTGACTGTATAATGATTCTTGATTGAAATGTGTTGACACTGTCATTTATAACCCTTGCCTTCATTGTGGCAAAATCTGGGATATTTGTGTGGTAATAAAAGTGACACTGTCCACTGTATAACAAGGGGAGTCAGGGATAGTCAAATATTTGCACAAAACCCATTATCCTACTTTTGACAACATTTGACATGTCAGGATCGAGGCTGTCTGACTTGTGCCATAAAAATTACTGATTTGCAAACGGTCCAGCGCCATTTTGGCTGGCTCTGTTTTCTGACTGCACTCAGGTTGTATGAACTTGTCTCCCCCAACAGAAGAAATGACCAGAGTCATAAAAATCTGTTTGTTTTGATCTCTTAACTCTTTATACTGTTTATTTTTAATGAACCCAAATGGAAAAACAGCCCCAGCTGAACTGAAATTATCTCTTTGTAAACATTGGTGATTAAAAATAGCCCTGTTTACATCCAACAACTATCAAATGTTTCAATTCAGTTGTGGACCATGTGGTTCAATTCAATTTGAAGGATTTCGAGTAGATCTCTTTTAATCATGTTTAATATCTGCTTATCAGATGTTTGGATGAAATTATAGTCATTATCTCTGATACCCAATTTTTATGATTCAAAATAGGGGTTTATGTTCTATTGACACACAAATCCTGTTGCTCTTTTATAGTTATATGCTCCTCAATTCCACTGACATGTTTGCATATGAAATTTATGGGATGAACATGTGAAAAACGAGAAATGCTCTAATAGATTAAAAAGAAAAGACCGTTGGAAATATTTATTCAATGTTTTAGGCGTATGTATACATCCTTAATAAATTCCTTATTGCCATCAAAGCCTTATTGTTTACTGTTGCAACAATAGATTTTGAGGCAATACCAGACATAATGCAATCCATCCTACATTGTAACTCTTGATTCTCTCAGATCTATCAAATGCATTGAGCTGATCGCTGACAATCAGACATGCTGTGTAGTGGCAAGTCAATGCCTCGGAGGACTGCACTGCCCTAATCCCTTGCCCCCTCCTAATCCATGTCATCCATCATTGTATACCCCCAGTCTTACCCTGTGCCCTTTGCCCCTTTCGTGTATTTGCGGCAATGTCTTCCCATTTGACCACGTGGGGTCAGGGGTCAGTGATATAATCAGGGGGATGATCTCATTACTGTAAAAGGCTGCTTGACCCCATGCAGGGCCTGGTCAGTCTGCGGGCACTGTGATGAGAGGAGGGCAAGTTTTATTCGCAAGGCCATTGGATGGTCAGACGTCTTCAAAAGGTTGCTAGTGTTAAAAGGGATCGGTCATAAGTGAAAAAACCTGTACATTTTACAGCATTGGATTTTAGATAATATTGTAAAACAAACAAATTACAATACAAAGGGAAAACAAGTACAAGTAGATAGATAGATAGATAGATAGATAGATAGATAGATAGATAGATAGATAGATAGATAGATAGATAGATAGATAATTTTAAAACATAGTTAGTTTAACTTAGTTTGTTGTCACTTTAGTCTAGAGATCTAATATTTACGTTCCATTAAACCATGTAAATTGTGAGAGGTGTGAAATCTTTAGTTTCTTTGTAAACATCAACCCATGCAGATTGTCCTGATTGACAGTGTCCACAAATGTCCACACATTGCCCTTGGTCATTTGGCTAATTCGCCATGGCCAGATTCTTCATGGTCGATTTTCTTTGACCATGGGCTGGCCATTTGCTGGTCATTATCTTGGGTCATTTGTGGGATTGTGACTCTGGCTAATTAGATCTCAGCGATGTTGTTGTGAATGGACTTGTGATAATGGATATTCCATGATGTTAGATCTATTTAGATTATAGATAAATGTGTGACTGTCTCTGGGTTCTCACAGGCAATCTAAGACCTTATAAGGTAGACAAATCCTGTATGTCTATGCTGAAATACAAATATCACTAACTGTTTTGTCCAGTCTCCAGGATAAAACTATCAGAAACTAGTGTTGTACCTTCATGGTAAATGTCAGGTATTTTGAGGTCTATTATTCAAAGTTAGAACGAGTATTGCTATTTTGTACATCTTATCATATATTGTGTTGTATATTCATTGGTTTTACTGGGGATTATGTGTCATTACTGAGCATGAGTCTGAGCATGAGCAGTTTGGCAAACAAGGTCATAAGGATACTGGTGGCCTTTGTTGACCTTGACCTTGGAGAATTGAGGTCACAATATCAAGTGAAAGGTGCATACCCTAAATATGAAATTATATTGGAAAGAATGTCTTTGGTAAAGGTGGAGTTTTGGATGTCATCTCAGCATACTGGGGGAACTAGAGGATCTAGGATAGCTGCAGCATTTATTGTGCTATATGTGTGATTGCTATACCATTCATTTATTTATTATTCAAACATTAAACGGTGTTACCTTTGAGAGTTACATAGCAGTTTATGTCTTGTATAGGGCCTTACAAAATATGTATAAAGAGTTTAGAAGACCTCCAAGGGCCTGTTATTGCAAAAAGCCCCTTGCTGTTTTGTACTGTGGCCCAGACAAGTGTGAATCATTTACTGCATGCTCCAGTGCCCTGCTCGACTTTTGTATGGGGCTCTTCATGGCCAATTAATTCTTCATTGAAGATGAACTGGAGTCTTCTTCTTTATTTGCTCTTCACCAATATCCAAATGACTTCTTCATCATGAATCATCAACCTCACTGCTTTACAATGAACTTCACAATTGACTTCACAGTGGAGTTGACAAAGAAGTTCACAATCAACAAGTATCAACATGCCATGGGATCTCACACTGTGTGTGACTTGTATGTGACTTGTATGTGACTTGTATGTGACTTACATGCTACTGTGTGAAAAAGTATTGACTTGTGAAATCCAGTGTGATTCTGCAATGCACCATGAGTAACATATCACACCCAGCATGTGTGTGTAATAAAAGGAGAGCATTACTTGTGAAATTACATGTAAAAACTTCATCACATGCTGGGGCCTATGCTCATATGAACAACGTGTTATAAATCTGTGATTTCTCCAGTTTCACACCTAGTTCTGTAATTTATAACATGTTCCTAACATCTTTTAGATGTGCTAGTTTAACCAGCTGATTCTGATCTCAGTTGAATTTGAGTCTTTTATTCCTTTCCCATGCATGCAGATATAATATGTTACTATTTATCTTCTAACTACTTTGGACTGAATCATTAGATTATTGAATCACTATAATGGTTATGGATATTGACTCAGAAAGTAGCTTGAAATCCTTTACAATGTGTGTGCAGCCAAAATGGCTATCCTCTGCATGAGTCAAGTAAAATGATTTACTAAAATCATGAGGTGCAGACCTCTCAGCCAAGCTCTTATACACTGCTCTCATGTGGTTATTGTAAAAATTATCCACAGTGAATTGAAAGGGGCCTTCTGTTCAGCTTCAACTCTAGATTAGAACCAATCATGGCAAATATCAGAATAGGAACCATAAAACCATTAAACTGTGATATAATGTAACATTTTTTATTCAGATAATCAAGCTTCTATGATACATTCTATCAATTTCCAAAGAACATCATTTCATTTATATTGATCAAGACAAACACCTTTTTTAAGATCACTTTCCCCCTAATATTGCACCAAGTAACCTGAACTAATGCAATTCCTTTGGTTTGTTCAGTGCAGCCACGTAATCATTTAGCCCTGTAGCATGTTATCAACAGTTTTTATCACCCCTGTGTTCAGGGCAGAGTTAAGAAGCACTGCTGGATTTGATAACTACTTGGATACAGGGAACCAGATGGTCTCTGGAAATTCTTTCAATGTGAACCAAAAGCTTTCCAAATGCCCCACAGAGCCCTACATTTCAATAATGGCTGTTAGCTTGTGTTAGAATGGTGTAGGATTGCAATAAACACTGCTTATGAAGTTGTAATGGTGCCACAAGATCAAAAACAGTTTGCACAAGATATGATGTATTTTCTTGATTCTGCTTTTAACTTAGTTACCTGATTGAATTAAGTGGTATGTTGTTTATATCAAAATGCCTTCACATTTCCTTTGTGCGAAGAAACCCATTTCTAAAACATATTCAGTACACTCAGTGACCTTGATACACTGCATTTAGAAGCAAACATCTCTTTCGATTACTGCAACTTAGTAGCCAAATGTATAAATATACATTTATTATTTGTAGGGTAAGCTGACTAGCCTTGAGAGGAGAACAGCATGCATCCCAAATTATGTAAATATCCACGATGAGACTGATGTAACTTAAATAGGTGACTGATCTGGTATAAACCGAATGGCATGACTTTTATCACACAGAAAAAGTGGATGTTTTCTGTGTGTAGTTTCTGGAGACTTTTCTATAAGATCTGAATTGTTCTTGAGATCTTTCTAAAAGGAACACATCTGGATGAGGTTATCCGTATAAGATGTCAACCCAGTGTGGGTCCTATTACTCCATTGTTTTGCGTTGGCTTGTCCTGGGCAGCTGGACTGGAGTAAGTTAGCATGGGATGTCCCAGGGTCCATGATGGACCTGGTCAGTCATGACTATTGGCAGTTCACATGGTCAGATCTGTAACTCATAAAATGTCCAATTACTATATAATAGGTACGTGCTGAGATGAAAAGGAGCACAAAAGACCAGGCTCAGACCTGCATGAAGTGATTAAGGTGCATGATGAGAAAGGAAGGCAATTTTGAAAACTGCATTTAGCTTGTATGTGCATCCCAATGATGTGTGACTGCTGGGCATGCTAAGTGGGAGATGGAGCTACAAACAGATTTCAAAACACATGGACTTGATCTAACCTGTCCCAGTCCATGGTTGCCTATGGTGCCTCTAGGTAGGCTGAGGTCCATCTGGTTCTGATTTAGCCCATGGAAAATCCTCTGTCATGTAATGGGGCAAAAACGAAACTGACAAACAGGCCTCTTTGATTCTGGCTTCTCTCTCAATGCAATTAATGGCTGGGGGCATCCATTGTGGTGGGGTGGCCAGGATGCTTTATGAGCTGATATTCAGATTGTACATGGTGTAAGGTTTGTTTAGAGGGCGGTTAGTGTTTGCATCTTAAAACAACGGATCACTGAGGTGCTACAATGTAACCTGATTCTGGTATCTTTGTTTTTAAATAAGAAATACGTTTCAGACAACACTCGCCAAACAAATCACTGAATGCTGAATGCAAATTTTACAGGGTTGTTACACTTCCACGAAAATCCACAAGATTGAATACATCCATCTTGCAAGGTTCACCACAAACATCCTCCCATGCAGGTTGTCTTGGCAGGGTGACCACAAAGGAAACACCAACCAAAGGCATTTGGAAGAACTGGAACAAGGCACATTTCACATGCATGCATGTTCACTCCTTGGTTGCATTCAGAGTGTTCACATGCTCTCATGTACAGTGTTGCACAGACAAGCAAAGCTGCACGGAGTTAGTGTATAAACTGTGCACGTTGAATGATGGAGTCAACCAGACATGCAGGTGCAGCTGGAACTTCCCCTGGATTTTGGAAGCAAACTTTGAATGTAGGATGCTAGTGTTCGGTGTTCTGAATGCTGCTCTGCAGATGTGGTGCTGCAGGATGTCCTCTCTGCTGGAGAACTGCAGGATACTGCAGGACTGCATGATCTCTGGGACATACTGCTGAGATCAGCTGACCTACTGCAGCTTTATGGCCTCTTGGAGTACATGGAATCACCAGAAGCATGCTACTACTGCACTTCCCAGCACTCGTTTATTCCTCTCTAAGACTTATAAGAGAGATCTAGAGACTTGGGAGAGACTTAGGGACTTATATTATTGCCTTTAGATTAGAGCAGTCCCATGCATGTTTGTTTGGGAGGTTGTAAAGGGTGCACTTACAATTCTAAGTAGATTTGGAGTACAGTTAGCAAGTTCGTGCGTCGATTATCTATGATCTTTTATCATAGATATGTGAATCATTTATTTATTTGCTCTTTGATAGGCAATTTGTTTGTCTACTTGGCATTCATCATAAAGATGTAAGTTTTGTTTGAAATTTACTGTATTTTAATGTATTTGAATGTACAACTGGTATAGGTTGCATTGGGTGGTCTTATTTTGAATAAAATGTATTCAAATAGATGCAAAAATGTATATGTATTGACTATATTGAATGTGGGAATTGATACATCCTGTGCACAATATGAGTGCAATATGCATAGAAGTGTGTGCATTCATAGAAATAGGTCTATCAAATAGTATCGAATGTGGATGAGTGCATTGTAATTGTGCCACTTGTTCGGAGGAGATGAATTCCAGATTGCTACAATCCACAAGTGAATGTGTTTGCAGGGTAATTGGGTCCATGGAGCTTAAAGACTGGAGAGTCACTCCACCCTCCCCTCAGCCCCCTCAGTCCCCTGTGCCTCTGCAGTGGAATGGCTCAGTCCCTGAGGAGTCAATCAATGCTGCAGGCTCTGCAGGGAAGTCAGAACAGTTGCAGTAACTGCAGGGTGTTCGAGTTGCAGGAGTCTTTTGAGGAAACACTTACTGGTGTTTTGGGGTTGCAGAAACATAATGTTGCTGGTTATTAATTTTAAAATAGCAAAAAATTAAGTTTAAGTATATATTTCAGGGATCCAAAGTGAATGTGATATTTTGGATGCCAGTCTGACTCTTAACATAATTGCACATTATGTGTTGAAATGCAGCAGATTCGAGACATTGAAATTGAAAGAAAAGAAAAAAATGCTGCAGCTTGCAGAACAGTTGCAGGTCCATGCAGGGGTATGTGATACATTGGACACCAGACAAGGATGAGTCACCAATGAGAGGGGTAGCAGCTAGAGGGGGTCCCAGATCACCCTTTTCCCTGCAACTGCCCTGCAACACTCTCAGCATGGAGGGACCTTCTGGAGAACCCTATGTAGGACCCCTTCAGCTGCTTCTGGAAAGACTGGGGGCCTAATTCCAACATTGTGACAAGGGCTCCCCTCCATGATTGCATTAGGCGGATAACATCTTCTGGGGAAATTATAAAAGCATCACTGAAAGCAAGCCGCTGGATGAGCATTCGGGCAGCATTGCATGGCCATTGGGTGCTCCCTCTGTCACTGATGCTACAACATTGCTTCTATTGCCACTGATGCTGCAGTGCCACTGATTTATAGGGCAGCTAAGCATGTTTATAAACTAGCAACCCTCTTCTGTTTATTATCACAGAAAATACAGATGCTCACTTGCTCACAGCTCAGATTCACAGCACAGATCTGACACTGAAGAAACTAGGGTAGTACCCCTACCCCCTGGCCTTCTTGCTTAGTTCTTAGAGACTGTGCCAAACTGCCAAACCTGCCACAAGCAGTATACTGGCTGTAACACCAGTTCCCAGTGGGCACTGTTTGCCCTTGTGGAAATACCCTTAGCAGATTTAGGCAAGAAAACAACCCCCGTGGCTCCCTGCAGCTCCTCTGATTGTTTTGTCCTGGCACAACTCAACTTGATCTGTTTGCTTTCCCAAAAATGTTTCATTTTCATGACATGGACACCTAACTGTTGCTTTACTTTCACAACTTGTGGTTGCCACCGACAGAGTATGGGCAGTTGGATATTGCAGTTACCAGGCTAACCGACAGTGACCAAGCACTGCGTATCAAGTCAACAAACCAGAAGTTTTTCCCAACGTCTTCAGAAGTCTTCTCTTTACCAATTACAAGAATATCACATAAGTATAGATATATATTCAATGCTTGATAACTGTTCGATCTATAGGTTGAATCAGCTTATGGGGTACTGGTTGAATCAATCTTACTTGTCTCAATTAGGAACTTTACCTTTACGGAAATGATGATTATACTGCAACTTAATCCAACCTTGGTCAAAATGACCAGTTAATTTACAACCTGCACACTTGAGGCTTGTTGTTTCTGTTGTCTCTCTCGAATTGTCCATGTCTTTGTTCAGCGCCAATTCTGCCAAAATAGCTGACAGTGACAGAACAGAAAGTGGAATGACACACGTATTTTTGATTGTTTGTCTGTTTGGATGTCTGTTTGGATTGTCAAATCTTAACTGGCCCCCAATTGGTCGAGAGCCTGTGACGTCACTAACATGTTTGCGTTATGCAAATGATCGAATTTGCTCAATCTAATATTGAACTCTGCCCACAATGCAGTATAATGATAATGGACTTGGTTGGTTTCAGTTTTCCCAATTCAAATATGAAGACAGTTGGAAACGTGGCTTATTCCTTGAGCCCCACATTAATCCGCTGAATTCCCCTTCCTACCAGGAGTTGGATGACACTGCCTATTTAACCACAATCGAGAATCAAGAATTTGGGGAAATTGATATTTTTGAACTCAAAGTAATTGTCTTGCTTTGCAGCTAAGTGAATTAAGAATGAAGATAGATAGATGGATAGATAGAAATAAAGACCTGTGGAGTGTGGATAGATAGACAGATATATGGATAAATATAGAAAGACAGATACTAGATCTACTCCAGCAATTAGATGCTGACAGACAAACAGGAAGACAATACCTTAAGGGAAATAGAGAGCCAGTCATAACATTAAGATATATTTGGCCCCAATGAGCAACTTGCAACCATCAAATTGTATCATCATGTTAGCTTGTGTCTTGGGCATCATGATATTATTGTGGGATCTTGTGCGGATATGGAACAGAGAGTGACTATCAGGAGTGGTGGGCATGTTTTGTTAGGGGAAACTGTAATCCTTCTGAGAAGGTTTCAGCATGGCCCCACACATATCTGTGCTGCTTATAGACTCTGTGTGTGCTGGGACACTATCCAATTATAGATTCCATGGGTTTTTGACACTTGCTATATCCCAGACATAAATATTTGGTACATATATGGGATGTGACTTTGTGATTATGATAAAATACACCAGATTGATAGTGTTAAGTTTGTCATGTGTCAATTACATTTTGTGTGAGTCGTAACTTGTATGGTTTCACAACATTTAATTTTGGACATGGTCAATTATTTCAGTGGATATTTTTTCAATGTTTGTAATGTTCTAACATACATATAAGAGTTATCAGTCGGTATTTAAACATCAAGTTTAACCCTTTGACTTGTTGATATTACATATATGAAGTTGATGGAAGTGGAAAACCCACCCCTGACACCATGCACTTCCCATAATGAAGTACGAAATGCAGGGTGGATGAAGTGGATATGTAAAAAGTGCAGGTCTTCATGTTTGCTCTGTGTGCATATTTCAGCAATCAGAGGCATTTTACAGAGGATCACAAGCCTGACCTGCATGTGAATGTCTCCCAACTCAGGGGTTAGCATTTTTAGCATTTTGAGCCAGATTCTCTTTCTCTTTACCATGTTTAATGCATTTGGAGCTGGTTTAAGTAGTTTTTGAGCAGGGCAGCCAGGGTTAGGTAATGACCTGGAGGTCAATGAGATGCAGTCTGAGAAGGGAGTCTGGGTTAAGAAAGCTTAAAAGTTAGAAAGCCCAGGTTAAGTTAGAAACCGTTGAAATGATGACATTGAAATCACCTGGCATCAGCAATACTTAACTCAGTGAACAGGAGTTCCACCAAGCCAATATGATTTTAACTTGTTGCAGAAATTATTGGACAGATCCACTTAGAGAATCGAAGTGGTCAAATCTAGCACTTACAAGCCTGAAACAGAAATCTGCGTCATTATATATTTTAAGAGAACTTCGTTAACAATTGCAATTTATGGATTTTCTTTCTCAACAGTGATGTTGTAATTTTACTGGACAGAGTAAGTGCACTGGAAAGAAAGAGACTTATGCAAGTTATGGTCTCTAAGATATAGTCAATTTATGGATTGTGTGAAACCAGAGATGGTGCATGGCTGACATATGGCTGTATGTCACTGTATGGTTAACCAGGGAGGGCGATGGTGAGGGAGATGTATGGACTCTCACAGGGCACCAGAGAGAGTTGTACACAATGCAAGGATATCAACAGAGGGGGCACCTGTCATTTCAGAGGATCTGATACTCTGGCAGGACAAAGAAAATGCTGAATTCATTAGTCTGAAGCAATGTTTACTGTGTCATGGTGTAGTTTGTTGAGCCCAATGCAAATAGGAAGAACCTCTCTCATCCATCATCTGCTATGAGCCCATGCCAGCCAGGGCAGCCAGTGTCCTTTTCAGTGTCCTGTTCATTACACACTGTCACTGACCACACACATTCAAGGTCTATCAACTTTAACCTTAGAGAAACCCTAGTTGGTTGCAAGTTGGCTTGTGTTGGTCATTGTTGGGGCAGCAAACAGTTGAGCACAGTCAGGCATGGGAAGCCTTGCACCATTTTCGGGAATGCATTACCTCCATTGATGATCCATATTCATGAATTCCATCATTCATTAATTTTTGATTCCCATTTCCAAAAAGTGCTCTTGACTTGTTTAATCAATTTATGGACTGTTCGAAAGCTCTGCAATAGTCCAAATATTGGCATCCATCACATGAGTCAATGCAATGTGCTAATGTGATGATGCTTTTTCAAATTGCATCACACTGACTCAACCACCATCAATGTTATTTCTGGAAAATGCAGTTAGATTAAATTAATGTAGGTGTTTGTAGGGTGTTTCTTTGCTATTGCAGTCTCTAAGCTGATTTAATTATTTAAAGGTGTTTTGCTCACAACTGTTTCCGAACTTTTGAAAGAGATAAGAGAGTTGAGGTGTTTCCTGTTTTTACCCTCAACTTCTGTGTTGAATCTGGTGCCAGTGAAAGTTCTCTTGGCACTTCAAGTTTCACTTTGGGTTTCTCCAGGCTGACAGCAAGCCAGAGTGAAGCAGGGTGAGCTACTTGAGTCTTTGCTTAATTGAATAAACTGGGAAAGATGGGTTGTTGTGGTGACAGACTCCATTCTCTGGCAGTACCCCGAGTGAGCAAGACCTGGTGCTAACATCTTGGGATGTGTTTGCAGCTCCTTCCAACGGTTCAACCCCTTTTCGAACCTCTTGAATCTTCACTTTGCTGTTGTTTCTCCCTCAGTGAGTTATTTCTAGATGTAGATTCCAAATGGCATCAGTGCTACATTGTAGAGATTGTACATTTAACAGCAAGTTCCTTCGATAATCTGATATGATTATTTTCCAGTGCATCTCTGGAATTAAAATTTTGAATACTACTTATGATGTTGTTGATGGCAATGCTTACTTCTTATCATGGATTGCTTCTGAGGTACTGGATACTGAATCATCTTGACGCTTACATGCATGGGTAGGATGGAGACTTACATCATTGAGTTTGAAATAAACTGTTTTAGCTTTTCAGTGCATTGTGAAATTTGCTTGACCCCTGTCTGGCAATGGCTGCTGCTGCTGCTGCTGGGAGTGCCTGTGATGCAGTTGCATGGAGATGGACCTACCCTTCTCACCTCTGTGCCTCTCTGCATCTCGCCTGATAGCAAGCAAGGTGTTGAGCTCAGCTGAATGCTCTTTGAAGGAGGTGACTGCTGCTCAATTGCGTCCTGCAGTAACTCCAGAAAGCAGCAATTGTAACTGCAGCAACCGTTTTAGCATTGACTATGACTATTGAGGTATTAGTTCTTGCATCAGTTACATGAGACTCGAACCTTTCAGCAGCATGATGTCAGCATCAGGAGTATAAGCCAGTATAGGTTACATGAAGCATGAACTGGGTTGTTATCAACTCCATCAGTTTCAACATTCAACAAATGCCTATATTATCGACATAATCAGCAAATACAATGGTACGATCAAATAGTTATCATGACACAATTGAACATTTGCAACAGCATCAATACCATTTTGAGTGATATCTGAGTGAGTTGAGATGTCCCACTCCTGAGTGAAGGGGGCTTGTTGCTTTTTGCACCAACAGCAGCATCAGCAGCAGCAACTCACTTTGGCAATAAAGGAGGCTGTTGAGAAAAAGCCATTCATTAAATTGGGCCAATGGTTCAATAGCTTTTGAGCCTATCAATGGGAAGACTTTATCTCCTCCCCAACCATTTGCAGCAGAGCAATGTGAAAATTGTTATTCCAATAAAGGAGGGATGATCCTGCTATTCTGGGAAATTCGGAGATTATTTTTCAGGGATGAGAAACGACCAAGTTGCAACGTTTTTGTTTGCTTGTGTCAGCTCATTCCTCTTGAAATTTCCCGTTTCTCTTCTTTTGGTCATCTCTCTCCTCACTCTTCTATTATTAGTTGTCTCCTTTATTTGTCTCCTCTATTACTTCTTACTCCTCCTCTTTAGCATCTCTTAATTAGCCTGTCATCTTTGTCTTCTATATATCTGTAATGTCATGGATAATCTATATCCTGTCTCATTTAAGTATAATCTCCTGAGTCTCCTCTGCTTTAACTTCATCTTTTTCAACACCCTTCCTTTCTTCCTCCTCTCTCTCCCTTTCCTCCCCTTCTCTTTCCCTTTCTTCCTCCTCTCTCTCCCTTTCCTCCCCTTCTCTTTCTCCCCTCTCTTTTGGGTCAGCCTTACTACTTCTCTTTCGACTATACTTTATTACATTCAAATCGACAAAATTTAAAGATTCTGAGATAAACAATCCTTATCTATAGCTACAATAGAGACTTAGCCTACCTTCTAAAGGAATCCTAAAAATTCTGGATCTCCCTCATGATGATGACATCATCAGATTGTGGGGGCAAGTGATGACGTCATTGATCTCTGTTAATCAAAAGGCTGTTGACAGCGACGCCGTGTGGTGATCAGTGTTAACCAAACGCATGTGTTCTTGATAAAGGTGCTTGATGTGGCTCGGTTCAGTGCACAGCCTGATTGCTCGATCTTGCACTCTGCTAACGTTGATCAGATTAACTCAAATGACATTCTGATGCACTCCTGGGATAAATCAGAATTAACCAGATATGGAGGTTTATCTGAACAGCTAAAAAGGTCATAACCTAATCTGAATGTATTAAAGGAAGTTCTAATACTTTCTGGCAGGTATGTACCAAGACACTCACTGTTCACCCTCAATCGTCTGGACGACTTTGTCATCTGCAAAAAAAGTTGTGACAAACTCATCCTTACTGATTGTGACAAACAGCAGAAAGTGATTATGCTGTCAACTGGGTGGTCTCTCTTAACAAAGACCTCTGCATGATTCCTATATTATATACTAGATTTACAATATACTAGATTTATAAGGGCTGACTTTGTTGGTCAACAATACAAGTAACTTAATATAATTGTGATCTGCGTTCAGACTAAAATACTTTGAAAGTCTAGAGACTTGCATCAATTGATGCTGCATTTTATAGGGGAAAGAACATTTTTGTTTTCACTTCTATTAATGTCTTGTATAATAATATTATAGGCAAAACAACTTCTAGGATGTAAGTGTATACCCAGACATTGTGTACATTCTACATGGGCAGCTGAAGAAAGCTTGGCTTTTTTTTTTCGCCAGGAAATTTGATTAGCTTTGCTAAGTCTTGGGTCATTTACCTTGGCCTAAAAAATGTTGGCTTTTATCTGTTATCGTGTGTTATCTTTGGGGTGACGATCTGCTGTGAAACTTACCCACCCCTAAGAATCCACGCCACGATATGGATAATCTCTTTGATTTGTACATATTTCCTGGGAATTGCTCAACTGCCACTCAACTAATCAAAAACACCTTGGCAAGCAAGAAAAATGTCCAGCAACTCTTTAGTATACCCTTACCTGAGGCTTCCAGAGCAACAAGCTCTTCTAATCTTTGGAGTATAGCTCAAATTCTGCCTCCAGCGAAATGCCAATTCACTGTGCTTCCTCGACTTAATTGGTGCATTTTGACAGTGTACTAGTTGTTTCAGGGGAATTGTTGTGCTGTAGGGTCAGTCAGAAAGTCAGTCAGTCAATCAGTCTTCCGCCATGCAGCCAAGCAATCATTCTTGAAGTTGTAACCCAATAAACCTTCAAGAAAACAAAAGACTGTGTCAAATGACGTTGTCTATATCCCATCATGATACACATGTCTGCTTTTCTAGGATACAAGTAATGTGGTGACTGATTCTATATTTGCCCTTCCTTTATCTATATAATCCTTGAAATGCAGGTACTGACAGCATGGCCTTTGTCCTTCGATGACACAAAACCTTACTGTCCTCACCATGGTGTTTTGAATCTCTTGGTATGACACATATTATGAGTTTGACTTTGGGTGGACCTCTGGAGATACTCTGGAGATCATCTGGAGACAGTCCGAGAGACTTGTGGAGACTTGGGAGATAGCAGGAGTCACCAGCTGCCCTGGGAGGGGAGGCCTCAATATTGCTGGGGTCTGTGGAGGTCTTCCTGGTGGGCCATATGCAGGAGCTGCTGAAAGTCTGGTCTGCTCAGTTCAGGATGGAATTTGTTGCTGAAAGAAATTGTAAGAATGTTGTCAGGATAATATTTCTACTGCATTCTTTTTAAAAATTATGAAAGTCAAAACATATGCATTTGAATATGACACATAAGGAGAGGACATGATAATTAATGTGTAAAAATGTAACTATATTTTATAAAATACTTGTATATTTGTTCGCAGATTGATCGAAACACAATTTTCTTCCGCAACATGACGCATCGATGACTTGCTTCGAAACAGAACATCTCTATGGATATATGGTTATGAACCCGAAGGCTGGACTTTTTTTCTCTTTTTTTTTTTTTTTTGGGAAGGGGCGGGGGTATGAGCCTTTGGGGGTGTACAGGGGTCCTGTATATAGGGGTCCTGTTGCCCAGTTATGGATGGGGGTTGGGATGTGGGTCAACTTTGGGTCTTGGATGTCTCCCCTTCCCCTCCCATTGCCACTGATGCGGATGCTTCTGATGATACTGCTGCTGCTGCTGTTGCTGCTGAGACATCTCTGCTTCTTGCTCTGCCTCTTGCTCCAGCAATGCTTGAGCCCTTGCTTCAGCAACTGCCCGAGTATCTTCAAGTCAAGCAGATAACATCACTTGTGTCATCTTGGAATATTGGACGTATAGGAGCATGAGTCAGCAGTCATGGCAAGCAGAATGGCCCAGGATGGCCCAGGATGGCCCTGAATGGCAGGCAGGGCCCTGGGATGGGATGCAGGCAGCAAGAGATGTGATACAAGGTCAGGGGTCAGGAAACACTCTGCCACATACATGTATGCTGTTATTGATGCAGTTGATTCGTGCTGTTGCTGTTGCAGGAGCTGATGCTGTTGAGCTCAGTTCCCAATAGAGTAGCTCGGGGCATGCGGGCCGCCCCCCTTAACGTCGAGGTGTGATTTGACCTACTTTTTATGGGCGATTATTTGAATGCTTATGCTGTCAGGAAGGGATCACTTGACTCTACTAATAACTAGTGAAACAAACATCTACCAATTTTAATAAAGGAGTTACGGCCATTTTTGTAAAAAAAATTAAAATGGCCTTCTTACCCCACCCATCGGGCAAGAAGCCCCCCTATTATAATCCTATGGCAATTATTTTTGCGAGCTCAGTCAGGCTAAAAGTTATTTCTTAGGGTTAACTCTTCTATCATTTTTAAGGCATTCTATTCACTTTTTCTGAATTTCAGAATTTTTCTGTTCATACGTTTATTTTTAAATATTTTTTGCCCTGTTTCAATTTCGGGCCAAATTTTTTCTATTTTAATTAGCTATTCTATCAAGATTTAAGGTAAAGTACACATTATTAAATGGTTCCTGAAGCAGCTTGGACCCCCCAGTGAAGGGGGCCTCATGCCCCATATCATGTGGGGCCTCTCGCCCCAAACCCACATATTTTAATTTGACCTCTATATTTTGAACTAAAATGCAAAAAACATTATCCGAATCATATTTATGTGATGGTCATAAAGTGAAGCAATGCAGATATCCAATATACTTTTAAATATTTCCAAAGTTATTTCTGACAACCCCTTTCAAAGAATTAGTCAAAGTTACAAAAACCATGCACATTTTTTTGTTTCTTTAATTTCTACTATGGTCTGGTGCTGTTTGCACTGAAAATTTGTGACGTCACCTAAAACGCCTCTAGCTTCAATCCTATCAATAGATAAACGCACCAAAAATGTAAGTTTGGATATAACCCTGGGGGGGGGGGGGCCTCTCACCTAACCCGGGCTTCTTGCCCCGACCTACTCTATGCAAGATGAGTTGGAGAACGATTCATTCGAGAGTGTATCTCGCGAGGCAAGCCGCAAGGCCTTTCAAGACAGCCTGATTGGAAATGAAAGACAACAAACCTTTGCTAACAGCTCTGTTTTTAATAGATCTTTTAATCGTGCCTCAATTTTGTTCTACTGTTGTTTAGCGATGGATGCAGATAGATATATTTTTGACGTAGTTGTCTACAATGCTCATTCGGTGTTGTGAAGAGTTAACCTAAAGATATATGCAGATTTGTTTACCTTCTGAAATAATTTTTAGTTTTAGTCTTTTAGAGACAAAAAACAGGGCTTACAAATCTGTAACCACAATTTCTTTACCTGGTTTCTGAAAAAAATCACCTACAAAATAAAATTGTAAAGTTGAAGTATTCTAGAACTTTCCTCCCATGTCAGAGAGCATGCTGTTATTGCTGTAGTTGTGGAAGTCAGCCACTAAGCTCCTCCAGTGCTTTGTTCAGTTACTTTGGAGGCCTTCCAACTGCTCCTAACAACTTAAACTTTTTTCTTTAATGGCTAACAGGTACATGTGGTTCCCTACAAATTGTTTGTAGTTTGCAGGTGACTTTTTCTTTCAAGTTATTGCTGGAAATAAAGATGCTGAGTCAATAGTCTCCAGGTGTAATGTTCTTTCTATTGGCTCACAATAAACTGCAGGGCGATTGTTTTGTCACTTACGTCTTGTTTAGTCAAGTTATTCTGCTGTTCATCAGACTGTGTGTGGTTCGGAAAAAGGCTGTAGAGCAAATTTGTTTGGTATGATGAAACAGAAATGATTGCCTGGATGTGGAGGACTCCTATAAGACAACACCAATCTATTATAATCTATTCTATCCTATTCTTTTCTATTCTATTATATTCTCTTGTCTGTAATTTGTGTTCTATTCCACTGTCTCAATGGTTTCCTGTAAGAATTTCAAGTTCTGCTGCACATCATGCGCATGTTAACTTGCTACTTCCATGAAAGAGACATCAACTGTGTTCCTCCTGGTATGCAGACTTTGCTTCTTGTCTTTTAATTATAGCGGAAGGCATGGTCACAAACTAAAATCTTTTTCCACATGTATGATTCTAGCTTGTTTTTCCACTTCCTTGTTTACATCCCATTTCTTTATGCTCACACTTTATGTATTGCTTTAGTTACATTGGTGTTCCTTTGAGGATGTTGGTAAATGACTTCTCCCCAATCTTTCTGTGTCCCTTCAAACTGCAGGTCTGTGTGTCTTCACTTGCCATCTCATCAGCTGAATTACATTTCTTACTATTTCTTGCTCTCCTTGGACATTAGACAGACGCACATAATTTTTGTGGACTGCCTGAGTGAGCGGAGTCCCCTTCTAGGCCCCTCTAGGTTCCTTCTTGGTCCCCTCAAGGAGTAGGGCATCCCCTCCCCCCCCTCTACAGTGGATCCTCACTGTGAAATGTTCAAAGGGAAATATACAGAAATCCTAGTAAAGTCAGGAAAGTTAAATTTTAGCGTCTTGAACAAATATAGGTTACAGGTGAATATGTAAATTACTGTATATAATAAAATTCTTACCATTATCCATGCATTGTTGAAAACTTAACTGAACATTGAACTTCTATAATTCTTGCACGAAACTTGTTGTTGTGCATTCAATCTACAACAAAGATTTACAGGGACTTCATCTCTCTTGACTTGCTCACTTTTTTTATTATAATTATTAATAATAATATAACTAGTTTATGTTACATTTGTGTAGATGGTGATTATGATATATGCAGTTGGGCCGCCTGTGGCTATATTCTGACTTGAACCTGGGCAGCAAACCCGCGGCTAAGGTGTAGTGAAGAGATTGTTATAGCCAGTGAAAATGAAAATTGTATGTAAGTTGGCTTCTTATTTTGAGCTAATATTCAATGGGTAATGAATGAAACTGTGACGACTATGTATGTGTAAACTTAGCACTTAATTAGTGATGTTTATATTTGTTATCGAAAATTGATTCATCATTATAATCATCTCATCACCATACATCAACCTGTACAGTTTAAGTTAGTGTTTTGTTTAAAATCAGGGGACACCCACCTATATGGCAATGGCATCTCATGCTCGGGTGTACTCCTATTGCCATCCGTTACTTCCTACTATATGTAAATGTTTAATGTATATTTGTAAAATGTTGTTACAATGGTGGTAATGAAATAAACAAAGTTCAAAGTTCACTTTCTGGTGAAACTAGACATATGTGACACTTACAAGACCTGTCACTCCCTCCAGGAAGCTGACATTCTCAAGTATATGGACTCTGTATCTGTGCTTCTGTGCTTTGTGCTTCTGTGCTTTGGCAACTCTCTGTCTGAAATATTATAACAAAGTATCCGTGTACTTGCTTATTCAAGACTTGATGGCTAGTTACATGAGTGTTGGGTAATGTTTTCTTGGGTGTTGATAGCAAATGTGAAGGTCTTTGCTACAAATAGATTGAAATTATTCAGTTAATTAGAAAATAATTGATATCATTTTCGACACTTTTGAAACCACCAAACACGTTTCTAAAGATACTTGCATTCATGTAAAGTAAAAAGCCATTCTGAATTGCTCATATGTCTATTTTTGAAAATGAAAAAGTCTAATTGAGTAATAATTGTCATTTCTGTCAAGTTAAGTGTCAAACCCAGTCAGACTGAGCGATAATTGAGATGTTTTGAAATGTAAAGGGAACTGTAAAAGCTGTGGTGAAATAGTTACAGTTCATCAGCTATTGTTATCACATCAGTCTGTTTACAATATTTACTACACCTCCTCAAGCGGAGTTCAGCTTGTATGGGAAAAATTGCAGCAATATTTTACAATGAGAGTTTTGGATATGTATTGTAACAGTCATTGTCACTGAAAATTGTCTCTTATTATAGTCACATGGCAACTCTGGCCTGACAAGCCATGACATAATAGTGAAGTGGCTGTATATTAATACCAGCCATGTCTGAGTTTTCAAAATAGTTTTTCTCTCATTAAATGTGTGGATTGCGTGACGCTGCCACTGACACATTGTGACCTTGACTGTGTGGATGTTCAAGGTCACACAGAGGTCAAGTTCAGGTCAAGGGTGAAAGAAACATTGACCCGAGTCTGCGGTTGTCACTTTATTTGGCTCTCCAACCGCCAGTTGACAGTTTGTTGACATTGTGATAATTGTGGGCAGGGTTTCCTCCAGTTTGGAAACTTCAGTTTTGGATTTAGCCATGTGTATTTCTTCCTTCCTTTAGCAAAACAAAGGGGAGATATCTTCAGTACAAACAGGCAAATAACATGTACATTTAAATGTGTATTTAGGTTGAATAATGCATACTTTGCAATATTTTCTGTATATCTCTGTCCATGGCATTAGTGATAACAGGTTCATCATCCTAACTTATCATGAGGGACAATGAGATGAGAGATTGTTTGTAATTTTAGAACACACTGGTCAGAAAATCACTTCTCAACTGGAGGCTATTGGCTGTTGGTATGCACCAAGTGTAGTGATATGTTGCCCTGTGTATGTAGTAGTATTCACTGATATACATTTCAATGTTTTTGATTTATGGTAAGTTTTACAAGCATTAAACACTTCAGTTATAAACTGTGACTGTTTTTGACCTGGGGCCTTGGCAAGAGCCCACAACTTTTCACCTGCGCTTAACCTGGTTGGCAAAGTTTGAGCCAAGTATTTAGCATAAGTCTGTCTTTATGAAAATCCTTTGTAAAACCCATGGTAATACCTGCAAGGTGTTTGCATGCCTTTTGCTCCACTAATGTGCTTATCTTCTCAATTCTTAGAGTTTAGAGGTCATGAAACTGAGACACTGTGAAATTTTTCTATATTTTGAAATTATTGCGCTCTGTCGGACTGATGTTGGCTGACCATAGCAAACTGAACCAGTGTCCTTATGAAGACCTGCAGACACAGTGACCGCTGTGCCACTTATGGTTCAGGTTGTCCAAGATATAATGTGACTAGTTGTAAAGAATGTGGAAGAGTCGTCTGTGCATTTTTGGGCAAAAGTGAGAGAAAAATTTAGTTGTTAAAAAGTCTCTGACGTTTCAATTTTAAGTTTTATTGCAAGTCGCGATATATTATGTTGGCTTTTGGGTTTTTCGTAACATTTTCAACTGCAACCTTTAAATCGTGCCGGCTCCTTGACACCAACTGGTCCTCCGTAGACTCCGAAAGTCTTTGCATAAGTCTGTGTGCACCAGCCACTCTTTGTACGTGCTGCAGTAAAGCTGTATTCAGTTTTGGAAGACACCTGTAAAAAAAACGTTTGAGTCACACATAAGACTCTTTGGACTTTTTCTTGAGGATTGAAGTCTCAACTGAAGCTCTGCTTCTAAGTTAGGCAAAATGTTTGTGACTTTTTGCGCTGTGTTTTTATAGCAAAGTTTAATACCAAGAGCTAAACCGAGTTTTAATCGTTACATGGGTGAATGTCGATGACGGTGCTCCAGATGAAATGACGGTTACCTCCGAATTAAACATTTTGAAGAAAAGGCAGTGAAGTTCCGCAAAATAACAAACATTTCAGGGGATAAAGACAGACTTTTCAATGATGGCAATGGTGACTCTGCTCCATTTTCCAGATAGCAAACTGACTATTTCCCGGCGTCTTTGTCCCAAGCTGCCTCTTGGATGGCTCCAGTTTATGGGAAATCCACTCAAACCAGATTCAAGAAAAGAACTGAAGACAAGCCGTGATTTACAATGCACACAAAAGAGTACGTAGCCTTGAGTTGCTGAACATTGCTAAACATTATATATGAGCAAACTTGGGTTTTGTCTTGTAAGGAGGTTTTTAAGGGGCCTGGTGCCCCTCTTGCCCTCCCTGTCCCCATCACCATCAACCTAATCGGGGTGAAATGATACAAGGCCTGGCACAAAATCGAAGCCATCAATCACCCTCCCCCTCCTTCCCCCTCCCTCCTCATGAGCCACTAAAAGATCTTGTCCTACAAGCTCAAGGATGTTCCAGTCAGCCACGATGCTGCCTATCGTTCATTGTGCATAAACTGGATAAAGTCTCTGTTGTCATAATACAGTTTACTGCACTGTAAAATCTGAAATTTTGAGTTAGCTCAAATGATTGAGTGAGATGGTTGCACAATTTGTTTGAGCCATGATAGCTTACTGTTTTGAGTTATGATAATCTTTATGTTGTTATAACTTGCTAACAACAAGCTATCTTGGCTCAAAGGAATTGTGCAACCATCTCACTCAATCAATTAAGCTAACTCAAAATTCTAAATTTACAGTGTGTGTATCAGATGTATTTCTTGGCTGGGGCTACATAATGCATGGGTTCTTTTTAGCAAATGATATAATTACTGTTGGTCCGTTCTCCCAGGGTTAATCGTGCACTGAGGAGTAAAAACTGCAGACTTTCACCCCAGCTTGTTTTAAGTATTGATGTATGCCTTTGTGGATGGTACCAACATCCTGTGAGATTTCTGATGGTGGAATGTCCCTGCAAGGAAAGTACACAGGAGGAAGTCGCAGTCACTGTACCTGCAGAAGTCATGTCATGACTTTCAAGTTATTGTATACCAAGAACATGCACAATACATTGTCAGTGTTAGCCATTTACCCAGTACAACACGTTGGTTAGTTAGTTACTCCAATAGTTATTGGATAGTGGTTTGGTGTTTAGCAACTGACCTGATGACCCTTTTATAACCTACCCCAGGACACTGGATATGAAAATTCACCTTTCACTGTTTTGGGTCAGTGGCAACATTAACAGTTATTGTCTGTTGTGAGCCTCACTGCCTGGGGACACTAACGGTTTAGAGATATGTAATTTATTGCTTGGACTTTCCTCAATGTATACTGTATAGTGTATGTTATGTGTACACTTCTGTTTATTTTGTGGTTTTATTATGGTCAGTGTCTGCTTGGTTGCTTCAGGAGCTACTTTGCCTTTTTTTTTGGCCCCCAGATAGAACACAACATTGTTTTTGATAGTTGGAGAGACGTGAAAAAATATGGTTGAATGAAGGAAAGATAGAAGGATGGAAAGCTAAAAGACAAACAGTCTGAGACGGATATAGAGACATAGACGCCGACAGAGAGGTCCCTCTAACTAGTATTTCATCATTGAGAATCCCCCCATGACTTGCAACCTTCCTTCTTTAATAAGTTTTATACACAGTACATTCGCCACTTGGGGTCGCACCTCCGGCCTCATCAAAATCACCCAATTTTCACCTCTTTCGCATTCACCACCCCATATGCATCAAAACATTTTTTTACTTGCCATATCCACATAACCTACTCACCCATACCACCAAATTTCTCATTTCACTCACAGCTCTTTTTAGCCCCCTCCCCCAGTATCTAGATCAGCCTCTGCCTGGCTTCACAGTCCACTTTTGTCCACGACTTTGAAGACCCCTGCCACTCCTCACACCATCTAATCTGCACATTTCCTCTTTTTTTAAACATGGCCTTCTGATGAATCCACATGCAAATAAATTTCTGGTGTCTTTTCCCCTTCGATTCAAATATACATGAAGTGATAGAACAAGCAATGCCACAGCAACTATACCATTCCCTTCGTGATTACACTTCCGGTCTGAAGAGTTTGTTGTGATCCAGGCTGGATCCAGCATTTCGCGCCGTTTTAAAAACGATTGTCATTCTTTTTTTAATTAGACCAATAGCTGGCATTTCTTCTCTATCATATATTTCCTGGCTTCAACTGCTGCTTTGTTCAATTTAATTGAATTGCACACACTGTGCAACACACAGTTTTGGATTGGGGACACTTGAAGTGCACTTAAGCCAGTTAGACATTCATGACAATTTGCACTTTCATATAAGAACCATTCTAACAGATTAAAATTCCTTTGTCATTGGGCGTTTTCCTTTTAAATTGTCCAACAATTTTTTAAGACAGGGTTCAAACTCAATGTATGGAAAATCTTTTTGATTTTTTACATCATATTCCTCTGAATTAATACCTTAACCTGCAAAGTCACTTTAAATAAGCACAAATATATTGACTGAATAGCACTTAAAGTGTCACTTTGTCAAATGTCACTTACCTTCACACCTATCCACAGTCCAATCAGACAAGTACCAATTTACTCATACATTTTATCTTCCATGACTTCTGACTTAAAATGAAAGAAGCATCTCTTGATACCTGTAAATGCGTGCATGCATAGATAGATAGATGGATAGATAGATACACAGATAGATAGATAGATAGCCATAGCCATATAGTAGTAAATATATATAGATAGCCAGATAGACAGATAGCTATAGACAGATAGTCACACATACAGTCAAAGAGATAGTCGATACCCAGATAGATAGCCAGACAGATATCCAGACAGATAGATACATACATAGACAGATAGATTGATAGACAGACACATAGACATCACATTTTCTCCCCTCTCTCTCTCACAGGGCTACCATTTGCCATCTCCTGGCCGCATTACCCACACGCCCCCTCCAAAAACAAAAAATATATATATATATATCTATATTTACAATTCCACTACTCATCCTTTATTCATTTATCACTGGGTAATTCTAGTATTTTATATTAATATACGGAGTTAGCTCAAATGATTGAGTGAGATAGTTGCACAAATTGTGCATGCAACAACATGCACAAGTGCGAGAAGCTCTCCTGGTCTGCACAAAATATCAGGATTAGACAGAAGATATAGATTCCCCATAACAGTTGTGTGCAACAGACAAGATAGAAAGAAGCCTCCCCAACACATATCAAATTGCTCTGAGCCAATGTTAGATATGTGTGTCTCTCGATTAGCTACAATGTCAACATAATTAACCTCAAAGCCATAGCTTGGTCTTATC
This sequence comes from Platynereis dumerilii, assembly GCA_026936325.1. Classification (NCBI taxonomy): domain Eukaryota; kingdom Metazoa; phylum Annelida; class Polychaeta; order Phyllodocida; family Nereididae; genus Platynereis; species Platynereis dumerilii. The sequence goes on from JAPTHN010000002.1 coordinate 92,659,252, forward strand.
TATGTTTGGCAATCTCTCATGACCCCAGTGACTACAGTAGTGTCCCTCATTATTACTGGACGCGATCCAACTTATTAATAAAGTCCATAACACTACTGTCATTGCCCCAGGTTATATGGGTCAACTAACTGGTCACTTTTCTAATTGAATGCTTCTTTGGACTGTGGTCAAGAACACTGTCATGATGAATTGTGTAATGGCTCACAACACTGCAGATGGTGCAACTTCTTTTGTAACTTGTATCCATAATCAATAACAGAGGCTGATATCTCTTAAAAAGGTGGAATTGACAGGACTTCACTGATTTTTTTTTACATCCATTTATATTTCTGCTCAACTGACATTTCTCTTTATATTATGACTCCCGGTCGCTTCGACTATAGCTATAAAATAAGTTGTCAATAATTTTGGGATTGTGATATATGACACCTTTTGTGCATGTGTTTCCCTTGCTTATTGTGTTGTGTAATCTATACAACATATTGTGATTATGGTTATTGTTTGATTGTATGCAAAAGAGTGAAGTAAATATCTGAGTTTAGTGTCTCAATACCTGATGTTGATTCTTCATTGTTACTGTATATATATAGGGTATACCATTGAGGATGACACTCGAAATATGGTCATAAGAAATGTGTGAATTATTAGATTAAAAATGACAAGAGAAAATGTTTGGAGCCAATATTGTAGGACATGTGTTTTGGATATTGCTTTGCCAGTAAACTGTGAATATTGAGTGAAATATGAAGTTGAGATTTCATGATAAGGAAACTTCTAAACATGTAGTCTGTTAGACTTCTTTATCTACAGAGAATCTTCCACATGTTCTAAAGGTGGGTGAGAAAGTGAAGTGTATTTTCCTCTTGAAGTTCCTCTTTTTCCAGTTTCTTTTTTCTTCAAGAGTTCAATAGAATGCAGGTGAATGTCCAGTGTTGGAGGAAGGTTGTTAGCAGAGGGAGGGTGTTGTGTTTCACCCTTCTTGTGTTGCCCTTTCAGTTGTCCTCCGCTTGTCACTGGGTCCTTCATTAGCTCAGGGGGACATTTTACCAAGACAATGTCCCAAGACTTAGAAATGGGAGAGCACCGAAACTGCTTGGTTAAAATAAGTTTAAGAATTCCCTTTCACTTTACATTTCAAAGAGATTTTGTCTATGAATTGACTTTCAAAAATTTGAATACATTTTCTGATGTTACCTCGAAATAAGTTCATGTATAAGATCCATGTATATATCCTGTGTTTCCAATAAAAAATGATCAAACGAATTTAATTGGCTTTGCCATTGGACTAATTTCCTGATTAACTTACATAAATTGACTCTAAAATAATAAAATAATATGATAAAATATTGTGATCACAATGTATGAGGAAATGTTAATATTGCCAACTGTCCGTTCAGTCCAGTGTTTGCCTTTGTTTCCTGTTTGTTAAAGTACTCTTGAGGAGTTCCCTTGAATTCGAACAACTACGGCACGGAAGAAGGAAGGTGTAAGTGAGGTGTAAGGTGTAAGGTCCTTTCTGACTAAAAAGGTCTTTTTCTTTTTCACTTAAGTGGAAGGACCTGGTCAAGGGCCATTCTAGGTGAAGTTCATTTCAAGTGACCTTGAGAACAGATGACCTTTTGTGGCAGATTTAACAGCAACTGATAGGGATTGGGACCCGTGGGGTATTGTTGAGTTTTTGTTGAGGGTTTGCTGCCATGCTGTGAACGTTTTGCTAACAAGGTTACTGAAATGTCAAACCTGTCCCAATTTCTTAAACTGACAATGGTGTGCAATGCATATTGCCAATAATCGGAAGACGTTTTGTGTAGTTAGTGAATAGAATTCGACTCATGTATTCCTTTGAAGATGTTGTCATTCAGAAATGACTGTAAATGGTTGCAATCTGATGTATACATTTTTGAAATACGCTGCTGTTGGTGTGCTGTATGGAATTTCATGTGTACTATAAATTGTCCAGGACTTCTGGTTGTGCGTATACTTTTCAGTGAAATTATTATTTTGGGTTATGTGTTGTTTTATGATGTAAACCTGTTCAGCAAGAATTATGGAAGTATGACCCACCGAATGGTCTATAGATCCAGCTGTTTGCATATTGTGGTTGTCAACTCATGTTTTGGTGCAAAATTAGCAGTTTCACATATATTTTACAGGTGTTAAGCTGGGGGTTTGCATTTGGAATATGTATATTATGTGTATGGTGACATTTTTGCTCTTGGTGAAGTCATAGGCTGCATAACATTGCATAGCACTTGTGAATGAGAATTAGTGGGAATTACTGAATTAATTCCAGACCCATATATTAAAGCATTAGCTCCTTGTACACTTGTCTCCAAATCAGGACATATAATCCGTGGGAAAAATGGAATAAGATATAGGACTCCAAATACCCTTTTTACTTCAGAAGACTTTCTGTGACATCTCCATCCACTTTTTGCGATTCTTGACCATCAACATAAATGCAGGATGACAATGCCTTGGCAGCAACAAAAACAAGTTTAGAGATGTGCACAGGCAACACTGCACCTCCAATGTTTTTTTTTCTTATTTTTAGTTGAAAGATGCATACAGCAACAATGCACCTAAAGATATTTTCCTTGATTTTTTCATTCCTTGTTGATTTTAAAGACCCAGGCTTTCAAGATATATTTGTGGAAATAAATTGTCAACAATAAATCACCATAGACATCTCACTGGAGGGACAGTTACTTGTCAGTAAGTTAGGGTGGTCTGTTGCTGTCACGAGATGCTAAGAATGACACAAGAGAAAAAATAATAGGCAAAAATGTCGTTCAAAGAAACATGCAACTGGTTTGTCAACTGGGGTTAACTCCACTGTAATACTTTTTGGAATTTTTGACAATTCTTTGGCAGTGCTGAGAGACATACAAATTCATTTGCTTGGTTTGGAGTTGACAAGGGAAAAAGTGCATCCTGCTACTCCTGTATGCATGTTGATAACTGAGAGTTTTTATCATGTCTTTGCTTGATATGTATGGTCTAGAAATGAGGAAAACACTGGAGAGATAATGTATTGTGACTGGAAATGACGCTATATTTGGGAATACGAAATCCAGATCATGTTGCATTGCTGTGTTTTTGTTGTTATGCAGAATGACCCACTTCAGTACTTCTCAGGTATCTTTCCTCGTCTGTTTTGATGGACAATGCCACTGCAATGCCACTGTGACTGTGGTCTATATGCAGGACATACATATATTTAAACAAAAGCAGAGTTGCCTCATGAAGCTACTGGCTGAGCCTATACTTCATATGATGCTATTTTCTAATAACTTTAATTTTGATGCTATATAACTTAAGGTGATATTTTTGAAATTAGAATAGCACCTGTACATTCACCAGTATTTATTACAGACCAATGCTGATATATTTTTTAGGTATTCACCCCAACTCTTTGACAAGTTAATTTTCACCTCCATCAACGTATTACTTGCAGTTAAAAAACATTTCAACACCTGTCGTAATGAATAATTCCCATAGTGCCCCCTGTAGAGACTTTATGTAAGAGAAATATAATTTATGACATGGAATCTGAATGACACCTATTTTTAAGTATTTTATGGCTTAACCAGCGCAGTGTAACAAAATAATAATTCCCAGAGGGCAACGAAAGCAAAGATGGCAGTTGTTATTGATAATAAATCATTGAGAAAGTGTGCAATTTATCCCTCTATATTTCAAAAAGGTCTAAATGCTTCAGTATTATGCGATTGTACGTAACTTTTAAAAGTATTTTTCAACAGAATTGTTTTATTGCATACAAAAACCGATGGCCACCCCTGGTGACTTTGCTTTAAAAAACCTTTTGGCTGGAACCAATTATACTTTTATGATTGCCTCCATAAAGTCACATATGACAAATTGCTTGTCGTAATTTCAAGTGCACTGGATTTTTTTCTTACATTCCATGTTTTTCACCAAATTTACAACAAAATATGCCATTTTGGAAAAAAATTACATTCTGTACTGCACATCAAAACAAGTGAAATCTGAGATTATGGTGTGCAATGATTGAATTATCTTTTGAAACCACAATAAAACTTTTAGGATCTTTTGATTGTCGATGTTAATTGTGGAAACTAAAATGGATCATAAAGGGTCAGTTTTTTTTTATTTGCCAATATTACTGGTTAACTAAACTATGAATTCTATCTTAGAAGTTTTTAGACTTAGAATTTCTGATATTATATAATGGAATCTGAAAATTAATTCATTACAATTGCTGACTGCATCTGCCCTTTACAAGAACTCGTGGAGAGCTCAGAAATAATAAATTGTATCTATAGAGTATTGTATTGGTCAGGACAGCTTTGCTCACAGAATCACTATTGATAGAAAGTGGTGCATAAAGTGATGGTTACTGCTAACAGAGCTCTAAAGACAATTGCTGGCATTGGCTGCTGGCATAGCTATACTACTATGACTCACTCGGATCAATAGGGGGTTATAGAGGGGAATATTTTGACATAAAGTTGATGATTGCGATTGTGGGAGAGGGGCTTGGTCAGCTGGGATGACCCCTTGGTCTCTGGTGTTCTGGCCAGTGTCAGAGGAGTGCAATGCCATCAGCATCACTTCTCCAGCAGCAGCAACCAGCAGTTGAAGGCTATAAACAGCAGAAATAACAGTATCTGAAGCAGCAATGCCCTTACCCTATACTTATAAGCATTGGCAGTTATGGTTTTGATTCAAGGAAAATGGAAAGAAACTGTTTCAAGGGCGCCAGTTGTGAGAAACATTGAAATTTCAAGGTTATATCACCATTGCCTTGAGGTGCTGTTAAAAGTGCCAGCAATTGTCTAACTACATGATTTTAGAAGAGGTGGTTCTCCACAAATAACACCAGGAACTCACTAACTAGGGAAGTAACAGCATCAAAGTCTCTTTAATTAGTTTTCAGGATAGTTGTATGTTGTATCATTGAGAAATATTTTATCTTCAAAGTGAAAGCAAAACCAATAGTAGTCTTGGAACAGATTTCAGAATACGAGTACATTTATAATTCACTTGGAGAAAGTAGAATTTGCACTATTTACAAAGTACATTGAGTCAACAGCTTCTAAGCTGGTACATTGTGTACCATACAGTGCCATCATCATGTATCTTGGTCAACAGCACCCACACAACTTCTCACCCGGCATCAACAGCAGCAGCAACACAGGCCCTACAAAGATGGATGGGGCAACATGTCCTAATTGGTCCTGTTGCTTCTGGATCATTTCACTCTCTCAATTTAGTTAATCCATTAGATGAGGCAGCAGCAGCAACAGCAGCAGCAACAGTATCAAGTGGAATCAGTGATGGTCCACACAGCTGACTAGCATAATACAGCTGTTTACTTAGTGTGTTGTTTACAATATATATGTGTATATATTTCATAATAATTCTACTATTTGGTATATAATAAGAAGAAATAGAGCGAAAGAAGTGAGACAACTGCTCTTGGGACTACTGGGAGTGGTAGAGATGGAAATATAATAGTGATGGACCTGATTTAAATATATATATATATATATTTCATTACCTTCGCTTGCCAGCAATGGGGCTCAATGTATCTCGTAACTAGTATACTAACTCCACAACTGACAGGTCTGACTTCCCGTTTCAACCAACTGTTTCCATTAGGTCTACATGTAATATGGAAACAGCCTTCTAATATCTCTCTTGTCCAATCCTCTTTGCAATCAAGCCAATGCACTGCATTCCATCACATTCGACACAAGATGCTACAGTTGCCAGCAATTGTTGTCAAGCACCCACACTGCTAATGCTGCTGCTGCCAAACTGTTGATCCCCACCCCATGACTCAGCCCAACAGCAAGCATCAATTGGGGTGCAAGTGAATTAATGAAAACTTTGATTTCACACCCCAAGGAATGTTTTATGTTTTGATCATCATGGCTCCATTTGATTGGATCTTGTTGCATGTCAGGGTGCCAGGCATTCACTGAATAACCAAGTTGATTTGTGGTTTTTGGGATGGGGAAATTGTAGTATTAAACCCGATGCAATCATTTGATTCAATTTGTCTTCGATCCTTAATTGATGTGCAAGTATGACCCCGTAGTAGTCATCCTGCGATATTATTTTGATGATTATTGATATAAAAGGTTGTTTCCTCTAAAATTGATTCTATTGTTCCGCTTGCTTATGATATGCACATTTACCACACATCTCTGTCCTGTCTAAAACAGATAAATGCAAGAACCAGATTTTCCAACCTCGACAAGATAAATTTCTCCAATGGTTTTCCTTAATTTTGATTTGTTGCTGACTTGCTGTATAATCGTTTCCTTGCTTTATACTTGATTCTTTGCTGGCTCAAAATATTGCATCACATTCACTGTTACCCAGAGCAGTATGTGTACAGATTGTATGGAATACCTCAGGGGGCAATAACAGAGCACTGCTTGGTGGTTCACAGCCTTTACTGTGGTTATACATAGATGTAAGAGTTTGCAGGACCCATGGTCTGCACTATATATGTATATTTAGCCCAGTGGACCATTCAATGTATCCACTTATGGCCAATCTCTGATATTTCCCTGATACAGGCTGATAGCATGTGGATCATGGCTCATACATGAATGACATGAGTTGCATTATGGATGGCATAAAATGTGAATATGACGTGGAATCGCATCTATCACATATTAAATCTGTAGGTTTATCTAATGATCTGATGTATATGAAGGATTCACTACATCAAAGACATGACCTTGCCTCTGAGCACTGCTCTCTTTGCCATCTGACCTCTGCTCACTGTTAAAAAAGTTGCCTGAAAATTACAGTGATGTTTAGCTATAATGCCATGGAATGAGTGTGGTTAGACGAGTTTGTAAGTAGCCTATCAGTAGATATGCATATTTAGTAATTAGTATTTTAGTGTGCACTCTTTGGTAAGTGCTTGTTGCTCATCAGGGCAAGTCAATACTGAAAATGCAGGAAGGAGAATGATAAAAAGTTGTCTATAAAGTAAACCTGGGTCGTTGCATCAAAATTTACATGCAGCGATTTGCTGTACACAAAATTATCTAATCTTACAGTCCTAATCGATGGCAACTCACTTCGCTTTGACTTACAATATTTTAGGTTTACAACAAAAAGTGGAACTCGAAAATTGACGACTGCTCTTTGTATAAATTGCAGTGAATTTAACAGTGAATACTGCTCTTCAAGTCATGATTCCTGTACCCAGAAGCCTTTGTACAGCACTAAAGCATCATGGGAGACCCGGGGAAAGCCCTTTTTCCTGGGGGAATCCCCTTGGGATACCATCCTCCCTCTGGAGGACAAGGCATGATACAGCATTTGATACTGAGGCTGATTGTGCATGTGATACATGGAACATCAACTGGATTTCATGCAGTCTGGTCTGCTCATATGGACAGTCATGGCAGTATAAAGTTGTGGGATGATGTTGATGTCCATGCTACCAATAGTCCATCACAGTTTATGCTTCTTATATGTGGCCAGCAGCTATTACATCAGGTTATTCTAGGCAAGATATGAAATTATTGCTGATTTTTGGTCAGATGTATTTGGTGTATGTGCAGACGTACGCCCATAGATAGACAGGTATACACAAATATACAGACAGACAGATAGACAGACAGAGATAGATAGATAGATAGATAGATAGATAGATAGATAGATAGATAGATAGATAGATAGATAGATAGATAGATAGATAGATAGATAGATAGATAGATAGATAGATAGATAGGCACTAGACTGAATGGTTCGCTGGTAGGCTGACTGAATGATTGAGGGACAGCTAGACTGACTAACTGACTGGCTGACTGATTGGCCAGCAGATTGACTAATAAACATAATGAAACCATCAGCCTTCGAGAGCAAACCCTGACCTCATCCAAAGAGTCCTCACTGGCTCTCTGACTGCCTCTCTCACTGCTGCACAGCTGGGCCCTGCTGGTGGATCCTCTTTGAGAACACACTTGGTGAACCTTTGCATAACCTTTTGGTTGCTTGCATGTTTGTATATCCTGCAGCTGACCGCAGATGAACATGCTGCTGCTGTTGCTGCAGGAAGATGCTATCTGTGTGCCATTTCTCCGACTGCTTGCTTTATTGCATTGTGCTTATCAGGCTGTGAGGTATGGCAGGCCCTGGTCCATCCTATTGATCAGCCGTGGATCATCTTGATAGGGCTGTTTCATTATAACTCCATGGCCATGGCAACCGAGCAATGTAAACCAATGGCAACCGATGCAACCAATGGCAACTCATGGCAACCAATGTTAAACACAACTAACGCTAAGCAATGACAAGTTCCGCAGACTCGCGGGAAGTAATGTAAGACGTGCAATGGCAACCGACGACAGTGATGTACACCAATGGCAACCAGTGTTTAAAGAAATATTAATCCAACAACAAGTTGTGGCCATGTCACGCAATGGCAACAAATGGCAACAAATGACAAGTATTGTAGAGTGGTTGCAACCAATGGCACTTTTGTAAAGCAATGGTGAGCGATGACAAAAAATGGCAACCAATGTCAGGGAATTATTGGCAAGAAACCAATGTCAAAAATTACAACAAGTTACAATGGCAACCAATGGTAACATTAACTTATGGTTCACTAGGAGTCGGACTAGAATGGTTGGTGAGTAGAAATGGTTGGGACATTTTGGAACATGTATGAATTGGGACATGAGAAGAAAAAAATTCCTTGATGTGGAACTCTGTTGCTGACTGACAGAATGGTTAAATAACTGACAGAATGGTTAAATAACTGACAATCATAATTATATTTCTGAACCAAAAGATATGGCATTATGGTCAATTATATCAATGCTTTTAAAAGTATTGCAAATGTATATGGAGCTTTTTTCTGACAAAACAGCTTATGTAAGATATTGTCCAAAGAGCAATACAGAGGGGATAGCATGCGCATGCCTCTTGCCAATATTCGCCATGCACATGCTTCAATAACACCATCATTGGATGGGAAGTGAGGGTTCTTAATGAAAATAGACACCCTGAGCAATAAACTGTGTGATGTGTTTGAGAATGCTTTACCTAATTTTGGGAATTGATAAAGCTCTTCTTATTAAACATGTGGTAATTTTAGATCTGAGATGCAATACTTCATTATTTCATTCAGTGTTCTTAATTATTATGACACCCCCGCAAAAGAATTTCAGATGTCTTTTATAGGTTCTCGAAGATAACATTTGATTAAAGTGTATTTTAGAAAGTGAAAATGATCCTCAACATCAATTCAACGAGAATCAATGATTCTTTGTCAGGAGGAGTTTTTGAAAAGGCAACAACTTCTCCATCCCACTACATCTTCCCCTCTCATCCTCATCACTAGCAACAATATCAGCAGCAGCAGCAGCAGCAGCAGCAGCAGCAGCAGCAGGACAAGCCATCAGATGCCTGTTTCTCCTCCTAGACTATTTAACGACTCAATTGGCTTAGACTTCCGCTACATTAGTCCTGGCGTTTACAATCAATGGCAAGGGGGATCAAGCTCCCTCTGCTGTTGCTACTGGTGTTGTTGCTACTGATGCTGTTGCTACTGATGCTGTTGCTAATACTGTTGCTATACTGTTGCTGGAAGTGTTGTTGAATGTGAATAGCTGTGAATGATGCTGGTGATAAGAGAATGTGTACCGTCTTGGAGAAATAGTTGCCATTCAAGAGAGTTAATTCTAGGTTTAGTTGGATAACGGATGTTTGGGTGAGGCACTTGTCCCTGTAGGCCTAGTCAAGGGTGCCGGAAGGAAACGAGGGCGGCAGGGGTAGTCGGTCGAGAAAGGGCAAATCTAATTCGTGTGACAAAACTTTAATGTAGCGGCAATACTAATTTTGAATTCTTACTTATACATTTTTGCATAAATTTACCGTAAATGAAGGCCTTATAATGTTTTTTCTTTGAGGTCAAAAGGGCAACCTTGCCCCCCCCTGCCCCTCCTGGCCAAGGGCAGGAGGGGCATTTACCCCCCCCCCCCTGTTCCGGCATCCTTGGGCCTAGTATACTAAAATACGTTGTAAACTTTTGACAAAATTGATTGTTTAGTCATTTTGTTGAATTGACTGAGAATGAGCTAACATTTACTCATTTCTCTTTACAATAGACGTGGGAGCCTCCATCAGACAAGATTTGTTAAATTTTGTTTTGTTTGGCTAATAGAAAACAAAATTTATCTTTCAATAACTCTGGTAGCTCATTAACAAGGAAGTCAACAACTTGTTCGTCTGCAAGTACTTTTTTCTCTCTCTTCCCATTGGAATGCTTCAGTAGTTGATCTTCAAAACCATCTCCATCACCGTCTCCAGCAACAACAACTACTTGTTATTCTCTGACACTGAGCCCATCATGTGCTGGCTGGTGAGCCAAGGGGTGAAAGCAAGAAAAAACATCAGGATCACCTCAAAAGAACAACAGAAACACTACAGAAACAACAGACAAACAGAGGGGTCACACTGAAAGAACATTAGTGTCAATTCCTACAAGCCTGCTCCCTCCATTTTGTGGCAATTCTTACTCTCTCTGATGCCTCCTCTCAGAGAGAGATGTCCCACTGTTGCCATGGAGTGATGCTCTCCCTTTGAATCACAGGGATGTCCTCCTGAAGCAAATGTTTCCATCTCCAGTACAACATGATACAAGGAGATCAGCTGGGAAGCCCATGCCAAAGATTGGATGCAGTGGAGTTGCTACTCAGTAATATATATATCCATGAAAGTGAAGTTCCAATTGGTATATATGTTAGATGATTTATTGATTGATTAATAGATTGACATTTTGAGAACTGTCATGTAAGCAAGTTACACTGAATTCTGATTTGCTGTCCTGAAACATTACTTCACTGAACCTCACCAAAGATGTCTCTTAATCAGTTTTTGAAAATTAAAAATAGGTAACAGTAACATCCATGCTTGCTCACGGTCTTGCCGACATGTTGTTGCAACTGGATCCTCCCAGTACTGCCAATATCTGAATTACCTCAGAAGAGATGATCTGTTAATAGAGGGCCTTTCAACGAAATACATTTTACTGGTAGTTTCAGATAAAACTTGCCAGTGATCATCCTCTAAACATACAGGGTTATCTGGAAGCATCACCAGCTTCATCACTAACATGTCTTGCATAACTTGGCTTCATCAAAGCTTTCCAGAACTATTCTTCAATCTTCATGTCAGGAGGCCAAGGGGTCAAGAGGAGTGATCTATGTCCAGTAAGAATGTACGACTTACTGTATAACTAAGTACAATGCACAAGGCCAGTGGGCTGAGATATGTTACTCTCAATTGTTACTTGCTTAGAAATGCAACTTTCCCAGCAACATTTGAGACCAGAAAGCAATGGAGTTGACCATCAGATATACCAGCCCAAGACTTTGAGTGATCTACTGGGTTTTGGCTCATGAGATAACCCTCCTACCTAAGGGACACATATATCTTGGTAATGGCATTACTGCAATGGACATCATAGACCAGCTCCATATTACTGCAAGGTCTGCAACTGTGTTCAATAGTTCTCTGCCATGATGCCACCCAATGGAGTTAGTTCCCTGTATGGTTTCTATGATCATAGTTTCATGTAAATTTCAAAATGGACAACGCATGATACACTTTTGTGAGGCATGTCAGTCATTCTCCTGGAAAGTTTTACCATTAGCCCTCTGACTGCTGAGAAGATCATGTGCATACAACAAGCTCTGATCTGGCTTGTAATGATCTGATACAAAATGTTATCGAATCATAATAATAGTCCATTGACTCAGCTCAGATCCATTTATAAACTGACTAATTTTCTCAATACTTATTAGGCTATACACTAAATAGCATCTAACTTGATCATAGCAGTATGCCCTATGGCAGGTTGTGGGGCAACAGAAAATATACAAAGCCCAGTGGTCAGTGTTCACCTAGTACTGAAACTGGGCCCTATTACTCAGTGTAAATGCCCTCACACATACAGTAGTAACTGGCCAACCTGCAGTTGATGTTTAGATAATGCTTGGACAATGACAGCAATAAACATTGCCTCTGTTTGTTTTTCTTGATCGTGATCTTGTTAAGTGACCCGGATATTGTTTGTAGCGCCCTCTCCTGGATGTGACAGGATGCACCTGGTTGCTAGGCAGGGTTGCTAAGGACGCTGGGGGAGTCTTAAGTTGTAGTTATGTGACTTGTGTCTGAAGCACATGTGCACATATACACAAACAAATACAATAGCAGGTGCCCGTGTGATAGGTCTATTCTATTACTGTTGACCCACATAAAACTCCATGGAATAAGCCTGTGTTTGTCACACGAGTAAATTACAGATTTCGGATGTCGGTCTTGATCTGTCTTTTGATCTATCGATCTATCTTTTGATCTATCGATCTATCTATCAATCTGGGCCTTGCTATTGATCTATCTGTCAATCTATCCATCCATATGTCTATCGACCTGTCTATCGATCTATCTATTGATCTATCTATTGATCTATCTGTTGATCTATCCATCGATCTATCTAGTGATCGGTCTATATCTGTATCAATCTATCTATCCATCCATTTATCCATCGATCTATGTATCGATCTATCTGTCTATCGATCTATGTATCGATCTATCGATCTATCTATCGATCTTTCTATCTTTCTAGCTCTTGCTTAAATCTTCCTCCCCCTGGGTAGTCATTAGCCAGCTTTCGCTTGTCAATCAAGCAAGTTGAACAACAAATTGGAACACTGGCCAGCTTGTGTTTACATTGGTCACTTTTTGTCCATTTGGTTCATTTTGGGTCCTTTTGGTGTCCAGTTGGCATTGGTCATTCTGGGGATAAAGTGTCAGTTGGTGAATGTCCAGTCAGTGACCAAAGTGTCCAGTGACAGTCAGTTCATGAAGGAATTTGTTGAGATGTCTGACACAGTAGATCCACTTTCTGTGAAGCTACTGAACAATGAATAAATCAATTGGTAATTGGTGTACTAACGGTACATTACTGTAGTTGTGTGTGTGTGCCTAGAATCAGAAGTTCTGACTCAGAACTGCACTTTTCAGTTGGCTTATCAGTAAAATTTTATCAACTTGAAATTCAATGTTTATAAAAATTGTGGTAACTCTCTGAGTGTATATGCAATTCTGAAAATTGTCATTGCTACATTGGCCCTTTCCCCACAAAATAGTGTACAAATCACAGTAAATTTATGTATGTATTATTATGCAAAGTAATACATGCCTTTTGCATGGTCAAGGTGCCCTCTGATTCCCCGGTGCTGGTTTCAATGGCAACAGATGCAGGTTGTCATGGTGACACCTGAAGAGGAAGACGGATGCCAACTGCTCCTAAGCTGGTCCCAAGTAGCCAAGGGCTGTCCAATTAATGGCCTTGTGTTTTCTCAGTAATTCAAGGCCATGCAATGAAGTCTGATGAGGCCACTTTACTTTTTCTCACTCAACATTTTAACTTTCTCTGTTTTCACCATTTGTGTTTTATTCCCTTTCCCATTCCCAATTTATTCATCTTGCTCCCCCTGACAATGAATTGGCAATGGTTTTGATTAAGTCATCAGGAGAAACATAAGAAGAAGGCCTTGAAACAATTAGATGTGTTCAAGGTCGTACCATTGTCAAGTTTAGTTTGCTTGTCTTTTCAACACCATTTTCTCCAAACTGCAGCCATTATACATTGTTGCATCTATAGGAAATGCTATGAACTTTTTGCCACATACATGGATGTATATGCCATGTACTGACATAGGATTCTCAGTACATACTTGATGCCACATTAAACTTTAGCTCGCTTCATCAACGTTTCAAATGTGGCCCAGAGTTAAGTTGTCAGGCAAATTGCTCTTCAAATTGTGTGAGCCTGGTTGTCTGGTATGGAAATGTATGAATTGCAACTTGCAACATGTAATACTTTTCATATACAATGTACGTATAGGCCTCATTTCATTTGACAGTTGTCACAATCTCACAATCGGTGATGACGTTTTATGCGGTGTAAAGCCTTATCTAGCTTTAATGTGGTGGCAGAAATACTGGACGTAGAGGCCAGTATAACACAAATCAATTTTTTTTATTTATGTGTTATTTGTCTCTACGTCCAGTCTTTGATTCAAAATAATTAAACGTGTGGATGGATAATTATATATCTTCATGGTTGATGTTGATTAGATCCTGCAGCAACTGTATGTCTGTATTTGTACTGCGGTCACTGCAGGCAAGAGACAGCAACTGCAGCTGGTGCAGGTCTCTCCTGAGCATCCCATGTGAGGCGTCTCCTGCAGTTCAGATTCTGGCTGTCCTTGGGGTGATGCGGCAGCAGGACCAGCCTCCGCAGCAGGCAGTGATGCCGAAGAAGTGATAGCAGCATCCCTGAGAGAATACACAATCCTGTGGCCCTAACCTCTTCAATGGGGTAGTACTCCGGGTACAGACTGATTACTTCTTGTCATGCAGACATGTACTTGGAATGTAATAAGTCACTCAACAATTTGTAGCTACATGTAAGAATCGTAGGATACTTTTTGTCACCCGGTTGTCATGCTGTACTCTAGTCATGACTGACTCGTGTCATTCTTATGACGGTAGACTGTAGAGTCATTACAGTCAGAAAATATGTTCACAAGCTCTCAAGCTCTCTTGCACATGTACACATGCATTACATTCATCCAATTTGTAGGACCCTCTGTTCCATTTGGACCCTACTTTGCTAATTTGCTGTAGTTTGTACTCATATGACTGTTGGTACATCTATATTTGAAAAGATGTGTTATCAAGTAAATTATTTTGACCTCAGTTGTCAAAGAGGTACTGTATAGTGTATATTTAACTAAGATTCTCAATTTATTGACCAATGGTACAAATTTGTCTGGAATCTAATTCTGCTCTGTAATGTGTTCTTTAATTTTGAGAACACAGGACACAAGCCACATATTATATTCTTATAAACCGTGAGAATTTGAAGTTGTAACAAAGAAGTTGGAGATTCATTTCTTCCTCATACCTGTGATCTTGTGTCCAGTGATTAGTATTGTTGAATTAAGGAGGAAATTGGTCCCACCTGGCTAAGTGGGGTTTCCTATAGAGTTTCTACAAGGTGGTCATTGCCCAGGACTCTTGTGACCCCCGATCCCCTGAGGCCACGCTGAGAAAAGCCTCCCAGCTGGACACAGCCACCACCTGATGGCAGCCAGCATGCAAAACACTCAACTTGTCAATGCTGCTTCTCTGCAAGTTTGCAGATGTGAACTGTCTCCTGGAGTGTCGACTTTAGTGCAAGAGCTTTTATTAAATGGTTGCAATTGTCAAAATAGTTACATTTATCTGTCAGTGACATTGTAGTCGATAATCAATCAATCAATCAATCAACCAATCGATCGATCGGTCAATCAATCAATCAATCAATCAATCAACCAATCATTCAATCAATTCAAGCAATCTGTCAGCCTATTTATATATCTAACTAGCTAGCCATAATATATCTTTTTTAAATGGAACACAAAGGCCTAGCCTCTTCTTACAAATCCATTCCTGCTGTTTTTGGTAAAATTTTAGAAATTGAGTGGCCCTTTACAGTGCAAACATTTTAAAAAGTGGTTTCGTGCCTCAGGGATGGGGCAAGTGTCTTTGACAATACCCAATTTCACCCGATATACGTGGCCAATAGAACATAATCACTTGATTCTACTTAATTCTAGCCCAGTTCCTTGGTGAGTTGAGTTGATAACAACAATTAGAGGAACGAACCAAAATGAGGCAATAAGACTCCCACTGGGAAAATGGCGTGCAACTCAATTGCAACAAATGCTCCCTGATTGTTGATTCAATGGGCAATACAATGCTTGTTGGTAGTGGGATTGGAGACATTCGAGTGCAATATGGTAAAAGGTCAATTTTTACTGGAAGTATGTAAAATGCTGTGGAGGATTAATTGTCATGCCTCCAAACTCATCATCATGTGGTGCCACTATGAGGCAGTTCATTTTATAAGAATTTTATATAATATTATATATTTCCTCTGCTGATTTCTGTGATGATTTCAAGTGTATATTATAGTTATTCCTGTGGCATAAGAGGAGCAGCTCAATAATTTCATCAAACTCTTTCTCTTATTGGCCAAATGAGCTGTTGATATTTTTGCCTAATGAGCCATAGCTGGCAGGGGTTCTTATCAGGGCTGCAGGGTGCCATTTTACCCCATTGTGGGGTTGATAAGAAAGCTTGTTGATTGCTGGCCAATGCTAGACTGCCAATGCTAAACTATAATGCTAAAATGTCATGTTAATACTTATCCGATGCAGTGTTATCATGGTTGACCACTCTGAGATAATCCCATTGCAGCAACATCAACAAATGCCAATATCATGGAGTGAGACACCTGAAGTGAGGAGCAAATTTCAGTTACAAATCAATGGCCAGACTCTAGATTGACCAATGGTAAGACATATTGGAAAACAGAAAGTACATGGTTTATATTACTGTAGTGTAGACAGATATAGGATAGTTTAGGATGTTGTCCATGATGAAATGACATTGGATTCGAGCTGGCACAAACCAGAAATTCAACTTGAGATCAAGTCTGTCAAAGAATTCCCCAGTTTACCATAACTTGACATAATTGCAAGTTTATCTTTTAGAATGTGATGTCTTCTCGGTATCTTCATATCTCAGTGAATCTATGCTGGATTTGTACGGACGCCAATTCATCACATCCATGACGCCCAAGACGCTTCCGATAACGTTATCTGCTACGTCAGACGCTACGTTTCTTGCGTCATGAATCACGTCGACGTAGCGTTATGCTAATTAGCCCCAATAGAGAAATTTAGTTAGTGACAGTAATGTTCATAATATAAAATAGATTGAGAGGGAAACGGCTGCATTCGTCAACCAAATCCCCCCTAAAATTATGATCTTAACCATGTTTATGATTCTCATTCAGTCAAAAAGTTACCTTTCTGCAAAACATATGCATAATATATCTGTATTTTTAGACTCATACATCAATTATACCTTTGGAATACTTTCTAAAGGTATAGGAAAACAATGTCCTCTCGTGCTTTTGTTTAGCCAACAGTTTCTGGATGTCTTGCAAATTTCTAAGTCACATTTGAAAGATCTGCCTTATGCCCAAAATTATGTTTTGCTCATGGTTTGCAAACTTTGTTTTTCCTGTACCTGTATAGGTCGTACTTCAGAGCAGCTTTATGACAAGATGCCATGAATAGGAAAGTTCAACAGTAGTTGGGTTGTGGGTACTGCCTTGGAGTATCTTATCGTGCCTTATAAAACAATTTCCTGGTACATAAGTAATTCTATTTTAATTGCATTACAAGGGTGTGTGACAAATACGAAACAATGTGAAATTATTTGTCGTGAGACCTGCCAATGTCACAAGTGGGTGATAAGTTGCTTGGAGGAGCTGCATTTTATGATTACAGATACAGCAAGTGCTGATATCAGGCTGTTTGGCCTTTGTTTGCAATGGTAAACAGCCAAGATAATTGAATAAATACATTTGTGCAGGTACACAGAGTGTCCATTTTGGCTTTGATACATTTGTTTGTCATGTCATGCATAGGCCTTCTGGAAGAGCTCCCAGGATAAATCAGTGTGTCAGTCATGTTGTGCCAGCAAGCAGTCCATCAATGAATCAATCAATTAATCAATCCTTCAATCAATTTATCAAACCTTCAATATCAACCAAGCAATCAATCGTCAGTCATTTGGTTGAGTCAATCAGTCAGTCGTCAAATCCTTCAATCAATCCTTCAATCGCTAAATCCTTCAATCAATCCTTCAACCAATTCAATCCTTCAATCAATCCTTCAGTCAATCCTTCAGTCAATCCTTCAGTCAATACTTCAGTCAATCCTTCAGTCAATCCTTCAATCAATTAATAGATGCATCAATCAAGCAAACTTCAATCAATCCGTCAATCAATCCTTCAATCAATCCTTCAATCAATCCTTCAATCAATTTATAGATGCATCAATCAAGCAAACTGTCAACCAATCTGTTAGTGACTTAGTAGATTTAGTTAATTGATGAAAAACTGAAATATTCAGATGAAAATGGCTTGTGTTTTTATGGTGACATATGAAAATCAGCCAAGGCAACAACTCTTTTTTTATGGCAGTACCATTCTACCAATTTCTCCCAGAATATACATCACAACCCAAACGCAGTGCATGGTCCTTGATCCCACTGTGCAATATCTGGGCCCCCTGGTGTTCACATTATTCTGATTGAAATGAAAACATATTTGGGGGGAAATCATGGCATCCTGGTATCACACAAGAATGCTAGATGGGCACCACTGTCACTACACCCAAGCCATAAAGTTAAGGGGAATAGGATAGAATAGAATAGAATAGAATAGAATAGAATAGAATCAGTAAAATCAGAATAGCTGTCAGGCCAATTGGATGATCTAAACTTAAACAGACTGTACTGTACAAGTGGGGAAACTGCAATTGAAGTTGTGAAATTGATACAGAGTGATAATTGTTTTCATTAAATGTATAACTGGAAATATAATAACAGTATGCATTTCAAGCAACTTAACTTGCCTGCTGTTTTCAAGCGTGCAAGTGCAAGTATTATGATACATTTTCAATATGCATTTATAACAGTCTCTACTGCATACCACTCCAACATCAACTTGCACAGTTATTGCACCTCTATGTATGCTGCATGTCAGTCAGGTCACAATAAGCCTGGCTCTGGATTTTCCTTAATGACTCCTGGGTCTTATTGGCCATTTGTGATGCAACTGGATTCTGGGGGTTTATCCTGCATCAAAAGGCAAATCCCAGCACACGAGAAGCATCAGCAAGTACAGCCATTATACATGTAGATATGCTATGCAAGTGGAGCCAGCTGAATTTCTACAATAACAGCCATCAACACATGAAGCAGAGAAAGTTGTTTGTGAAGGTGCATAGTTTGTTTAAAATCTTAAAAGGAACAGGAAGATAGATTGGTTGTTGGAAACTTATTTCCATCCTTATTCTTTTCTTGATGACAAAATTTGAACATAGTTTAGTTAACTTGGCACATTTCACAATGATACAATGTACAACCTCTATATATATATTCAAGTGATTATATTCTGAATCTATTACATTATATAGTATTTGAAAATTTGAAGAGTCCAGGTAATATGGTTGAACATTCTGTCCATTTATCTGCTGATGGTCATATGCAAAGCAAGGATCGGTGTAATGATAATCTGACACTTCTGAAGACATTTTTCACCCCTTCTGCGCCTCAATTTTCACTTTTCACTCCAAGATGTGTAATTTAGTTATGGCCAATCTTTTAACCATCTTCACTAAGTGCAACCTTGCTCTCCAGTTCTGTAACCTGACACCAGGTGTATAGATACCACGTGATCCCAATCATGTGATTTATTGGATGATAGAAATCTGGATCACATGACCCAGAACCCAGGTCACATGATCAGCAACCTGCTTGTCATGAACCAATTTTGTGTATATTTTGTATATTATAAGATAGATGGTTTCGAACTACACTTTCGGAGTCTTTGAGTTCACCGCTGTTTCATTCTAGTATCTTGAAACAGGTTTCGAACTTTGTACATGTATTGCTAATTTAAAACCTACAAATTTGTCGATTGGTGACTCTCATAATTTCTAATTTTGACATTTTTCTGAGGATATATATTGTAGGGCTCTCATGATTAACCAATTAATTGCTGCGATTTTAGGGTATAGATGAATCGATCAATTTTTGAAATTCTGTTATCGTGATGCCCCTAAATAATTGCCTGTATATCGGACTCTTTTTCTTTTTGGTTTTTGGCTACAATGTACATTTTAAAAGTTTCTGATCAATAAAGAATACATTTATAATTTGGAACTATCTATTTCAACTCTGTTCTCTGAAGAATTTGTTCTTATGACCCTTGGGCCTTGCTGAATATACCACTATAACTTATCAAATTATACCACCATGATATATGTACGATGAGAATTTGTCTAACTATGTTCTAACTATATTGTACCTACTGAACAAGAGTTATTGAGGCTGGAAGGACTTAATAATCCTGAAAGACATACTCTGGACTGCTCCCTGCTGGGTCCAGATAATCTCAGCCCTCAATTTGTCAGGTTACAAGAATGCTGGCCATGCAAGAATGTGGCATGCAGATACCTCACAGATCTGCAGTTAATGAACTTATGATGGCTTCACAGGGCCCTCCATCTTATACATATACCCTGCGGGTGGTGTCAATTTGATATATTATGACACCATAGCACAAGGTTGTTTAATAAGTCAGAATGTGCCTTTGCTTTGAAGCAAGTGAGTCTGAATATAAAGAGTTATAAATATGACTGTTCGCTGTTTCCTTTGCCAAGACTGTTGTATCATTTTATGCTATTGTGTATCCCTTCGGAGAATCACAGCTGATAACCGCTCTTAAATGTATTCGAAAGAGATACATGGGCTGCCCTGGATAGTTTGCGTATGTGATGATAACTGAATCAGAGGCAGCATTTCAGAATGTCGATATTTTGAGCAGTTCTTAAAAGATCAGTTAAATACAAGCATTGAGACCACGACCACGGCCCCATAAGGAGTTCATTTCATTACAAAGACACTATTGACAGTTCTACGAATTATTGAATTAGTTTAATCCCAAGTCAAATTCGATAAAACGGAAGTTGGTCATTTGATTCATAATTTTATTTTTATTCCTCAAACTCAAAGACATTCCAGAACTTTTGAAATTTCCTCAGGTGTATCAGTTCAAGTACTGTACCTCCTACAATTTGATGTGCTGCACCCATGCAGGTGGATCAGACCTTTGTAACTACAACCATTGGGAGATTTGTGGCTGTGTATATCTGGGGGTCATTATACACCTGAGTAAGAGCGATTTTGCCCTCAACATCTTTCTGATGTGTTTTGGTTGACAAGCTAAGAATGTTTCTCACTTATCTTAGATGTTGCTCACTCAAATCATTTCTCTGCCTGTCTGCTCCTAATTTTGTTTATTGCAAAACTGAGGAGTGTTGCAAGGGTCCCCTCTTATCCTGCGTTTATTCTGTGTGTTTTTTTATATCCATCTTTCAAGCAGTAAGGGCAGTTCTGCCTGGTGATAGGCAGTGATGAGTTTCAATGATAAGCAGCTATGAGTGAAAAGATAAGTAATAGATATGGCTAAGTGCAACAAAATGCTTTCATGTTGGTAACTTAGTATTGAAAAGATGGTTGCTTTGATCATAATGTTCGCAGACAAAATGTGTGAATTCATGTCTTATTGTCCCATGTGATTCGAATATTCTGAACCAATTAAAAATAAATGAAACATATTTAGAATAATCATGGGTTTAATTTGAAAATTGTTGATTTTAAGGTGATGCAAAATATTTTCTTAATAAAATCCAGAAGGGTTATTAAAATTCTAGTCATATATCTTTATATGATCATGTAGTGGTACATTAGTGGGAAAGCAGCAAAAATTGATCAATGTTCTGGGTATACTCTATTCTGACTTATTAACCTAAACTTCTAGAAGTTCATGAACTCCTTATCATTCCATGACAGGGCCAGTTAATGGTTATTGTCAGTTGCTGGAAATTGGAGGCTGAGATATGATAACACGATGACACGATCATTTATTTATCAGAAGATAAGACCATTTGCCCGTTAATGGATTCGTGTATAATCAGCAAACAGGTGTATGGCAAAACTAGTATTGTGTAAAGTGACGTTAGCAATGGAGGGGGATAGACCTAGGAGGGTAGACCTAGGAGGGTAGACATGGGAGGGTAGATTGCATATCAATGCTTGAGCTAGGGCACCATCCAGGAAGAAAGAGGTGTGGGGGAGGGGGTAATCACGAATCAGTAATGAGATGCTACAGTTAAATAATAATTTCAGTATAATTTATTGTTTTATCTAAATTGCATAATTATGATAGAGTTGTAATGACCGTGACACTGTACATTGTAAATGCCATGCTAATAATATGTACTGAACTCTTTGTTTTTGCACGAATGGAAGATCTTGATACACATATCTCTACCTGAAATACCACTGTGAGATGCATTTTAACTTGGTGAATGAACCTATGAATGATACTTTCAATTCAAAGCCAATGTTTCACATTTGCACTTGATTTGAGGCATACATTTCAGCCATTTTTCTGCTGTCATATTTCTGCCAGCACCTGGTAAATGATCCTGCCGATGTTTGGAATACAATCTCCTGGCAAATTTCCCAGATAGCCATAGTGGACAGATGAGATTAAAAGATAACAATGTTGACATGTTTGGGGATTTTGTTTAATGGAGTACTGATGGCATTTCCTGTTATTAGCTTTATTTATCCTGATCATTAAGATATATTTGACTAAATAATCCCTATGTGATTGTAAATATAGCACCAAGAGTACAGTAAATATTGGCTGTTTTCAGTGAAGTCAAGTACAGTTCAGCCACACCAGTAAGTTCAATAGCAATATCGGAGTTTAGTCACTGTGGTTCTTGGAGTGATGTCTAGGATTTACAGAATTAACGAAGAAGAAAATGTCTCTATATTGGGTATTTCTCTGGCAGTCAATGTCTCTAAAGTTTCGGATAGTGTTAAATTATAAAAGATAAAGGCGAGTTCTCTGTTTTAGATTACTCGCTTCTCTTGATGGGAGATTACGACTCAATGATAAACCAGTGAGGGATCCAGCTATATTATTAAAAATTTGGGGTATAGGTTTTAAGCTATTATAGGGATAAACCCTACTAACATATTTTTTCCTATAGAGGACTTCAAATTCTAAAAATCATCATATCTGCATAAGCCTATTATTAGACAGGAAGCTTGGATAAGCAGATCTTTGAAAGTTCCAGTTCTGAGAAGAATTCTAGAAAATCCACAGGAAGAGTTGTATCAGTTTCCACCACAGAAACAGAGTTGTTGGAAAACAAAACTTAGAGCAAAGTTTAAACAAACATTTGGAGTGGTCTCTTGAAAGAGATTCAAAGAGCAGAGGTCAGGCAGCTGTGTGAGTGATGTAATGGTCAAGGCAGTGAATGACTAGTGCATCATGGATGGATGGGTCTGTGGTCAGTTCAACTCAGCTGTGGTCAGCAGAAACTTTTAAAGCAATGATAGACTCAGTAGGTGGCTGCTTTGAATTTCTCATCCCATCAATGCCCATCATGTCATATCTTCGAGTATCTTGGATTTGTGACTTTATGATGTCAAGTTATGACAACCTGTGGGTCTCGGGCTTTGATGTAAGTTTGATCCCAGCTTGATCCCATTTGATCCCACTGGACCACAGCTTGATCCCAGTGGGTTTCATTGGATCTCTGTTTGATTCTCAGTTTAATCTTGACATTTGAAGAGCCCGCCAATTAATGGTCTCACTGATGATGCAAGAGTTTAAGCAATGTCTCTCATACTCTGTCATCTTTCTGTTAATCTGTCTGTCATTTCTCTGCTAATCTGGATTATCTGTCTATCTCTGAATAGCTGTGACTGTCTGGAATACTTAGGCACTCCTCTGTGATTCCTGCGTCCGCCATTTTGACCTCTTTGATATCGTTATGCAATAATCACCAGATGTCGTGTTTGCCTTTTCAACAGATGCCCTTCGACTCTGAACTGACCTTTTGACAAAACCCAAAAACAAACAGACCAATGGCTGCAAGTGACCTCTTATAGTTGGCCTCAAGGTATTTGAACCTCAGGCTGTGTGGACTCTAGTATTTGCCCTGTAATTACTTGGGACTAAGTCTTTAATGGACTTAAGATAGAGCAAGAAAAGTTAGTCTCAACAAACAACAATTGGAAGTTAAAGTTAAAGGTCAACTTTAGGAAAGACAATATTGTTGCCTTTTTTTTACCCCAATGAAAGGGTTTTGTCTCTTGTTGGTCTTTGGGTTTAAGGCTGTTCAGATTATCAGATAGACCGTTTTTAATAAGGGATAGTCATTTGTCATCAATAGGTCCTTTGGCAAGATAGTAATTGTTTAGTATCTTCGAATGGTCATCATACTTCAGATGTTGAAAAAATTAAATCAGATTTATTGGTGCTTTTATTTCTTTGCATTGGTGTTTTGTTCTCAAAATGTCTTATCTAATGCAATGTGTAATGTTGTATTACCATGAAATGTTTGATTTTTCCAAGAAGACTAATCATTTGTCCTTTTCCTTGCAGGTGAGTGTGATGAACCTTTAGTGACTTTTCTACTTTTATCTTTGGAGGTGAAGGTAAGGTAAATTATTTAAGGATTTCTCATAAAAGAATAAAAGGAAAGGATTAGACGGACTAGAATCTATTCAGAATATAAGCTACAGCCATTCTCCTTGATTTGTGAAATGATTGAGTGCCAATTGTGGAAAAACTGGGCTGAAAAAAATCACAAGTCTCTTCAGGAATTGTTTTCTTCAAGCCTCTTGCGCTCTTACAACCGTTCAAAATAGCTGACACTTTCACACAAAAGGTTAAAACAATAGGATTGCCAAGGAAAACAGAATTGCCATTATGAATAAGAAGTCCCATATTCAATAGGTTATGCCAATAGGTATGGGTAGTCATGTAGCAGCACACTTGAGCACTCGATGCATCATACATTTGCTGGTGGCGGACTGTCTCATGCATATACATGACAATCATTGAGACATAGGCTCAGCTGACTGGGCTGGTTACTCTGTAAAATATCATATTGTAGAAACTCCATAAACTGACCTGTCTGACCATGATATATTTTAAGATACACTGTTGTGATGTGGATAGTGGACACTGATGACTCATGCTTATCTTTTGAAACATTGAAGTCAATGAAAACAAGAATTCGAATTTTTAAAACATAATTCTTTCAGAAAATGGCAATGTATAAAATATACAGTTAGTGTTGCAGTTTGTGTGTATTAGTTAGACACCGATTTGGAGGGTTCTAACATGCATTTTTTTCAGTTAGATCCCGACCGAAGGGAGGGATCTAACTGACAAAAATGCATGTTAGGACCCGACAAAGAGGTGTCTAACTGACTTAGACATCATACGCTTCTTCTATTATGCATTTTAACTTCTAATTTTTGCAAAATAAACAATCTGATTGTTTGTTTGCTGTTGTAAACAGAGTTAATCCCTAGCCGGGCGCTAACACGCAAAATTGTCAGTTAGATACCAGCTTTTCCAATGGTATAAGTATCTTGGTGATGTCTAAGAACTGTTACACTAGCAAAAAATCGCACCATCTTCAAATTAAATACTTCATACCTGTAGTTACAGGGCTGTAGAGTCAATAGAGTCAGAAAGAACAGCAGCTTTAAAGCAGCAACAAGTTAATGTAGACCAGTCTGTGCAAATCACAGTGCATTTTTGCAGTGTATGTCCACTTGATGCTCAGTGTATGACTGTCCAGTCATGTCCTTTCCTTGGTTGATAGGATACTCTGAGCTTACCCTTAGGTCACCCCTTGACTTCTCAATACTTCCTCAGCCCTGTTTATATTCATCACTTGAGCTATTTCCATTATATTTTCATATGCTCTTTTCATATGCCCCTCATATGGCATTTGTTGTACTTCCTTTGTCTGGAATAAGGACCATTTAGAGATAATAACATAAATGCTGATTTGTGGCCTCATCCTGTCCTTTGGTCAGAGGATTGCATACAATAGCTCTTGTCTTTATTGTGTATCTCTAGATCTCTTAGCTTTTACATAATAAGATATGACTATTATCTAGTCCTTCCAAATGTATTGTCTCGTAAATATGGCAATCTTGTCCTTTAGTATACCTGACTATCAATAATTTATAAGTGTATTTTAAAACCATATATTTGCCACAATTAATCATATATTCAGTGGACAATGGAAAGGAGAACAATGAATGATTGTTATTTGTCACTCAATCAGTCCATCAGCTAGTCAGTCAGTCAGTTAGTCAGCTAGTTATAGTTAGTCATTTAGTCATTCAGCAAAAATACACTGTATTCAGTTGGTCAGTCAAGTATAGCTGCATTATTATTTACCTCAGTTACTTCTCTGCTTGCCCACCTAACCACAATACATCACTCATTCATCATATTCAAAGGTGGCATGGGATAGTTGCAATGGGGACATCTGTAAAACACAATGTCTTTTGTGTTGCAGTTAGAGTCACAAATCGAATTCGACCCTAACTGTAATCATCCATAATCCTTCTAACAATTTGTTTCCTCCTCTCTCTTGTGATATAGTTAAAAGCAATCGATTGCAGCCTGTCAGTCGATGGCAGGCAAGCATTGGCAAGCAGTGGCAAGCAAAGCAGAAAAGAATTATAATTAGAAACGGAATTCAGTTTGTGCTGATCAATAGATCAAGGAATATTCAATAGTTGCAGCCAAAGCTCGTTATTCCAAAAAGCTAATATGTGTTTTTCCACAGATTTGGTTTTCATAGCTGCCTCTGTGTTATGCAGCTACCAGGCTAAGCTACCAAGCCTTGCTGCCATGGACCAGCCATGCTGAGGCAGTTGCAGGATTAGATGCTGTGGGCGAAGTGATTATGTGACCCACCTTATTTCATCTAATTGGCAAAATGGATAACAGCGAATTAACTTGGAATTATGCATGCTGTAATTGCTGCAATAGAATTGCAATAGAATTGTCTGTGGTAGGGGAAAGAGAAAACAAGCATTCTGTGTTTGTGGGACTTTTTATTCCACTTTGTTTCAGGCTAAGTGTGATTGATTTTGCCTTGTTCCACTCAACCTTGCTGTTAGCTCCGCCTGTTGGCTTTGCTTGTTGGCTTTGCTTGTTAGCTTGAGTTGTTGGCCGTTGAATTGCTTTAATTGTACTTTCCAAGTGCAATTTCGTTTATAGTCACTCCAGTCAGGTGAAAGACCCCTTCAACAATACTCCACAAGGCCTCTTGCAAGTGTGTCGCCTGTTTGCTAGCTTTATGGTTCCTTATGGAAATAGATAAAGAATAATTAAATTGTGAGACAAACTGTTGTGCCAAGCAATTTTGCAATTTTTGTTTCCCTTTAGGTAGTAACAGTTACTGTTACAGATTCATTGGAGACATGGACTGTAATTTCTGGTAGTCGACGTAGGTGCTTATGGCAAAGATTCCATTGTGCAAAAAGAAGTTTTAAAAGTGCAATTTACAAGTATACAAAACATGCAGGTGTATATGAAAGCTATGTATATTGCTGCCTTTTGAGAGATTGTGGAAACAATTGCAATTCACATAGCAAGCAGTATAATATGCCCGAGGAGTCTTGGTCATCACAGAATGTGCCACAAACACCAATTGAAAGGGCCGCATCCACTGCACAGTGCACTGCAGGGGACCACACCAGCGGCGACCAGGGGAGACCAGAGGAGTCTTCAGGGACCGAGAGAGCAGTCAGTGATTGCCCGAGTCAATATTTTCCTTGGTGTTTGGTCTTTGCATTTGGGCATTTGCACCATTTGCTTGCAGCTTTTGCCATTGTGGTGGTTGACTTGCAAAACATGGCTTGGGCCATACTCTTTCACCTCCTCTTGCATAATTGCATGAGGGAATTGGGATCTCTGGTCTATCCTGCTCCCAGGGCCTCCCAGGCCCCCCTCTCCTTAATATGTTGGGCTACACTGTTTAATGACCATACACTGGCATATAGCAGCGATTTGGTGTTTGCCCAGAGCCAAGGCAAACAGCTCAATTGACTTTCCTTACACATCAGCTGACTGCAAGGAGACCTGACCCAGCCAAGCACACTCTGTAACAGTTGTGATCTGCAGTGCAAAAATGTTTCCATGGAGTTAGACACAAAATGGCTGGCATAAGCTCTGGCAGTGTGGTATTGGCAACCTTGCGAAATGTGAATGCATTTTAAAATGTTCAAGACTAGATCTATCTCGTAGAAGAACGTGTTGGTGAATTGCAAAATTTACCATTAAAGTCAGTTGAAGGTACCAGAGATGGATACACACAAATATGCCTTACACGTTTGTAAGCAGTGAGATTATACAAACTGTCCTTGTTTTGATGGTTTGCAAGTCTATATTCTATGGTAAGCTGATTCCATGATAATATCTGAAAATCCATTAGGTACTTATACAAAGCATGGCTCAGCTACATTGACATTTTTAAGTCTTGACATTCTAAATACACTCCATACAATTCTGAGAGTCAAAGACTGTAAGACTGGTTTTGTATGTCAGTCTAAATTCAGAGGCTTAGCTTTGGTATTTCTGGGATAAGCTGCTTGGTTTTTAAGAAGTCATCAAACAAACGAAGTGTAAAAATTGAGAGGACAGGTTTTTGGGCCCCCCTTGTTCATCTTGGGACCCCCTGGATTTTAGTGACGTAAGAGGTCACCATTGTCTGCTGAACTGACAACGAGGCTTCCATTGTCCTTCTGGAAGGGATAGATGCACATGGCCCTTAGGCTATGGGTGAATAGGAACTGCTAATGCTTTAATGACAGGGTCTGACAGACCATCAAATGCCCCACAATGGTGCCACAATAGCAACTGGTCATTTCATGCCTGTCTTTCAATAATAAAAACCTGGGAGTGAAAGGGGGTGGTACCCAGGCACAAGGTGCCATGCAAGGCAGGTATGGCGGCCCCACCTCCAAAATGCTCAATCAATGGAGTGAGTTCCCCTCATAGCTTAAAAAACAGAATGATTAGACAAAAATGTGATTAAAAGGTCATCCCATATTAAATAATCTGACAAAAATATTTTGTCTACAATATTTTCACCGCTTCGCCTTATAAATCCGAGTCTAATCTATTTTCGCACACTTTTCGCAGCGTGAATATATGGTTTTTAAAAAGTTACAGATTCTGTTTGACAAGAAGCATAATTATGTCATATTTGTCATAGTTAACTGATATTTTTTGATCATGTCTAGATAAAAAGTAGCTAACCTTGGCAATGTGATTACCTGGAGACTTGTGATATAATTGGTTATAATTAAAAGTCTCCTGTAGACATATCTATAGACCACTTCAATGGTAATTGGAAAGGAGCATTTTTTTCACTCGTCCTTGCCAAGGTGTGACCATATTAATATTAAGATATTTTTCAAGGGATGGCTAATTGCCAACCAGTCTGACATACCAAAGTGACAATAAGTGGGCTAATTTGCAACTGAAAGTCCAACCAATTAAATGTGTTAGCAGATCTGCACCAAATATGCTCCTATTTCTCAAGTTATTTTGAACTACCAGGTAAATTACTTTGCCACTGCATATTGTGTCTTCCCACTAGTATCGACTGTTAAACTATGCTTTTGATTTACCAAACGTTTCTCAAATTTCAAACAGGTTGTGATACCTGCTGAATTCATAATTTAAGACATATGTGTATAATACTATCAATGAATTCCTTCATTTGAAAAGAAAATAAAGAGAAAAAAAAACAACTTATACATAGGAAACACCTGAAGCTAATTTGGTAGATGTGCAGAGTATGGCAGGTACCAGAGACACCAGACAATGCAAGTACAATATACACACCTCAGTTACCTGGGTGTTGTTCCTATGCAAGTGTCACGCCTCACCTGCCAGCTTGAAGAAGGGCCATTCTGAAGGGAGAGACACTGATGTTATCTTGGCCAATCTGACTCTGCCATCAGAGAGCTGCATTTGCAAATGCTGTGCTGCTTTCAGGGGCACAGCATTCAAAGGCACAGCATTTAGAGACAGCAATCAGAAACACAGCCTTCACGAAAGCACTAAAAGAGAAGCACTCAGAGTGCCACTCAAGAGAACTTCTGAGCACTAAAATACACCTGGCTGGCCACAGTACAATTTAGATAAGACCCAAAATAGGTGGTACCACCAACCAAACATAAAACACAATGGGACAAGAGACATAAATGAGCTAATGATTACCCCTCTTTCCTCTTGCATTACTCTGAAATTACCTGAATAAAAGGTTCGTAGGCTGTGTTTATTTATTCCTTATTCTACAATTAGCGAAATAAATGCTAGCTTTGAAGTATACCTTTACCTTGCCACACCATTGCCATACCATTGCAATGTTATCCTGATCAGGATCAGTCACTAAAGAAATGTGACTTCACTCTTTGAGGTACGTTCAACTCCTAATCATACTATTGTGTTCACAATGATTGCACTTAATGAAAGGGTAGACCTGTTAATGAAGGCATGAAGAACAATGGAATTAAAACTCAGTTTATTTACTTGTTTTAAGATACTGGTAATAGCAGTGTCCTGGCAAACCTTTGCTGTTTTCCACTAGAGCATGAAGAATTGAAGATTGAAAATGTCTCCCATCCACTTAGTTGAAAGCTAAGCTTGAAATTTAACACATACGGTAGGATTGAGGTATTTTAGGAGTACATTAAAACAGCCACCTCACAGCCATACCTGTAATTATAGCCGAGACATCAAATGATCTTAATAGCTGCCTTGTCCTTGTACTTCAAACAAATAGATACTTGTAAAATAAAAAGCAAATGAGAGAGCTAATTCTGAAAGCTAATTCAGACAGAATTGAATGGAGGTGTTTTGAGAAATGTTAAGGTGAATGTAATTCAGCATGTAGAAGTCGTGCACTTGTTGACTTAGTTTGTTAAAAAATGAATAACAAGGGGAGAGAATCACCTGCAAGTTCGTGTAACTCAAGTGCTCACTTTATCCAGCCCTGGCACTTTAACAGACCATCATAATTGTGTATAATGGTTACAAAGTTTTTGCCTGTTCCCCTAATGTCCCTGTAATGGAGAATAACGATGGGTTGGCCCCTAATGCTACAAAAATATATGTTTAGCTTCAAAATATGTGTTCAACAATCTGTCAGTTAGCAAACTTGCAAGCAGTTTGTGATGACTTATGGCCTTGAGGGTTGCATGTAGCTCATGCCAGAAATAACATGTCTTTTGGCTGCTTTGTTTGTTGCTTTTGGAAATGTGGTCAAATGGTAATGTGGTAGTTTGAAAGAAGAGCTTGTTGGATGTACAATTTAACCAACATGTTTGATTCAAGAAAATCTTTAGTAATATAGTGAATGGAATTCTTTCAGTGGTTTTCAGAAGAGCTGACTACAATCTTGAAAAGTCGAACAGTGCACTGTATCTCTCTATTACTGAATAATTCATTTGCCAAATCAATTCACAGACTTCATCATTGGTGGCAAACAGCACCTGAGTAACATTAATGTACAAAGTGAAAGAGAATGTACATAGCAGACAGTGAGGTGAAAAACCAGGTAGTCTAAAAAAATAGGGGTAAAAAACATTTACATTAGCACGTAACAAGGTGAGGTGAGTGAAAAGGGTGGATAGAGGAGTAAGGAAGACAAAACCCTGGGGTATAACCCTATATTATAAAGGTGAGGGTGTAATTGACAGGCTTATGAGGGTAACAGGGAGCAATAGCTGACTAGCCATGCTGACAAGCCATGCCTCGTTTGATGCTGAAGTTGCTCAGAAGATGCTATACTGAAAGATGCTACAGTGTTGTAGCAGTAGCAGCTGGAAGGCTGTCATTCTTGCATCAGTAAGCCTCTACCTCACCTTCTCGGCATCTTTCCACAGCATTCGAGTTGGACTGGTGTATGTGTCTTCATCAGAAATTTCAAACTGATTTATTTCTAAATTCCAAATAAGACGTTTTGTTTGTAAAATCATTATTGTGATCCTGTGACCTACAATGCACAGTCAGTACTCTTAAAAGATGTCCAAATTAAAGTTGCTATCCTTATTACGCTTTTGGGTTGAGCCAAGGGCTCACAGGTAGATAGATGTAATTTATTATGATAAGCCTAATTTATTTAATGTCATCATATCTTCCATTCATAACATTCTTAACTATCTGACAGCACTTTATGAAAATTAACTTGAGTGTTATTCTTTTGACCTTTTACTCAAACACCCAAAGATATTTTTTTCTGGGTTTCAGGGTGGTTGTATTCTTAGAATGCAAGGTTGAGAAATTGGAATCATATTGTCTGATAACAGCCCAGATTAAGACTGCTTGATTTGTTTATTTTTTAATGGTATTCAGTCTGAAGCATGTTTATCTTAATATTACTTTGACATATCTGCATGTATGGAGTAATGCAGAGTGACATTGTTGTGGGACTTAAATCAATCTTTCTTTATTAACTAACAGGTTGATGTATGGGGTTGTTTTGGAATTGTTTGTAACATTTAGCTTAAAGGAGCATCTGGATTTATATCTGTTGATAGGGTTATTATGAAGACATGGGTATGGCCATCATCCCTGCAATGCTAATTCTAATCAGATCAGTAGACAGATAGTAGACAGATAGCAGACTGCTAGGCATTTGGCATTTTCTCGTCTCCTTTGCTTTGCAATAAAGAGCCCATGCAATGTGATGTGTGCATCTCCCTTTTTACTCTGCATCCTCTTTGGTTGATGCAGCCATTTTGGAGAGAAAAATAGCTACCTCCTGCCATGTGTGGCTCCCTGCTTGATAACAGTCTACAAGGCAGTCTCGTGTAATACAACACTGTCTGTTATTAAGACCACCCCAATGGAGGGCCAGTACATTTTTACTCCAGTAATTGACTGCTGTACAGCAAGTTGCTTGCAACTACCTTGGAGGCTGCCAAGATTTGGCCTCATTGAGCTTCACTCCAGGAGTGCCTCTACAGGAGCTTACAGGGTGTACCATATTGCCTCCAGTTGCTCTCTCCACATTGTCTTTTCAATTACCTACATACCTTGTGGTTTTCGATATACTTCTTCCTGAAGCTATTGCATGAACAATGCAAGAATTTCATTTATTTCAGTATCGTTTGTGCCAAGAAGTATTGTACGAGCACGGGTATCACGGAGAACTTGTTGTAATGTTGTGTGTGTGTTATCCACTGAAATTGCTCGGCGGAAGTCTATTTTGAAGGTTCCGATTTGAATTTGGTAGTCCAATGAATGAACATATGGTGTAGCGGATTGGGAAATTACTCCCCAGACAGCATGCACCGTCGGTCCGTTGACGGCAGTGGTCGGATGGTCGGCAGCGGCAAGCCTCCGCCCAGCCGCTGGCGGTCCATTGAAGGCAAGCCTATTATGTACCAAGACAACAGTGGTGCGTAAATGGCAAGCCATTGGAGGCCCGCCGATGGCATGCCACTGATACACCGTTGATGTCTAATCAAAGGCAAGCGATTATGTACTAAGGTAACGGTGGTGCGTAATCGGCAAGCCATTGGAGGCCTGCAGATGGCATGCCACTGATACACCACTGACGGCTAATCAAAGGCAAGCCAATTATATACTAAGGTAACGGTGGTGCGTAATAGGCAAGCCATTGGAGGCCTGCCGATGGCATGTCACTGATACACCGCTGATGGCTAATCAAAGGCAAGCAGATTATGTCACAATCTGATGGTGGTGTGCAATCGGCAAGTCATTGGAGGTCCGCCAATGGTGTGCCACAGTCACACCGCTGAGGGCTAATCAAAGGCAACCAGATTATGTAACAATCTGACGGTGGTGTGCAATCCGCAAGCCATTGTAGGTCCAGTGATGGCGCACCACTGACACACCATTGATGGCTCATCAAAGACAAGCCGACAATGTAACTATATCTATTGGTGCTGCGCAATCGGCAAGCCATTGGAGGTCCGCCAATGGCCTGCCACTGACACACCACTGAGGGCTAGTCAAATTTATGATGGCGCACAATCGGCAAGCCATTGAAGGCCCACTGAAGGCATGCCACTGACATACCGCTGGTGGCTAATTGAAGGGTAGCCAACAAACCTAAGGTGGTACACAATTGGCCAGCCATTGGCGGTCCATTGACGGTAAGTCGGAAGACAAGGACTCAGGAGTCCAGGGAAAACCACATGCTACTTCTACAAAATGTCTGCTGCAATGAAGAGGCATGAGGAAGTTTGTGGCTTTGCGCGAATGAAAATCAACACTTTGAAGCTGAAAATGTCTTGCATTGTTAGGTAAGTAGTTTTACGAAACATCCAGGCATCCTAAGAAGCCAATTTCTACCTGTTTTTTCATTTTGGTTATACTGCAGACAACAATCAGTCAGTTCCATGTGGCAGATTCGTTTTCCCTCCATTTTCGCATGTGGTGCTCAGTCGGCAAGCCATTAGCGGCCCGCTGACGGTACCCACTTGAATATGGCTGGGGGGCCAATTGAAGGCAAGCCAATATTGGTTGGCCTACCAATCGAGGGTCGTACGAAATTGGCGAACCATTGGTGGCCCGCCGATGGCATGCTGCTAACCTGCCGCTGAGTGTCAATTGAAGGCAAGCCGATATTAATTGGAACAAATCGATGGTGGCGCACAAGCGGCAATCCATTGGTGGCTCGCCAATGGCATGCCACTGATATATCTCTCGGGGCAGCCATTAGATTTCCAGAGAGGGCCTTGGGCTTTCCCTTAAGAGAAAAACACTGGACGTAAGCCACCTTACAATATCCTAAAATATTCACACTTTTTTGTCTGCATTTTAAAATTATTTAAGACCTGCAGTGATGGCATGTCTTGGCATATTGTGACATGTTAATTAAATATGAGTGAAGTTATATTGTCCTGCTTCCTTTCTGCACTTCCAGGTACCTCCCCTTTTCTAACTTCTTTTCTTCCTCCTTCCTTGTTCTTGTCGTTTCTGACCGTTGCTTTTTTTTTTTCCTAAGCAGGAAATTATTTATTTCATTGTAAGGGGCGGCAGTAATTATTTATTTCAAGCGTGCAAAGTCCCCGAATATTCATTCCTAAATCACGCTACACCTTGTTAAGAAAAACCCCCACCGGAAATTATTTATTTCAAGACTGCCCAGAAAAAAAAATTTTTTTTCACCAAAACTGAGCAAGAAATTATTTATTTAAAAGAAACTCCAAGGCCCCCCCCCCCCGGATATGAAATGGTCTCCCCCTAACAAGAACTTCTCTCCCTCCCTGCTTCTTCCCTCACTCAGGCTCCTCTCGTCTCTGCCTACTCTCTCTTATAATTGTATATATGATAAAAATGTTTCATCGTCTGCACAAGAAATGCAGTATTACGTGTTATATTTGGTTTTTACAGGTTCATCACTTTGCACAGCATTTTGAAGAAAATATGCAGTGCTATGGGCCAAAGGATGCCGAAATGATACCCGGAGCCCCGTAACTACCGGTTTGGATTCGCCAATGCTCATATTCCCTGCTATTAGTTGTTACAGTCTATATGTTTTGTAATGAATGATTTTATATCAAAGAACACTTTGAAAGAGTTTTGTTGTATTAGTATATCTATAGGTGGCTTAATCCACACTCATTGTAAATCATAATCATTGTAGGATCACTTTATAAATTATTGATGCCCATTGGTGGGCTACTATGGTATGATGATTTGTTTGTAGAAGGTTCATCATTGGTCTGCGAGCGGGCCAATAACGGCTCACCGATGGTCCGATAATCGACACGCCATTAATCAGCCAGCCCGCCTTAGATTTGCCATTCTGTCATTGATGGTCCATCAACTGTCCGTCTACAGTTTGAAGGTTTGTATTATTGGCCCATCAGCGGTCCAAAGACAGCCCACGGATAGTCCGATTGTTGGCTGGCCGTGAGCAGTCCATCGATGGTTCAATCGACAGTTTGTGTTTGGTATATCATTTGTCAATTGGTGGCCCAATGACGGCCCATCGATGGTCTCATTATTGGCAAGCCATTCAAGGACCACAGTCGGGGTGCTGGCCAAAACGACCATGGCCCGATCATTGGCAAGCCATCAGTGGTCCATCAACGGTCTATTGACAGAAATTAGAGGGTATGTAATTTGTCAATCAGTGGCCAAATGATGGCCCGTCAGTGGCTCGATCATTGGCAAGCCATTGAAGGACCACAGTCGGGGTGCTGGCCAAAACGACCATGGCCCGATCATTGGCAAGCCATCAGTGGTCCATCAACGGTCCATCGACAGAAATTAGAGGGTAGATAATTTGTCAATCAGTGGCCAAATGATGGCCAGTCAATGGCTCGATCAGTGGCAAGCCATTCAAGGACCACAGTCGGGGTGCTGGCCAAAACGACCATGACCCGATCACTGGCAAGCCATTAGTGGTCCGTCAACAGTCCATCAACAGAAACTAGAGGGTCTATAATTTGTCAAGCAGTGGCCAAATGATGGCCAGTCAATGGCTCGATCAGTGGCAAGCCATTCAAGGACCACAGTCGGGGTGCTGGCCAAAACGACCATGACCCGATCACTGGCAAGCCATTAATGGTCCATCAACAGTCCATCAACAGAAATTAGAGGGTATATAATTTGTCAGTCAGTGGCCAAATGATGGCCCGTCAATGGCTCGATCATTGGCAAGCCATTCAAGGACCACAGTCGGGGTGCTGGCCAAAACGACCATGACCCGATCATTGGCAAGCCATTAATGGTCCATCGAAAGTCCACCAACAGTTCTTTAGAGGGATATATTAGTTGTCAATCAGTGGCCCAATGGCGGCCCACTGATGGTTGGATTGTTGGCAAGCCATCAGCGGTCCATCAATGGTCCATTGACAATTCTTTGTAGTGTGTATCATTTGTCAATCACTGGCCCAATGATGGTCCATCAATGGTCCGATTGTTGGCAAGCCAGTGAAGGACCGCAGTCGGGGTGCTGGCCAAAACGATGATGGGCCGTCGGTGGCTCTCTACGATGGTCCGCCGATTCGGCACCGGCGGACCGCTGATGGTCCGTCGGTGCAGTGCTGTCTGGGTCATTTCAATCCTGGCGCGTGAGACTTGGACACTCAAGATGTGATTTCCCATTTACTGGAAATTATGATGCAGGTGTTGCATATATCATACAGAAATTTGATAACATTATGACCTGTCCATGAGTCAGAACATTTCTCATGCTACAGGTATACCAGGCAGTAGCTACCTAGTAGAATGGTGTGTATAGCCCAGCTTGACCAGGTGGTCAATGGTCGCTGCATCATGAAGTAAGATTGCCCATGCAGATTGAATGTGGTGTGTTATCATCAATATGCCTGTGGTTTGTGCCCATGGTGTGTTCCTATGCTGTTAGCCTGTGGTGTGTGTGCAGGTGTTGGGGTAAAGGAGTACCAAAGGGTGGAGTTGTGTGCCCCTGGTTATTTTTGCAAGCAGAAGTAGGCATGATGGAAGGTAGGACTGGAACGCTGATATCAGAATTATCGGGAGGAAATTCATAACTCCCTCGACGAGCTCTGACATCGCTGATCGTGAAATATACCTCAAGAAGAGATTCTGCGGAGGGAGTGCGAAGGTGCAAGAGGCCGGAGTGAAGAGGAATTCGCAGAGGTGCTAGATGCAGTTTTGCAGAGAGGATGCTATACACTAGTATTACTCTTCACTGAGTCTACAGTATTACTACCTTGCTCTACTGCTGCCTATGATGCAGATGCTCAAATGCTAGACATGTGCTTTTTGCCTCTCCTCTCTTCTTTTAACTTGTAGTAATTCTCTGACATGTTAAAGCCTTGAGCAACATCCCGGTGGAATCTGCTGCAACCCTAAGTTAATCCGCAGGAATTTTATGAGGCATTTGAATGCTGAAAATCTCCGGCGAAAGGTTGAGTTACCTGGATATACAGCAGATCTACCTTGATGTGAATACTCGCTTTGAAGTTTCTGGTTTATTTCTGGTGCAACGTCAAAGATGAAATATTTTGGAAAAAACTTTTTCCAGTGTCAAGTACCATCATAAACTTTGTATGATACTAAGATGGTACAAGATTCAAAGAATATGTGTTATATGCATTTCAGGAGGTTTGAGTTATATAATGAATGATACAGAATATATGGTTTGAAGATTTACATTTTGTAAGCTGTGCTCCTCACAGTTACTGACCTTCGAGGCATTGTATACTCTTGAAGCTACAGTTCGATGACATTATTAGTGACGGTTGCACACATTTCTGGTCATACTGCAAAGTAATGCCCTGAAGACAGCTGCTCTGCTCTGGGTCATGGTATTTCTCAGGAATCAGCAAATCTGTTAGCAAGCATTTTAGCTATGACTTATTGGTTGGTAATATTCTCGTGGGAGGATACATCTGTAATCTTCATTGCACTCTCTGACCTTTGTTCTGGGTCAAGCAACCTTTTTCTAATCTTTGATCCATATAATGTAACCTAGCTCTATCTGCTTCTAGCATATATGCCATGTTTACTTTTTTCAGTTGATATTTCTATCTAAGCATATAGTGGGAGTGCAACAGCAACGCCTTGTAACATACCTTGACTAGAGTTTGCCAAACTTCGCCAGGGATAAGAGAGACAGCTGTCAGTTTTGTGTAATATCCAAGTCACTTAGTTATGAACACACGTGTCCTGGAAAAGCCAAAGCAAAATGTTTGCAATGATAAGCCAAACAGCAGACCATTCTGCTATGTGGATAAGCTCAGCTGAAAAAAAGGTAAACCTGTTTCTGAAAGGTCAGTGCTGGATACATTGGAGCCATATTACTGGTTGTAATTCTGGCATCATATTATGATTTATGGCTTGCTGGGTGTGTTTTTGGTTTGTGCATCTTATATAATCCTTTTGTGGGGTCATTGACATGATTTGCAATTTATTATCAAAGTCAGCAAATTCGTCTGAAAAAAGCACAGGAAAAAGCCTGTACGTTCTATGTAAGATTACGTGATGTACTGTTTGGCATAAGTGA
Organism: Platynereis dumerilii; assembly: GCA_026936325.1. Classification (NCBI taxonomy): domain Eukaryota; kingdom Metazoa; phylum Annelida; class Polychaeta; order Phyllodocida; family Nereididae; genus Platynereis; species Platynereis dumerilii. The sequence goes on from JAPTHN010000002.1 coordinate 92,697,858, forward strand.
ATATTTGTTGATGAATGTAGAACTGTACATTTGAGAAAAGGTGTGGTGCTTTACAAGTCTTGCAAGTAATACCCAATATACACCCAGCTTTGTTCTGAACAAGATTTGAGAATCAGAAATCATCAATTTTACTCTGGGACCATTCTGGTAGAAAAGCTAAGCAAGATGAAGGTAATTGGGAGGAGAAACAATGGGTTCATGTCTTGGAGGAAACAAGAGACAACAAAAGAAGTTGGCAGACATCAGACAAACCAACTGAACTTGCTCAAATTGGGACAGACAAACAAAATTGGAGACAGACTGTTCTAATCAAAATCAGCTGGCCCCAGTCCTGGCTGCCTTGACTATAACACTAGTTTTGCCCACCCAGTTCATATTGCATTTGCCTGTGCAATCCTGTGGGGATTGTGAAGGGTTTGACTGTACCATCTTTACTTGGTTATAGCTCTTTGTAAATTTATAATAAATCTATCTAGAGCAAATTTAATGTATGGATGGATTTTGGATAATTTGCAAATTTAAGTGAGGAAAAGTGAAAAGATGCAGTGATTCTGACATGATACCAATAAAGATAAACCGAAACCCTGAATTTGGGTTCGACGATAATAGTTCATAAGATCTATAATTTATATTGCAGAATAAACATACAATGTGCACTTGTATTTTACTGATTCATATTGTCCAATTTTATCCTTACTTTAATACTGGTTGATAGAAAAATTAACTTATACCTCATCCACACCTTTTCGTAAATATGGAAGATACTGATGTAGTATTGTGCGAACTTCGAACGATAATCATCTTCATATCATCTTGTACATTGAGTGTGGTTTGTCTTCGGACAAGTCTGGTGATCATGGGCATACAGTGTACACAGTACTACACACACTGGGGCAGACACAAGGGCTTGGGCAATATTGGTCCCAAATCTGTTCACCGTGTGGTCCAATCCTCGGCCATATGGCCCTGTGCACCTTATCTTCGCCATCCTAACCCTGACCCCAGAAAAACTTGATCTCTGGGCTTGCTCGCCATTTATCGTACACTGTGTTATAGGCTGGATCTGGTAACAAACAGGCCCCTAGCAAAGACTATTGAGTTATTGTGCTGAATCGTTCTACAATGAGCAGAGGTCTGCAATACTCATTCTGCAAGCTACAACATTCACAAAACACAGATTGGAGTATTTGTAAAGCATTTGGACTGAGCTGATAAGCACTCCTGCCCATTACCTGCCAATAAAACCCTGTAAATTAACACCAATGCCACTAAACCAGAAAGGATTTGTTTTGTTAGATCTTGAATCTGAGTTTCATTCCTTGTTGCACTGGTTACATTTCTAAAGCATGAGTAAATGGGTTTCTGAAGTTGTAAAATATGCAAAACACAAAGGTTTTTTGGAAGTGAAACTCTAATTTGCTGCTGTGACTAGATATTGTTTCACCCATTGACATTGCAATGATTGGAGGATATATGTTTCTCTGCTGTAGAACTTTGGAAGTCTGGATCAAACCAGCCCTTGTCTCTATGCCAGCAACAATGTTGCAACAATTCCCCTTGTAGTTTATCCAAGAGGCGGAGAGCAACAAACTTGTGAGGTGCAAACGGTTCTAAAGTGGATTGCTGCATCCCCGGCCATCTCCTGTGGCTCAAGCTAAGCTCAAACTAAGCTCACTAAGGGCTGGCTCCTATCAATGTATTGCTAGGTTGTTATCAGAGAAAATAAACTGAGCAAAAAATGAAGGAAAAACCTTGAGGAAACACAAGTTGGGAGTTACTTCCAGATGTCACAACATCAGTGAGTTCCATCCCAAGGATGTGCCTTCCCCTGGCCTCTTATCTCAGCCCATCTCTGGACTTCTGAAGAACTGAAAAGAAGCTTAAAAGAAGCTGGAAAGAGGCTGAAAGGAAGGTACAAAGTGGAGACACACAGAAAAAGCATTTGTATCAGCTAAGGAAGCATTTACACAAGAGGAAAAAAGGATTTATATCTAAGAAAAAAGCATCGAACAAAAGGATCATCCCACAAGAAATTGTCTTATCTCATGCAACTTGGAGATCATATTATTCTGGCTGCACTACAAAGCAGAGGGTACTATGTATCCTCTCAATTTTGACATTTAAAAGAGCAGGTGTTATTTTGTATAAAATAACCATGATAATTTAATAAATCAATGCATTTTTGTGATGGTTGGGTGAACTTGGATCATGCATGGCACTTCAGTTGTCTCTGATGATATTAGTAGACATAACTCCTTTTCTCAGTTCTGTCAACCAACCTCTCGTAGAAGGCCAGAATTGCACTGGAATGCATTTGCATACATATTTTTTAGTTATACAGTAACATGAAGCCAACAATTAGTTAATAATTTTCTTTTTTAATTTAAAAGAAAAAACAACTTCTGAAGTAGTCCTTGATTGGTTGGTGGTCTCATTAAAGAATATCTTCAAGAAAGTATCTTAATAGGTAAAATTACATCATTAAAATAATTATTCATAACACCAAGGTCGAATTAAGTAATTTTATTAAATTTTCACCACGTTTAGGTCTCGGTGTGTATGTACATTTTAACCCACTTGGCAGTTATAGTCACTGTTTAAAGATTACTTTTAGTTGGTTTAACTTCAGTTCTGTGGTATTTTAAAAACCAAACAGAAAACAGAAGTTTTTCCTTCTATCTCGAATGTTTACTTTGACCTCACAGCACCACATGTAGAGTGATTGTTGCCCGGATTATTTCACTAAATGTTTTGAGAAAGTTCACAAAAAGTCAGCAGACAAAAAAATGCACACATTGGAAGCAGATCCCCTTTATAAATTGTGCCCCAAATATTTGTAGAACTGGATTAAGTTCACATATACAATTGTGATGACCTTAGGTGAGGTCTGTCTGTTAACTTCAACAGAATGAAATAATTATTCTTTATTTTATTTCCTAGTCTCATTTCCTGAACTTTCGATTGAAAACCTAACCAGCTGAATTTCCCTTTATAATGAACAGATAATTACTGTCAATTAGTAAATAATCATTGCTAAAGACGATCATTAGGAAATAATATAGTGTGTCATCAAACCAGCTTGTATCTGCTTAGTCTTTACTTTGATCTGGAATCATGGAAAATGTACTAATGTACCAGGACGTGTATAACATATTTTACAATTACATCAAATTCGGACAAAGAAACCCTGCCACTTTGATGAATTTAAGAAAAGACGAATATATATTCTAAATTAAGTCCATGTGACCCCCCCCCCCTATGAAAGTCAGGATAATTCCGTATCAACCTCATATTTTCTCTCTCTAAACATCTCTAAATAGATTGGTACAGTATATTTATACTGCTTAATTCTCTAATGACACTCTAGTTTACTTAGCAACAATTGCTTGTCGTGTGTCTTCATCCTGAGAGTGAATTATTTGCCCATTATAAGCAGACTTCAAAGACCTAAACACTCGAATAACTAGTGATGGGCTCTTCTTGTTGTCTTTAGGGACTAACCCCTAAACTTCTTCATACAGGTCACCACCTAGACATGTTCAGTCCCAAGTGTATATTCATTGATAAGAGCCATAATGAGTTATCTCTGAAATACCTCCAAAATACTTCACTTCAGATACTGGAGCTGATAGTATACTTTTCAAGTCCCTCTAATGATATAAATATCTAAACACTGTTTATAAACAAATTTAACTAAATACATCAATTGTACCTCGAAATATAAACCGAAATGTATTCCAACCTTTCATCATAATTGTTGTTTTAGAGATCGTCTCATTACTGAAACGATAAAGATTGAGCTGTGGGATTCTGATAATCTGCATGAGGATTGCAGTTTGTGTGACTGTAATTTACATTAAAACATAGGAGATTAGATAGATATAGATAGGTAGATAGATAGATAGATAGATAGATAGATAGATAGATAGATAAATAGGTAGATAGGTAGATAGGTAGATAGGTAGATATATTGATTGATTGATTGATTGATTGATTGATTAAAAAGCTGTAGACAGATTGTTTTACTGATTGATTAAATGTACTTCATAATAAAATCAGGTATTTATTGGCATGCGGATCTGTGATTTAGTCATTACCAGCTTGTGAGTTGACAAGTGACAATTTCTGCTGTGCATTGAAGTCTCCTGTGTCATTGGATTGACCTGTCCTGCTGGGTAATGACAACCTGGCCACATGTTGAGAAGACCACAAAAGATTTCAGAGTATTTAGGTTTCACTTGCATTGTTGGTGTTCTACAAAGTGTGTCTAATATGTGCAATGCTAAAATGGTCCATGAAACGAGTCTCCAAATGACCAGGCAGCCTCATTATGAGGAGAACAGGGACAGGGCAGGAGACTTCAAAGACAACAATGAAGTCTCAATTAAGTCTCATTTGTCTAATTATCGTCTTATGTGATTCTCAGTGATGTCTCAGGGGTGTAAAATGTGTTATATTTTCACAACAGATTAACACCATCTACTGATAATGTCATTATAATCCAAATCTGTCTGGTATTTTGTGATATTTACCAAATTGACCAAATTGACCAAATTATTTAATTAAACGACTTCAAAGGCATAGTGGTAATACCTGGTGTCTTAGGAGAGCTATGAGCAAGTACAGTGTTAAAAGGTGTGTCTTTCAAGTTTATATCAGTTCAATTCATTGCATTCAAGGCGCTGAGAGAAGTTGTTTTAATACATTTTAAACTTGGCCAATTAGTTAGAATTACAAGATATCAAAGATTTATCTCAAAGTCATTTATAGATGGAACACTGAATTTGCTATAGATGAATAATTTATATGTCATTGCTGAAGGTTATTTTCCTTGTTATTAATAAGACAAGTTTGGAGATCTATTCTTTGGTCGCTTGTTTATAAAACAAGGTGAATAAGCAGCATGGAGAGGTTTGCCTTTTTCTGTATTTTCTCAAAACCTGCATCGGTGTACCTTGTAATGCATATGTGAGATTAGTGAAGATCTCAGCTGAATGGGAGGTTGGATTTGTGTTGGGAAGGAAATTCATATTGAATGCTTTATGTTTTTTGTCTGTGGGTGGTGCTGGTATACCTGGTGCATTGTTGAAATAACTGATTTACCTGTAAAGATGCTCAAACAAGAATCTTGGAAGAAGCCAAGAAGGGTAGAGGAAGGAAATGGCGTGGAAATGATGTGCAAAAAGGCTGCAAGACAAACTGTGAGGGGGCGATAATGGAGTATATCTGAGTTAGTGAGATATCACTTGCCTTGCCCCTGGTGAAGATGGTGTTTGTGTGCTGAGGAAGTAAACAGGCTCACCTATCCACAGTCCCCACTGCTATGCACTACCCAGTTGGTTTACTGCTAACTGATAGCATTCAGTGCCAATGCTCCCTCAACACAACATCCACTGTCCTGTGTTGAACCATTGCAAGTTTGTAAGGAAAAAGGACATCTATGGTGTGCATTTATCTACATTTTTAACATAAAAATTTCTATCCATCTATCTTTCTGATCACCTTTAATTTACTCCTTTACTCTTATTTAGTGGAATCGGTATGGAAATGCTCTGGTCCCGATGACAGGCTGCCTCAACCTTGTATTGTACACATTTGGCTATTGTTACATGTTGGTTATTACAGTTAATTTATTAGCTATGAAAGCAGGTTCTAAAACTTCCAATAACTCTAGAAGTTGTACCAAGTCCCACATACCTATCTATCTATCTATCTATCTATCTATCTATCTATCTATCTATCTATCTATCTATCTATCTATCTATCTATCTATCTATCTATCTATCTATCTATCTATCTATCTAAACTCTGCGATACTTAGTCTCAGACAGACAGGCAGACACAGTGACACTCAAATTAAAGATGTAATGCTAAAAGAAGATTATCGTTAATAAAAAATCATACAGTGTAAACATAGGCAGATATATTTACTGATAATGTTCAATTGTTCATACAATGACTTTGAAATGTCGGTATCAAATGTCATATTGTTTACTCTTCATATGACACCTGTATATTAACAATTGAGATCCCCTTTAATGATGATGAGTGGGTAAATAATGATCTCAAATGCTTTGAAATTTCAAGTGAAATGTAATCATAACTATTGGCTTTGTGACCTATTGGACATGGCTATGTGTGATCAATCATAACACTTGAGTTATGAAGGTCCAAATAAATGTACATTGTGCAATTTTATTGGAAATCCTCTACCTGTATGTCACACTTTTTTTTGGTAATTCTGCTGTTGCATCAGTGTAAGAAGTATATACACATTCATTAACATTGTACCTTCTCAATGTATCCCAAGAAACTCTGATGATTTAAAAAAATTGATGTATTTTATCTTTTTGTATAAATTTGTAGACTTTCTTTTATTATGAGAATATTTGTTTTGCTAAGAGCTTACATCAACACCTACAACAACCTTTGAAAAATATGTACATGCATGTACTAACCAGTAAATTTGAAGAATTACAGTTAAAAGTTTTACAGTGCAGTCAATGAGTTATGAATTTACTGAATGGTCTGAGCATGTCATTTCTTTGGTTCTCTGCATGATAAATTACTTCATATTCTGACATTATTCTGACTTAATAGTCACATTAAGCAGTGCTATGTTAAAATGATGTTCTGTACAAGTACCATGGAGATATAAGAACTATTTATTAGTTTGAAAGACCAGCAGTGATTTATGTTGGGTGTACCTGTGAAAATTCGACCTTCTTTTAAGTTGAGGAAGACGGATATATAGTCTTCATAAATAAATGATTGGCTAAAGTCAATTTTTTGAAGATTCATCTTCTGATTGAGACACGTTGAAAGTGTGCGAGGAAGTTTTTAATAACTTATGGGATAGGAATATGCATCAATTGTGTTAAACAATGTACCATTTTCCAACTTTTTTTTCCTAGTGGGTTATAAGCAATGATGCCATTTGGTAATTTTGTTTGCATTAAACAAGTTCATGCTGATCATAAAGTGTACCTCTTATACACAGGCTATATGCTTACTTCACATTTACTTTTAGCCTTTTAGCAAAGCTGCTCAGCAAATGTGGTTTGTAATGTGATTGTAGTGGATTTTCACAAAACATGAGGCAAGTTGTGGAGGTAAGCAAGGTGTGAAGAGCAATATTTGGGGTAAAACTTTAGTGATGAGTTTGGGAGACAGGTAGATTGGGGAACTAGCTAAGGGGAGCTAGTTGAGGGCATGTGGGGTTGCAATGTCCCTATGAAGAAGTGCTTATGTTTACTAACTCACAGCCTCTTAACCCAAACATTGGGGCTTGCACTACTTCTGCAGTTCCCTGGCTGTCTGTCTGGCCACTCTGCTCTCTAGCTTTTCCAGCTTTCTGCGAGACATGTTGAAGGTAGTCCTAAAAATGTTGTATTCACTTGGATGAGACAAAGATTCATAAAAACTTAAGGTTTCTTCAGTCATCAGGTTCAAGTGAAAGTCAGACACAACAGTTAATAAATGTAAGATAAATGATGATTTGGTTCCACTTTTTTAAGCAATGAGAGAAAAATGGAACTGGTATTGCTTTTCTCAAGCTGCTGTGGTAAAAGGGTAGAAGCACCTTAGTGGCTGGATAATGGCGGACTTAGAGGTCTCCCCTGGAGAATCCCTCTGAGTTGCCCCACACCTGTAAGCTCTCAGCAGTGGCTTGCACAGACCCAGCACTAAACCCCATCCTCTGAAGACACCCACGAAACACACAGCTAAAGAGCAACCAAATAAATAGCTCAGTGGCATTTTATAGAAGTTAGTTTTAGTTCAAAATTGCCTTCTTATGTTGCTTGTTTTCACATCAATCTGTGTGTGTGTATTGGTAGCATCTCCGGTTCTCCTCTTACTATATGGTGCTCTATAAAAAGTCTTAAGTGTCACTCATTCATATTTATATGCTTAGGAATTGTCAAAACAATGTCAATCACTTCATATTTGTATCAGATGGTTAAAATGCCAAGGAGAAATATAAATGTGTACATGTACTGGATAGCATTAGTAACTCTACCCACAAGTATGGTATGAGCCTCAGGGAGATGGCAGGGTGTGTACCATTGGGTAGCTTGGAGCATCTAACCTTTGGTAAAAGAGACAATTAATGATGTTTTGAGAATGTCCTATCACAACATAACAATTTACATAACTCTAGAAAGTTTGCTTGTTTTGACACCTGTAACTGAATATTGATAGCTGTGAGCTACTGCTTTTTATAGTTTTCAAAAAAGGTGCCAAATAAATACAAACCAGTGAAACCATACACATTTCTGAATCTTTTAGCCCCCAAATACACCATGCAATTCATCCAACATGCAAAAATGTTTTCTTCTTACCCCAGAAGAAGTAAAAAGTCATCAAGATGACAACAACAATATTGTTACAATATGATAACAATATGATAACAATATATGATAAAACTGATATAATAACATTGAGTGATATGATTCTGAATCTCTTCCGGAGTCTCAGAAATGAGAAGGAGGCTGACCTGCTGTGCCCTCCGTGGGGATCCCCCTGTACTATACTATAATCTGCCTCTGGCTTGGGGTGCCCCACAGGGCATGGTACAACTTATCCTTGCATTTTGTGGGATTAATGATGAGCCTTGACATTTTCTCTTGATCAGTGGAGATCTTGCTTAGCATCTTCCATAGCCATGGGGTGCATCTCTAACATGTGGCTATTCCATATGTCCATAACTATTATATTATTGCTCTGATCTGACTCCATCTGACTCTTGTATTAATATATATGTAGACATGTTTATGGGAACCTTGGAAAAACAAGTTGTTTGGTGATTCTGAAATGTGAATGTTGCAATTAATATGTGAAATATCTGGTCTACTCCAAGAGTGTGTATACCACAAGACAATGTAGTAGGGGGGCTTAGTCAGAAAATCGTTCACTTTATTACAATTTTATGAGGTTTTGGTTGTGGATAGACATGACCAAGACCTTTCAAAATCCACCGACTGCCAAGCTGATTTCGCCCCCTGGTGGCCGTATTTGGCAAATCCAATATGGCCGCCATCGGATTTTGCCGATTTTGTAACTTTTCAACCAGGCATCATAAATACTTGTGTGATACCTCTAGTTTGGGGTTTTCTTGACTGAGGAATTCATTTTTGGCATCAGTTTGGTGATTTGAGTAATTCTGGTGGCCATATTGCACAAATTCAAGATGGCCGCGCTAATATTTGGCAGACTGACGTAACTTTTTAACTAAGCGTCTGATATTCTCATATGATACCTCTATTTTGGGGTTTTAATGAGCAAGGAATTCATTTTTTGCATTCTTTCCTTGATTGGAGCACCCCTGATGGCCCTATGTGATTCTAACAATGTGTTTTTGAGTCAATGGAAACAAGCACATGTATTCTGTAGCACTAAACAAGGTATTGTAGACCTCAAGAAGTGCATCAAGATTTTTGAATTGAGACCCTTTTTTATGTATTTTTATATCGGAATATATCTACTATTATCTAATTTGCATTCCAAGATCAATTAGTTAATTGGGAGAATAGGTCGAACTCTTTACTTTTTAGCTATCTGGCATCTCTCCAGATAAAGAACAGCTTCTTGGGACTTTGCACAATGGAGGCCATTGGAGGGACCATGCAATGTCAATGAACATCAGACATAGGATAGGCCTATTCATTTTAGCAAAAAACCTTGTCCGCTTTTACAACCAGATATTCATTGCCGACTTTCACTGGAGCTGTAAGCACTGCGTGGATTTCAACCTTCAAACTGATAGTTGAAGAAATCAATATACCATTAAATAAGATACAGTGGGACATATGAGGGAGGACCGTCCTCTTGCAATTGTCTCTCACCGCTGAAAAAAAGGATGAAATACTTGCATTCGTCCTTCTGGAAAACTAAATTTAAATCAATACATGCATTCTAGCACACTTGAAGTCCAGGGTGATTAATTGTACTAAAGTATGCAATCTCCTATATATATATAGCATTGATGCATTATAGCACCTTGCTCCCAGAATTGTAACAGTGGCTTTCATAATTACACTGATGTAGGCCAACAGACTACACACTGTATTCCGTAATGCTCTGATTTGCGGTAGCGTGTTATTGAAAAAGCAGGTGCTTTGTGGACAAGATTAGGGCAAGATACTACACTGATATATAAAAAGCTGGATCTCTCTGAAAAGGACGAAGAAATTGAAGCAACCCAACCTTAATTCGCCCTGTTAAAATAAAAGATCAAAAATTGTCCACAAAGCAGGTGCGTTTTATCTGACTCACTTGGTGACTTTTTTGTTCCATCACCAAAACAATCAGATAAATGTCATTCAATGAATTAATGTTATAATCTTGATAAGGAGGAACATGATTCAGTATATTTTGAATGGCCATCTCTTACAGCATCAGTAATGTAGCATTATGCTTGACATTGGGACTAAAAACAGAAGTTGAAAAAGCAATTTTGAAATTCTTCCTATGCACCAGCCAATGTGAATTGCATGAAAACCGTCATCACATCAGTTGTTGTCAATCTGATTGGTGCATTGGAATGATGTACGTAATTAATTTGCCAACGGACAGAAAAAGCAATGAAATTACTATTCTGCTTTCGGCATTATCCAAGAAAATGACTGTCATCAACGAGCCTGTCAATCTGCCATTTTTGAGATCAAGATACTTCAGAGTTTGGGCCAGCTCAAACACTAAATTGCAAGATTTCATCATGTCTCAATGTCCTGCTTACCAAGGAAATGTGGGGCTCTTATACGTCAGCATTATACGTGATTAAAGTGTAGGCCTATCCCTATCAAATGTCAACAATTGCGGATTTCAGAAAAGAAGTGGCAAATATGTACATTACTTGAAATCTAATGTTAGCAGCTTTCCTTAAAATAAACGGTTGCTATATTATTGGAGCACACCATTTCAAACAATTGACCAAGTGCTGTTTAAGCGACTCCTCATAATGACTTGTTAATGAGATCTGAACTCTGTCAAATGGTCAATGAGCTTGACAGAATTCGGGACCTTCTGGCTTTCTTACTGCTTTTGCATTGGCACCATAAGACATGATAAGTGGCATAACTATTTGGACAAACCTCCATCAGCTGTTCAGAATTTCGTATTGCTCTATTACAGGTGTTTTCATTACCATGCGATTCTTGTCTTTCACACTTGGCTGTCAGGAATCAATGCTAAACCAGCACTTACTACGTTTGATAAATCCAATATGTGACGTTCTGTTGTTTCTAAGCCAATCAGGTTCACTAAAAATGACATGTATTTGGTGGGTCTAGAACCTAAGAATCGTGTACTAATGAAATCACCTGTAATAGGCTTAGTCCAAAGCTACAATTGTGATACACATTGAACAACATGTTTGCAAATTTTAAGTTCCTGCAATGCTTACTTCAGAAGCAGCAAGACATTGAAGACAACTTTTTGCAATTTTTGTCCCTCGTGCAAGCCTACTTTTTCACTGCAATTAATGTTAGAAACCGTTAGATGCCGAGAATACTTGGTTTCTCTAAAATTATCAGCTTCGGTGTTAAACACCACAAGTTTCATAACTTTCATTGCTGTAACACAAACACAAGCTTGTATAAATCTTGAGATCCTGCTTCAACAAGTGTCAAGTAATCGTAGAGAGCAATCACATGAAAATGCTGGAAAAATCCACCTGAATACCCGAAAAATGTATTGGTTCCTCCAGCCTTTTCAGGAGCACCCCTGTAAACACAGGGTCATGTTTGTGGCAATTGGTTAATGAATAAAACTCAACTGATAAGTTTGCCACAGCATTATGCAAACCTTGGCAATACGCCTTGAGCACTTGGTTCATGTCATTGTCTACAAGATTTTTCTTCTTCTTCTGTCAATTATGGATGAAGCAGGTTAGAGCTGTGTGCATCGTTGTTTCAGAGAGTGGGAATTGAAGGTAGGACTATCGTATCTTTGTGCTTCATCTTTTTCTCTCCCTGTTGCATTTGTTGATTTACAGTGAATTGGAGAGTGTTGACAGGAATCCAGATGACTGCTTCGGTCTTTGATGCCAACCAGCAATATTGTTTGATTTGTTCTGAACTTTCAAGATGCAGGACTAATCAAGCAATCATCTTGAAATAATCCTTCTTAAGATCTTGCTTGTTGAGGAATTGTCTCCTAGCTGTTTAAAAGCAGAGTATCATCTTCATTGTTCAAGAGATTTGTCAAGAGCATTGTGAACATACAATCTTTGAGAGTAAATATATTGATTCCACAAGCTCATTTGAGAGTGCCTTAAATGTTTCGCTTCAATTATTCTAAAGACCTAGGAACTCAAATTCTGCAGCCAAATGAAGGTGGTCCTTTCATAGTTCAGGTATGAAACCCACATTTCGCAGAAAATTTCGACAGTCAGTAGAAATAAAATTAATATCACAGGACATTAATCATGTTAATGGTGTAAAAGGAGGCTTTGTGCATTAATCTAAGGAATAAAAAAGAAATTTTGGAGGTTTTTGCTGATACTGCTAGAATACATATTATTCTAAAAATGTGCAACATATGTTCTAGTTAAACCAAAGAGAAACTGACCAACTTGTCATGAAAATTACTCAATTGATAAGTTATCAATCAACCATAACATTAGTGAGTGAGCGGTTTCTGATTGCATAAAACTTAACTCAATTATGCAAAAAAAATTTATTCCTGCTCAGTCTGTGAAAGTGACAATACTTCATCTCAACATTCACCTTTTGGTTCTTTTATAAAACAATAGTAAAGAAATCAATGAATGAAAATGTGGCAACTTTTGGTGACTCAACCAAGTTGTAGGAGGTTCTACCTTTCGTATGAGCTTTCTCTGATTCAAGTTATTGGACATTGTTTCTTCGAGCATGATCGAGCAAAATGACTTCACACTCATTGGTGTCATTTTCACTGACTTTTAACATGTGATTGAAATCCCCTTTGACCATCAGGGGATAGTCCAATCAAAGAAAGAATGCAAAAAATGAATTCCTCACCCATTAAAACCCCAAAATAGAGGTATCACATGACAATATGCGACGCTTAGCCTAAAAGTTATGTCAGTCTGCCAATTATTAGAGCGGCCATCTTGAATTTGTGCAATATGGCCACCAGGATTGCTCAAATCACTAAATAAATGCCAAAAATGAATTCCTCAGTCAGTAAAACCCCAAACTAGAGGTATCACACAAGTATTTACGATGTCCGGTTGAAAAGTTACAAAATCGGCAAAATCCGATGGCGGCCATATTGGATTTGCTAAATATGGCCACCAGGGGGCGAAATCAGCTTGGCAGTCGGTGGATTTTGAAAGGTCTTGGTCATGTCTACCCACAACCAAAACCTCATAAAATTGTAATAAAGTGAACGATTCCACCCAATATTGAGGCTAAGCCACCCTACTAATACAAAATCAGTTAGCTCCAGTTTCTATCACTTCATACATTCTGTATATCTTGAGAAGAACTGTATAATGCATGTACAGTGAAACATCATAGATGACCTTGCATGTGTATGCATTGCCCTATACTGCACATGATGTGACTTGAAACCACATGTATGCATGTCAAACATGTAATACAAGTCATAATGGAAACATATCACATATTCATCTCTGCTTCATGATAATACATGTATGAGCATCTGACAACCTTGTAATTGAAACCCGGCTTATTAAGGACCCCGGAGACTCCTGAGGGGATGGGACAACAATCTTATTTTGTCATCTTATTATTCGTTGCCATTATCATTGTCATGGTATTGATCTATAGAAATTAGGAAGAAGAGAATAGAAGAAGACCCAGAGAAGAGAATTAGAGGAGGAGGAGACGACAAGTTTATATACACAAACAGACAGACAAATAAGTAAGATAGATAGATAGATCGAGAGATAGATAGATAGATAGATAGATAGATAGATAGATAGATAGATAGATAGATCGATTTTGAGAGGTTAGAAAATCATATTGATGTTACAGTATGTGTGGTATCATAACAAGGCCAAAATCAATCTATTAGGAATGGAGGAGTTAGTGGGAACAACAGGAGGACTACAGGAGGACTACAGGGGTTAAAAATTCAATCAGGCCCCTTGCCAGTGTATCATAACAACCAGCTGATTGAATATGTTGCACATTGATGATTGTAAATCATGTTAAAACAATCTGGATGGCTGCCAGGCAAGCAGTGGTTTACATCCCAAACAACTGGAAGGCAAACTTAGACAGAGTAATTAATATAATAATGTGATATTAATATGCAATGTAAATACCATTTGCCAGGGTATAAAATAAGCGTGCAACGATCCCAAGGGGGCCGGTCAATTTCACCTTTTTAAAAAATCACCTTTCCTGAAATCACCTTTTGACAAAATCACCTTTTTTTTCAAAAATCACCTTTTTCATACCAAAATCTCCTTTTTAATTTTTCTCTTATTTTTATGGGTTTTTCAGTGTGATAATAATTGAAGTTTATGTTTGAAAAAATAAAACATATATATAAATTGATATAGGCCCTAATGAAGTTTGGAGAGACCTGAAAAACACATGATTTTCCAGACATATATATATATAAGGCTTAGAATCAATATTTTTCGAACATTCAAAAACCATGGGAAAGAGGTTTTGTAGGGCAGTTCAGAACTGGCATCCATTCTGCCATTTATACATTGGAAGGCCACTATAAGGATTAAGGAGCTGAAGTCACGAAATCTGGGTGTTTCTGTGCCTTTTCCGTCATATTGGACAGTAAATTGTGTAAAGATGCACTGCCCTCCCAAATTCCTCCTTCATGGTTTTTGAATGATTGAGAATTATTGATTCCAGGTCTCATATTTGGAAAATTGTGCCATTTTCAGGGTTCGCCAATGGGGATTTAAATGATGATTTGATTTATTTATTCAAAAGAACAACTTGTGAACAATACAAAAACGATGGGAGTTTAAGTAAACATTACAATGCAACTCCCACTAACTACCAGAATTTAACATTTTCAGATTAAATAAAATTCCATTTATTACAATTTGATTGCTCCAAAATATTTTTTTTATCAGTACGGCTATAAAACACATACAGCTGTTTAAATTATGACCTCTACTTCTATGTCCAAATTTATAAACTTCTTCCCTATCATTTACATTAAGATTTGTATGACAATGACAGTGAACTTCCAAGTAAAATTTTCTTCCTCTAGATATTAATAGAATGAGCTGAAACAGTGGCGTATACACTATACAGGGAGGGGCCTAGGGGGCCCGGGCCCCCCTAGACCACCAAGATTAATAATAGCATTTTGAAGAAAAATTGCGATAACGTGGGCCCGCGAATGCCGAAACACGTCTGGGCCCCCCCTCTAGACTATCGTGTCTGGATCCTCCACTGTGAAATTTTACACACATACTCCCACCAACCTCACCTGCGAAAAACAGGTTTTATCTGCAAACATTGGGGCACCAGTCCTACCCTACTCTACGTATTACTTGAATTTAAAACTTCGAAGCTGTGAATTTTATTAGTCAAAATTGTGACATGAATTATTACGATGAAGGTTTGATAAGGATGCTACTTGTTGTTTTTGCTTCTTTTTTTTAGCCTGCAGTTCTGTTAATGAGCAAAGAAAGTTTCAATTAATGTTTGGGGGAAAATATGTTTTCAAATTTTAATTCCTTTATTATATTCAACATTGTTGACCAAATGAGTGTTTACACGTCTCGTCTTCTATGCTGTGGCATTATCATATTACATCATACATGCATTACTGCCATATATATATGCTCATACAGTATTGATTAAATAATTTACTTTTCACATTAGCAGAAAAACCTGCGAAATTTGCGAGATATTTACCTTACCAATGAAATCTGTTTTTACATGTGTTATTAGAGGGTCATTAACATTATTAGTCAGGGTATAACCAAGATATTTAATTTCGTTTACAAGTGGCACCTTTACACCATTTACATGGATATCACCAAAATTTACAAATTTACCAAAAAAAATAAGTTGGCTCTTCTTACCATTAAACATTATGCAGTGATAATTGCAATTACATTAATTTGTAATTGACAGATAACCGACCATGAGCAATTGCAATTCAGTTCAAATTTTCAAATATTTGAAATGGCTGCATATCATTGGTTGAGCCAGAACTTATAAATTGCAATTATAAGACGGTTCTTATTATATAATATAGGGTTTTGTGTAGTATATATTGTAAATATATATAAACTAGAGGACCCCCATGCTTCTTGGATTAAAGAGATAGGCCTATAAATGAGTAGCAGTGTGCAGTATTGTGGTTTATCATTGTGGCGCTGACATGCATTGCCCTCCAGTGTAAATGATGATTGGAAAGGTGTTGCCATCTGGTGAGTGGAGGATTACAAAAAGTACTGTAGGTGCAGAAGTCATGGATGTTAAGTACTGTGAAGGTAAAAATCCGTAAAGGAAGAGTAAAGAGGAAGATTCATGTATGACATGGCCTGATGCATGGATAATTGAGGATTCCTATGCAGAAAGAAAAAGCAGGCAAAAAGCTTAATTTCTAATATGGAATAGGATATATAGAATTAGCCAGTCGATAGGGGAAAGTAGAAAGGATTGAAATTTTGTAGTTTTCTTAAGAACCTGTTTTGTATTGTTTATCTAATGCCTCCCTCTTCTGAGCCCAGGAAGAACAACCCACTACCACCATTGCAGGCATGTGAATAGAGGTGTGTGGATAGCATACATGTGTGGATGGGGTGTTAGAAGTAACAGATAATTCTGTAAAGATAAAAATCTGTAGAGCTTTTGAAAAGATGAAGATTGATGTATAGCATGGCCAGATTAATGAAGAATTGGCGATTTGTATACAAAAAGAATGTCTGAGCAAACAACAAAAATATAAGATAGGATTGTAAATAGTATTTATACATTTTTATGCCATTTTATTTATTTTGTTTCGCAACTTTATTTATTCTGTTGTCAAATATTTAATAAATGAACTAAGATTTTTTAAATTATTTTTTCAAAATGATTGTTGATATACAATACAGCTATGTCCTGTGACCTGTAAATAAGGCACTAAGTGCAAAATTTATCAAGTTCTGGTATATGGTGGGGGAAAGAAATAAAAAAAATTAAAAAGGTGATTTTGGTATGAAAAAGGTGATTTTTGAAAAAAAAGGTGATTTTGGTCAAAATAAAAAAGGTGATTTTGACCGAAAAGGAGATTTTGGAAAAGGTGATTTTTGAAAAAGGTGATTATAACTGGCATTCTTCGTGCTAAATCACGGTAAATTGTAGAATCTCCACACAACATACTTCGTATTTCAACCAATTTGATACTTTTGTCTGCCTTATGATGGTCAATTGGTCATCTTTTGGAAATTTGTAATGCTTGATACACAATGCCAGCCCTTAAGAACACCGATTGGGTATCCATATTAACGGCAATAGTTCGCGCAAGACAATACGCGCAGTGATCAAATTTTCTTATTTTATACCCTGTCATTTGCCACGTTTGCCTATTGACACCAACGATCAGAAAACAGACCTTTAATATATAAAAATTCAGTATCAAAAACCAATGAAATTAATATAAAATGTGATTCTGACATGTTCAAACAGAAATGGTAAAGGCAACAATGTCCTATGCATGCCCCCTGACCCTGTTGGTTGTTTCTAGACTGTTTGTTATGATTCAATTTAGGAGAAAAACAGTCATCGTAACACTCTTAGCCACAATGTTAGTCATATAGCCAACAATAACATATTCCTTCAAGTATCTCCTCAAGTCTCTTTGACTGCTGGTCAATTGAAGTCCATTGAAAAGCTACTTAAATATACCCTAGGTATTCTCCAAGTATTCTCACTATTCTGGGAGAATGTCCAAGTATTTTGGGAGAATGTTTGGAGCTGCTTGAAGTATGAAGCTCAGTATTGAAGTACCCTGGCTCTTGCATACTTCCAGGCCTTTCTTGTACTAATGTTTGTGGAAGCCCAGCAGGGGAGAGCCTTCCACCCTGACCCCCTGTGACATTGTGGAACACTGTGGACTGATGCTTACCAAATGGCCCCTCTGCTGTACTTGCATCAAGGCCTATCTGAAACTGCATCAACTGGCCTACAGTGGGTCTTGTATATGGAGGCTGTCCTTCTCGATCCCCAGAATGCAGAAGAGGGTCTTTCAAGGAGGTTCGATATCTCCACAGATATACTCTAGGAAAATGATTTATGACAATGGCATAACAAAATATGGTCTGTTATTGTAGGGTGGTCTTACTGCATGGCCCTCCTAATCCAGGGTTAACTGTACTCCTGTAGCCCTGGGACTTCACTGGAACCACAGGCCCACAGCTGCAGCTCTATTCAGTGGAATCAGTACACTGTATGGACATGCTCTGGTCCTGATGACAGACAGCCTCCAGCTTGCATTGTATACTTTTGGCTATTGTTACACCTTTGGTGTACCCGGTATTAGAGTTAATTTATTAGCTATTATGAAATCAGGTGCTGAAACTTCCAATAACTCAAGACTGACAAGAGGTTGTACTAAGTCTCGATCTATCGATAGGCAATTGATATGGTAAGTGCAGCCCTCAACATGTTACACATTTACCCCATGTGAGGGATCTTTTACTTGCCCAGCACAGACACTGATACAAGGGGCCTCCATTTAAAAATTCTCATCCGAACGACATCCAGCTGGGATTTTGCTCATAAAGGCACACTGAAAATTTCAGGTTCTCCAACCGGGAGTCGAATCCATGCAGGCAAACACCTTCAGCGGAGCAGGCGGGAACCTAGGCCTAACCTATCTATCTATTTATCTATTTATCTATCTATCTGTCTATCTGTCAATCTATTTATCTATCTATCTATCTATCTATCTATCTATCTATCTAACTGTATCTAGTTATCTGTATCTAGCTATGTATATACCTACCCACCTACATAACTGGCTAGTTACCTACATACATATACCTATAGTAATGCTTAACCTACCAACCTACCTGCTTGTCTGTGAATCACACATTATACATAGCATTTTCACCTGTAAAAGAGCAACATGCTTTTGTTTGTCTGGTATTTTCACGAGTAGCAAGTTGCTGGCATATCACAAACAGTGTTGCTGTAACATGAAGAGGAAAAGGCAAACAGAGGATCACTCCTGAGTGACAGAACATGAATCATTTACCTCTTTATCTGTGTAATTGTTTATTTGTGCAAGCCTCTTTCTTGTTGCATGTTTATCCATGTATGCAATACAATGCATACCTGAAAGGCTGAAACTGAAAAGCAGATGCAGCCCTCTCAAACAAGTGCTTACTGCTTGCAAGGTATATACACGGCTCACGAGGGTAGATAGGTGAGATTTGGTTAGAGGAAACCAAACTTGTAATGATCTACCAATCTAAAGTGCTAGAAAGGGCTTTGGCCTGGACAAAATGAACAATGCCCAAAGAGACCTTACCTGTATATAATTATCACTTTTTTGTTGCTGTTAAGTTTTATAAAGGACATAAGCTCATAGCATCGGAGATGAAATTATGAAATAATTGGCCTTATTCCTTTCTAAATTTAGTATCTAATTGTGTACTTCTGTGTGTATGGCAATTGCACAAGCACTATATATGTATCCAGTTTGATAATGTAAGACATAGTTGGTTGTTATTGAAATCTGCAGCATTTGGCCTGGGGTCCTATGCACTCAGCAATTGAATTTGATAAATATTTGATGCAGTCACACAGCCTTGATGCTTCAGAGTGATAAATCATTAATCATGGTTTCTGAAAACATTGCATAAAACAATTCAATGAAAGGTAAAAATATCACAGAAAAAAAAGACAAACGGCGAATAAAATTGAAAAAAAAGGAATTACCTATGCACATTACATGAAACAGTCCATTGAAAAAAATGTCAGTGAAAAGAAAGAAGAAAGAAAATATAACTGATTATCTACATGCACATGTCTGACACCATGTCCTAAGGAACAATAGTAATTGTTGTTATCTGCGCATGCGTAATCAACATCCTTCATTACATGCTTCTTTTTGCTTATCATCGCCCAGAGGGAGACAGATAACTGTCACCAGTTACCACCATCTGGAGAAGTTAGAGTAAAAATTATGTAAGAGTAAAAATGACTCAATAATTTGCATGATGCACTCTTCTTTCTTTGAGTCCATTTTAGATTATATCCAAGCTAATTGTTACAAAGTACTGGGAGTTAATTTACTTTTCTAGTGTTGGTGATTAATTAATTGTATCCTAACTGAAAGTTTTAGAGGCATAGTCAACTATCACCTAAGTTAACTTTGACTGCTATATGAATTTGACATGTCAATGAGAAACTCTCTGATTTTCACGAAGTGCATGACTTCTGTTTTTGTCAGTCTTTCACATGATAAAAAAAACAAATTGTTGTATTTTAAATAGAGCATTGTAAGAACGTGTGAGTGAAACAAGACTATTTTGTATGGTGATATGGGGTTCACTCTCTGCATGGCTTTGACACTGTGATTGAAGTTGTGAACGAGGTTGTGGGACCCTTATTTTTGGAGACTGCGTGAAACCAACACCTTTGGTTCTATGGAGATTAATGTACTTTTTGAGAAGTATGATTTAGTGAAGTTGGTGTGTTGCCAACAGGCCATCACAATATACCTTGTGACACCACAGCCATTTTGTTGTGGCTTGCTCCAGATTGTCACAAGATTTATCTTATTGTGTGTTGCCATGACAACCAACATGATGATGTATGCTACCTACGTGACCTCTACCAGGGTCATTCCTCTTTTTGACCTTGACCTTGCTGATTACATCACTTTATACCAGTCCATTGATTTAGCTGTCTTCATTAATGTATGGTCAAATATTCATGTCTGTCATTGTCATCACTGTCAACAGTTCGTCAGAAAACAATGGGAGACATTTATATTGCAAAAACTGGAAAACAATTCACTGATGAGTGCCATTTGAGTGGGGGTCTGAGCTTTGTATAAAACAGCGATAAAAATATGAAAGACTTGAGGAAACACTCTATCTGCAATGGTATCAATCCGTGGTATCTTACATGATAAAATATGCATGCATGGGATGATTCGAACATTCAACTGTGTTTTGGACATTTGTGGATTTTGAAATACTGCTGACAAATTGCCTACCCAAATTTAAATTTTAGTTCGTATATATTTCAGTTTGTCTGAAAATGAGGCTGTTATGGTGAAAATTCCCATTTTACAGATTTGGGAGTACATTGGGTGTTTTGGTGACACCTCTGCGAATATATGTATGCATTTATGCTAAGGTCCTTAACTGAACTGTGAGGCTTGGTTGAGAAAAAGGTTGCAGCTTAAATTTAAGTAGTCCCATAGATTCATGGGCATTCTTTGTGCATAATATTAACTGCAGTCTCTTAACTATTGTGTGCCTCTTTTTGCAGGCGAATAGTGAGGGAATATATATCGTACTTTAGCAGAAGAATAAACGGCTTATAAAAACCAGTCTCAGGCAAGTCTTAGTGGTGTGTGAATGGGCCATATACATCACAGTTATCAAGTGATGATCAGTTTGATAGGAGGCTCTTTGGCTTGATATACTACCTGCTCATTTCAAAGGCTTTCACAATAGCATTAATGCCCAACAGATATTTATAGATTTTTCCATTTAGTATTCGGAACTGTATTCCAGCTCTCTTTATACTCCAGCCATTAAAAACTTAACGACAAGAAAACAGCCACATATAGGCACATACAGATATAGATGTATTTATAACTATAAGCTTAATATGTAGGTTCATATGAATTGAAGCCATGTGAGGGACTATAATCTTAGAAGAATAAGGAGATTGTACTTTGGCTATAGGAATCTTATTCTGACATGCAAACAAAAAAAATAAAGCTCTAGCATTGCCAGGATCATATGTGAATTTCCCCAAAAAATTAATGTTTTTGCATTGAGGTATTATATTTCCATCATTATGTCATCAATCATACTTAGGGTACATCATGAGCACCCCTGAGATCTTCCATGTCACTTCTGATTTTAATGGTTATTCTTGAAATGAAATTGTTCACAACAATACTACCTACTAAGCCAGATCCAAGCTGATATAAAAAAGGCAATAATTCTGTGAAGACTTTTTCTCCTTCCCTGGTGGTCTCCCTCGCAGCATTGCAACTTATGAGTTATGACAACTTGGAAAAGGAATTTTCTTGCAGCCTTTTCAGGGCTTTGCATAACACATGGGAAGCAAATATAATGCTTCTTGCTGCCCTACAAGCATTTCATTAAATGCAGAACATCAAAAGTTGCACCCAGCCATGGCTGCTGGCTTAATTAATAGATGCCAACTAAACGCAGCTAAAACTTCTCCATTGATTTCCAGTAATCAAGTCAAAACAGAGCTGATGAAATTCTGGCCAAACCTAGAATGCAAGAGTTTTGTTACACTCTTGCTGTGTTTTACTTTGAGAAAGAAAAATGGAAAAATGTCCCTTCGATTTGCCAAAGGAGTTTGATTAGCCCAGAGCTTTGGTAGCAAACAGCAAGCGGATTTTCCCACTGCAACAACAAGCCAAGTGCACTTTGGTGCAGC
Organism: Platynereis dumerilii; assembly: GCA_026936325.1. Taxonomy (NCBI): domain Eukaryota; kingdom Metazoa; phylum Annelida; class Polychaeta; order Phyllodocida; family Nereididae; genus Platynereis; species Platynereis dumerilii. The sequence continues at coordinate 92,720,444 of JAPTHN010000002.1, forward strand.
TTAGATAGCATTTCGTTGCATGTAAAACAATGAACATGCAATAATTCAATGAGAGTTCAATGGGAGTAAATAGCAGCTAATTGTCTCGTGGGCTTCAAGGATTATCCCATGTGTACCTATGCCGTAGGAGGTTTAGGATGTAATGTAGAAGTCCTCAAGCTCATTAGTCATTAATCTATTGTATAAATGCTTAGGATTAGCTCCAGTAAGACCCCTTTGGAGCTGCCCTATGCAATGCTCAGCATGCAGTCATCGTAGACAATAGAAATCAATGGCTGAGATCCAGCAACAACACATCAGCTGACTCTGATTCTAAGCTGTGTTGCATCTATCATAGGAATATCCATAAATTGAGGTGCATGGCCCTATGACAACGTCTTGCCCTGTATGGCGCTCATGAATATTGAATGGTTAAGTTGTGATGAAGCAGCAGCATCAACAGCTTCAGCAGCCTGCAGTGTGTCATTCGAGCTGCAGTTCTCAGGACTGCAGCTGCTCCCTGCAGTCCATGTGCGTGTGGATTCCTTCTGCTTTGTTGTGTCGTCTAGTGCAACAGGAGGGTGGTTTTCCAAGTGATTCCAATCTGGAGGTTTCCTTAATCAGAATGACGTCATGGAGTTTCCATCGGAGTTTCCTTGCGTGGTGACACGTGACGGCGTCCTCGTTGTGGCTGACTGCAGTTCCCGAACTTATCGTCTGCTCCATCTTTTGGAATGATTCTTTTCCCAGCATGGACTCTTGGAGCGGGAAAACTTGGCTATTTTCTTAATCACCTGGAGCATTTATCACAATTATGAAGGAGTTTGCTCAACCCCGTGGAGAGGGCTGGCAGTTTCAGCCACCCTCGCCCCATTACTGCCAATTAGAACGGAGTGGGTTTAGCCCCGCCTGGCCGCGACCCTTGTCACTTTGGGCCAATGGCAGGGCTCCCTGATTAGACCCCACCCACCTGGATTATTGGCTGCCAATGAAGATGTCTGTTGAGCAGAGTGCGTGAAAGGCCTCAACAGCTGACCATGCGGCTCACAACTCTCTGCTCATGTTATTCCAAGTCACACTAACTGGGATAGAACTGTGATCCAGAGGAACAGACACTACTTCCATGGCTTTCAGCATGGTGCAGAGGCCTTCCTCATGAGAGCTCACGAGCAAAATGATTGTTTGACATTGACTGAACTTTCGAGTCTCTCCACTTGAATTGGGCTGCATTGTTGTGATATAAATTTTAGTTTTTAAAGTCAGTATTATTTTTGCCTGAAACGTCCATCAATGCTATGCAATATCTTTTCTGACTTTCTGCATTTGCGGCACTTGAAGGAGTGAACTGTTGATATTGCCTTTAAACGAGCTCACAAGTCTTCATCCGGCTGATTAACACACAACAAAAGTGCTAAAATTTACCGTAAAAGTAAATTGAAGTTGTTTAAAAGTGTTGAAAGAGTGCGTATAATTACCAGACCCCTTGTGGGGTGAGCAGGGCTAAGTTGTAGAGTGTGGAGCAGTGTAGAGTGACCCCCTGTAGTTGAACACCATTGGTGGTTTAGCATTTTGTGGCTCTAACCAATGGCATCATGATAGCTTAGTGCATCTGGAACTAGCCATGCGGCGCAGCCTGCCACAAAACTCTAGCTGAGGGGCTGGACTCACTCAGTAAGGCACTTGCCACAGCACTGTGCACATGTTGGTGTACCCATGGACTACTCTGGATTTACCTTGTGATGGCCCACTGAAGGATATCTCATAATGGATACGTGGACTTTGTGGAGTTTACCTCTCTTCATATTAACTTTAACATCATGCTCAGGTAAAGTTGTTGCACTTGAAAGGTGTTTGTTGAACTTGTTCTCTCTCAGTTGACTGTTGTTTTGAAAAGTTCTGAACTTCTGACTCCTTCTGCCACCAGTGTTGTTATGGTGGCCCCATGTGTAGGCTAGTTGTCAGATGCATAACAAAATGCATTAGTTGTTAAGATACCGGTCATTTAATAAATCTTATGTTGAAATTTTCTTTCGTAATTTTGAACTTTATAAATTGTTCCTAAAATGTTCACCTGTATGTCATGTTCACGTACTTCGTGAAGCAACTATTGTTTTTGGTCAAACATAACACCATAGAAGATTGTGAGAAAATTATGTGGCCATGGTATTATTTACATGTGAATGTCCATTTCTTCAATTTACAGTAGTAAACCTTAAACAGCAATAATTTATATTTGGTTGACAGATAAAACTGACTTGATGTCGATTATTATGAATATGTGTTTGTTTTTACACATAAATGATGTTATTACATATACATGATAGATTATGGTACAGAGTTCTCAGAATGTATGGCATAATTTGAGTGAAGCAAATTCTGCTGAAGACTTCAATGAATGTTTCATTTTGAGATCATTGACAGCATACATCTATAACACTAAAGGTGACTGCGTTTAGAAGCGCAGTGACTTTATGTATCGAGTGCTCCATATAATGACAATAGCTGTAGAAAATGTACACTGTGTGCAGTCATAAATATGGGAAGTATGATTGAAAAGAAAATTACAAAAATTGAACAAAAAATAGCTTGTTGCTTGCACTATTCATGTACTGCTTACACACTTTGTTTTGCAATTTGATCACCTCCACAATAAAGCTTAGACAGTGACCTTTTAAAAAGCAAAGAGGAGAAAAGTGACAATATATGGTGGTTTTGCTGATGCATGACTGAAGTTAAGTGTATGTTGTTTGAAGTTGTAGTAAGAATAGTGTGTAAGACTTGAATGTCACATAGTTTGTGTAATTTTAACATTGCAAATTACACACAAATTTGTACTCTGTTAAACTATTAAGAGATTTGCTATTTATTAGCTTTTTCAAAAGACATGCATAATTGATATCCCACTGCCATAAAAGTAACAAAAAAACATAAAAAAGTGAAAATTACCCAGATGATTGCATACACAATAATTATACATTGTCAATGAAATATATTGCTCTTCACAGGCTATTTCTGTTGTGCAGCAATGAAGTTGAACAAAATGTGAACAATTTGGAACCTTCACTCAACAAAATTAGAATTAGAAATTTCATATGCTCACCTTATTTCCCTGAGTGCATATGCTTTGAAATCTACCAGAATGTTTGCCAGTCATACTGCCAGCCAGTTAGCCAGTGGGCCCTTTTACCAGTCAGACATACAACTAATCAACCAACCAGCAGTTCAGCCAGCCAACTAGCTAACAAAATCAGTCAGTGATCCAACCGTCAGCAGATCAGTCAGTCCACAAACCTTGCACCAGTCAAGTCGAGTCAACCCAAAGTGACATAACTAATGTTCAACCATTTCATGTTTTATTTGCCATTCAGTTGGATGGTTCAATATTTACAATGGGGAAATTCTTGTGCTTTGTGGCTCAGTGTGTTATTGCTCAACATGGTGTCCATATTTGCATGGAGTGTGTGATCCCTGGCCATGTGTCCCTGACCAGATCATGACTGCTGGTCAACTGGTGGTCATTCTCTTGAATTGTGTGGACACTGGGCACTGTTAAATGTAACTGAAATTGTGATTTGTCAAATTAAAAGATAATGTATTCATTTGATAAGTGATCATATTTCTCTGAAGCTCTGTCATTACATGGTTTGCTTCTGTGACAGACCATATAGCTATCAATGGCAATGGTAGTGATTCTTTTCTCTGAACAGTGAATGAATAGTCAAGTATTTGTCGGACTACAGAGAACTTATGGAAGATAATAGCTCCATCATGAATGAATAGCATCTTAGTATCAGTTGATAAATCCTCCATGGTCGACGTGGTCCAAGCATTGCTATAGCTGTTACTGATCTAAAAGTGCTTGCAACATTATTCAGCTTCTCCTGCAACTACTTTGACAGTGGTTTCAAACACGACACTCTAATACATGTATTTGGCAGTGGTCAGCTTTGACCAGCCCATGACCCACGAGTGAGATAACGGGCCCATGGGAAACTCAAACTGTCAGGCTTAATATGATACTCCATATAGCAGCAACCCTGATAGTGTACATGATCCTCGAATTGTATGACCCTAAATAAACTCATGTGAGATCAGATTTTTGTGAATTTCAACCACAAGCTTTTCCAATTAAGTGTGCATAGTTAACATTAACTCTGTGGGTGGAGCCTGAGTTCTGTTCCAGCATAGACCCTGGTGCAAGGTACATGCATGCCATATTCCACACAATATGCATGAATAAGAAATAGACCAAGAAAGAATGTCATACTTGATACAGGAATAAGGAGTTTGTAGCACACATGGAACTGAGATATATGTTCTTTCTATGATTCATGTGTATAATTATGAAAATAGGTACATTTGCATGCATGGTATTGCATACCAGTACAATCATAACACCCTCCTACATTTAGTCTATCACATGCCTGTGGACTTCAAAGGCACTGTGTGCATTATATTAGCCATATCAATTGGTAATGTGCTATATTCATTAACTAGAATTCGTGTCGCAAGCGGAACGTGGGCGACTTTCGCATGTTTATTTTGGTTTTGCACGTGTACTTTTGGCAAGTTGAAGCTTGGGGGAAATGTAGCGGAATTTTATGTTCTGTGTTTTTGTAAATGCTTTGGCAGTTAGAACAGAGCAGTGAGATTGAATATTGCAACTTTTCTGATGAGGTTTGGAAATCTACGGAAATGTTAAAGTAAAGCGCAGATCAAAACTGTGTTGTGAAAAGCATTAGTGGTCAGTTAGTGTGACTGCAGCTTGTGCAACGGTGGGAGTTGAGTATTGCTTGCAGTTTGAATTGTGCATTAAATGCAATGATGGGAATTGAGTAGATGAAAGTCACATGTCATTGTATGGCACATACCTAGGCCTACTTGGCATTTTCATTTGATCAGCAGTGCACTGTTCAAGTGAAGGATATCATGGAACAGCAGCAATGAGAACTGATTAGATGAAATTGACATGCCAGAGGTTTGGCATTTTTATTGAGGAGTGATTAGACTTGAAAATGTGAAAGTAAAGAGTGATGAATCTGCAGTGAGAGTTGGAACTGGGAAGTATTGAGGCTGTGTTACTTAAGTCAAGGACCGACAGGACGTTGAACGGAAATTGATTGGATGAAATTCACATGCCTGAGTCCAAGCATTTTCATTTGAGCAGCAGCGAGATTGGAAAATGTGAACACGAAGAATAGGGAGTCAGTTGAGAGAGGTGGAATTTGCAGGTATGGAAGGTGCACTATTCTGGTCTATGAAGATATGGAAAAGGAGCTCTGGGATTTGATAACACGAAATGCACACGGCTTGGCATTTTCATTTGATCATTGACAAGATTTGAAAATTTGAAAGTGATATTAGTAAGTCTACTTTGAGGCCAATTCATGCAAGTATGGCAGTTACATTATTCAATTAAGTTGTGGACATCAAGGAATTTAGCAAAAATGGGTATGGAGTAGATGAAATTCAAATTCTGGAAACCTAGCATTTTCATTTGATCAGCGATCAGTCTTGTAAATGCACGACTAAAATGTAGCGAGTCCACCATAAAAGTCAAAACTCGCAAGTACGGCAGCTGCACCTTTCAAATTCAGGACATCATGAAATATCAACAACGGGAAGCTGAAGAATAGTTTGTCCATTGTGAGCCGATGTGAGGGATATCCTTTCAGAATTGGAGGAGCATAAAAAATTAAGACTCGAATGTATGTGAAACTGAGGAGTAGGAAGTCCACCATGAGAGTCGAAACTCGCAAGTATGGCAGGTGCTGAAGAAAACGTGCCCAAATGTGCTACAAAGAGTGGGCAAAATCTGGGGCTTTACAATGTAAACAGAGCAGGCGATCGTGACCAACAATTTACGATCTAACAGATGGTTATAACAAGAATCCTCGGATTCAAAGCTTCGACTGGTGGTCATGAGCAAAGTAAAACTGTGAAAGCGAGTAGAATTTGAAATGCAGAAAACCAACTTGGTTGCTCTAACCACTGAGCTAGCAAGGTAATCCAATATGCAAAGGCAAGATAGAGGGCTGTTAACTTGCACAGCCAGACCCAGACGGTGCAACAGCTACGATTAGGAATATCAAAAGCCTCTTAAAACAGGATGTAGGATTTTTGTTCTTATAGTCCGTTTTATCGACCCTGTCAATCTCAACAGACTTTAAAATTACACCCTTCGCAGGCCTGTTCAAGCATGAATCGTTCTCAGCTTCCTGGGGAATCACCAGTGTGTAGCGAATTTCACACACTCCTTACTCAAGCATTCCACAATTGACCAGAAAGCCACAATAAGGACACAGATTAGTAGATACCAAGAGCAAAGAATGAAGGTTCAAACCTTGGAGATGCATTATTAAGCACTGCAGGAATGGATGGCCCCAACACAGACATATTAAAGCATCCCAGGTCTGATAACATGAAGTTCAGCATTTAGATGTCTACTACCAAAAAAAAGATGGATGTAAAATGTAATTGTAATAAGAAGGTTGGTGACAGCGGTTATAGCATGTCAAAGCAGCATGGTTGGAATTGACCTTTAAGTTTTAACTTCATTCAATCAAACGAAATCTATTTAATTCAGAAATCTATTTAATTCATGATCGAGAAAAGTTCAAAAAGACCACATTGACATATCACATGATGTTAGTGTATATTTGTATCTGAAATTACATTGTGTAGAAAAAAGATGTAAAAATACTTCGCTATAAATTTTTCTTGATGTAGTTTTACTCAACGTTACTCCGTATAAATAGTGCCATATAAATCCTTGCCGGGTTTGGCGTGTTCTGTAAAAGTAACCTTTTTTTATAGTGCGCATGCACACATGTCAATTTAATAAATATTTTTAATACTACATTTTTAGTACTGTAATACCATGTAACACAAAAGTATACATATACTTAACTATTTCATTATATTGCTGTAATACAATGCCAGTTGTTCTATAGTACAAACTACAACTTTGTTGCTCAATTAATTAAATTGATTCTTGTAGTGATTATAGAAAAACATGTGCATTTCAAAGATCAGGCCATCAAACATGGAAGAGCTGGTTTCAAATCTGAGACCTAGCAATTGGCAGTCCAGCATACTACCACTGAGCTAACTCTCCCCCTGGCAAATGTGACAAGTCAATGTTATTGTGATGTGATTATGAGACACTTGGATTTCATTGTTCACAGTCCAGCTTTGAAGACTTCCAAGTTCACTTAGCACTAGTTCGGCAGTAAGAAATTTTCATAGAACTGTGAAGGTGACTGATGATAAAATCTAGACAATGTCACAATGTTTGATTAATACTAATGCCATACATCGATTATTTGAAGCTTGTCAACTTCTGGTTGATTCTCCATAATAGTATTGTTGTGATCATGACCTAGATGGCCTCCATGTAGCACCTGCAAAATAATATAATGAAATATTGGAAGTTATATGTTTGCTCGTCAATGTTAAAGTGAATGGAAATAAAGCAAAATTCTGAAATGTAAGACATTACAGTTTCAAATCAAGCTCTCATATTTTTGATTTTTATATTGATTTAAACCACAGTTTACATGATTCTAAAGCAATTTCCAGATAAGCCTGGGCCCTCTGAATGAAGATTTCCATTTATTTTTCAACTTACCTTGTCTTTTATTATCAGACAAATGGGGCTGTAAAAATTTTGAAGCATTAGCTTTTTCTTTCAAATGGTTGACCCAAGCAAGATCACACTGTACAAACGGACAGACTTAACGGCAGTGATGTGACGATTGCGGTAGTCAACCTAATAGTTCCTTTAATATTATGCTTTGAAAATGTAACATTTGATACTTGCATAGTCTAGATAGTTTAACTTGCGTCTCTTGATGATACTAGGTGCACAACATCTTCACATTTCAATAATTTATCAAGTTATCAAAGAAAAAAAAATAGCACAAATTTCCACACTGTGACACAATTTGCGGTTAATTATTTGATACCAAGATGTTAGAAGTTACATGAATGTGTTCCTAATATTGTTGGTCATTTTATGCACACTATTTCATAAATGTCTCTCTAGTCAATCACCCTTAAATTAACAAAATATGAATGCACTATTGCAATGCTCTGAGTGAAGCCTGCCATATTTGGCTGTCCTATCAAGATGTGTGTGCGGAAGCAAATTTTGAAATGTTAATCTAGTGCCTTAATAAAGCACATAGAAGCTTGAAAATGATCTTATAAAATGCCTTTTATTTTTAGCTGTTAACCCCTTCCACAATTTTCCCGAGTTTTTCATTGTAAATAGCTAAAAAAGTGAGTTACAAAGAAAAAAGTGAGACACTAGTTGGTAAACATACTTCAAGATGGCTGGGGTTATTTCTAATAGAATTTTTCGTTCATATAAAAGTCCCTGCAATAATTCCCTTCATTTAACATCATAATATAAAAGCCACTATATGTATATTGTAATTTTTATTCTTTTAAATTATGTTCACTACCATATTTGCCTGATAACTGCCATTGAGTCTGTCCGTTTGTACAGCGTGAAGATGCCCCAATCTGGAAAAAAAGAGAAAGAAAGAAAATTTATTTAAAATCATGTAGAATTTATATATTTATAAGGCCAGGTGTAACGCAGGTGAACATCAATCCCATGCTCATGGACAAAATTGATTGTCTAAAAATACATATTAAAAATCTATTTCAATCACCAGTTAAATATCAAAGATATATCTTTTAAACATTGGAATAGTGCAGACCACACCAACATAGCAGAAAAACACCTGATAGGTGTATTTGGCTATTAACTGATATCACCAGTTGACCTACACAAGTGCATTTTTGAAAATAACAATGCTTAAAGTTAAAGAAATTACAAGCATTTTCATAGAGAAGTGTTATTGTTCTGATGGATTGATTGAGTCAGAAGCACAACAGTTGAGCAGACCAGACGTTTATACATGATGATGCTCTACCAGTCAACCAGCCTTACACTTCCAACAGGCAAGGGTGTTAACCCACCACCCTTCAGTGTAAAATATTGCATAATATACCTGGGAGTGGACGAAGTCCGAGTAACCCGGCATTTCTCTCAGGTGAAGTGGGCGTGGATCCTCAAGCATTGTGTGCTTCTTGGAGGGCACTTCCAAATCCTCTCCTTTCACGGGTGAACCTACATGATAAAAAATTGATAACAAAAATTTATTTATTATAATTGGAAGTTGTACATTTATCATTTTTGCAAATACAATAACTTCAATGAGCAAGTAAATTAAGTGTTGGAGTCAAGGCTGGGACATTCGAGGCTGAGACAGAGACATGAGCCTCTGAGAAAGAGGCCATTAAATATGGCCCCATGGTCGAAATCGAGGACGAGGCTGGCCTTGAGACCTCGACACTTCAGGTAACATATATCTTAAAGTGCAAATACACACCTGTATGACGCTTATTGGGGTGATGAAAGACTTGAAGCGTCTCAGTGCAGCTTGAAGCTGCTAAAAGTTTCCCATCTTCTTTTGCCTTCGCGAGCATAAAGGCTACAGCTGCTATGTGCTTGCACGATGCACAAGGCCCCTTGCCTGCTGGGCATTCACATGAAGCATTTAGAATCTTGCCACCCGATGCAATTTTCAATTTGTAGTTGTACCTGAAAATAGTTATAAATTTCATGAAGTACATTAAACAATATTTTATTCAAGTTAACACAAATTTCTTTCTAAAACTGTTTTGGACTGCTTGTAGCTGATTCACTTTAAAAATTGAATGAACATTCTTTGCTCTCAGTCATACCAATTGATGATCAGGCAAGGCCAAGTAGGCCTATGCCAAATAAGAATGTGAAGTAGACTGTAAATTTTTACTGTATAATCCATTGCTTCATACCCTGATGTAGTAACTATGAACTGTCTTTTAGTAATGAGTTAAGCAACAACACTTCATTGTGTCATTTGTCAGGGCCTCGATGGAAAACAGTCTCTGCTGATTCTAGCACGACCGGTGAAATAAACGATTTTGAACTTCAACTGTAGAATTATCAATAATATGACAGCAACACAATGAGAATTACGCACCCCACATTCTTTTTCATTGCAGCCTTAACAATGCCAGTAACAAAGAAATCTTGATCTTGCACCACATAGCTGCATGCAGTAATACGTTTACTATGGTACAGGTCTTGACCTTTTTCCATAGACTTGATGTCATTTGCAGGCAATCTATCCAGGACCTGTTGGGCAAAAGAGCTTCATGTTACAAACGATGCATGAAAAATTGTAATTAAAGTACAACAGCATAAAGAGTAAGTCCATGACTTCAAACAATAATTATTGTCACAGAGTTTTCAAAAACTAAATGGTGCTGAGCCTGCCGAGCATTCATTAAAAAGTTTTTCCCGGCAGTTCCATTTTTCTGGGTACGCTTGACTGATTTTACAAGTACATGTATAGCTGCATCTTCATAACCAGGGTATTTACATAAATCAACATTTACCAATCTGTGTACGAAATAATTTTCAATGTGGACTTGGGTGATGTTGGGAATGACATCTTGGTGAGTTTCGGTTAGCTGCCGGTAACCACCTTCCGGCCAACCTGGGATGGGCACTGGCGGTAGCAAAGTGGTTGGAGTAGAGTCAAAATTGTCATTGCGATCATATGCCTCCAGTCTGCAAAAGAAAATATGCTATTAATAGAATTATTGCGTTCGTGTATTATCACTTGAAGTTTTCAAATTTTTAATATTATTTTGGCAATTAAAAACCAAATATTAGACGTCACTGGCTATTGATTAAATAATTTACTTTAAATACCAACTTGCATAATATAAGAACTTGACCTGTGATGTATCATTTGGGAGCATACCTATTTGTTCTTGTAGACAGATGAAAATATGCCCAGACAGCAAACTTCAGAAGAAACAGTTTCTGTCAAGTCAATCAACAGCAACAGCATTTGAACTGAAAATCGGCGAAATAACAAAATGTCAACAAACAGTATAAACTGTAAAATAAACAGTAAAAACAGGAATGATCAAAATAAATATTTAGTACACTGAAAGTGAACACTGTGAGTTGTTAATAACTTGTTTTCAAGCCTTCATGATGACTTCGTGCATTGTTATTGTTGTTTACATACTTCATCATGACAATTTTTATTATGAAATGTCAAATCATTACCTGGCTATCAAATCTGCCTTCCGGCCCCTCAGTGATGCCCCCCTGGCCTGCAGCATCCTCTTTAGTTCATTCACAGTTAATTTATCCATATTGCAAACAAAAACGGCAAAGAAAGTCTTAAAAACGAGTCTGCTGTCACTCTGCCTTGTCCGCTTGTCAGTGTCTGTGCCCAGTGAGTGAGTGAGCGGAATTAGGTGTCCTCACCAGGACAGTGGCGACACCTGCTGATTAAGTGTGCCACCAGGTTGACCTAGATTACGCCTGACACATGACGGCGGTCGGCAGAACTAATGCAAATGTTGCCGTGGAAACAGAGCAAAACATTGCGTTTCGTTGAAAAAAGACATCCGAATTACGAAAAGCAAAACACACAAAGCTACCAAAGGTGAGGACCATGCACTCTTTATGGAAGTTTTTTATAAATTGTGACACAAATGACAAGCAAAAAGTGCCCCTATTCCTCCCGCGAGCGATCCAAATTTTCTCTCCCTCAGCCCCAATACAGGGCTAAAAGCAAAGGCGAAAGCCAATAATGGCTCAGACAGCATTACAACGATGAGCCTTTTGTTATGATAATATTCACTGAAATATATTTAGTAATTATTTACACTTATTATGATATTACTATGATATTGCATAAGAAGTATTAGCGCCCATTAGCAAGTTGCAGTTGCATTGCATAAGGGAAGCATCTGATCCCAGGCACAATTCAATTTCCACCCATTTAATTTATCGATCTGGACTAGCATTTATTGATTCTGTCTGCAATATATGTACATACCGTAATTGAGGGCATTATCAGCAGGGGGGTATTATCAGCACCCATGGAAGTTTTTGCTTGTTTGCAGCTTAGTCAAGCGCATGTGTCTTGGTGCCAAAACTCCTTAATGATCATGAGGCAATTCTTGTAGGATTTTGGTAGTCATTACAACCTAACTGAGGGCCTAACTTGCCTCAGGTCACATGTTTCTGCACAAGAAATAACACCTCACTTTTTAAATCGTCACTTTTAACTCCCGAGATAAAAGGACGTTATGTTGTGTTGACCATCCCAATCAGCTGAAACAGGAAGTAGGGCTCTGGAAATGGGTCCCAAACATTAGGTCCTATTCCTGTCAAGGCATTAGGCCCATTTTTGAGACATTATGCATTGCACTGTCCAAATTGTGGAGGGGTGTTGAAGAGGTAACCCGTTAAAGTAGAATGGAGGGTATTATCAGCACCTACCCGGGCCTCTATTCGAGGGGGGCCTCTATTCAAGGGGGGTCCTTTATTTGAGTATATATGGCAAATGCATTGGAATTGTATTAGCATTTTGGTATCTTACACCTTACAACTGCATTAGATTCCCACAAGTGCATTACACCATATATTCAGTTTTACTTGAATTAATTCCACATTTCTATCTTATTAGCAGCACAATCAGACCTATGGCCTGAGTTGTGCTATGACAAGGAATGGGTGACAGAGGGCCCTACTAGGTGAGAAAATGATTCTACCCAAAATGGGTCCATTGGCTGCACTATCTGACACTTTTAACAATACTACTAAGCACCAAACTATTTAAAATACCATCCATGTGCTGATAATACCCTCACTATTCTGATAATCCCTCCAATAACTGCATCTACATTTAGGTCCCCACCGGCACTGGAACTAGACCGACTGGGACTGTTGTATGGTGGGATTTTGCAAAATGGTTATGCCAGTTTGCAGAATGCTTGTATGGTGGCATTTGACCTAGTTTTGGTACTTCCATGATCTCCTTTTGCTTAAGGTGCTGATAATACCCTCAAGTACGGTATTGGTATGGCGTTCAGACATTTATGAAGACTTTTATGGTCGTACTAAATATATATGTACACAGTGACACAGCCTGTCATGAAATGAATTATGGATACAACTTTGAAATATTTGAAAAGTAGGTAGTCAGCTGTGGTTAGTTACAAGATATCAGCTGTGTCACACAAATTAATCAAGTGTCCTTAAAGAGAAATTGTGGTTTATTTCACACAAACAGCAAACTATTTTCATCTCTAAATGCAGTGAGATCCAACAAAGAAGAAAGGAATTCCTGGCTATAATACTTTGCAATATAATTCCATCATTTCAGCTGAGCCATCAGACTGATCAGAGAGCCTTGCTCTGCATCGCACCCCATACCAGCAAGTAATATACTGCGAGGAAGGCCTGTTTATTTAGTAAACACTAATGAAGTGTGTTATATTCCCAGGAGGATAAACAAACCCCAGCAATTGTGCAAAAAGCGGGCTTACCTGATACCCTGGTTTATACATTATGGGCTGGTGGAAAGAAAGCTGGAGAAAAAAAAAGTGATGTGATGGAAATCTAAAGAAATAGAAAGAAAATAGTGAAAAAACAATAAAAATTGGTCCAAAAAGTGAAAGGGGTTATAAAAAGAGTCAAAAAAGTTGTTTTAATACTCAAGTTCTCTGGCCAGTGATTCAAGCAGCCTATTTATCATCAGCTCCTAATCAGCCTGTCTGCTTGAGCCCTGTTTGCCCTCTGCTTGGAATAAACTGGTTTTTGCAAGAAGTAAATAGCACAGGATCAGTTAGGCAGTAGCCTGTGTTCCCTCAGTAAGGTGATCCATGAACTTTGTGCAAGGCCCCTACCCAGTTTGGTGCTGAATTTCACACTGTGATTTATATCATAATATTTAGCAAATGGTTCCCAGTTTGCCCCCAGAGAAAATACTTTTCTGTCTCCTACCATTTCTGTACCAACACGTAGAAATACTTGTAGAGATAGACAAAAATGATAGCTGCATATCCAGTTATCACAGTTCTGCTGGGTTAGCTCCCTTCTACAACTAGCATTGACTTCTTATTTTGGCCTACTTGTTACTAAGTTGTTAGCTTACAGTGATCACAATTATCAAATATATGGGTCATATGCAGGTCTACATGTTTCTTCTGCCATAACTGGGATAAGAATACATTAACTTGCATACGTAGGACTCTTTAATGACACACATGTTGTTATTTGTAATCTGACAGCTTATTATATTCTTTCATGGCGTTTGCTGGCTGCCACTTCTGTTTCTTGGACTGACAAACAACTATAATCACAGACAATATACTTGGTTTTAATTTATCAGACCAGGGAGATGTCCTAACATCTCCCTGGCCAGAATGAGAAAATGAGCTAGTCTGTCAGTGAAATGGAACAGATATGTTTATAATAATCAGTTCATTGAAGAATAATCTGTCTGTGATTGAAACTGCAGACACCATTCTAGTTTACAAATGATGCTAAAACTGATTCTTTCACTCAACAAATGACCTCCAGACATCTCGGAATTAATAGGTGTGGATGATGAAAACGATATTGGTATGAAGCATAATGCGTTGATAGGTTGGGAATTCGCCCTGTGTGATATTTCTTAATTAAAAACACATTTGCATTCCTGTATGATTCCTAGCTTGGAGGTGCCTGTGCTTAATGACCTGTCTTGCTGTTTTCAGGGGAGGTGTCAGACTCCGTGGGAGCCTCAGCCCTGGCGGGGGGCACCAGGGATATCTCAGCCGGGGGACTCACCCCAGGAATGCCCGTCTTCTACACCGAGCCCCCGGATAACATGTACATCGTTAAGAACAGACCTGTGACCTTGGTGTGTAAAGCATCCCCCGCAGCCCAGATCAACTTCAAATGTGCTGGTCAATGGATAAGACCCAAGCACCACGTCAATGTGGAGGAAGTGGATGCAGAGACTGGCAGAAAGTATTTGATAACATCCATACAGACGACCAGGCCCCAGGTGGAGGAATACTTTGGCCTGGAGGGCTACTGGTGCGAATGCCATGCCTGGAACAACGTGCCCTCCCTCAGCCAGCCCTTGTCCGCCGTCAGCAAGAAGGGCCGCATTCAAATCGCCTGTGAGTAACATTTTTCTTGTTTTCACATTTTGAGAATTCTGATCATATCTGGTTACAGTGTTTAGAAATTAGTATTGTGTAATGATTATACTTATCACCACCAATATAATTAAGTTAATTTTTTCATTTATTCATCTGTTATCATCAATTTATTTCGAAGTGCTAAGTTCAGTTTTTTCCTGATGGCTCTATGGTTTATCACACTGTTTCAATAGGGTTAGATAAAAACAACGTTTTTGATAGCAAGGCAACTCTGAAGAATAAAATAGCTGCGGAAAAAGCAATTAGGAGGTTGTTGTAATGAGCTTAATGGATTAGGCCATGGACACAAGAGGCGACCAATTAGGCCGATTAGGCACCAAAGGTCAGCTGACCGACACCGAGCTGCGGCTCTCTGCATGGGCGGTCTTGGGGGCTGTTGCTCTTCGTGCATTGTCACTGGTCACTGTGGCAGCGTGTGGTCAGGCTTGGTCAGGTTAGGGGGTGGAGGGGAGTCTTTGTCACTGTGCATATAACTGTTGCTCATTTTCGGTCTAGAAATGTTTCGACTTATACAGAACCACTCAGAGTGTATCAAAGTGTATTGATTTTAAAGGTTACTGCCAGTAAGTATGGTTGGTCTGATTACACCTTCTCAACCCTCTTCATTTGCAGAAATTAAAATTTGTTATAGAATAGAAAGAACATAGACCTTTACGAATGTTGGGTGTACTATATGCAAACTGGAAGCACCGTTTGGTATGTTTGCTATTTACTTTAGCTGATGCAATTAATTTGGGAGCTCCATTATTCACATTCTCAAGGATTTGCACAGAAAATAATTCCTGATGGATGTCCTGATTGAGCCATTGTGGCTGTAATGCCTCGGACTGTCTTCTAGGTATTGCAACAATTCAAAGTGTCTAAAATACTGAGTATTTGGGTTTGTGCAACTAGTAGTCCCCTGAATGCAAGTGTTGGGCCTTTCTCTCTGGTATTTTGTGTACAGCAGGAGTGAGCAGGTCCATTCCTTTGTGATCTGTTGAGAGTTTTACACAGAATTGTTTGCATTAACATTCTTCCTGTTACTTAGCTATCTGTAAGGTGCATGAGCTATAGGCTGTTGCCCTGACCCATATTTTCAGTATTGTCTCAATTTGTTGGATGATTAGAGGATCTTTGAATGTAAATCAGTTGCTAGTGAGATAACATCAAAAGGAGATTATCTCCTGTATATCAGATAATCCAATGATGTTCGACATTGTTCGTCTTTCATCATGGATTTGTCATAAAACAACATGTATGTGTTGTTGGATCAATATCTATGGTATAGATAGGTCCAATTTCAATATATCATGAATTTGTGAAGGATCCAATTAGCCTCATGCTGCCCTCACAACCAAGTTCTTGCTCTTCCTCGGCTGAGGGTGCTCTTTCTCCTCATTTACTTGGACAGGCAAACACCGGGTACAACAATTTAAAAAGTTTCTTGGTACATACTTTATATCACAGTGATAATTATACAGAAACCACACATATCTCAATCCACATCTCTTTTGGAGGCCTGTGGATTGTGTATCATCTTTGATCATTGCTATTAAATGGATAATTTAATGGCAAATCAACTAAATTTGCCCTGTCTCCGGATTCATAACACAGTGGCATCCATGGTGTATTTTTAGTCTGTCTCTCAAGTGTTTTCTTTTCATATTCTGAGCTTGGATGCTCCCCTAACATTTGATGGCGCCTGCCTAGTTAACTAGAATAATTTCTGGGATATTTGTGATGGTGGATGCCAGGTATGCTTCAGATAGGAGGCAACATGGGGAGCAGTTCAGTTAGTTACACAGATTTGTAAGCATCAGGGCTACACTGTAGGGCTATGAAAATGTTCAGGCAGTATAAGTCAATCAGTCAATCTCTGTCAATCAATCAATCAATCAATCAATCAATCAGTCTTATCTGTCTATCTATCTATCTATCTATCTATCTATCTATCTATCTATCTATCTATCTATCTATCTATCTATCTATCTATCTATCTATCTATCTATCTATCTATCTATCTATCGATCTATCTATCTATCTGTCTATAGCCCTCTCTCCTGTTTACAGTTTAACCTATCTTTGCTATGCTTTACCTATACCTCGTAGGTATTACATACCTACCTACCTACCTGCCTGCCTGTACAATGCTTGGGATACCCTGCAGCCAATTAATATTGAGAAGGTCATTTGTCAGTTGCAGCCTTGTCCACTTCTGTCGACCACTCTCCTCAAGAGTTACGGCCAGTCTTGTTGAAAAATTCATCACTCGCTCTCTGTTGTTGTTTTTGCCAATTCAGCCCTAATTATCCCCCATGCTATGCTATGGGGGATTTACTTTTAGTCTCCATGTCATGGCGTCCATCAAATATCTCAAACACCACACCATGCACAATGCTCATCCTTTCCCAACATTCAAAGACCCCCCTAAACTTGTCAAATCTGACCATAAATCAATAAATATCATAACCATTTCCACATTCCAAATACTTTTTGCTGTGCTTTTGGCCTGCAGCCATGTTATTTTTAAAAGCGAACTCCACCCCCAGGTGTCTCCACATCCTTACATATATGCACAGTTGTGCACCTGGTGGAAATATTTGGCATAACTAAAATTGGAATTCTTGTGGGTATTAGCTCTGCTACAAGAGTAGCACAGCTCTTGTTGATCCTGGCTTCCCCAGATAGGTGTCCCGTGTCAGAACTTTTTGCTGAGTCACTTTTGGCAGAGTGCCAGATCTGGAGACTAGTTCAAAGAATCGTCGCTAGGGGAGTTGATATTTGATTGGCATGAGAGGCCAGTCTGGCGAAGGGAGTTACAGATAGATAGATAGAAAGAAAGATAGATAGATAGATAGATAAGGGGGGTAACCCTGGGGGGTATCCCTTAAGGGTGGGATACCCCTGAGGGTGGTGTAATGTTGCCATTGGGTGTAATGTTGCCAATGGGTGTAATGTTGCCAATGGTGCAAGTGTTGGCAACGGGTGCAAGTGTTGGCAACGGGTGCAAGTGTTGGCAACGGGTGCAAGTGTTGGCAGGGGGTACAAGTGTTGGCAGGGGGTGCAATTGTTGGCACCGGGTGCAAGTGTTGGCAACGGGTGCAAGTGTTGGCACCAGGTGCAAGTGTTGGCACCGGGTGCAAGTGTTGGCACCGGGTGCAAGTGTTGGCAACGGGTGCAAGTGTTGGCACCGGGTGCAAGTGTTGGCACCGGGTGCAAGTGTTGGCAAGGGTTGCAAGTGTTGGCACGGGTTGCAAGTGTTGGCACGGGGTGCAAGTGTTGGCACCGGGTGCAAGTGTTGGCACCGGGTGCAAGTGTTGGCACCGGGTGCAAGTGTTGGCACCGGGTGCAAGTGTTGGCACCGGGTGCAAGTGTTGGCATGGGGTGCAAGTGTTGGCATGGGATACAAGTGTTGGCAACGGGTGCAAGTGTTGGCACGGGGTGCAAGTGTTGGCACCGGGTGCAAGTGTTGGCACGGGGTGCAAGTGTTGGCAACGGGTGCAAGTGTTGGCACCGTGTGCAAGTGTTGGCCCTGGGTGCAAGTGTTGGCAACCGGTGCAAAAGTTGGCAACGGGTGCAAGTGTTGGCACCGGGTGCAAGTGTTGGCACCGGGTGCAAGTGTTGGAACGGGTTGCAAGTGTTGGCAACGGGTGCAAGTGTTGGCACCGGGTGCAAGTGTCTGCACCGGGTGCAAAAGTTGGCAACGGGTGCAAGTGTTGGCACGGGGTGCAAGTGTTGGCACGGGGTGCAAGTGTTGGCACGGGTTGCAAGTGTTGGCACGGGGTGCAAGTGTTGGCAACGGGTGCAAGTGTTGGCACCAGGTGCAAGTGTTGGCAACGGGTGCAGGTGTTGGCACCGGGTGCAAGTGTTGGCATGGGGTGCAAGTGTTGGCACCGGGTGCAAGTGTTGGCAGGGGTGCAAGTGTTGGCAATGGGTGCAAGTGTTGGCACGGGATACAAGTGTTGGCAACGGGTGCAAGTGTTGGCAATGGGTGCAAGTGTTGGCATCGGGTGCAAGTGTTGGCACGGGGTGCAAGTGTTGGCACGGGTTGCAAGTGTTGGCACGGGGTGCAAGTGTTGGCACGGGGTACAAGTGTTGGCACGGGTTGCAAGTGTTGGCATGGGGTGCAAGTGTTGGCAATGGGTGCAAGTGTTGGCACGGGGTGCAAGTGTTGGCACTGGGTGCAAGTGTTGGCATGGGGTGCAAGTGTTGGCACCGGGTGCAAGTGTTGGCACCGGGTGCAAGTGTTGGCATGGGATGCAAGTGTTGGCACGGGATGCAAGTGTTGGCAATGGGTGCAAGTGTTGGTAACGGGTGCAAGTGTTGGCACCGGGTGCAAGAGTTGGCACGGGGTGCAAGTGTTGGCACGGGGTGCAAGTGTTGGCAGGGGTGCAAGTGTTGGCAACGGGTGCAAGTGTTGGCAATGGGTGCAAGTGTTGGCACGGGGTGCAAGTGTTGGCACGGGGTGCAAGTGTTGGCATGGGGTGCAAGTGTTGGCAGGGGGTGCAAGTGTTGGCAACGAGTGCAAGTGTTGGCAACAGGTGCAAGTGTTGGCACCAGGTGCAAGTGTTGGCAACGGGTGCAAGTGTTGGCGCGGGGTGCAAGTTTTGGCAACGGGTGCAAGTGTTGGCAATGGGTGCAAGTGTTGGCATGGGGTGCAAGTGTTGGCAACGGGTGCAAGTGTTGGCACCGGGTGCAAGTGTTGGCACCGGATGCAAGTGTTGGTAACGGGTGCAAGTGTTGGCACGGGATGCAAGTGTTGGCATGGGGTGCAAGTGTTGGCACGGGGTGCAAGTGTTGGCAACGGGTGCAAGTGTTGGCAACGGGTACAAGTGTTGGCAACGGGTACAAGTGTTGGCAACGTATATGTTTACCAATGTGTGTATACATTCCCTAAGGGTGTATACTGTACATACTAAAGGGTGTACGCGGACCGCATGATGTACATGTACCAAAGGGTGTATGTGTTAAAAATAATAATGCTGCCAATGGATGTATACATTCCAAAGGCTGTATACTGACTGATGAGTGTATGCCAACCGTTGGGTGTTCGCTGACCGCTGGGTGTCTACTGACCGATGGGTGTCTACTGACCGATGGGTGTCTACCGAGTTGTATCTACCGATGATGGGTTTCTATTGATGAGTGTATATCGATGGGTGTATACTGATGGGTGTATTCTGTCTTCAAGCAAGCCTTCAAGTGGTTGCACAGTATTTTAATGCGATGTCGTGCACTGGTAGCAGAGCTACGTTTGTGCATCTCATGCACTCCGTTCTAGTTGGTAGATGTGTAGGGCATGGGGGATATGGAGGCAGTATACCTGCTCTTGTTTACAGGTCAGCTGTCCTCTGCTTCGGAGGTCAAAGTGGGATTTGGCAGTTGCTGCAAACAGTTCTGTGACAATTCCCTCATTTTATAACTAGTTCTCCATTGTTTTCTGATTTCAATTGGGGCCCATGACAGTTGTTATGGTGTTATTCTGGTCCCAACTCTTATCTCATCTAATATGTCATTTGAATCATGCATTTTTGTCACTTTGCTCTGCTAATTTGTTTCACTTTTTGTTCCATTTTCCTCTTTGTTCAAATAGTCTTTATGTAGATGTCACCTCAAATTTAGCCTGGGATAATACAGTTCAACACTATTTTTGCTGCTTTTTCTAGAATACTTTACAGATGATTGAACCTATTGTAGTTATGGTTCCTGTACACTTTATGGTCTCTCAACACTTGAACAAGTTGAGTCCATGGAATCAAATGAACAATGCATCAAATTGCTTCATGGCATTTTCATGGTTTATAATACACTGATATGAGGAATTCTAGATCAAAAGACTGCATAAGAAACTAAAAGGCCCTTTCAAGTGTCTCAATGGCTGACCTGGTTCAGTGAAGAAAAAGTTGCATTGGATTCTATGCAAAAATAGAGAGAGCAATACTCCTGATCATAAATGATTGATTAGCTGGAGGTTAGTATGGGACACAGTTATAGAATTTATTGAATGCCTATTTTAGCATTCATCGAAGCTGCAGTGCTGCTAAGAGTTGATGTAGTCAACCTGATTGTATGTCATAACCTCTTTTTCAGTGTTATTCAATACACTTTCAGCAGGACTTTACAACCTTCTTGAAATATCATCATTATATGATCATAACCTTATATTACCAACAATTATCCATGCACTTACTTCAGGAGGTGAATACTGAACATGGTGAATGTTGTGGACCTGTTCTACCATTGACCATTTGGCCAACTATGGCAGCCCTTGCTGGCACCAGCTGAGTCCTAGCATCAGCCATCTATAGACCAGAGTCAAAGCAAATGGCTAGCTGCATAGAGAGAGCTGCTCTGAAAAGACCCAGGTGCTTGATAGCATCATCATGCTTATGTGCTCTGTTTTGTGCTGGTCAGAGTTGGCCCAAACATGGTCTGTCCATTCTACAGCTGGCAGGGTGGCTTGTGGTCATTTCGACCTGTTTAGCTCTGTTGAAGTCTGTCCAGTCTCTTGGCATTTGTGAGCCCAGGGGTTTTGCCATGTTTGCCTCAAGGATTAAAACTGTGGCCCTTGCTTTTTGTTGAAACCTAGTTTTAGATCCTGACTTGTGACATTGTTAAGAGAAGGATTGTTCTGAGAAATATTGTGTATGATAATTGTATAATGTGCAAGTTTGTCTCTTCTGTAATCAATTTATTGATTGGGTTGATTTATTCTCTTTGCATTTGAATGTTGCCAACTTGCTAAAGCCCAAGGCTGTATATTGGTATAGCACTGTCTCTATGCCTCACACAGTGTTTGTTTGGCAAGTTGTCAGAGGCAGACATAATGATGTGATGCTAAGTCACTGAAGCTATCTTCTGACCTATTTGCAAGAAGAACAGTGATGTAAGCTACACATCTTTCTCGGTAAGCTTCTGTGGTGTGTCTGCCAGTTTCCTGTTCATACCTGCCCATCATAGGTATGTTAATTGTGGGTTACCAGTGTGGCACATTAATATCTGTCACTTTCAATTAAGCACAGGACATGGACAGGACATCTGCAATGTTATACTGCCTGTAGTGAGTGTGCACCTGGTCAGCCTCACTGTGTGTGCTTTGTGACGTCATAGACAATTGCCTGGAGCTCCACCTGAAGGCAACTTGAGAAATAGTACATGCATGCATGTTGCCCAGGGCCCTTTGCATGTAAAGGTGTACATGTTATTTGCATGTCAAATGTAGGATGGGAGCCCATGGTTTCTGGCTGTCAGCTTGTGTCAAGAAACTATATCTTTCTTTACTGACCTGTGTCTCATTGAGTGTTTCTGGCAGTCTGTCTATTGAATGTGTCACATGGTACTCTAGCCATTACCATGCCCCCGGGCATGTTTGTTTAAGTCAAATCATTGAGAACTGTGTCATGTTGATTTGTGTTGGTTTAGACCTCTGCATTTATTGAATACAATGAATCAATGGTCCAAGAAGTTGGCCTCTAGGTCCTATTTATAGGTAGAATATAAGAAATAGATTGATCTGAACTCATGGTCATGGTATATAGATTCTCACCTGTCACAATTCAATGAAAATTGATACCTCTTATAAGCAGTTATGTCCAACTAAGATTATATGTAACTGGTCAATAAAGTCCTCAAAATGGAAAAAAATGAATACAAAATTAATTAGTGTGTGATATTATATTTGGAAATACTTAATTGAGCAGTTATCCTAAAAGTAAAATATTTTAATTTTAAATGCAAATCATGGATTTATTTTCTTGTGTATTTCTGTGAGACAGACCAGAAAAAACGTTCTGTACAACAAACCACATTATTAAACTATCCCATGACATTAACAATATCTTTGTCCGCTGTATATCTATAGGCATTTTCTCATATTTCTCTGTTGACGTTGCATTGACCTTACAACGCAAGTTATTTGTGTGGTCAGCACCAACAGCAGCATCAACCAGGATCAATAGGACAAAGATGCTATCACACTTGTGCAATTGTTGTGTGCAGGAATTACAATTGCCAAGAGCCAATGACTCAATGCTTCTTCCAAAAGTCCTATGAGTCTTGTTCAGATGATGATGGTGCTTTTCTATTCAATACACTGAATACAGTGAGCGTGAGCAAGAGAGCTGTGACTTGTTTGGGGCTTGCAGCACAATTGAGTATCCTATGAGTAATTCCAAAATGGATGGAGTTGGATCTCTGATCTGATCTCCTGTTGGATCGAGTCAATGATGTGAAATAGATATCAAGGAAGCATTGAGCTGGTGGTAAAAAAGGAGTGAAGAGTGACTAATGCAATAATGGCTGTATAAAGGCTACTGTTTTAATTTTGAAGAGTGTGGAAATGCTGGATGTAGATCTTGGTATATCCCTTGTTGTAGCGTTTCAGTGGTGTGTCTTGACTTCCTTGCATATCTACTTCCATTACAATCTCTCCATCAATCATGTAGGCCTACAGAGAAAAACATTCTAATGAGACAGGAAACAAATCAATCCTTAAGATCAATCATATGACTGAAGCATTGTTACTATCTGGTAGATAGTAGATACCTGGAAGTTGGCTCGCTACAGCTTATCATTTCATCCTTTCATCTACCTCTTGCAATGATAGGATATATTATGACTTTGATTACTGGCAAGGAAACTCATATCATGCAGCTGATTTGGCTGAGACAGTTCCAGAAACCATCACTACATTTTCACTCTCCAATCTGCCAGTTGATTGTATTCAGTTCTCCATATGATCCTTGCAGGGCTTGCATGCCATATTATATACTTTTTACTGTAATGGAAAGTGCAAAGTGGTGGGAGTGCTCAGTCCTGTGTTGACTCAGAACCTATCCAAGTCTTATTCCATGGACATATGGTGAGGCCATTGATGGGGGATGATGCAGCTTCAGCTTGTTCAGCAGTGAAGTGATGGAGTGTCATGGAGACACTTGTCTTGAGCATATCCCTGACCGATGCTTGGTCATGACTGATGATGCTGCGGAGGCTGATGCATTGCATCATCTATTCCTTCTGCCAATTGTGTCAATATAATTGCCTGTTATAATGGTTTAGATTGAAGAAAAGTGGTGTCGAAGGAGCTTTATCAAAACATTGATATTATGAACATAATTTATACATTCATGTCACCAAAGTCATTGAAGGATGGAAATGTTCAAATGTAAAACCTGGATTAGCTCACAATTAAATATTACTGATAACTTTATCATGATCTGTAGTCAGTATGATGATACTGGCATCTATAAATGACTCATCAGAATGATTAAAGTTTATATCATTCCATGATAATGTATTTGAGTGCCTTTTAAAATATGATTGGTATAATTATGCAACGTGCATGTGTGATCTTAGTTGTGCCAACACTGCATGGTGACACAGCCATTCTTCGGTCTAACTTCCTCCAAGCCGCTATAGAGTGAGGAGGATGTTCTTCTAATTCATTCAATTCCATCACCACAACAAATTTGAACAAAAATGTCAAAAAGTAAAAAAAGTTGTGCCCATGGAAAGGGTAGGACAGTGCATGATATGTGGGCGATAATATGGGTGATATGTTATGGGTGATATGTGGAGGAATTAATGTAGTTGCAATGTTACTTTTTCCACATAGCTCCTATTTTACAAGGCTGGATTCATACATGGCATAGCCCAGTGAGGAGCTGCATGGCATAGAGCACTTTTTTGTCCTACCCTTCAACTCGAATATTCCTCCCATACTCATCATGTCATCATATAATCACTTCTGGGATGATGCTACATTATGTGCTTTATGTACATTGACATACTCTGACATATGTGCACTTTTAAATCTTGTAGATGGTGCATGTTGTAGACAGAGATATAACAGCTTTATGGGGAATACATGACATGCATTGGATTCAGTACATCTCCCCATATGACACATCAGGATGTATGGAACTGAACTGAGTGAATGTATATGTTTACATGCATAAATTACATCAGAATTTGGGACTCTTTAGAGATGGGTAGATCTGTCTTCATGTCCTATATTTATGCATCAATTGGACAAGATTTGTCAGGTTGGTTTGGCTCCAGAGCAGAACAAAGCTTGCACCCAATTCTACAGTCTCCACTTACAGCAGGGATTTGCTTTTTGAACTTGGGACATCAGTTGCACTATAACACACCAGGTGTAGGCGATTGAGGCATTGCACTACAGTGTGTGTAAGCTTTTACCATAGGTCACATTAGAACGTGTACTGCAGGTCTTCAAAGGAAAACAAAAAACGAGAAAAACTTTCTCTATATACAAAAGGGAGAAAGGAAAAACCTGATAAAGCCTGGGGCCAAGACAAAATACCAGCAGTTGATGTGATGCTTTCTCCATGCATTGTGAGAGCTAAAACTCTGCTTACAATTGCTGGGATACCTGTCTAGGCAAACTGCATATCAAACGTGATATTTATCTCTTTGTTCAACACAAGATGCTCTGGCTCAGCCCTGCCTCAGCAGCCCCTCTGTCTTGTTCAGCTCCTATTTACTTGTTGCCCATAGCTATGCTGTTCCCTGACGCTTGCTGATGCTCCCTGATGCTTGGAACTGGTGCAGGGATGCTCTTACTCAAATGTGTTTATCTATCTGCACAAATGTGTTTATCTAAATCGTGCTAATGTGTTTATCAGCCCCTGCTCCTTAGTGGACATGCTTCTCGTGATTTCAGCATTCGTTCACATGATCTCCAGTGATTCTCCACCAATTCCATTTCTGCTAACTCCTAGAGCAAGCATCCAGCCTGTAGCACTGCCAAATTTACTTTGTGATTGAGGGAAGCCTTTCTGATGTTCTTACTTCTTGATACTTACCATAACTATCTGACTTATTAGTAACACTGGTATTGTTGTCAGTTGTCACGCATGGGTAATGGTTGTACAGTCGTATTATGAGGTTCTTCTCACTCACTATGGCTGTTTATTTTGAAAGAAGAAAATAGAAATGGCTACTTTGCTTGCCATCATAGCAACTGATTAATCTTGTAATGTTGGTCCCTCAGAGTAATTCCAGAGTATATTTTATGAGAAATGTATGAATTTGATATCTCTGTGACTATTGCAGTGGGTGTGGCAAACATAATCTCTGACCTTGCTGGAACTGCAGCTTAGCAAGTGGAAAATGAAGGGATGTGCCATTTCACTAATCTTACGACTAAATCACAAAGTTACTGATATGGACATGACTTTAGAAGTCAGCCTGGATTTCTATCCACTTGATGCTACTGGAAGTGTTGTGATATTTCCATTCAGGTCATGTTTGGAGATCTATAGAGTATAGGCCTATGGATGCAGGAAGTCTCGTTTGAGAATGTTTTTTCACTGCAGGCATCGTGGAAGTCATGAAGCATTGGTGTCGAAGTACGATTTTACTAAAATCAATATTGTTACTTAGTTTCAATAATGATTTTTGAAATGTGCCCCAGAAAACGAATACGTCATCATTGTCGTGTTATCTGCAATTATACTAAGCAGAATCAGCCAATTGTCAGATCAGTGATGATTTAAGATGCAAAGCACTTGCGAATGAAATTAAAGAAGTGATTATAATTGAATGTTTTATTGGTTGATCCAGGGTTTCTCATTCTGCTATGGTTTATTAAGTGTTTCTGGTGCTAGTTGGGAGGTGCAGTTCCCTCTGACTTCCTGACAGTTTGATAGCTGGTGTAACTTACACTAGAAATAACTCTGGGGGACTTGTTGAAATAAGTTAGTGAGGATCCAAACTTGATCCTCATAATCACCTACCCCCGCTGGTTGGAGTATGGAAAGTCAGCAGACCAGATGATAACATTAATATTTTCACAGCAGCACGTGGGCCCAAGTGAGAACACTTCTTAGACAGGTGCACTGATGATGGCACTGTAATCTTGGACGGGTCCTTGGATTGCCAGTGAAATATGGTCGTCTGCAAGAATCAATTCTATCAATTTTACATTGTGATGTTTTATTGCAAAATGGGTAAAAACAGGTTGTCTGGATGAACTGTGTGGTTTATGAGATATTCGTAATGGAACACAATGTTCTGACCTGTGAGTCATTCAGTTGTATGGATATATGTTTGTTATAGAAACATATTTGGAATAGAAGATATGATGATGTCATTGAATGACGTCATCAGAATTGCCAAAGAAAATGGCATTGTCTTATTGATTAGTGTAAAGTGGAATTGTCTGTTATCCAATGTAAGTGTTCGCTAAATTCCTGTTGAAAATGACTTGGGTTTGCTATAACGTCATCATAATTTGACGCTATTATATGAAACAATGCAGTGATGCAATGATGGTTACAGTGACTCTTTCGTGAGTAATTCAGCACTTGGTCAAAATTTGATGGATTACTCTTTCGTGCAGCCAGTTTGCTCATGCTTTAAAGTTTTCTGATCTTGATGATGGTGACATCATATATTGGTGACATCACCAGTGATGACTGTAGATGACTGTTACTTGTGATGTCATGGATAGATAGATAGATAGATAGATAGATAGATAATTATCATGTTGAGTGGTTTTAATTTATATCGCCAATGACATGGCTGAAGATAATGGACTTGCTTCTTCTGAGAAGAAATCAATTTATTATTCAGGGTTGACACCGATCTGTGAGGATATGTAAAAGATGCTTTTCAGCGTGGCTGTTGTCTGGCCAAACTGGGGTGTAAGCTGGGGCCACACACAGTGTTCTTGGCCCTCTGGTAGCAATTGGGTTAACTAGAGCACCCCTCGAGAATTACATGCTCAAGTTTAGGTCCACAACTTGTGTGCCTTTTTCCAGTTCTTCTTTAATAATGCACAACTCACATTGCACAGAAGTGCTCATCATTTGCTGTTGGTCAGCTGTTGCTTTTAGTTGCTGTCAGTGACCTTTCTCAGGCTTCTGTAGTCTTTTCAATTTGTATTTTGACTTTTCTATGACTTTTTGGGGTTTAAAATATGCATCAGCCATTATAAGTGACAAGGACTTACTTATGATTGATTGATTGATTGATTGATTGATTTTATGAGGGCTGCACTATCCTCTATGTATCTATGTATCTATCTATCTATCTAATCTATCTATCTATCTATCTATCTATCTATCTATCTATCTGTCTATCCTTAGGGAATAATAATTATTTATCTATCTACTTGGAATACCAAATTACTCAATGTGATTGACATGGGGGTCACCAGGTGCGCCTGATGCTGTTACCTGGGCAACTGCAGGACCCTGTTCATTGTCATGGCAACGGCGTCCAACAGGGATCCAGCTGACCTCACTGACCTGGAAGGGAAAGTCTTGAGACAAATGAATGAAATGTGCTACAATTCAGTTGATGGAGCTCTTTAATTTATGCATGTAGTGGGTAAAATAAACGGTCTGAGAGGTCTGTTTTGTTACCTTTAAGAGTTTTATGAATATAAGTACAATCTGTATTTGAACACTGCCCTTCAGTTGATGTAGAGTCGTGCTGCAGCAATTTTATCACAGCCTTGGAAGTGTAGCAGCCAGATATGTTCGGGTCCACCATTTGAGCAGAGCTTTGGGTTGGGTCCATGTACATAGCTTGACCAGTGAGCAAATGTCACGACCGTCCAACTGGAAGTGACCATCAGATGACCTCAGCAAACACTCCATGATTGCTGACCACTTGCTAATGCTCAGGGCAGACTTAAAGCCAACAAGACAGTCAACAAAGACTTTGTAGACCAAATATATTTGGAATATCAATCGTGTTTAGTTGTTTGTTTTCCAAATACAGTCTGTGGTCCAAAGAGTGTGCACTGCACAGTGGACAGCCAAGGGGAAGGGAATGTTCAATTACTCTACCAGGCAGATGGCTCTGTATAATCGTTCTGTGTGTATGTTTTCAAAGGCACTTTAATGAAAATCTTTTTTTTTTAATCTGAATTGTTCTGCTATTGGTATTCAATGTACCTCACATATTAAGTTTATGAAAAGACTGTTTTACTTGCATGTATTTGCATTGTGCAATGGTTCACTGCAATCATTACAAATGCAGTTCTGTCTCAGTTTGTGTTGACCACAGAAGTTTATGTTATTACTCTTTGACAGTGTGTTGTCCAGTGAGTTTGTGGACCTATTGCATAAAAAAACCGAAATAAGAAATAATTTGGAAAGATAGAGAGAACAAACTGAAATTTGGGTGTAATCTATCTAGATGTTGCTGTTACCGAAACTCTGCTCAGAACTGAATGGACATGTCAAAACTGCTCAGAACTGCTATGTTCAGAACTATCCCGTTCTGAGTGCCAAACTGAAATTTGGGTGTAATCTGTCTAGATGTTGCTATTACTGAAACTCTGCTCAGAACTGAAATGGCAGGTAGGTCAAACTGCTCAGAACTGCTATGTTCAGAACTATCCTGTTCTGAGTGCCAAACTGAAATTTGGATGTAATCTGTCTAGATGTTGCTATTACTGAAACTCTGCTCAGAACTGAAATGGCAGGTAGGTCAAACTGCTCAGAACTGCTATGTTCAGAACTATCCTGTTCTGAGTGCCAAACTGAAATTTGGGTGTAATCTGTCTAGATGTTGCTATTACTGAAACTCTGCTCAGAACTGAAATGGCAGGTAGGTCAAACTGCTCAGAACTGCTATGTTCAGAACTATCCTGTTCTGAGTGCCAAACTGAAATTTGGGTGTAATCTGTCTAGATGTTGCTATTACTGAAACTCTGCTCAGAACTGAAATGGCAGGTAGGTCAAACTGCTCAGAACTGCTATGTTCAGAACTATCCTGTTCTGAGTGCCAAACTGAAATTTGGGTGTAATCTGTCTAGATGTTGCTATTACTGAAACTCTGCTCAGAACTGAAATGGCAGGTAGGTCAAACTGCTCAGAACTGCTATGTTCAGAACTATCCTGTTCTGAGTGCCAAACTGAAATTTGGGTGTAATCTATCTAGATGTTGCTGTTACCGAAACTCTGCTCAGAACTGAATGGACATGTCAAAACTGCTCAGAACTGCTATGTTCAGAACTATCCCGTTCTGAGTGCCATGTTAATCAGTGTCCAACAAGCTGGGTTGGTGTAGTGTGTATATTATCCGCTGGCTGTCGCTTTGATATGGTGACCTCTGGGTGACCCCAGGTCAAGGTCATGACCTCAACATATCTCAGCCAATCAGAAAGCTTCTTAGGGAGGTCTTATCTTCAGAACTTTTCCGTTTAATGCTAGCAACAGTTGAAAGCACAGAGATTCAAGGAGTTCTAGAAATAAACACTGCCATTTGAGCTCTTAATCAAATTGAACTCCTGCATGCATAGACCTTAGCAATCCTGTATTCTTGGACTTTAAAGGTCAATAGGAAGGGACACTAACCGCCTGAAATTGATAAAAACACCAAAATATATGGATGTTTATATTATATTCACTTACAACACCTTCATAAATGCTCCTTTTTGTGACCAGTCTCCCCATCATCCATCTACTAAGTACTTCACACCTCAGCTCATCTTTCCAAAGTTTCCATCTCTGTGTTATTTAAAATGTTTCTGATACAATTCAATTGATCGTGTGTCTGTGGTCCTGTGGATGACTTCTTGATTTTCAATATCATTTTCCTTTTACTTGCAGATCTGAGGAAAAGGTTCGAGAGAGAGCCCATCACTACAGCAGTGGAGATTGAGACAGCAGTGCAACTCCAATGCCTGCCGCCAGAGGGCCTTCCTTCCCCCCAGGTGAGTCAGTGATTAATGTTTTTAAAATGGTAAATTGCAGGTTTATGCTAAAAAGCCGATAACAAATGAAAGTGTGTTTGTTTAGCTAAAAACCAGGGAGGACAGGATAGGTGGAAATCGATAGGTGAGGCAGTGAGATAGGGAGAGGGAGAAAAACAGTTCATTGTTGTGGCTGACAGACCTTGTAATCTGGTTTGTAGAGTCAGCAAAAAGATAAAGGACAGTTCAATGTGAAAAATGTGCCATGGAACTCTTCTTATAAATAGGATTATTATCAACTCGGATTGAATGGAAGAGGATGGCATGATAAAAATTGGACCAGATTTCTCTGTTACAAATTGTCTGAATGCAGCACATTTGGCCTTCCAGGAATTAAAATGCTTGATACTTTTGCTCACCTGTGTGTTTAACTTTCTGTACCTTTTAGGCTCTATTTTGCCTCGTGCATATAGGAGAGGTGTCTTAGATTTTCAATTGATGTTTTTAAGTTCAGGTCATTGATAGGCCATTGAGAGTTTGACTAGTGAAACTTTTTTCTCATTTAACCATCACCTAATATTTACAAATCTGTAATTCTTAATGAACTTGGCCTAAGTCCACAGGGAGACAGGGACATGTGTTATTCACTGGCTAACTATGTTGTCTCTCTTTTATTGATGGCTTTGTGAACATCGACTTTTCCCTTTCACTGCTGGGTGGGCAAACTCTGAAAAAAATACGAACAAACATAGGTGAATAGTGAAATAGCCTTGCCACTGCCTAACTACCTTCATTTGCAGTTTTCCTATTCCCAGACATAGCTGTGTATCGACTTATTGGCAGAGGTGACACTATAAACAGCTAGCCCTGAAAACATGATGCAAAACATAGGCACGTCTCTTGTCTTCCAAATAACAATTGGGAGTCCAACAATTGATCACGTGACCTGATGGAATAATAATGCAGCCAATTAGGAACGAGATGGAATCATCTTAGCTAACAACCACTGGAGCCACTATTTCCATTTATGTAACACAATTAGGCAGGGCAATATTTTATGACTACTGTATCATGAATATTGCTACAGGAGCCAATTACATTAGTTCCACAGATCTATAAGAATGTAAGATACCATGATGTAATGAAGCAATCATGGCACACTGACTGATATATCGACTGGTCTATTAGTCATTTGTGGATATCGATGAGAATCATTAGATATTGCAAGAGAAGGGTTCTTGATTAGTGTCACCAAGCCTCCTCTTGCTGGGCACTGCAGAAAATTGGGATAGACCTGTACATCACTGACCATGTCTTATGCCATGCAGTTTCTCATTCCTACTTGTTGTCTGCAGTTGTAAATATGTATAAAATCATACTTTGAAGTGATTAATATTTGTCGTATTGGGATAAAATGCATTATGTGTGTGTAAAGCAGTCCTATGCTTAGAGGTTTACATACATTTCTGTCACATGAACTATCTATCAATTGGCCTGATTCCCTCTATGACTCCAAGAACATTGTCAGGAGTCGTGAGTCACACAGTTTCTTTGACAGACATGTGCAATGAGGCACCCACTTGATATAGATCATGCATGGGCCTGTCTTATAAATGCACAAATTCTCAAATGCAGATGAGCCAGGAGCCTTGTAGGAGCTGTGTCCCAATTATGCAGCCTGCGGGGACATGCAAGGGGCGTGCATGCTATTTGTTTACTTTTCCTGAATAGAAATGAACTATCGAACAACAAGAATCAATAGAAGCAATGCTAAGCATCTCCCTCCTTTTCTCTCCATGTTTATCTCCTTTTAGATCTAGCTAGAGGATCGTTTTATTGTTTTGCTGTTATTCTCTGGTGTTTTACCTGCATGAATCGTATAAATGGAATCTTTATTTCCCAATTTCATGATCTAAGCTCGATCTGCACTCTAAAATTGTCTTAAAATAAACTGTTGTTATGTTGAGATTGAGATGCTGCATGTGTGGTTACTGGTTAGTGTGTCCTCTCCCTTTTGGTAGATCTTTGAGCTTTCTTGATCAACACCATCAGCCGATTATCGACTGGTCTCAAACCGATTATCGATCATTTATCGTCCGATTATCAACCAAAAACTGCTAATGTTGGAAAATTACCTTCTGAGTAATTAATACATCTTCTGATTTTATTACCGATTTAATATCGACGGATTTGAAAAAAGAAGAAGAAACTAATTGATCCATCTTGTTATAGAAATAGTTGCCTTTTGACAAAGTATCACCTGTGTTCAGGACATGTTGTCAAAAACCTGGCTTTGTTTATTTTTCCAAAAAATGGCTGAAGTGAATGTACCACTGCATGGATTGTATTAGCAATTTGTCGATTATGAATTTGGATGTTTAAGTAATCGATGCATGATTCAATTTTAAGTTTTATATATTGATGAATGAAGATGTCTATCAGTTGTAATTGTGTAAAAGCTTATAATGGATTGAAGCCTTCACTTGTTGTGCCTCCAATGTTATAATTAGAAGAATATGGTATGAATGTCTCTGTTGTATACTTCAGAAATAGCTGGATACATTTTGAAATCAAATTATCAGTTTGAAAATCAGTGAATCAATTGTTGTTAGAAGCAGCATAACAACAGTTGGTCGTAATGTGCACCACATTGAGAGCATCTAAAGCACAACAAAGTGAATACACCTGGAAGCTAGGTGGATAAAAAAATAATAGCCAAAGGTCATTGAGTATCAAGGGAGGGACATTCCTGGAGTCTGTAACAATTTGGGATATCCGGAGGGGGGGGGGCTGGGAGGGGATTCCCCCTGGACATTGTCACCTGCTGTGGTCAGGTGGGCAACAGAAACTGTTGTCATCTGTGGGCTGTGGACAGTCATCTTGCTTGAATGCCTACTTTTGGTTAGCCATTGGTTATGTTTTGGATGCTTTGGATAGGTTAGGGTACTAGGTATACAGATAGATAGATAGATAGATAGATAGATAGATAGATAGATAGATAGATAGATAGATAGATAGATAGATAGATAGATAGATAGATAGATAGATAGATAGATAGATAGATAGATAGATAGATAGATAGATAGATAGATAGATAGATGGATAGATAGATAGATAGATAGATAGATGCTTTTGAAGTTTCCAC
Source organism: Platynereis dumerilii (assembly GCA_026936325.1). Classification (NCBI taxonomy): domain Eukaryota; kingdom Metazoa; phylum Annelida; class Polychaeta; order Phyllodocida; family Nereididae; genus Platynereis; species Platynereis dumerilii. The sequence goes on from JAPTHN010000002.1 coordinate 92,754,307, forward strand.
AAGTATGAAAATGAACATGAAAGAACATTGCCAGGAATTGTTCTAACCAAGCTATATATTTTAAGCACTGCTATTTTGCTCTTATACCAATCCAGTCATTGGCTGGTCATCACTGTGCAGTTGCCAGGTGAATGACCTTTGCTCCTGCAACTGCCCACTGCTGACCAGTGCTGACCAGGAGTGACCAGGCTGACCAGGTGCTATTGAGAGCTGACACAGAGGGGACAGTTTCTGATTTTGACAAATTGCAGTTTTTGCCAGTGGTGCCCAGTGCTGTGTGCCAGTGCTGTGACACTCAGGTCTGTGTCTGGACTTGGGTTGACTCCTATTAATTACATTGGCAGACCTCATAGTTTTTGTCAAATGCCATATATAGCATATACCTATGTTAGTATAGAATTTTGCTATGTATTTATCTAGCTAATGGCACAGTGAGTTACAGTGCTTACATTAGTAATAGATTCTGACTGTGGAAAAACAGAACATGAATAGCCGAAACAACTGATTTGGTTTTGTGATAAAGTAGGAGACTTGCTTCGGGTCGTCTTTGAATAATGCTCCACTATGTTACATTATGCATTCTTGCTATTCACAATTTCACGATGAAAAGACTAATTGCACTGCAGTAATCTTAGATATTTTTATACTACTCAAATATATAGAGAAGTATGAAATAATATTATGGCAGTATCCCATCAAATATTTTAAAGCATTATACCTACATATTACCTGTGCCTATATATCATACTTCAAAGCTTAAGCACTAATAAGTAGTGTCAAATTCACCTGCAATCATGATGTACTTTGTGATCTAATGCCTTGTAATAGTGCAGTAATAGTGTTGTGTAAGTCCTGTAATATCGCCCATTTACACCTGTAGTTCGCAAAAGCCCTTGAAAACTGTTATAATTGATTGACAAGAAAAACCACTTCAAAGACCTGTAAATTGTGTTAATGCAGGTGTATTATGTAAACAGCTATGAATACAATATGTAGTCCAGTCCATTCAATGTGGATATATATCTATTCATGTATTTCTTCATGGTGCTTAGCCCTCTTGGCATGGTTGACTGGAACTCACACCAGCTAATTGACACCCTAGGTTGTATGGGGCTTATGGGTTGCTTGGAAAGCCCTCAAGAGGACCTTTTAGTGAAGACACAAAAGAAAAAGGGCATTTGAGAGCTCTTGTCGACTGAAAAGAACCACAAAAGGTCCTCAAACGGGGCACAAGGGCCCTTATCACTTCCAGGGCAAGTTGTGTATAAATGGCACATATACACCTCGGCAGGTAAATCTCCACCATTGGCTCTCAAGTAGGCCCATCCTGTTGTACAAAGAAGATTTAAAGGACATACTCATATATTCTTAAGTGTTTCTTATTTTCAAGTGCTGGTTATATACACATTGTTGGTTGGTGTATAGACATTTTAAAGAAATTCGTAAATTTATGAAGTTTGGTCTAGCGTTTATTTGCTTTGTCAATCATCTCCATGACTACAAAGAGATTGAGAAAACTTTCTTGAGCATACCATATTATTGGCAAAAAGGATGTGCCTTTCAAGGTACAAATGTAGAAAAATTATTTTCATGGTGTACACTAAGTCAAGCCCAAAACCACTAATATTGCTCTTTTCTAGATAATGTATGTAAGTAAGGAATAAAATAAAACCAACAAGAGATTGCTAAAATCATTATTTTTTGAAGATCAAAAGGATCTCTGTTCCGCTCCATAATTTAAGGCTCGGTGAACAACGCGACATCATATCTTGCGTCTTCAAAGATGCCGCCGTGCTACACATAACGCCATGCGCATATTTTTTAACGTAATAATCCAATTTGTCTTAGAAGATGTCCTTACTGGATCTGACGTGTGTAGTAAAATTAAGCCAATTTGATAACAATTTAAGGAATTACAAAATAATTTAAAATAGAGTAAATTGAATAAATTGTAATATTTCTTATCTTAGAATAAATATTGTAGGCCTAATGTCCTTGAAACTTCTCTGAAAACCAAATACATTAAACCTCCAAATGTAGAGCAAGGTGATGACAACTGGCATGCATACTTAGGCGTGGCTCATTATATAGTTTTAAGGAATTAATGAGGAAGGACTTGGATGGTATATTCCAAAACACATGCTGACAGTGCATGTTTAGGAGTAAATGCCATTAAATTGAGTAACGCCCTCATTTAATTGCTTACAGGTCAGCTTCCTATGATCTATGTCTGAAAGCCTTGCCAAACCTTCAAGGATAAAGTGGCAGGTTTTATGATGGTCTGATATTTTCTCATCATTAGTTATACTATAAACCCAGCAAGTGTCTCTGGTATTGCACTGCGGATGAGAGAGAAATATTGCAGATTATAAGGTAGAACACTTTAAAATTTGAAATTTCGAGTCAGTTGTCATAACTTGAAACAACAAGCCATGTCAGCTTAAAATAATTGTGCAATCATCTCAATCAAAGTCACATTTTACTGTGGAGTTTGTCACAACAGTTAGATAGCATTTTACGTTCAAGATGTGTCTGTCCTCAGTTGTTGAGCAGTAACAACAAACAACGTAAATGGCCAAAGTGTACTGGAAAGCATACCATCCAGCATTGAGGTTTTCCAGGTAATTTCATAAACCACTAGACCCACTTCACTGGCACTACAACTATCTCGGTTGTGATTCTGCCAATTTTACAGTCAATGAAACAGATGTACCTGCCCATTCACCTCATCTGTTATTCGAGGATTTAACGACTATCCTTGCATTTCATTATGTTGTAAGCGATGTCAACAGACTGAGCTTGGACTGGCTTCACATAATCAATAACTAATAGGTAGTTAGGCACCTGAACCTGTCATTACCAGAGTTTCTTTTCCTATCAATATCTACCACAGTGACTGATGATCTATAGTTATGTTGCAAACTGGAAGTTCACTGATAATAAGCAGGTAGATACAGTTGTGTGGGTTTACAGAGGCATTTGATTACTGTGTTGCTGATGTGACAAGGGTGCAGGTGAAAAGATGGACAGAAAGATGGAAATATGTGTAAGATAGGTAAATGAATGGATAGATAGATAGATAGATAGATAGATAGATAGATAGATAGATAGATAGATAGATAGATAGATAGATAGATAGATAGATAGATAGATAGATAGATAGATAATAAAATAACAATATCACGATGCACCACCAAACTCATTATGGCCAATAGCCAATTTAAGACAACTGTAAGCCCTTGCAGATTATAAACTGAACATGTATTGTACATTTTTCGTCTATTTTGACTACCACAACAGTACATGTGACTGCCATCAATCTTGCTTTGTGATTGTGAATTGTGATTCAGTATGAAATCCACCTGACACAGCATGTGACACTTGCATATTAGTTAACACTCATGTCGGGGGCTTTTTGTGGCCATGTGCTTGCTGTAATCTGGGTGTAATAAATGGAATTTAAGTGTACGAGTTGCTGAGCACTGCTGTGGGAGACTGTAAACTAGACCCTGACACTTAACAAGTGTGCTATTAGTTGTACTCATGGTTAGACATAAGAGCACAGATGTAAGAGGAGCTGGCTTTGGAGAGAAAGAGGGGGAGAGAAAAAGATAAAGGGGGAAGGGGGGAGTAGGAGGGTGAAGTTTCATAACATGAGTCTCAGTCGACTGGCTGCAGCTAGATCTTCATCTCCTAATAGTAAACCTCTCAGTGGGGGTCTAGATATCTACCTGATAGCGGCACCATCACATCCACTTTGAACGCAATGTTGAGTTGAGAAGTTTATGGAGGGCTAAAAGGTGCATCAGCCAGAAATCATGAACAGTAGAAACCATGAACAGCAACCAACCACGGGACGAATCTGAATATGTACAGTCTGCCTTTCTTTGTACGATAAATATTGTCAATACAAAATGTTGCTAAGATTTGAGGTGATTTTGTAAGTTCTCAGGCTTGCATATTGTTGATGTGTTTGCCTACTGATGGTAGTGGAAATTCTAGAATTGTATTCAGTGACGGATGGTAGTGTTTCTACCTGATCTCAACCATCTTTTGAAAGGGACTTTACTGGAAATGTAGTAGCTGTTTATATAATTCAAATGCATTTGATCACCAAAAATGTTCTTAGTCAATGAGAAGTAACAAAGCACCATAAAGAGAGCCATGCTACAGGCCTTGCATAGGCATTTTTCACAAGGCCACCATCAGAAGAAATGTACCAATAGAAATCCAACAAAAACATCCCAAACTACAAAAACTCTTTACTTTTTAAAACATCGCCTTTGCCCTGGGGTGACAATGTCACCATAATACCCCTACAAAGTGGCCACAATGTCACTGCAATAACCCCCAATAACCCCCTGTGAGGCTGTGACTTGCTAACCTGCCTCAGTATAACTGCCACACTGATTGGCATGGTTTACCTGCATGCTAGTCATTGTAAGTGACTGCAGCTTGACTACATTGTAGCTGCACGAGACTTAGCAAAAGGCACAAGATACTTCTAACCAGTGACTGGCTAAGATTCAGTAAGAGGGGTAGGTGAACTCACCCTGTGGCAGTGTGTCCCTCCACCCCCTGGCTCTAAAGGTGCACACCTGCAAGACTAAGAGATAAGAGGGTATTTATTGTGTTATCAGTTTCCTGCCTGGTGAGCAGGGAGAAATGGGAGGGTGCCATGACACTGGGCTAAATTGCTCGTGTAGAATTTGCAAAGAGGGTAAAAAGCCAATGCACAAAATTCGTGTCCATATAGTAAGCCTTTGTGTGTTTACACTGGTGCATATTGCTGTAATTTCTGCAGTATATGAGCCTCGAATATTACTTCATTGTATGGTTCATTTGTTTGTGATCTCAACGACATGTTAAATAATTCACACATTTTTCAATCAGTTCGAACATAGCTGCAACACCCAGTTCGAGCAGCTTTCTGTAAAGTCACACTTGATATTCACATCAGCCTGGAACTGTCAAATGTCCTGAAATAGGTTGTCTTGCCTTGTAATCTCACCATTAAATCTACCTCTGTTTTGGCTCATCACACCAAAACTTACTTCTTGAAGTGTGCATTTTACAACCAAACTTTCTACAGTGGTCAATCTGAGAAGGGGCCAGGTAGCAAAGTTGCCCATAGCTTGTGGCGAGAGTGCTATTATAATGCCAGATACAGTGATAAGTGCAGCGGGCAAAAACTTTTCTAAGGAATTTCAAAAGGTGGTGTTATCTGATAAGAGCCACCACTGGGGCATAACTGGTACTGTCCTCAGATAGTTTTCTTATTTTCTTATATTATTAAGTCTATAGAGGTCTAGTATATGGCTGTGATCTTAGTTTATACCCAGAGATAGACAGATAATGCTTATTAATGTAGTAACCATGCAAGCTTGGACTGACTCAGAAGTATGGGCCTCTGCAGACAAAATGGAAAATGTAATATTTTTTGAAGTTCTAGCATATTCCTTTACCTAGTTGGTGAGGATGGTTACCATTCAATTGATCAGTTATTTTCGATATCCATATTAGATGCTATATTGAAAGTTATTTGATAAAGTGTGTCTTGGTTTTGTATTACTCAGTCCAAGACATCCCCAGATATTCGGTTAATTCCTTCAAATTGACGTAACCTGAGTCCCATCCCAGGTGTCCATGCTAAGTATCAACACTAAGCTCTTGAAAAAAAAGTCCCCCATACAATTCCGAGTTCATAAAATGTCTTTTAGTGCCCCCTCAGACAAAGTCCATAGACAGAGTATTACACTGAACGTGAGCGTTCCTCCCATAGTGTGTGGTTCACTGTGGCTGCTATTAGCTGGTGGTGTATGTGGCCACCCATGCATGGAAAGCCCAAGGAAAGCAAAACAAATATTTGAACAGGATGAAAGTGTTAGGAGGTGTCTATTAAACGGGTAAAGAGCCCTCCTGGGGTGACACGGTCGGCTTTTAACCCCATGCACACAGTTTAGTTACAGAAGAACAAACATGGGGCAATATCACTGCCAATATTTATGAAATTCTCAAAGAGATCCTCAGCGAAATGAGTGATAGTGTGTGACATCTCACACTATGAAGCTTTGCAAAAAGTGTAGTTCAACCATAGTGACAAATAATGTGTGTTTTTATTAAGAGTTTTGGAAAGTCAAACTTCAAAAACTGATAATTTCTAAAAGTGAAGAAATCAGAAAATGTAGAAGATATTGCCATGGATACTGAAATTCTAGTGTACAATCATGGAGTCACAGCCTTACCATATCTTCATGATGTCTGTCTGTGACTGCATGGTCAAAACAGATTCACACAGCTAGCATCTGAATAAAAGTGAATATTGAATACTTTCCAATACTAAATTCTCTGAATCTTACTCACCATTTTTGGGATGGTACAAAAGCCATTGCTCTTCCAATTAGATCTGCCTCTGCCCTCCAGATCAGTTTTGTGGATTAGGCAAGTCCCATCCATCTCTCCTCTAGCTTGTTTTCTCATTTTGGGATTACTCTTGCTCGCATTTTTGCTCAGATTTGTTTCTTTGCAGTAAGTCTGGCTTAAATGCATCTCTCCATCCATTTTGATTAAGGATCATTAGTGGTTCTCCCTTGCAATCTCTTGTTTTATAAAGACTCTAAAAAGAACTGGTATTTCAATTAGGAAGCAAACTTACTTCAGCGAATGGATATCTAAATAGTTCCACTGGATGCATGGTAGTCTATACTAGATCTGTGTCTGCAACAACTTTATAGGTTAATTTTTTTGGGCAGAACTGTGAGAGCTGACAGGGAATGTCCACCATTTAGTTTCAGTTTAGTCTTTTGTTGTGGTATTTTTAAATGGCTAATCACAACACTCTGCAATATATCAGGACATTCTATTTTAGTAGGTATGGTTGATTTTGGCACTGTAACAACATAATCTTTGTGCAAACTCTGCATTCCAAAAGGAGTTTGTCTTTGTTTGCCAATGAAACAGGCAGCATTGGGCACTTACCTGTTGATTGGCTTGGACTGATGGTTGGCTCTGAATCTCAAATATTTGTGCTGTTGGAGTATGCTGTTCCGCTTAGTTAATTGCATATCACTTTGGCTCAAATTGAAACTGGGAAAGGAAAATGAGAGATTGAAACAGAAATTCGAACTGTTTTGTTAAGGAATTGTTGGATGTTGTATTTATGTTGCAATTGGGAAACCTGTAGATCAAATAAATAGTGTCACTTTTTGGTAGTACACAATCTTTCCATGTCCTATTCCTTCATAGGCAATATAATTTGCTGACTGCATGCAGTTACTTCATCTTTTCTAATGACATCTGAATCTAATCCTTTGTCTCCTTCTCCCCAGGTCTTCTGGCTGAAAGATGGGGAAGCCATCGATGTGCGCAAAGAAGTGAACTTCATCATCTCCAGCGAAGGCAACTTGATCATCAACCAAGCCAGGCTGGCTGACATGGGCAACTATACTTGTGGGGCTGTCAATGAAGCCAGCAAGAGGTTCAGCGAATCTGCCATGTTGACTGTTTATGGTGAGTACAACAATCATTTCAAATATCTCTGTAATCATACTTTATTTTGTTTTATGTGTATATATTAATTTTGATTGTAGTGCTTTCGATGCAGTTGATGAGAAGGTGCAGTGATATTTCCCGAGCCAGTTTTCCTTATAGGCATTGGCTGTAAATATTACAACATTATTTTGGAATTAGAATTAGAGTTAGTTTATTTATAGATGCATACAGTGCACACAATCACCTCTTTGGGGGGGGGGACTTTATATTACTTTAGAATCTAGAATAAAATACTGGCAGATGTAATAATGATGAAGTCTGAACTTGGGTCATTCTGAAAAAGTTTCATTACCATCCGCAGTGAAAGTTTTGGGTTGTGTGGTAGTGTCACTTCTACTGTCACTATAGGCATATACCTTTCTCTCTGTCTGAACCCCAGTATAGTCTATAAGTGACCTGATCTGCTGTGACGTCTGAGTCCATGACAGCCCTCTCTGAATCACTGTCACGGTGAGTGTGACCATAGTGTGACTTAGGTTACTTTCTCACGTTTTGGAGAAAGCCGATACAACCCTTGACATGACAATTGGTCTGCCTTAACAATTTCGAGTGACTTCTTAAGATCCACAAAGAAAGTAAAACTGTCAATATGGCGATAATTCCAAGGCAAATTTAGGCAATTTTGCAATAATTTGCAAGGTTTGTCACAAATTTAAGGTGTGTGTGACTTGTGTTATTTAGTTTCCCCCATTGTAGGTTGACAAGTCAAGATGTTTCATTGGCACCTAAAGTACCTTCGAGTACCCTGGTTCTGTGGTTTGACTACATGACTGCGTTGAGGTCACAAGAAAATGCATAAATGCACGGAAGTGAAAATCATGTACCAAAATATTGAAAGTAAGTTAAGTAACATTTTGCATGCTAACATGAATAGTTCAGTCCACACAAGCCAAATATGTGCCTAGCCATAGATGCATACAAATTGCAGATTTGAGGATTTCTCAGACATTTGTCACTTCAAAATGCATTCTGTGGAGTGCTACATTGGTGCAGCTGAGTGTTAAATTTACATACATTTCCATTGACTAGACCCAAAGACCCTTAAATGCTTTGCTAGACCAAATATAGGCCTGTCAGTCTGTAATTCTCATGTAAACTGTCAGGTGGAATATTCTTTGTTATGAATAGAGATTTTCTTCTTGAATATATGTAGTTTGCAGTTATAGTTCTGCAGTTTTAAATCCTTGGTCAAAAGAAAGACTTTGAAAGGGTTTGAAAGCAGTAGCCAAATTTGGTCAGATTACATCCGATTCTGTATGGCATGGGACTGGTGAATGGACTGAATTTATTATGAAGGCATGGAGTCATTATAGTTTTGCCATGACATTTCAAAAGCAATAGTCTAGAAGTGATCTAATCTTACAGACATCTCTTGAAGTTCTGAAGTCCTTAGCACACCTTGATCAGCTGCCAATAGTGGGTGACTTCAATGCCTGGATTCAATACTGGTTGGTGCTTCATCCAGGCAATGCACTGATTCTAACAAGTAACAACCCCCCCCCCCCTTTGAAGATTGTCTTACCTTGTCAAGGGTATGTGGCTTGTTCAGGGGGTTTTAAAGGGGGTTGTCTGTGGTATGATCAGGTTGAGGGTCATTTTGGCAGTCATAGTCACCCTGAGGGCACAACACCTGACCCTCTACCTCTGCCCTCCCCTGTAGATGGCGTGACAGTCGGATTTCACCCCTTTTAATCACCCTTCTTCCGTTGACCGCCCTGAAACAAGGTCTTCCAATGACATCTTTAGGCAAATTGTGGACACAACGAAACAGCTGTGTGGCCTGGCATGCAAAATGCCAATAAAAGAACAAAAAAAAAGACACCCATTCCCAGATTTGAACAAAAACACCACTCTTGCACTGGGTTGGGTTATATCAATTATCTGCACCAAACTATACCACCTACAACCCTTCTAGACAAAGAGAGACAAAAATGATGGAAAAGCCACTTTAAAGCCATATCGAATCTTTTGTCTCCCATCCTTTTGGCAACCAACCCCCATATTCCATCAGGTCTAAAATCAAATCCACTTCAAAAGTGCTGCCAATGCCGGCCAACCAGTAAAATGTCTCACAGCCTTAAAACCTAAAAGCCAATAAAGTGGTCCAGTTACCTGCCTTTGTGTGGAAAAGTCAATAATTGTTGCTTTCGAAGCCAGTTCGACAATGACACAGGTTTGTTGATTGTTATGGTAGCATGACATGGAACCACACAGATTGAATCTTGCTACTCTGATGATAGAGATATTCCAGTTCCAAACATTGAATTGGACTCATAGAACAATAAATATTATCTGAAGGGTTATAAAATGTTTAATTGTCACTGAAAAAACAACATCTTGTCACACAAAAAAGAGCAATAAATATAATTGAGCTGATGTCATGTGCATGTAAAACTGCATTAGTTATTTAATCACTCTTTCCAGTATAGGAAGAGGCGGGGAAAATTGAGCCCTGTCAAAAATTGAGGTATTACACAATGGATGGTAGCACTTGACTCATCCCTGTCTGATTGCTGGGGTTTCATTTAGTCCAAAGAAGCACTTAGTTTACCCCAATTAGCGGAACAGAGCCGGGGGTGTGGCCCACTTGGGATTAGGGTTCTGTAACACGTCACTTAGTGTCACTAATTCTGACAATTACCTTAAATCCAGACTGACCTGCCCTCTATCTTTTAAATATGGGCCAAGAGGGCCCTTGAGACACCTGGCGCTAAATTCAAAGTAAATAGAACAGCAACTGAACCCACAGCCAGTGACCACCTCAGCATAATAATAAGCAAGGGTATTTTGGAAAAGGGAAAACCAAACACACTCTGAATTGCTAATCTCCTTTGTGGCCAATGTAGATACAGCTGAATAGAGGAACACAGAGGGATAGCAGGCTGACAAGCTGGTTTAATAACTTCAAATGGGAGGCCCTGTGTGTCCTGACTGAAATTGAATCCCAAACGAGCCAAGTGATTTACCGGCCCATGAATCCCTTTAAATGTAATATCAGATCAGCAGCACAACCAAAAAATGCTCTGCGTTCTGTTTGCATTGAAATTGAATTAGACTTTAATTTACTGCAACAATTATTGGTTCGTTGTGAATTCTGAGTTTCGTATCTTGTGTGCATGGAGGGCCGCCAGGAAGGCTGATAATTCACAAAACAAGACATGATGGATCACTCAATTAAGCCTTTTATTAATATTCGAGTAAATTGTGTTTGATGAATGCACTCGAAAAATCCCCAGAATTTGGGATATGAGAAAAAAAAAGGATGACGAGATTCCTCAAATGTGCAATTCCAGTCCCGAAATAAGATGATAATTTGGTTGAAATGAGTTTTCTAAACTCAGGATTAGACCGAAATTACCCTCTATGCTACATCATGCTGCATGTAAAACTATAATCAGTCACAATTAATTAGTCCGAAAATTGGTGGGTGTCATCTTTTGAGCCCTGCTAAGGATTGCTTAATTGTTGCGTAATTAGGATTAGCAGACTGGCTCAGGGGTACAGTCTTTGCCCTTTGACCAAGAAATCCAATATTCAATTCCAGCAGATGGTTAAATGGATCTGCTGCAGATTGTCAGATAAGGCAACCTATTCACAAAACTCTTTGCATTTTACCTGCTCAGACAATCTGCATTGTCTCTTCACTGGTAACCTTTATCTCTCAATTCCATTGTACCCAAGACCAGGGGGCTTTGTGAAGCTATAATAGGAAACCTTGATGTCTCCTTGTAGGACGTATGTAGGTTAATAGGTTTATTTTAGGGCTATGCATATTCTTTCTTTTGTAATTTACCATCTACATATGGGCAAAAATTGCATGATAATTGGCATATAGGCCTACAATAAGAAGACATTTTACTCCTAGAGGGACCTTCTCTGCTCCCAAATTAACCATAAACTGGTAGTTTCCATAATGAACATAAAGAATACTCACCATATCTATTTACATTTTACAAAGCCATCCACACAAACGACGGTTGATATTTTTAGTAACTGACTTTTTGCCACAGAAAAAAGAACAGAAGTCAGAGAACAATGGCTGGAGCACCATTGTAGTATCACGTGACTTGGATCTCCATTGTTTCCTGTTGTCATGGATACCCTTAGAATCACGTGACTGTAAAGCAAACGATAGAATGACTTTGACTGGTCAGTTGATAAGGGGATCATGTGGTGGTTGTATTGACTACAGTTAATGTACCAGACGACTGTAATACAATTGCTGGCCTCAGTAGGTTTAGATAAGTCAGCTGAGGGAGTTGTAAGTTTGTTAATACAGACTCAATAAAGACAAGGACAGACTGACGGACAATTGTGCTAATGTATCAGAAGGTCGTCATATCTGATGTCATGTAATTGTCATCCCTTGTGCCTACAATAGCTGATCAACTGACCACTAATTTGAGATGAGAGAAATGGAGAAGCATTTGGTGGTCATCAGGCATGGACTGAGTCAACAGGCTGGTGGGGCCCTGCAGACTGCAGTTAATGTTCCAGTAATGTATCTCAATTTGGAATGGATCTCCTGATAATAAGGATGCCTATTCCAATATAGTCCAATATGACAGGATGCCAGGGACGATGTTTCTTGTGATAATTCTAGAAATGATATAAATTAAATACTGACTACAGTATATTGGATGGGTTTATAGAATGACAAATTGATGTTGGAAACGTCAAATAAATGGAAATTTTAAAAGGAAAAAAACCTAAAACAATATCTTATATTTTCGGAGTCATCAGTCAAGCATTGGCAATGATGTATATGATTGTGTCCATTCCAGCACGAGTCAGTAGTATGGACTCAGAGTCTGATAAGTGACTATACTTCGTCGTGCCTTGATTGGATTTTTAACAGTGGCCAAATCAAGAATCAATGCTTATGACTTCTGCTGTAAGTTGGCTGCAATCTCCCACCTGACGCGACACAGTATATACCAAAGTCTGCATTTCTGCATGCATATATACCTGTTGCCTGATATGAGACTTTACATTGGCCCCTTTGAATATGGTGTGGACATGTTTTGCACTTGTGATCCATAATAAGTATTGTGGGTGATTTGAATGGCCTGAGTAGGAGTAAGCTTCGTAATACCTTTTAATGCAATGCTAACGATTAACTGGGTCCACATGTTATCCTTGGCCATGTAATCCTATTCTGAGTGTGCATTAAAAGGCGTCATAGAAATTCTAATGCAGCCTGAGCCATGCAAATGGGACATTAAGACAGAGGCTGTGATGAGGAGCTCTTGAATGTATTCAGCCCCAATCCCACTGGTTGAATCTAAAGAGAGGCCGAAGCACAGACAGAGCTAAAATATGAGCTCTTCCTTTCAGTATTTGTGGAAGGAGATGGATGTTGTATATAAAGAGATCATAAGTACTTGAAAAGATATACATATTCTGAACATATAAGTCTTGTAGGCCTGTAGAAGAGAATGATTTTTTTTCTATGAGTGCACAATTGCTAATGTGGCTGTTACAATTCGAGAGTGTGAATTATTGTCTTAGAAGATGAAATTGAATAAATTCAAATTAATAAGGTTTCTGTCAAGATGACTAAAAGCGAATGAGCTATTATCATGACGCGATCAAAAAATATAGCGATTACTATCCAATGAAATTAATTCAAATCATGCTAAAACAAATCAGTGTGAAAATTAATGAAGAAAATGAAACAGAATGTGAAAGGTTCTAAAGATCCAGAATGGCTGTGTGACAGTGTGTCTCATGGACTCATGAAAAAAAAGAAAACGTGAAATTTTGTGACAAAAAAATTGTAGAAAAAAGTGAAAAAGTGGAAAGGAAATAAAAGGAAGGGGAAATATGCTAATGAAATGGGGTTGGACGGGGTGAATATGAGAATGAGGGTAACATGCAGAACAAGGGTTATTGGGACATGCTCTTGCATACACACACTAATATTTATGATCAACCAAGACAACTGGTTGGTACATGCTCTCCATGATTGATGAAGGCTTGGTTGTTGAATCTTGTTGAGATTGATTGATGGCTCTTAAGTGGCATCAGGTTGCCCGGCTTGTCCCTGCAGCCCCAGTCAGCTACTGCAGTCTTGTTGGAGGCTTGTTGGACTGATATGGAGATTTGGTCCTGAAGCTGAGGAAGCATGGGGATTTGGGGTGGGGTTAGAGGCAAGAAATGATGCTGTTGACTTTGTAGTGTGGATCCTCTGTGTCTGAGCGAGTCGATGGAAAGGTTGTATGTGGAGATTTTAATGCAACAGAAAGGCAACAATATAAGCAGAATTTCAAGGCTGTCTGGTATTGTTCAAGAAGCTCTGAAGTAACACAGTGGCATTATGCTGCAAGTTATGCATTGCAGTAATGAGGAATATTACTGATAATGCATGGCAGGTAGACATTTGAGAAGAATATACAAAATCTTGATTAAAATGGCCTTTGAACAAGAGAAGTGTCCAAATTCTTGTCCATTGTAATAATTCCATCGTGAGCCACATCTCCTGCAGAGCATGTGTCATTGGATATTGGCCATTTGTCAAGCAAGAGAATTGGATACTGCTCCTCTAAGCACTGGGTATGTCCTTGAATAAATGACTAGTATGTCCTTGAGGAGGTCGTCTCGGGTTGACAATGTATCTGATGCTGCTTGATGCTGATGCAGTTGAATCTACAACAGTGTACAATGCTGTTGATGCTCCTGGTGCTTGATGTATTGTTGTTGATGCACTTTCCATTATGCAGGCACCCAAAAAGCTGATGCCAAAAGCCTGGAGCTGTCTTGCGTATGACACTATAATGATGTTCCTGTTATAATTCCAATGCTTTTTGCATTTATTGGATGTCCAGCTATTGCTGATGGTGCTGATATTGAACGAGTTTGGGTATATCTTCTCTGTTGCTTTTATTGCTACCAGAACTGAAACTTTACTGAAATATATTCTTATTCTATTGATTCTTCCAATGGAAGTCTGAAGCTATTGGATGCTTCTGTTATTCAGACGTTCCTTGTAACTTCTATACTGTCGAGTCTTAGATCCGGAAAAGAAGGAATCTTATGTTGTTGATACTGGTATGCCATGGTCTTGGTGTTCAACTTTGATAGATGATATGCCCATGCAGTTGGATTGAGTTGGTGCTGCTGATGTTAGGATGCTGTGATGCTGAGGAGCACTGCTTCTGATGCTGCTGTTGCATTAGCATCTTGAGTTGCCCTGCCTCTGAAGCCGATGCCTGATGCTGCCGGGGGATGTCAACGACTGAGTGTTGGATCGAGTTACATGGGAACAATGTCCCTGCATCTTAAGACTCCATTGCCAGGCAAAACAGATGGTGATTTGCATTCAGGCTAATCACCTGGGTCCCTCTTAGCTTAATCCTCTATGCCTTTCTCTATGCTGTCATCTCATGCCTCTCTATGCTTTCTCTATGCTCTCTCACTCAGCCCTCTCTATGCTTTCTATGTGTTTTAGAGCTCAGTTTCTTTATGTTTTGATTTTGCTTTCATATGCTTCTCAACTAACTGAAAATGAACATCCATGACTCATTTCTATAAGGTCATGTCTGAGAAAGAGAAAAAGTAATAAAAAGTCAGAATTAATATGAAAAAGCCTTTGATAAGATCTTCTCCTGTCCAGAAATATGAGAAAGACAGATAGGCAATAAACTAATATGGACACAGAGACAAGAGGTTGATATCCAGTGAGGGTTGATATGGATAAATATTACATGAAAATGCAAAGGACTGAAGAAAAACACTCCTCATTTTGTTATATTCTGAAACTTATTATTCAATTCCTCAATTTGCTGCAAACGAGAATTTCTTATTGTTGGGGTTGAATAAATAAAAAAATTAAAAAGTAAACAAAATTATATAAACTTTTTTTTTAATTTCTTAAATAAAGAAGACAATATCAATGTATAACTTGTATACTTCCTTTGTGGTTATCAGTCATCTTCCCAAACATACCATCTGTGATTCCCAATTTAATAGGCTACTATGAGCAGCAAATTGTCATTTTCATATGGTCACAATCAAATGCTATCCTACAGGTGTGCCTTCACCTGGCCTTTTGAAGTAACTTGCAAGGACATCACGGCAGACAGGAAAAATCGCAGACACGAAGAGACAGAAAAATGATAGAAATCTAGAATAGATAGGAATTCATAATTGAAAAATGATTAGAAATGTATTCTCAGACTGAGAGAACTCTCTCTAAAGTAAACCAGACACACCGAAACTCTGAAGTTACCAAAGAAATAAACAAACAGATGGAAATGTGTTTACAACACTGAATTTATGGAAAATAATTTACGAGATTCTGCTGATTTCGCAATCTGTCTGAAACTCAATAAACTCATTTATGATTTTACAAACAAGTAATAACGATTATCAGATTATCCTTTTTAAAAAGATAATAGTTTTTTGCAGACAACTGGAATTTTCTGGAATTAAAATTAAATTAATATTTGTGAGCAAAAAGACCAACTTTTATCATGACCTTGTAAATTAGTTATATAAAGTTTACATATTGTTTCCATTGTCCAGAGAATAATTGCACTAATATTTGGTTTGTGAAATTATTCACTTTCATTTTATTGTCTGGTGCTGAGTGCCATATGTTGTGTCCATGTTGAGCTCATAAACCACTTGAAATCAAGGACATGTTGGATTTATTGTGACAAGTGAAATGTCAGGGTTCAACAAAAGTGCATCGGGATGATCAGTGTATAACAAAGTCAGTAAATGTTGTAAATGTCAACAGGTTTAATGCTGGATTTACTGCAGGACACCTATGACTAAGGCCTATGGTCTTAAATCTGTGTAAATAATGATTGCTTCTTTTCCAGCTATTTTAGTGTGTGGGGGTAAGCCAAAAATATGGAAGATTTTTAATTGTTTGTATATTTTTGAGAATCAGGAGTTAAAACTAATAAGAAGATATTGACTGATTTGTTATCTCAATGTATTATCAGTAATCCAAATTATTGATGAAATTAATCCAGAGATTTAGATTGTGTCAGTAATTATTAAATTTAATAGTCTGATTATATTGACCAAAGACCAATACTTCTAACTTGTTCTTGTATGTGTTTTATAAGCCTACACATTGTAAATATATATTTGGGCGAGTCTGTTTTTTTTATTTCTTTATTCGGTAACAGTTTTTTCCCATGTTCTGGGCTGATACAGAATAAATATTGTACCATTTCGTCATAAAAAGTCAGTTGCATTGCATCTGGGATGATGGATGAGCTTTCGACTGAGCCAGGACTACTTTCTGAATTGTGACACATTGATCCCTGAGGCCTAATCACATCTTGTGAAACTTTGTTCTAGCCGGACTATTTTCTCTTGGGCAAGCAGATAGCAGATGCAAATAACAACAACAAAAAAGTCAAAAAGGAAAGATAGAAAAAAGAGAGAACTGTTCGACTATTGTCATATTGCTGCCACAGCCTTGGGAGAGATTCAAGTCTATCAGGCAGCATTCCAAAGTGCATTGATATTTTAATATTATATCGATTGGGTTTTATTGATATTAGGAATTGCTTTGTTCATTCCTTATTAGTCATATTAACAAATCCCACACAGATCCAAGTAATCTTTTATTTTGGGTTAGCAATTGGTTTGCCAATTGTGATTTAATTATTAATTTTATTTTGCAAAATCCATTTTCCATTACAGTGGTTGTGTTGCAACCCCCTCCCTCCTCCAACCCTCACAATTTGCCCTGCATATTGCATGTCCCTTTGCTCCATCACGAACCCCTTTATTTCCAGAACCCTATTCTGGTTCACCCCCCTCTTCATTGACCATCCCCTTGAACCCCCCCCCCCCTTCCCATATGCCATATGATCACGATTAATCATCACCTGGTCACCCCATTGATTTTTAATAGCCAGGTGTGTTCATAGATTTTATCGCAAAAAATTATCTCCACATTTTATCACTGAAATTTGTTATCATAAAATTGCATCTAATTGTTGAATGAAGATGGGCAAAATGTTGATTATTCTGTATGCTCCCTCAGTACAAATACTGATCAAAATTCTGATCAAACAAGAAATGATAAAATCAGAATACTAAGTAAGATTATCGGCTAATAATTGATAAGTAACTATTGATGATAATGCAGCTATATATTTGCTTAGAACTTTGCAGTAACTTTTTTTTCTCATCGGCCAAAATCTTTCAGTGTCATCCGCAATGAAACAACCTAATGAAAATGTCAAATATGAAGTCACATCATTCTACCTGTTTACATGCTTCATAAACACTTTTAGAATTCTATCCTTATATTTATGGGTGACTTGAACCGTTTTCTTGCCTCTCTGCCTTCAAATACTCCTTGAGCAGTTGGCATGCTTTCTTTAGCCCCAGTCAACAGCTGAATGTGTACAGGGTGTCCAATGGTTGTCCAATGGTTGTCCATGCTGTTACACAATTTTATGCAGCTCAGGGGTCGTTATTTTAATACAGGGTTGACCAGCTGTTCTTGCTTTGTTGTCCAAATATGAAATGACACCAAGAGCAAATAGATTGTTAAAGTAACTATTCATGAAATACCTAAGAGCCATGATGCTCCGAAGATATTTCAGTTTGCAATACATGGTCCTGGGTATTCAGTGAGTAATGTGTTTGGTTTAAATGCCCTTAAACATTGCTAAATGATGTCAGTTAAATGATGCCATTTCACGGTCTTTGGTTAAGAATAAATTTCCATCCATTTAATCCCTCCCTGGCCAACCCCCAACACAGATGTCACTGCATTGGCAACTTGTTAAGAAGCTCCGTTGCCTATGATTTCATAATTGTGAAATTTGAACTGAAGTTTTGAAACTTTTTTGATAATACAAGAAAAAAAAATTTTACTTTTTACTTTTCAATTATTTTTTTGCATCGAAGAGACATTGAACTGCACAAATTAAGATCATAAAGCATTGTTGTAAAATTAAATTATTAACATCTCAGTTTCTCATAATTTGCAATAATCTAAATATAAAAGTGCTAACTCTCTTGGCTCCATGTCCCAAGCATAACTCTGTCACAATTCTCTGCACACCAATCGAACTTTGCATGTGTCACATCACTGACATTTACTTTGTTTTGCAATAGTCACTGTACTTCAACAATTCCTACTTGCTTTGAAATCCACCTTCATTTAACACCTTCTGCACCAATATTTCACCAATGTGCATCAATGGGTCATAGGCTTTCTGGCAAGCTCCCCAGGTGGCAACATAGGGCAGCCATTCCAGACAACACATGCAGGTGCTGCCACCACAGCATGTTCATGAATACAAATTCTTCTCCAAAACAAATTTGCATGATCAACATCTACTGTGTTTTCACATTTATCCATTTCTTCACAATTTATTTCTCAAATGCCACCACTCTTTATTATACTACTGCCATCCTTTATGATTATCATCAGCATGCCCTCATACTGCTATTTCCACAGGCACACAACCCAGTCTAAGTGGCTCAAATACCCACTTGCAACGGGTTTTCTAGTAATGAAATTATTTCAATAATTATCTTATGGTAGAAATTGATACTTCACAAATTGCTTAGTTGAAAAAGTTGTCTCTTCAGCTTATTTTGTTAATTGATTTGTTCAATGGTGAATGTCGAGAATCATTGGTTGTCTGATTGACTAATTAACAAATTAGGAATTAATGTATTAATACAGTACAATGCAACAAATGCCTATTGTGTCTGGCATATGGCTGGCCTTTTCAGAAATAGATTAATTGCTCTCCCAATTGATTCATAAAATCATCGTGATCAGAAGTTCAAATATCACTCAAATCCTGATTTAGAACTGAATTTACACGATTGCCAACACTCCATACACAACTTAAAACAATAATATGAATATTTTAAGAATTGCATATTCAAAAGTAGCTTGTTTTATTGTAATTTTTGTGATTAATTTTCATAATTTTAAAGGGCCCAAATTAGGTGCGTGGAGGTGTGATGAGAAACAAAAATTAATTGAAAGTGCTTTTATTTGGACAAAAATGACAGTTCTTGATTGGGTGTTTCCTTTCCAAGCCATTTTATCGTATTTCCCCTCGTAATCATAAGATATTTTTTTGTTTAAAAAAAACCCTAATCCGAAATTTGTATGAAAAAACAATCTACATTGCTTGGTGTGACACTCTTAACTTTAAAATTACGAAACATCAAGTTCAGCTTATATCTTGTTGGTATTCCATCGAAACTAATTAAATTTTGTGAATTAATACATTTCTTATTTTTCCTTACAGTGAACGGAGGCTGGTCCACCTGGAGTCCCTGGAGTGAGTGCAACAGTCGGTGTGGGTCAGGATTCAAACGCAGGACCAGAACTTGCACCAACCCAACCCCTCTGAATGGGGGCCAGCCCTGCCCTGGGGAGGCTTTGCAGAGGATTGCTTGCTCCAGTCTTTGTCCAGGTCAGTCTCAGAGAAGTTTAGTTGTAATAAATTTGATAAATGATGGAAAATTACTTTAAACGCCTTCTGCATTTAAACAGATAAGGATTTATTACGAATTGATACATTTCTTAAATATTCAATTGATTCGATTCCACAGACCAATACATATTTTGGATCCTTCGTGAAAACGGTGAAGGCAACAAAATTTCAGCCTATGTGGACTATTATTTTTGACATAAAATCAAAACAATCTCAGAATCTGAATTTTGGTCAATTTGAGGGAATTCTTAATGACTTAGATTTTTACAAAAGACATGGGCTCACAATATGATACAGTGTACATTGGTCCAAACTATGTTTTGGTTTCTGCTTTACAATATGCTCTTATTAATTCAACTAATACAGCTTTTTAAAAAATTATTAACATTAACAATCTACTCACTTTTTTGTATATTTGACTATTAATGTATTCTCTCTATGTACTAATTGATTAATGTATATATGTCAAATTAATGTCTTTCTGTCTCTTTCTGTGTTGTGTGTCTAGGATCTGTGTAATTGAATAAAAAATGTATTCATGTTTGGGAAACAGGTTTGCAATTTAGCATTAATAGAAGGATAAGATACTTCGCTGATCCGATTAGTCCAATGGAACAATTTTGTTGAACATATATATTTTTCGATTTGTATGAAGACGTTGACTTAGTCTCGGCTAGTCGACATATTCGAAAGACGGTGTTAAGTTACTTCGAATGAATACAGCCGCAGTGTTTGAAAATATACAAAGGACTGTCTTTGGTATTGGATAATATAAGAGTATTGACTGAGGATTTCATGTCTCAATGTGGTTGAAAGAAATGTTTCATTCACAATGGATGACAAACATTTAGCATTTCTCAAGTAGCTTGGGATGTGGTTTCAAGCAGGCCTAGCATACTAATCATGTTTGCTATCTTTTGTATTAACATTGCCATATAAAGAAGGCTTTGCAGACCTCAGGAATCTGACATATTTGATATTATTTGTCTGTCTTGGTCCCCTCTTCTCCATTGTGGTTTATTGTGGTCTTTTGTGCAGAGAAATAGCTCACGAGTTTATTCACAATATTGACTAAATGATTTTCAAGTGGTTGGTAAATGACAGTTATTTTGGTTTGCAGTAATATGTTTGTCATGTATGTTTTATACAGTAGTTGTTTGGTATGGATATTTTTCATAAAAAAATAGCATCATATTTCATGATTCCTGGTTTTTTTCACAATTTTACAAAGTATAGCATGGCTCATGTTAATGTATTTTGAGATTCCAATAACCTCCCTGCCTCCTATATCTGCCTATTTCTCGACAGTTTCAATATCAATTTGTAGATCTGCACCACATAGTCCAAGAGCCTGGGGTCATTTAATTGCTCGGAGTGACCAAGTGTCTTGTTATAAATTTTAGATAGACCTAACCTTCAGGTGTCTGGAACCTAAAGTCTTAAGTTTCCCGAGCGGTGGATTGAGATTTTAGAGCCATTTTATGATCGGAAGGTCGACGCGATTCTCGCGGTTTGGAAAAATCAGAAAAATCCATCTTATACCACCTTCTAGTCATCATAGATGGGCATATATGGTATCAAATTAAAGGTTATAATAAGCTCTATTCATTTATGGTCTTAATATGGTAGTATGATGTGATTCATGGGTGAAATTAACAAAAATATGGCATTTTTAAGTCATTTTTTAGGGTAGGACGTAGCGTTATTATCCCTGAGAAACTAATTACATGTATAGAGGTGTCTAAAAGATCATGAATACAGTCCCATATAATTACTTTCATAATTAGAGGTGATTTTGAAGGTGTTTCTAGAATACTTTTTTGTAATGAGCAACTGATATTCAATACCGCTGCGTTTTCTGAAAATTTGGAAAATTGCAAATATTGCCGTCTTCTCTATGCAGTTGTGCCTTATATATGCGTATTTGGTACTGAATTGTAGGTTTTTACAAGCCTAACTTGTTAATGAAGCCACAATGAGAGTAAGGTGTCAAAATAATGTCAATTTACCAAATTTATTACAACATTTTAGAAGTTTATGCCAAGGTCGGACAGCCTCGAGAAAATATTTCGTCACTTTTCTGATTTTTCACACTCATAATTTGAATATCCAAAAATAATTAGTAAATTTAACAATATAAACTGAATTAATAAGTAAGTAATTTATTTTTCAACATCAATATTTCATTTAAGTACATTGGACATAATACATTTATAGTACATGAGATGTTGATGGGTGCCCATAGAAACTATGCAGTTTGTGCTCGTAAGTTGGACACCCTTGAAATTGAATGAAATGAGATGGATGATGGATGATGTGTGATATCTACTATTTGAATGATAATAAATTATTAATTCATTAAATTATGATATAATAATATGAGCAGTAGGAATTTCTTTGGAGCATTATATATATATTCCATTCTGTGAGAGTACCTTGGGAAATTCAGGACTTTTTAAACCTGTCTTATATTGTAAATTTATAATCCTGTCTAACTGTCCCTAATGTGTGCATCATTCAGTAACAACTACTAAACTATATTCTTATATGAAAGATACATACTAATTGGCAATGTAGTTTTAAGAGTGACTAAAAACCCAAAAGTTGAGACAGTTGTTATGTCTACAAAAAACTGCCCCCGGCACAAGTTGGGCTGCTATTCACTAGCATTCCATGAAGATGAAGCCTTCCGGATCATCAGGTTAAAACAACAGGATCATCCACTACATCAACCAACTAATGTCACTGCGGTCATTCTGCCCAGATAACACCTATTTTGTTTACAATGGAATTGTTTATAAACAAAAGCATGGAACAGGCTCTTCAGTTTCACCAGTCATGGTTAACCTTAAATGCGGAAGCGTTTGAGAAAAACTGTTTCATCCATGCGCATGAATACCTTATAAGACAATACAAGCATATGCAACTTGAATTTGGAGATTGCAGAAACATTACCGTTTTGCTAATAACATACAGATATATGCACATGTAATAGCTGACCTTGGACATCTCACTTATTTTGATAATTTAGTGACATGCTAATAATTTTCTCTATTCCAGTATTTGCATATTAATGGCTAGTTCTCACGGAGACGTAACAGAGGGTTCTTGTTGCGTCGCTTCTTGCTTTTCCAGGAAAGAGGGAGGTTTTTTACCTACATTCAACAATTCGGCGACGATATTTTCGTCTACGGCGCTTCTTAAACAGCCTCGCCAAAAGTTCCTAGAAATCACGTGACCGTTTGGTGAAGCAAGAACTTGCTTCACGAAAGATTCAACCGGTTGAATCTTTGCGAAGGAAGAAACCACGATGCAAGAGACCAGAAAGCCCCCCAAAATGATTGGGCGAAGTTAGAGACAGCTTGGGCGAAGTTAGAGACAGGTTGGGCGAAGTTAGTTATCATTGAGTCAATGGAACTTCGGCGAAAAAAGACAACAACTCGCCGACACAAACAGGCTGTTGAAACGCCGAAACAGCTACTTGCTTGGCCGTAACAGGTATTTGCTTGGGCGTAATTGAACATTAGGACGAAGTAAGAGGATGCTAGGGCGAAGAAAGAGCATGCTAGGGCGAAGAAAGAGACTCCTTGGGCGAATCTAGTTTAACATTGAAGCAATGGAACTGCGTCGAGGCTCCTGACAACTCGCCGACACAAGTGTCTTCTTGCCTCGTCCGTAATTACGAGCGATTCGGCGTAAAAAACGAGTGCCTCGTCGTCCTAGGATCAATCTACGACGATGAATAATCTTTAATTGATTATATAATTGTCCAAAAATGGCTTGAAACGCCGAAATTGGGCGAAACTTGATTTCCTGGCACCTCTACAACTTCGCCGTCACTTAACCACGCTCGTGTGATCTAGGCATAAGAAGAAATACATTTCTGGTGGGAGCCTATTCCAAAATCTCATGAAAAATTTAAATTGCCATATATCAATAGCAGTGATCACAAACTGTTATACATGTATTGTTTATTACAATGTGTGATTCCAGCAGTTGGACACAAGATGATAATAGAAAAGAATCCTCAACTTCCAGAACCGACAACACCCAACAATAACTGTGAATTTTGAGAAAATGTTTTTCATAGTCAACTGTCAAATTTGATAAAATCTGTGACAAATACAACAATACACACATGTCCAGGGAATTTCTTTGATTTGTAATATGCTAGTATATAGGTGCACTGAAGCCATTCACTAGCCCTTACACTGTATATGTCATGTCTCTCAATGATTGGTAGGGCCGCACGTGGTTTCATCCCCTTCTTTGACACCGAAATTGTGATGAATGATGATGCCTCCATTCTGACCAGAGTGTATGAAGCCAACATGTTGAAGGCGCTTGTTTGGCTGTGAGGTCGTGGGTTCGACTCCCACTCTTGGAACTCAATTTGGTCTGAGCCCATGGGACATCAATGGAGGCAGGTTGTATCCAGTGTTCTGTGCCGAGGCAACTGAAAGACCTGGGACATCCCTGAATTAGTAGGGTATGTGCCAGACTCACAGTCTTCTTAATCACTAATCACCATATGGCGGTCACCAACACTGGTGAATGCTATGGCATGGGAACCTTGGGCAATGTTCCCCTCGTCTCTGCCCATTGGTGCTGTACTATGGCTGCCCTGAACTGTATCATTGTGGAAGGCACACCACACATTTTGTGCCAGCATTGCAGTGCTTGTCTGATGGTATATGCAATACAACATAATACAATGGGGCCTGACACTTTCAGGAGCTCACAATCAAGAAATACATTGTATCACAAACCCTGGTTTGTCTCCCAGTGAATCCAAAAGATGTTATGCCCAAAGAGAACCAATGTGGTCTTGCTTGTCAAGTAAAATGTAAGAATTATCATCACACATATATTGGAGAGACAGGTAAGAACAGGTTCAAAGAACATACCTCCCAGCGAAGTACAAACTCAGTGGCAAGGGAACATCTGAAAGCTACTTAACAATCATGCACTTTGGCCTGAGTTAATATTTTAGAGAGGGAGGAGGATTGGCATCGACTTAAGGGAAAATGAGCAATCATAATCAACCAACACCATCCATCCTCAACAAGGAGAGAGGTCTTCAACTCCCTGCAGCCTATACTTTGCTCCTGTCACATGACTCTCATGAGTAACATAACACCTCAGTCCCCTCATAATTCCATGGACAAAGATGCCATGAAGACGTCGAAAATTCTGGCAGTATCTTTAGGGGTATCTTTTAGCTGGTTGCAGTCAATGCAGTGTCAGCTGTAGCTGGTCAGAGGACCTGTGTTGTCACTGAGAATCTAGAGACTCAGCAATGCTTCTCTTTGCAGCATTAATCTAGTCTTGGAGACACTGGCTCCTGACTAAGGTTCATCTCACAGGACCTACCAAAAGTGGAGGGAGTTGTGTCCAGAGTTCTATACGGGCAGGCTACAGTAGCCTGCTAAATCAGTTGCGAGCGTTTAGCGAGCAGGCTACAACATTTCACTGAAGGTGTTCTATTTCACGTCCTCGCACACATGCATTTTTGAAGCACGGACTTTAGAGGCAGCTGTTCTATTGACCTAAATTCCAATTTGATACCCAATTTGATGTGAATTTCATCAGTCTGCAGCCTTGCTCGCTCGCCTGCTTCAAAGCAAATTGTTGTCATTCAGCTATACGGGGGCAACTGGACCAAGAACTTCCCTGAATGAATAGGTTACGGGTCTGACTCACAGCCTAATCATCTCTCATCCATCGTATGGTGCTCACCTTGCTTGTAGAGGGCATTAATTGACCCTCTAGAAACAAACTTTGTTGTCGGGTGATTAGCCTGTGGCTAATGTTTTCCCTTTGTAGTATTTTTCACCGACGTAAAAAATGATTTGATTTGATTTTAAACAACAGTCAGTGCTACATCTACAAGATGGGAGCTTCCACTTGGAAAGAGCTAGCCTGGAAATGGACAACTAGGAGGCTATATTGATGAACACCTGGATCGTGAAATTCGGGCAAATGTCGCTCCCCAAAAAAAAAATTCCACCCGCCGTGTACCTATGCCAGCTAGTGCTAGTGCATCTGCTGTACTAATAAATCAACATCTGGAGCACTGAAGATTACCAATTGCCATCATTGCAATAAAAACCCCAAAGAGTAGACCTCATACAAATCTTCAAGATCATGAATGGCTTTGACAGAATGTCTATTCTATCAACACAACCACCACTCATCAATCAGCAACCAAAGTCAGAAATTCACCAATCTCCACATGTATTATGAAACAATAGCTGCTGGAAATCATTTCATTTGCCCATAGTACAGGCCACAGGCATCAACATTTTCTAGAACTTCATGGACAAACATTCTAAATTTTTCAGTAGAAAATCAAGGTATTAGGGTGTTGGAGTTTAAGAAAAAACCGAAATGATGGTGCTGGACCTGCACATGATATCAAATGCAGACAGCTTCAGCCTTTAAACCTTAATTCTCATTCTCTCTGTGCTTTAAAATTTAAGGTCACTAAATTATGACATCTTCAAAATGAAAGGCAACCTGACATCCCAGGTGGGTCACTCACTATAAGAGGGTGCATATATTAGAGGCAGCTCTGAATTTGCATGGGGGATTTATATGGGTTTTGGTATTTTAGCAAATATCTGATTAATTTGGTTCCGGTTTTTGCAACGCAACAATGTTTGGTATTGTGAGAATCAGCTTGAAAAGACATTCTAATGATATCAAAATCATAAAGATTAAATTGGTTGCAGATATTTTACACAAGGATTTGAGGTAAACTTGTGGTTTTGGCATTGATTTCCGGATTAAAATGGTTCCAGTTTTCAAAATCGCCGCGGTACATTTCTATGCAAAATGCGGTTAAGTACCCTCCCCCCCTCTCGGGTTTTAACATCACATGGAAGTTATTTCAAGAAAGATTGTAAGTGATGGTTCAGCACAAGATCATGTTTTATAGGAATAAGAAATGATTTGTTGATTTGATCTCCACATCCCAAAAAAAATAATGATTTTGATAATCAGAACAATATTTTCAACAATCCGACTTCATTAGCTGGAAGATGCGCAACAGCAAATCTTCGGCATATGACCTGTGTGTTTTTAAGTTAATCAGCTGATTTACAAAAATGTCAGTTACTCAGTCAAAAAATGGCTGATTCTAAAAATTTAATAGCATAAAAGCATCAGGAAAAGCACCCCCGATACTGCCATGCTAATTTCTTTTCTATAACTGCTATTTATGTCAATATATGGTACAATTTATGTTATTTGACAAGCAAAATCTTGTAGAGGTACTCTCTTGTTATACTTTACATGGCTTCATGGGAGATATTGTTCACTAGTGTGTGCTTGTTATCCTATTTGGGATAATAAAACAGCCTAAGGCCTGTTTAAAAACCAGTCTGCTCTAGATAGAGGACTACAATAACCTCTCATTGGTTGAAAAACCGCATTGGGCAGTTTGGCCCAGCTCCCGTGGTTGGCGGAATAGTGTTTTTTTTTACTGCTTTCAATGTTAATCAGTTACATATTCCTGAATTTAACCTTATTTCATATCAATATCACACCAAAACATCATTGTAGCATCGTGAATCAATGAAAAGTTGCTAGAACCTAAAATATAGTATGCGTGTTCCTGTAATTGCTAAAACAAAATACATGCATTAAATTAGCACATTTTGTTTCATTAATTGATAGGATTGCAATATTTGAGACCTCCAGATTTCTTTATATTCTGGAAACTTCAAAGATGTCCCTTTTATTCCTATAAATATTTTATATCAAATTATGAGTGTGAAAAATCAGAGAATTGCCGAAATATTTTCTCGAGGCTGTCCGACCTTGGCATAAACTTCTAAAATATTGTAATAAATTTGGTAAATTGACATTATTTTGATACCTTACTCTCATTGTGGCTTCATTAACAAGTTAGGCTTGTAAAAACCTACAATTCAGTACCAAATATGTACATATAAGGCACAACTACACCGAGAAGATGGCAATATTTGCAATTTTCCAAATTTTCAGCAGACGCTGCGGTATTGAATATCAGTTGCTCATTACAAAAAAGTATTCCAGAAACACCTTCAAAATCACCTCTAATGATGAAAGTAATTATATAGGACTGTATTCATGATCTTTTAGACACCTCTTTACATGTAATTAGTTTCTCAGGGATAATAACGCTACGTCCTACCCTAAAAAATGACTTAAAAATGCCATATTTTTGTTAATTTCACCCATGAATCACATCATACTACCATATTAAGACCATAAATGAATAGAGCTTATTATAACCTTTAATTTGGTACCATATATGCCCATCTATAATGACTAGAAGGTGGTATAAGATGGATTTTTCTGATTTTTCCAAACCGTGTGAATCGCGACGACCTTCCGATCATAAAATGGCTCTTAAATCTCAATCCACCACTCGGGAAACTTAAGACTTTAGGTTCCAGACACCTGAAGGTTAGGTCTATCCAAAAATTATAACAAGACACTTGGTCACTCCGAGCAATTAAATGACCCCAGGCTCTTGGACTAACATTCCAAGAAGCTATGTTATGTATTTTGCCACAATAGATGAGGCAAGTTATGTTGTAATACCAAAAATAGCAATGTCCAATTATTCTTTATGAGCTATAGGTATTTGTTACGTGGGTACTGTTGCTTTCTTCGAAGCAGGACCATAGTTGGCTGAAAATGAGTCTGCGATGCTAAATTGGTTTCTTTGAACTGAATTTTGGAACTTCTTCTCAAAATGTGCACAAAAAGTACGGTTCATGAAAAAGTAGGAGCTCTGAAATCTATCAATTTCTAAGAAAATTAAATGTCTCGAAATATACTATCATCGTGATAAAGATTGTGACACAATCTGAAAATCGTCTACTATAGTAGACATAGTATTCATAGTGAATGAAGTGCTCGAGTATAACAACATGCCTTAACCACATTATTGTCCTTTTCTGCAATGGCCATAGCATCTGCTGGTCAACCAGTTGCCCCATACCACTGGCAATGCAGCCAACTGCTATTAGTCTTCTTTTCATAAAGGACTTTCATATAAAGGTCATATGTAGAGTGGGAGGCAATGGCTATGCACAAGGACTCCAGTGATTCTTTGATTGTGCCTTTTATTTCCATATGTAGAGCAGAGCAATTACCAAGTCTGATGCTCTGGCATTTTGTGTCCTTTTTTGCCTGGGATTTGGATTCTAGCTCAGATGCTGAACCTGTTTGCCAAGGCAGATAAAGGCACAGGCTTAGACCGAAGTCCTCTGGTTGTCTTATCACCAGTTGGAGTTGAGAAGGCATTTTGCAGATGGCAATACTGGTTATGAATCAATGTGAGGGTGTTGTCGATTTGTGGGTTGACATTGCACTTCCAGGTAAAGAGAAATTTGGGATAATTAATTCCATGCAGCTGATGAAAATATCAATCTGTCACTTCATGTGGCTTTATTTTGAGAGAACATCATATCAAAATCAGAACTTCTCAATTATTGCTTTTCTGGACCATTTGATTTCCCTAAATTAAATTGGTAAATTTTATTGCTTGAATCAACAAAATTTTGAAGACATTTTTTGGAAGCAGTAGTTAAAATTGACCTCGTAAGCTCAAATGAAGCGGTTGGCCCGGCTCGGTCTAAGGCAACTGCTTCGGAATGGAGGAAAGCTCAACTTGTGCTTGTGGAAACCCTAAACGGCTAAACCAACAGAGGCTGAATTGGTGCTGGCTGTTCCCCTGTTATCCCCTGGCAGAAATCCTGCTCTGGATACATGTGCTCTGCAAACTTTGTCTTCTCTTAAGCCAGCAACTAAGGAACTGGCAAGGAGCTAACAAGGGGCTAAGAAGGAACTAAGGAGGAACTAAGAAAGAACTAAGCAGGATGACTGCCAGGAGAGGTTCAGCTGCTGTACATTGTACAAAATGGCAAACAGAAAAAGTTAGAAACAGGTCAATAAACTTATTCAAGATGACAGAACAGAAAAGTAATTGATTTCTCTATGTCAGTTAAGATGGGTTCAACTAAGAATATCCAGTGAGGTTTCAAGATTGAAGAGGAACATGCTGATGTAGCTTCATTGGCTTGTAAGTCTAGATTTGGGCACGTTGTATGGTTTCATATATGCTCAGCTCTTTTTGGGCAGATTTCAAAAACCTCTTTTTGTCAAGAGCCTTTATTCTTTTATTCATGTCACATCCTTCAAAAGCATTGTGAACACATAAATTGATACTGGATGGTAACATGAGATGACCAACCAGACCAGGTCAGAGCTTGAATTGGCAGCTGACCTAACATGAGCAGATGACCTGTCAATTGTCATAAGGTCCTCCAACCAATTGTGAATGTGAAACCAATTCTCCAAACTACAAGGAAGGATATGATCTGTCAAGCCATTGACCAACCATCCAATTCTGCATTCTGCAACCAATTGAGAAACCAATTCTGGAGTCAACATGAAGAGAAACAGGCATTGCTACCGAACCAACCTATCATCCAGATTCATCCTATCACCATTGGTGTCACAGCCAACCCTCAGCAATCTGCCATTGGATGCTGGCCATAGATGATGGCTGTGATTGCTGCCTGTCCAGTGTACAGTGTCCAATGTGAACCTATCTGGATATCTGGATAGACTATTGCTGATTGAACAGATTTGGCCCTGTGACAATTCGGCCACATGTCCAGGGGTAGCTGGCTGCATATTCACTGTATCCTGCTCTGTGTTGATCTAGGCTCAGTTGTCAGTTGACACATATCAGATGGCACCATCCCATAAGTAGGAGCACTTAGTGAATCCCTATTGGATGCCAAGCACTCTCAGCTCTCTCCCTGACTCTCTTCTCTTCTCTGTTGATACTAAGTCTCTTGCCAGGGACTCTCATTCTATCAGAATCAGATACTGAGATTCTCTTCCTGATTTTCTGGAGACTTTCCTTCTTTGAGACACTCTCGTGGAGACTCACGAATCTTCACAATACTTATTGGTTCTTTGTATCAGTCCTCTCTTGCTCTTGTTTCGTTCTTCACACCTCCTCTTCGGTTCTTCGTAGGTTCTCGCTGGTTCTTTATAGGTTCTTCGCAATGTCTCTCATTCTTGTATTGACTCCATAAGCATCATCAATACTTCTGATACTTGACTCGAAATGGTGCGATACGTAGCACTTGCAACTCCATAAGGTCAGGACGAAGGATTTTCCATATGAAAATAGTTTATTCAGGCAATAAGTTTTATGTGGAGAGAAGTAAAGTCGGTATATTTTTTTGCATCGTGTTTATGGTGTTTGGCATGTTTATGTGTATAGTAATGCACCACCGAACTAGCGTATGTTGTCCACTGCTACAAAATGTAATTTTCCTGAAATTTTTCAGTTACCAGCTCACTTGAATATACATAGTGGTCAGTGTATTCATATCCTAGCCATATAATCTACTTTGCAAGATTGCTTGAGATTTGTCATCTGGAGACTTACTCTGCAGAACCTTTGCAAGTGCCATTTGACATTCTGGCAGCAGTCTCCCAGGTCTCATCTTTGCAGCACTGACCTTCTTGATCTCCGCGGTTGTCTCTTTGAACTTTATGGCACTTTGCATCATCCTATTTTCCTGCAGGTATTCGGATTACTGTTAAACTCGTGACTTCTAAGATGTATTGTTTTGACGCGTTGAGGTTACAAACATTTGTAAAGGATAATGATTTGTAACATATTCTTCTTTGGTAGAAGATTTTGCTCCAGGGGAATATTTACCACAGACTTCATCGTGATTCCTTTCGGAATTTTTGTAAATTAAGAAGGTGCTGGAAGAAAGTGCCTAACTGGGTCTGTCAGGAACTCTGAATCGTGATCGCGAAGTCTGGACTTCGGATTTGGCTGAAGGTTATATATATAGTAACAGAAATAGCTTCTATTGTCTTAATTGATCTGGTTGGTGCAAAAACACAGGAAGTAGAACCTAGTTCATCTACCAATCAACTTTTAGACCTTCTTCCAGTCTGAAAGTCATTGTTGTTTCCTCTTCCTTCTTTTATATTTGCGGTTGACCACATGTGCGTTCCTCCACACTGCTCACGGATGTGTCTGCCAGAAACATGCTATGTAAAAGTGTGGGTGACACAGGGTGCTAATGTAATAGATTGACAGCTGGGAGTGGAGTCACTGGAGTGGCAGCTGGGTGAGACAGCTGGGTCCATGTGACATGGGCATGTCTCAAAATAAAAATCAAATGTGCCCAGACATGGATGGACATATATGACAAGTCCATGACTTTGATGACAGCATGAATGCATATGAAGTGTGGAAAGATATTGGGGTAGTCATGCTGAAAAAAGAGTCATACTTTTTGTCTGGGTCATTTTTTGAGTTCTTGTCAAACCTTCAGAAACATGTCAAATGGGGAAGATCCATGGCATTTGAGTCGAGAAGGTCAGAAATACAAAATATATGGGAGATACTTATAAAGCGTCCAAGGAACTAATCTTCTGATTTGATTTTCAACTGCAGTCTCACACATGTAAGGTCATAAGTTTTGGTGAATCCTGGCCATGTTATGTGCAAAACCCATACTTAAATTGATAAGGTGTCACTTCAAGTGAACTTGGATGCATCTACCACATATTCTGCCATGCATATGGAGAACTTGTGGTGCCAATGCTGTCCATGAGGTTCTTGCAGTTTTTCTGATGCTTGGGGACAACTCACAGACACAGATCTCTTTGATTCGGTTGTGATACAGATTGCCCTGATGCTGTATCAATAAAGATGGCTTGGAGCAGTCCTAACAAATGCATAGGAAAAGTAACAGATACACTACCACAAGTCTGCCTTAATTGATTCTCTGTTGGTAGACTCCTCTCCGCTTTCCTCCCCTCTGCTTCTCTTCGGCTTCTCTTCTGCCTCTCTCGTGTTTTAGCAAGTCCTATTGCCTCAATTTGCTCCATTGTCTTCCACACACATTCATTCTCCTCACCACACAACATTATGCTGGCAGATAAACTTTCCATACTTATTTCGAGTCGAACAAGAGCTGCCGAGGACTCCCACTCTTGTTTTTCAAGTTTGCGACAACTTCTGAATGCTCCTTATGTTTCGCCGCTTCACACTGAAGTCAGAAGTTCACTTGTTTGATACTCGCTTATAAAGTATTTTAGAAGCAAATTTAGTTATTTTTATGAAGCCTCCTTCTATATCTGGGAGGCTTCGTGCTACCGCCTCCGCATTTTGCGTCCAGATAGTTTCGAATAACAGTGAGTCTTGGTGCGTCGGGTAAACAACAAATCTATTTTCTGCTTGTTGTTATCATTACTCATGCACTCATTTGTTATATCGGGGATTATTTGCATTTTGTACTATACACTTTATCTGAATTTCATGGTAGTATACTAAACAGGTGGAAAATACTTTTGACTTAAAGACTGGAAAACTGTCCTTTGCATGAAATTCTCTTTCTAAGCATTTGTTGAAAGTTGTGACCTTAGACAGCATTAGCAAGTGCCTTGTGCATGTAAATCTTAAGTGAATTTAACATAACATGCAATTACTTATTGCTAAAGTAATTTTATAAGATTTATAGATACCACACAATACTTACATTGGCGAATTATAGCTGTTTGTACTTTATATTTTATGGGTATTTGGCTGGGAGCCAATGTGTCCCCCATACATAGCGTGATGTCTCTATTGCTTTTTAAAACAGTCCTTTAATGTTGCGTGCTGTTGTAAAAATTCTGGATATGTGCCATATGTTGGTGGTATCTTATTACATTGTAAAAGTCATTGCTTTCTCCATAAATGAAAGTGACTTGTCTGAGTCTGACACAAGGTTATAAAAGCAACCATCACCTGTAGATAATGGCAGTTGCAGGGCAGACATGATGGCTGCCTCAGTCCAAGACAAAAGGAAAACAACTATTCCTGTATCATCCGTCATCTAATGACCCTTCCGAAAGCCCAGCTGTTTTTACTGTCAGGAAAGACAATGTACATCACTTTGGATTCATGTGGAGAACTCCAATCATCTCCCTGCATGGTGAAGTCTTTGCAAGTGACACAAGTGGAACTCAGTCAATCAATCAATCAATCAATCAATCAATCTACCACCTATCTATCTATCTATCTATCTATCTATCTATCTATCTATCTATCTATCTATCCATCTATTTTCGCAATGGAAATGGGTGCAGCTGTGGACTGTATTCAGTTGGACTGGCCAGTTGCCTGGAGTCATGATGGCTATCTGTGTCCAACATGGCCTCCTCTTGTCCAGCTGCTCCGGACAAGCCATCCTCTGATCTCTATGGGGCTGTGGTTTTCCTAAAGCATACATTGCTATGGGGAGTATTTTGTGTATAATTTGACCAAATGGACCTATTGAGATTGGATAAGGAAGAAGATCTACATTAATAATTTTATAATGACTTAAAACTGATATTACAGCTTACAAACTGAACATTGGTTGCTTCGAAAGTCACACTTACTTTATAATTATATTTGCCACAGTGCTGCTTGTATACTGTATAGCCTAAGGTTAGGTTATGGTGTTAAGACAAAATGATTCTCAATAAGAAACATAAGATCATTTACCAAACACAACCATGTTGTTATGTCACTGCCTTGAGGAAACCTCTGATTATTCAAGAATGAAAATATAAAAAGTAGAATTATGATGGAG
Source organism: Platynereis dumerilii (assembly GCA_026936325.1). NCBI lineage: Eukaryota > Metazoa > Annelida > Polychaeta > Phyllodocida > Nereididae > Platynereis > Platynereis dumerilii. The sequence goes on from JAPTHN010000002.1 coordinate 92,788,961, forward strand.
ACATGATACAGAGTAAGGCCTCAACCAAGGGGTAGCCAAGGGCATGGGATTGCCACGATAACCATCGGAGCAAAAGGGCCAGCTGCTGTGCCCATGACTGCTCCCTTCAAATAAAACTCCCTTTCCCAAATATAGCTGGTCCCTCCCAAAATATAGCTGGCCCATCAAATAGAGCTGGCCAGCTAAGACTGATCTTTGTTATTACACTAATGTCACATGATGTCAATTTCCTCAGATTTTCCTGATGCCAATATCCAATATTTTGCTGCCCTCTCCCAGTCTCTGCTCCATCAACTGACTCTGCATATTGATGTAAATACCGAAGTAACACTGGTGACTGTATGGTCCTCTGATTTACATTTGGTAGTAAAAGGATTTTCTCAAGCAGTTGGGATCAGTTTGATTGGATGTGATATTAGATGGAAATAGTCCAAGAGAGGAACTGCTGAGAATGTGTGCTAGGCTGTCAGCAGTATTATTGCTGTAGTGGTTTTGTAGTTTGAGGAGTCAAGTAGTACATGGGGATGAGGAGATGAGTCGATGTCATTTTGTATTTAAATTGTCACATTTAGTTATAGGTTTTGATGTGTACGGTGATCGTGTGTTTCCATTGTTCACGTCTGATGTATAATTTTGGTAAAGATACAAAACCTGAATATTTAGGACCATTTCAGATGCTGGTTAGAGATTTGTTATCCTGTACAAGATGATAAGGGTGGCAGGAAAGCCCTCGTTGTGTTTGTCTGTCTGGTCTGTATGGAGCCTTTGACTCCATCTGTCTTTTGACCTTGTCTTTTCACCTTTCTGTATGACCTTGTCCTTTGATTGTCCAATGACCTTGTCTATGACTGTCTGATGACCTTGACCTGTGGTGACCTTGTCCTTGCTTTGCCCTCTTGCTGACCTTTTGACCTTGAAGACGGGATGACCGGAGGAGAGACAGTGGCGCTGGACTACGAGGGCTTACAGCAGGGCAATGACCTCATGGGCAAGTCTGGTTTGTCTAACGAGGGCCTCTATAACCTGCCGGAAGGTAAGGGGCGATAACTAACGCCCTTGCCAATTTACGTTCTTTACGTTTCCACGTATTCATCCACTCACTGTTTTCTGTTGTGATTGTCATTATAGTTCCATGTTCCGTTCGCAGGCGTAATTGTGCACATTTGTCGGAGTCACTTCCTTTTTTGTCACGGTTTTCCAATTTTGATATTGTTTTTGAATTATATTTTGTCCCATTTCAATCATTTTGTCATGTTTTTCCATTTTGTCACAATTTTAAAGATTTCCATGTTATACAGTTTTGATACTAACTGTTCGTTTTTGAAAAGTTTTTCATTGTCCAATGCATGTTGCACATTTGCACATTACACAAACATCAAATTACATTTTCATTGATTGTGTGTTTTATGTGTCTCTGACCATCAACTTATATGATTATCTGTGATTGCGCTTTTCACATTTTGCACATTTGTGATGTTTCACCAATCGTTGTTGAAATGGCGACAGTTTTTGTCGTGAATTTTCTTTTGAAATTAGTGGTTTGAGTTTCACCGCATCAGCCAGCGCACTGTATCGTTTTGTCCTATTGTCAATCCCTGTGTCGTTGTTACCTGCAGTGTCTCCCACCTGTGATTGGTTGATGCTCGTATTAATAGTTATGTTAGAATCCGTCGCCATGGCAACATGTCATCCATAAGGGTGCCTTTCGTTTGCATGTCTCAGGCTTTTAGAAGATTTCCTTTTTTTTCGCAAACATCCGCGTGTTGCACAAATTTGCCTGAAAGGAAATCCATTAAAATTGTAGATTTTTCTTGAATAATATATTTCTTATTTCACTTGTTACCTGTAATACCTGAATTGTGTAATGACAAATCTAACAATGGCACTTGCCTAACAATGCTAACAGCTGTAGATTAGTATCGAAAAATCTTGCTGCTAAACCTTGTTTCTTGTGCTTGTCTTGAAATGAAGAGGCATTTTGTATTGGCCTTCTAGCAAAACAATGCAATATCCATTAGTCATGTTCTATGTGTCATTATCACATGTCTATTGTTAATTGCAGTTTCTGGACAATGGTCAACGTGGTCTTCCTGGTCGACTTGCAGTCTCGATTGCAAGCACCACCGAAGACGGCTTTGCGACAACCCTCCTCCTCAAAACGGTGGCGATTATTGCAACGGATCTGATCTCGATACTGCTAACTGTACCGGAGCTACTTGTAGAGGTGAGTGTTCATGAAAAAACATTTTAGATTTGCATCTCTTACAGGCATTTTGCTATAGATTTCCCAAATAGTTGTGTCGCAATACATCATGTCTTGATACAAGCAAAACCATTAGCATTGAAGGAAAAGGTTGAAACGTATGTCAAAATTGGATTCAAAAGTGATCTATATTATAGTTGTTTCAGACAACTGAACAGAACTATGTGGTGTACCTCTTTTCAATATTATGTTGTAATAAATTCTATGACTTGAGCCTTTCTGCCAACTGTCATTCTGCATTGCTACAGGACGTCTGTTTGCTGAATTAGCCATTTCCATGGACAATCTCTATTTGCTTCCAAATATGTAACAATGCCATTACTTTTGGCATACTACTGCCATTTATGGTACTTCTGATAGATTGGCATTACTAGCTGTTGCAATTGTCTTATGTCTTGAAGTCATCAATGGGCCATTGTATGGTATTTGTCCAATGAATAGATGTCCAATTGCTATGTATGCAAAGTGAAGACAATATTCTTGTATGTGGTGCATCAAGAGGCACAATGTACACCTGATCTGGATAGTTATTTCATGGATGTTTGCCATACATTGGTGAATATCCTTGTCTGAGTCAAGGGTGCTTTGGTCTTTGAATAATAAAACGACAAATGCATAGAATTGCATAGTTGTAACAAAGTTGGCTTGTATGAATTATGCCTCAAGGACTGGCTGCAAAAGAAATGTATCAAAAATAAAATTACAAGGATGAACGATCTATCATCATTGACCACAGATAGCCATACAATGTGTCTTCATTTGCAATTCTTGTGGACTTATTTGTCTTGACCTCTTAATCATGTAATAAAAGGAAATCTCTACAAATTGAAGCTCAGTTCAGGTCATCAGCCAAAGTAAAGGTCAGTTCATCAACCAGCTACATGGATCCTAGAGGTCCAATTAAAGCCACAAAAGATTGTGACTCCTTGGAGATACCAGTAAATCAATCAAGCTCAAGCCCTTGCAATTGGTAGAGAAGTGATCATTAATCAGCCTGTGAGACTGATTAAACTAGATATAGTAGGGAAACAATTACTCAAATCAAGAATTAGGTTATCAGGAGCATTTGATTTGTGGAGAAGAGTGACATTTTGGCTTTATTGTTCTGAAGGGATGAACATGTAAAGAGGAATACCAGTCTGCTTTGTCTGAATGAGAACATGAGCTCTGTTCCTGGTCTGGCCACTTGCAGAATTTAATTCATATCTGGAAATTTAATGCACCATGAGGAGGTCAAGCTCCTTTCAAATGCAAAAGTGTGATTATGAACTATCATAACTTTTGGATGTCCTTCACAATTCTCAGAAGACTTGCTCAAATCACTGGTGTGTGCTTAAGGGCCGTTAACATGGAGGCCAATGGGGAATTGTCATTGTGGAAGAGATGGAGCGGAGGACCGTGGAGGACATGCTCATGGCAGCCCTGAACTCACAGAAACTGCCAGAGCACTTTGCTTGCTGTCTGCTCTGCCTCTCCCTGCCTTTCCCTGCCTTTCCATGCCTTTCTCTGCCTTTCTCTGCCTTTCCTGCCTTGCCTTGCTCAGTTCTCTGACTCTGTTCTCGCTGCCCTTTCCTCTTTCGTGTCGTGGATGACGTCGGTGATTCCGATTGATGTCGGAGGACGCCGATCACGACGCAGCGACATCAAAGGCAAGGACGTCGGTGTTTGAAGCATCCTGCAGATGATGTCGTTGCATGCAGCCCTTTCAAGTCAATGCAAAATACAAGAACGTCGCTGGCTATCAAAAGCTAAAGGCCTAGCATGACCTCCCACATAAACATTGGTTTATTAAAACCACATCAAGGGATGGACTACTCTAATATGAGTGATTGCGTCAATAATTAAGCACATAGCTGTCTATGTGGTTAAAGTAAAGCCACAGGCTGCTTATTATTATTGCACATAGCCATATGATCTTTATTGCTACCACTGCCTTCCAGTGGGTTCACTTAGTTCCTTCAACTGTACTTACTATTATTGTGTTTTTAAATTAAGTTTTTATATGGGAAAGGGTAATGTTCAATGGTATGTAGAAATAAATTTTGCTTCATGCAGGCTTTAGTGGCTAACTTACCTTTCAGGGAAGTGGTTGACATTGTCTGTTTTCCTTAGCTTCTGTTGTTACTGCTGTTTCACTCACTCTCCAGTTTTGGAGGCTAAATGGAAGGGTACGTCACTGGGTCACGTGGGGCACGTGCAGAAGCTGGCATAGCAACGTGCACTTGTTGACAGTCCGTGTCGTCTGCATTATTCTTGGGATGGACATGGATGATGGTAGTCCTGCAAGATCTGAACGCAGAATCTCTCTCATTTCTCTGGAATCACTATTTCATGTGCATTAAATCTGCATGGGCAAGTCTCTCTCCCACTGTGTCCTCACTGGGTGTCCTCACTCCTGTGTCCTCACTGTGTGGCTATGCCTTATGTGGTATCCAAGGAAGTCAAAGGCAGCTTCCAAGACCTGCCATGGGATGACAGCCTCTCTCAAATGAATTATGCAATCTCCAAGACACCCTGCATCTCTGATATCTTAGGTTTCTCATAATAAACAAAGGGCGATAGTCGTCCGGGTTATTCTCTTGGTTGAATGTCTACAGGGCCTCTTCAGGTCCTTGGCTAGATCTGTATGATACGAAGATCTGCAGCTGGAGTGGAGGTTGTAGAACTATACATATCTGCAGCATAAGGAGCTTCAGTCACACAATCACTTTCATTGATTTTGGTCATAATTCATAATGGCCATTATATAGCTTCTCAAGTTCTGCCTATGCCAAGAGACCTGAATTAATATAATGCTACCTTTAATGTGTCATTTTCCTCCAGATATAGTCTATCTTGGGTGTGGCTTAAGGTAATTTCTGTAATAAAACAGTAAATAATGGAAAAGAACTGTGACCATTAGACGTGCAGAGACAAAAAGATTCTGAGTGTCAGACTCCGAGATATATGTATACGGTGTTATTTCCTCTATCTATGGTAATTTATATGGCAAACGTCAAGATGAGATGGCATGGTTAATGTTAATCAGTGACTCATACTGAAGTGCATCTCTGACAAAGTACCACAATCAAGGATGGTTGACAAATCACTTTCTTAAATTCAAATTGCCATTCAGTTCACAGTCAGTCTTGGAATTGAACCATGGATCTGCATTATAAGTTTAATTGAAGATGTGCTGTAAATGCTTGTGATTATTCTAATCCCTAATACGACATCTTCCCGGGCGTCGTTGCGATGCTAATGCCGCGAAACTTGCCACTTCGGAGTTTTGAACAAGGGTTAGTCACCGTCTCAGGATTCATCTGGGGGGAAGTTGTATTAATCACCCTTTTAGCTCAAAGCGGATCTTGCAAGATGCTCTGGGGTGACACCCTGCCAGGCTCAGCAACAGACCTGGCCAGAATGGAGAATGAACAGAGAATGCCAGACATGTTTAATAAAGAAAGATGCTCAGAAATTTGCAGATATTTGATTAAGGAATGGAGTTGCTCTTTGTATGACAACTATACAAAGTGTATCTCTATGATCTCTATCCAAGGGTGGCATCATGCTTTTTTCGCAGTTTTGACAAACCATTTTATTCGAACTGTAATGATAAACCGAACACAATTTGAAGCAAATACATTTTAGGTATCGAATTTGACTTGCTACAAAAAAGATACAACAGGGATGTAAACGTCATTCCTTTCTAGAACTTGCCTGTTACTTTGCCTGTCTTGCACCAGCAGTCTTCTAAGATAATACCAGTCCACTGTGGAGCAGGTGCAACTCAGAAAAGTGGAAAGATGAGGAGTCCAGAGCACCTATTATGTCTATAATGACTTCCTAAAGTTTTCTTGCTTCTATGTGGATTTGATTTTTTGGAGCACACTCTAAAAAATTTAGGACAAAAGCGGTTTAAAAAAATATCAAGTGGTTTTATGAGACAACCATGGTGGTTTTTGCATTGAAATTTGGTTTATCAGGTCATTTTTGGTTTTTGTCTTTGGAATTGGTCTCCTCCTCAGGTAAAATGGTTTTTCAAAAAACCAAGGCCTCTTGTTGGAATGAGTCTATCCTGGTATTAGAGTTCTTCATGCCATGATAAATATTGGTTCATGTGTCGACATGACGACATTTGTTGATGACTAACCAGATTACCATACACAAATAATTTGCTTAGAGACAATGGGTTTTCATTTATCTAGTGATATTTAATAACCTAGTACTAGTTTCGATGTATAAGGAACTTCATGGACCTCATAGACAACGTTGATACTGTGCTTGCTGAGACAGATCAGCTCCCCAGAGAACAAAGACTCCTTCTGTACCACACTTAACGCCATCTATACTGATATGCATTTGACAAACAGAAGTTCAAATTTAACAAGGAACAAGTGATTAACAAAAACACAGCAAGGAATCATTGAACCTATCAACACTGAAAGCATAACTAAGCCGTAACAAACAAAAAAAACAGCGAATTATCTCAAAATGTGTTTTTATCCCAGCTTACATATCACAGTTGACTTAATAAGTAGATTGAGTCTCATGTTTGTCAAAGAATCATGAACGAGCAATGGTGAGCCGAGTGGTGCCACCTATAACTATACTTTTTAAAATTTACTTTGTAACTTTGTAGTTATAAAAGACCATGCTTCATGCATGGGCATGTTAATTAGATGATTGTGTTACAAAATTGTACAAACACCATTTGCAAGAAATCATTAATGAATATATTTTAACATGTGGAAGAGTAGGTAAGCTAAACATTTCGTAGAAGTATCACTACACCCAAAAACTCCAACATGAGAACGATTTAAGACCAAACTTCAGTCAATCACAGGCAACTGTTCTCGAAATGTCCCATTGGTAATATAGCTTAGCAGTGGCATTTCTCTGTGAGGTAAGTACATTTTATTATCTTGGTAGTCCATAAATGGACTGTAGACTGCTTGGTAAAACAAGGAAGAAAAGTCTACTGATTTTAGAGCTATCTCCAGTGCTTGCTGGGTGTGTAGCTTCACTCTCTCTTCCCTGTGTTTCTTTATTATACTCCATAACTGTTCTGTTTTCACTGTTACAGTTTGTCTTTTCTCTTTGCAGATCTAAACAAAATCAAGCACCTCCCCCCCATAGATACCCCCCCCCCCACAGATAAAAAATAAAATCCCCCCCCCCCCCAATGAAAAAAGCAGCAGCTGCAAATCATTATCAAATAAAGCCTTATTTTATGTAATCAGTAGTGGCTGGGGTGGAGTTTGGGTCCCTGGCAAGTGGAATAAACAATTTTACATCCTGTATTGCTGCACTAAATACAGCCTATGTTGGACGGCTGTTTCAATCATGCAGTACTGGATTTCTGTGTCCTCCTGTCCTAATCAGCCTACCAAGTGCATAAATCTTTGACGTAAAGCCTAAACCATCCATCCATGAATCCCAGTTGATAGGCCAGCAATGGACCAATTATATATGAGATAACATAATACCACTACTGATTTCTCAGATATCCAAACAGCCCCCTATCTGTTTGGTTTCTGAAGAAACCAGTTTTATTTGGTTTTTGTTAAAACCAAACAATTCGGTATTTCCACAAACCCTAGTTGGTTTAATATGCGGGACAAGCTCAAAAACCAAATTTGGTTTTTTGGAGGTTGTTTTTTTTTAGAGTGCACAATGTTATCAAGAAGATATAGGTAAAATCATGAGTGACTCATTGTTGCCTATTATTTCTGGCAAGTGCGTCTGATAAATGTAAGACACTAATCCAATGCCATCTAATTGAGGGCTGCACAATGCAGTGCACATAATATCTAGTGCTATCTTCATAGACCTATAGACTATTTCTCTGTTGGTCTTCTCTTCAGATGAAGGTTCTTAGGCTTTTGTTTCTCGCAAAATGCTCCATAATATGACAAATAAGATCGTAGATTTATTTTTTAATCAGGTTTTAATAAGTAATATTGGTGTTGTTCTTTCACATCTCAAGATACTTGCATCAGGAATTCTTTGGTTTGTAGAATGAGAAATCTGCCTTTGTGAAGTGATTAGAGATCTCATAAAGAGTCTAAAGAGAGCAAAATGTGATGCCATTCATACAGCCAAGAGGCACTCTCTCAAAGCTGCTTTAGCCAATAGAGAGCTCAATAAAAAGCATTGCTTTCTTGCTTATCTCTTAAATCTATTAGTAAGGCAAGTTAAGGAGATCACTGGAATGAGCTAGACAGAAAAAATTTTTAGGATGCTGGTAGAATGTTAGTAGAAGGTTCGAATGAGGGTTGAATGTTAGTTGGATGTTTGCAAAGGATTTTGATGCTAGATGTTTGCAGGAGGGTTGTGGATACTAGACTGTTTGTAGATGTTAGTAAATGTTTGTTAAGGAGTAGGCAATTCTTTGGTACGAGGAGTAATTGCAGGGCGCTTGTTGTAGCCTTAATGCCATAAGTGATGGGGATACAGGGAAGCCGAGAGCGACGTCACTGCAGCATCACTACAGCTTCAAAGGGATGCAGGAGCCAGGACGTTGCTTTTGGCGTGCTCAACGCTTAAAGGGGCGACGTCCTTGCGTCCTGTGCAACGTCCCAGCGTCATTGTCAACGTAAAATACTACGTTGTGGCAGTCCCAGCTTCTTGGATGTGGTGCACTTGTTACATGTCTCAATAACAGTACAAACTATGGTGTCCGCAGTTTTCTATACTGCCTCTGTTGTAGCGAACAGTTCTTCATAGAATAAGACCTTCCAAAGTCTTGCTTTCTGGCCACTTTATTCACAGTTGCGGCTCTTTACTTAGTGCATGATAGCATGGTTCAGACGCAGGAAAAAATCTCGAAGTTATTACATGAAAACAAAAAGGTTTTTGATTATAAAGAATGTCTTTTTAGAAGAGTATTGGTCGTAATTATGGTATGACAGTATCAAGACCCCCATTACATGCTGTTGCAAACATGTTATGCAATCCCTGCACAGACATAAATAGACAATAGACAATAGATAGACAATAGACAATCTTTATTTTGCTTCGGTTTGAAAAACAAAGAAAATCAGCCATGAAATTGGCTGGTGTCACCGAAAAGTAACATAAATGAGACATGATGCTGCTCTTAATGGAGAGCTCTGCAGGTTTGTCTTTTATTGTTGCACCTGTATGGTGGTGATCCCTTGCTCTTGAGTGACAGGAATACTCCCTAATTGGCTATGCCTTTCACGGAAGACATTAGGGGGATCTGATGATGTATCTGTTGTTGTAGTCACAAGGAGAAGAGCTGAGTTAATGCGAAGTAAATGATAAAGAGTAAAAGGTATGGGTGTAATCGATATTGGATCACACACACAAGTCAAAAAATGAGCTATGGAGATGTAAGACAGTTTTCTATATTGGTCCTTTTGTCTCATTTATAGTAACTGGAAAACTTGGGGAAAAAATATTAAACTTATACCTAGGTTATTATATTTTCAAAGCACATCTCTGTATCTGATGCATCACAAAGGCTTGCGGTCTTAGTGGATTTGGGCAATTCCAGAAATTCTTTTCTACGTAGTTTTAGGGAATCAAGCATAAATTCTTCAATATGGAAAACATGCAGAATTGGACATAAAAGAAAAAAAGGATAATTTCGGATCTGGTTGGAAAAAGCTAAAACGATTTTATCTTCTTTGGCTGGTCCAATGACAAGCCATCTGGCTCAGCCAATCACAAGCTGCAGCCAAGCGAAGTTGGCCGAAGTTTTTGGACGAACTTTGCCGAAGTGATAGGCAATCCCCATCTGACAGCAACTGCTTGCTCCAGCTAACTATTACCAGTCAAGTGACCTGATAAGATCTATTGGAAAAGCACAAAAGCAAATATCTTGCATGACAGAAATTGTGAAGTCCATAGACCTCTTCATATGAGAGCATTTGAAATATTCTGATAAGGGCTGATGTGGCCTGCAGCTCACTTGATCTTACAGGCTGCCTGTGCAGGCAATGGAGGATGATTTAGGAGACAAAAACATTGCTCTTTTTCCTAATGCCTTTGTTTTATCTCAAGACTTCTGATTGTTTCTCTGACTTCCTTTGTGAGATATTGCAAATACCTTTTACTAAGAAAAACACAAAAGATAGTTGCTAGAAATGCCTGGAATTATTAATTGACTTTTTGGTCCTGGCTGAATGTTTTCAGATCATATATCATTTATGTATTTTGACGTTTGTATGCAATTGAACTATAATATGCCAATATGTGTGTCATCTGTTATGTCAAAAAGTTCCCTGCATTCTTGCATCTGTCTTTATATGCATCCTTTACATTACATCTACTTCAGTATACATGTATACTTACAGGCATTTACACAAGTTTACACATACTAATACCCTGTATATTCAGCATGTACTTCATCCCATTTTAGCTGGTCTGTTTGCTCCTAACCCATTTGTGTTCCTTCCCTAGGGTTTTAAGTGTTACCCTTTTTGCTTTCAGATGGAACCACAGGTCCTGATGGAAAAGGTTGGTTCTTGCTTTGCTTGCTACTTCCTTCTTTTTAATACTTTTTGTAGAGATATGTTACATATACACTCTACAACGTTTCCACTTTAATATTTGTAAATTGTTTGTCAAATGTGGTTTTTCTCCAAATCTAAACCTTCATCGAATATGTCATTATATCATAATTAATTGCATTATCGGTTTGGATTTTGCTTTGTTGCAATTGATGTTGTGTGTGATGCATGTTGAATCGTTGATGTTAGTTCCAATAGTTGTGATTTAATGACTTTAATGGTGTATAACTATAAGCTGTACTGAAGTCAGTATTTTCATTATCTCTCTCTGCGTGTATTAATTTATTGAACCTCATCACATATATGCCTTCGAAAAAATAAATCATGTTTGAATTTGTACAGTGAGACATCCACACTAATTGAACAGTCAGCTCAGGCCTCAAGGGCCAGTCAAATGATAGTCACAGTGTCAATGGCATTCAGTAAATAGAACAGTCAGTAAGTCAATCTCCTCAACTAGTCTTTTGGAGATCAGCTAGCTTGGGTCATTTTCTCTTCAAACCAGTTAATACCCTTTTTACCCTATTACCATGTATGTCAGTCTTTTACTATCCAAACAGACATTTATTCCATGAATACCATTAAGGCTCCTATTCCAACTAACCAATCAAATGACAGGTCATACATTGAGGTCAGGTCATATGTCAGGTCAAGGGTCAAAAGTCAGATAAGTCCCTTTGTAGGTCACTTGAAACGTATTCCCCGCCCAGGAACAGGAAATGCTCTCCAAGAAGGAAATAGTCATGTCAGTCTGTTTGTCCTATGAGTTACCATGGTGATTAGAAAGTGTTTACAAATGGTCACTGGTGGATAATGGGATGTCGAACTGTGATAAGAGGAGATTTCTGTGAATTGATGAGTATGAGTGGATATTTTTCAAGATGAAAATGTTGCTGAAATATATGGCCTGGATTACTGATTATGACTGGTCAAATGAAATCTAAAATCACCAAAGATGCAAGTTTTTCTTCAGCCTGAAGTTCAGGACATTGACACTGACCATGTAGGCCTACTGTAATGTTTCGAGGGGGAAGCCCATCCTGGACTCGAACCCGGTCCCCCGGCGTGGAAGGCAAGCGTGTTAACCATTAGACCAAAGAGTTACTCGTTGGTCCCAGGGCCAACATCACTACATCCCTTCCCTCTTAACTACCCCCTCCCCCTCTTAACAATCCATTGCGAACCCACGACCCTGAGATTAAGAGACTCAAGACCGAATCTAGACTCTGATTTAGAGAGGGGAGCCCCTAGGAATCCCTCAGATCTGCCACCTGACCGCCAGGATGGGTCTAATAGCAGACCGCTCACAATGAGCCAGTCAGCTTATAATCCACAGCCTGGTTATGAGAGGGGCAACTCTGATGCACTCCCAATGCCCCTTGATCCAGTGACTGACTGCGACCGGTACAATTACCCTGCACAGTCAGACTTTGACACCAACAGGCCTATGTCTAATGGCGGGAGAGGTCAAGATGTCACTGTTAGAAACAAGAGGTCCTTTAAGGAGGCCAAAGCCCCGACTTTTGATGGATCTTCCATGTCATTCATTGAATTTTTGGATGATTTCTCAAGGGTGGCTGATTACAATAGATGGGACAGTGAGGATAGAAAATTCCACATTTGGAATTGCATTAAGGGAAATGCGAAGATTCGCATTAAGACAATGCCTTATCCTGCCCACTATGATGACTTGTTGAAGAACCTGCTATCAGTCTTCAACAATGAGAGATCCATAGAGTCCTACAGGGACAAATTGGATGCCATAAAGAGGGACATCAATATGGACCTGGAAACTTATGGCCATTTTCTGCATGACCTTGTGAGGAAAGCAAACCCCATGGCTATACCCAGTGAGCAAGAGAGAATTGCTAGGGATCGCTTCCTTGAAACTGCAGGCTCTCACAATTTGAGTGTCTGGTTGAAGGCCAACAAACCCCGTACTGTCCAAGCAGCTATTGATTTGGCAATACAATTCCAGCAAGCAACTGCTGTGAATTCTGCAAAGAAACCCCATGGTGAACTTGCGAAAGGGAGTGAATTGGCTTTGTCTAATTTGTTTGTTGAACAAAACAAGACAGCTCAAGTGCATGTCTCTGCAGTTGAGTCAACAAATGAAAGATCTTCTCTTGAAGATCAAGTAAAGACCTTGGCTGATCGTCTCGAATCTCTGACTAAACAATTGAAGTCAAGATCAAATAGGCCCTCTGGACCTATGAGATGTTACCACTGCCATCAAGAAGGTCACTTTAAAAGGCAGTGCCCCAAGTTGAAGAAGTCTTTAAACTAAATGGGGCGGGGTCCAGTCCCATGAAAGTGGCCTCGCCTGTTACTGAAAGAAAGGAAGAATGTTGGCCTGGTGTGTCCCTTGGACAATACTGGCCTAGGGTAGCTGTAGTCACGGACAAACATGCCATTGCATGGTACCTGACTGTGTACCTGGGGTCAAAAGAAGCAAGCTTGCTTGTTGACTCCGGGGCTCAAGTTAGCATGATAAGCAAAGTCATATTTGACAGTTTATCACCCAGCTACCGTCCTACTTTGACCTCCTGCAAAAAGCCGATCAATGCAGCTAATGGGGGTCAAATTGTCACCTATGGGACAGCCACATTCAGCATTAGTGTAGCTAGATGTAGATTTGATGCTGAGCTTATTGTGGCCGACATGGGTGGTCTTTCAGGAGTGTTGGGCATGGATTTCCTTGGCAAATTTGATGCTGTTCTTCATTGCCGCCCTGGGCAATTGGAACTTGGAGGAAAAATCATAGATTGCCATGGTTGGCGCCCTGATGAGGGAGGCCAGGTCCTTCTTAAGGACACAGTGACCTTGCCCCCTGGGCATGTATGCTTCATAGATGTACATGTCAAAAGATGGGGCCAAAGCAATAGGCTCTATGACGTTGTTGAGCCAATTGCTGAAGTGTGTAACACAGAGGGCATTCTTATGCCCAGAGCAGTGATTGCCAGGTCATGCAACTCACTAACTCTGCAAGTTACTAATATTGGAGGCAGTGTCCATACACTGACCGCTGGGACTCTGCTGGCCAACTTGGATCCAGCTGACTTAGTCCACAGTCAATCTAATCTCCCCCAGCCTCTCCTGGCTAACTCTGTGACGACTGGCCCCTGTCAGAAGTTACCTGAACACCTCAAACATCTGGTTGATGGTGCTGTAGAGCTCAATAGCAAACAGCAGATGCAGGTCAGTAACCTTTTACTGAACTATGTGCATTGTTTTGAGGGAGGAGATTATGGCTTAGGTCAAACTGACTTAGTCAAACACAAGATTGACACTGGGAGCCATCCTCCAATCAAGATCCCACCTCGAAGATTGGGCTGGGCCCAAAGGAGAGCCCTGAATGAGGAGGTTGACAAAATGTTGTCCAAGGGAGTTATTGAACCAAGTGATAGCCCATGGTCATCACCCCCAGTTTTAGTCTCCAAAAAGGACGGAAATTTTCGCTTTTGCGTAGATTTTCGGAAAGTCAATGGAATCACTAGGAAGGATGCTTATCCGCTCCCTAGAATTGATGACTGTCTTGACTGTCTTGCTGGGGCGAAATGGTTCTGTACACTTGATCTCTCCTCTGGATATTGGCAGATAGCCATGGATGAGGAAGACAAAGGGAAAACAGCCTTCACCACTCCCAGAGGTCATTATCAGTTCAAGGTCATGCCCTTTGGTGTGACAAATGGGCCAGCCACACTAGAACGCCTCATGGAGCTTGTTCTGCGTGGTATGAGTAATGACCAGTGCTTATGCTACATGGATGACGTTGTCATAAGTGGTCTCACTTTTGAGGACACTTTGCAAAGTCTCAAAGAAGTCTTGGATAGATTCACAGCAGCTGGACTTCGCCTGAAGCCCAGCAAATGTGAACTGTTTAAGACCGAAGTAGCATTCTTAGGGCACCTGGTAGGGCACAAGGGAGTTAGGCCTGACCCTCGTAAGATTGAGGTGATCAAAAATTGGCCTGAGCCCCTTAATGTGCATGAAACTCGCAGTTTCCTGGGCTTTGCTTCCTATTATAGGAAGTACCTGGCCCGGTTCTCAGAGTTGGCATTTCCATTGCATGAACTTACTCAGAAAGACAAACCCTTTGTCTGGTCTCCTGAGTGCCAACATGCATTTGATGCACTGAAGAAGGCCCTTACTTCTGCTCCAGTGCTTGCCCTACCCAGAGAAGGCTGCCAAGTCATTCTGGACTGTGATGCATCAGACCATTGTATTGGAGGGGTGCTATCACAAATCATTGATGGGGAGGAAAAAGTCATTGCCTATGCAAGCAAGAGCCTAAACAATAGCCAGAAACGTTACTGCACCACTTACAAAGAGCTCTTAGCTCTTGTCAAAATGGCCAAAATTTTTAGGCCATATATCTATGGCCAACCAAAGGTCCTTGTAAGAACAGATCACAAGGCTATAGTTTGGCTACAGAATTTTAAGGATGCAGAAGGAATGCTGGCCCGTTGGTTGGCTTCTCTTGCTGAATATGACTTTGTCATTGAGCACAGGGAGGGAAAGAAACATGCCAATGCAGATGGTTGCTCCCGAATCCCTGTCAGGTCCTGCCCCAGAAACGATTGCCCAGACCAAGGTCACACTGACAAAATTCTAAGTGCTAGCATTAGAGCTTGGAATGTCAAAAATGGTCTTGGCCCACGGGAATTGTTTGACACCCCTGCAGTTGATAAGGCACCATTGCCTGGCAATTTAACAAGTCTCACAGAGGCCCCAATGGGCATGCACTTTTGTGCAGTGACTGAAACCCATGCTGTTGAAACTCATGTTTGTGCAGCACACCAGCAACGTGATTCTAACTGGATGGAAACTCTGACAGATGATGAGCTGCTATCAGCTCAGTCAGATGATCCGGATCTCAGAAAGGTCATGGAGTGGGTTGAGGCTGGCGAAAGGCCCTCTTTTCAGGAAATTTCGCCTGCTGGGTCACACATCAAAAATTTGTGGGCTCAATTTAATTGCCTAAATATCAGCAATGGCAAACTTGTCAGGCTGTGCAAGTTGCCCTGTGGGGAAGAGGTCATGCAGCTTGTTGTACCCCCTGCACTGAGAAGGCAGATTTTTAACTTCCTACATGCATCACAACTTGGTGGGCATATGGGAGTTCATAAAACTATTGCCAAACTCAGGAGGAGGTTCTATTGGGATGGTTACAGAGAAGACATCATTCGTTGGTGTCAGTGGTGTGACCAGTGCCAAAGGAGGAAATTGGGCAAACAAAAGAGGGCTCCACTGCAACATAAGCCAGTGGGCATGCCCTTGGAACGAGTGGCTATTGATATTTTGGGGCCCCTGCCCGAAACTGAGTCTGGGAACCTGTACATAGCAGTTCTGGTAGACTATTTCACTCGTTGGACTGAAGCCTATGCTTTAAAAGATCAAAAGTCCATGACAGTTGCTGATGCCATCATCAACAACTTCATTTTGCGATTTGGATGCCCCCTGCAGCTGCACAGTGACCAGGGACCTAATTTTGAAGCTCACCTGTTTAGGGATGTTTGTGCTTTGCTGGGAATCTGCAAAACACGGACTACACCCTACCATCCGCAGTCAGATGGCATGGTGGAGAGATTCAATAGGTCCCTGCAAGACATGCTCTCAAAATTAGTGGAGGATGATCGTTCTAATTGGGATGACATCCTTCCCTATGTCATGGCTGCCTACAGAGCAACACCCCACGAATCCACAGGTCTCACACCTAATAGGATGATGCTGGGACGTGAATCTGACTTGCCAGTGGACCTAGTTTTTGGCTATGAGGTCCCAGATGAATACACATGCCCCAATGAGTATGTGGAATTTGTGAGAGATGCCCTTGCATCTTCCCACGAAAGGGCCAGGCAACATCTTGCAAAGGCTGCTCAAAGACAGGCCAGACATTACAATAAATTGTCTGGGGATCCAGTTTTTGAGAAAGGGCAATGGGTACTTTTATTCTATCCCCCAATAGCCAATAAGAAGCTTGGTCTCAAGTTTCTTGGCCCTTACAAAGTCACCCGAAAAGTCAGTGAAGTCACATATGAACTTGAGGCCCCTGTCTCAAAGAAACGCAAGGTGGTTCATGTGAATCACCTGAAGCCCTACAGGTCTGAGGTCCTCCCTGATGACCTCAGACACCTGCCTGATATGCCAGTCCACTTGGACCTGGATGGGCTATTGAGGGAGCCACCAGCCAAGGACCCTCCTACGGGGATCTTGGTGGACTTGGAGGAGGCTGCTGATGATCCAGGAGGGGCAAATGCTGATCCAATTGAACCTGATCTCCCAAACATTTTTGAGGAGAAACAGGAATTGGATCCCACTGCAGAGCCCTTCATACCAAAACGAATCAGACAGCCCCCTAAACGTTTTGGTCACAATGTTGGTTACAATTAATCAATGGGATATTGTGATATTGGCTATTTATGTTTGGACAAAAACTGCAGAATAAATTCATATCTCCCTGGGATATTTTTACTTCTGCCACATAGCTCCATTGAGCCCCCCCCCCCCATGCTCCATAGCACATCCCCCCCCCTTTCCAACTTGCTACTCCATAGCAGCGAGTTGATTTTTGTCCTACATAATGGCCTTTGCATTGAAGTGAAACTGCTTGATTTTGCGTGTTCACTTGACTATGTAAATGCTTTCACTTTGTGAAATTTTACAAGGTTGGATATTTAGCCACAACTAAATTAAAGTTATTATTTTCCTGTGAAAATGTAATTTTGATTTCTTGGCTGATATTAACTTTGAACCTGTAATTGCTTTAGTGTTTAATTGGTGCACAGTATAGGCACTATTGTACAGTTTAGAAGTTGATTAGTGATGGTACATTTGTGATTTATCTTAGATACATTTCAAAAGCAGTTTAGAGCTTTTGATTTAGCAATTGGTATTTGATTGCTTAGATTAAGCTTTTGAGCGTTTCTTAATGGTATCTTTATGGTAGCTTTAATCTATAGCTTTATGGCTCTGTAATTGGTGACACCAATGTGTTGCTCATGCAGGACATCTTTGATTACATCATAGATGGGTTGATTAAGAGCAAGGGCCTCTTTGTCTATTGTCTCTTTGTCTATCTCTCTCCTAATTACTCAAAGGAGTAGCTATCTTTGAGTAGGGGAGGGGATAGAATGGCACCTTGTGCCATATGATACGGAACAGGGTATGCACTCCCTTGATGTGCACCCTGAATTACCCCTTTGATGCGTGCCTGGTTAGGGAGTCAGGAGGCACGTGTCTGAGGCACGTGGTATTACGCAATCGTAGTAACCAATTGGTCGTCATCGATCTGCCCCAATAACCAATCAGCTGGGATTACCGCTTCGGTGACCTTGAGCTGAGGTCAGCTTGACCAATGGGAGAGCACTTCTTGGAAAAAAGCAAGCATTTAAGCAAGATTTCTTGTTTCTCTCTATCATTCTTCACTTTCTCACTGACTTGAACTTTTCACTTGAGCTATTTCACTTGACATCTACACTTGCACACTTCTTTAATCTTGGACTTCTGACTTCTGCTAAAAACTCTGCTGATTTTTGCTGATCTTGCTGACCTCTGGGCCTCTGCACCGGAAAGCACCATTGCTGAAGAAGCTGCTCAACTTAGACATTTTATCTGCTTGGGAACGTGAGTATAAAACTGTTGTGTGTTTATTTTGGACAGTTTGGTTAGTGAGATGGCTGGACATTGTAATAATTGTACCAGGAGACTGAGTAGGACTCAGGAGGGTGGAGCTGTTGGGGAAATTGCCCAGCAGGCTCAGTAATGGAGGTTATTTCACGTTGTTTATTGGGTTAAAGTACTTTAAAATTTTACATGTAAAAGTCCCAGGTAAGGGTGTAGCTAGCCCTTGAGCAGATTTAGCACTAAGTTTCGGAGAATGTGATGTTTCTCACTTGTTACTGAAGGCTAACAAGGGCCCATGTCCTTGAAAATGTCACTTCCCAGACCTGACTAGGCTGACCACCCTTTTTTTGAAATTGTTTCTTGTTACTTAAAATGTTTCTTTCTATTTCCAGATGGAGTTTGCTATGGAGTGGAGTGGCTCTGGAGAACCCCTTAAGACTGAGGACAAATCTGCCCTTGCAGATCCCTCAATGGTGAACCTCAGGGATCAACGTGATCCCTTGAACCTGTTCCCTGAACTGGTGATCGCTGACCCCCTTAGGACAGTTGCCCCTGTAGCTGCTCCTGTGACCCTTAGGAATGACTCTGCCATTCCCCCTCTGATGGCCTCTGGATCCGCTGGATCTGAGGCTGGTGCTTCTGCACCTAAGTCTGGAGGTGCCCCTGCACCAAAGGGCCAGAGGGAAACCTACACTTGTACGGCCTGCCCCCGAGCCTTTGGGGAGAAGAAGAGGCTCAAGATCCACTGGGAGTGTGCACATGCAACCTCCCATGAGGGTTTTGAGTGTCCTCACAATGGATGTTCTCGCACCTTCCATAAGGGGCATAGAGGGCATCTGAAGGTCCACTTGAAGGCAGGACATAGCTACTCCCCTGAGCAGCTGAGTCTCATCATGTCCTCCTTGAAGGTCAAGGTTGTCAAAGGTGCCGTGTCTGATGGCAAGGCCAACCATGTTGCCCTTCCTCCAGCCCTTGGAGGACCCCCCCTTCCCCGTTCCCGCTCCAAAGCCACCACTGCTCCTAAGCCAAGCAAGAAGAGGAAGGCATCCACAGCGACCACCACCCCTGCTGCTCCCCACCTGGCTGTAGGACAGGACCTCGTGGCTTCGATCCTTCACAGTCATGCCGAGGAGAGGGCCTCCTGGACTCGCACACAAGACCTCCTCAACAAAAGGATCCAAGCCCTGGAGACGGAAGTGGCCCATCTGAAAAAGTCGTTGACCAAGAAGGCCCGAGTGCCTCGTAAGTGATCGCTCGTTAATCGTTCCCCTTGGATCTCTCGACCCGGATCGACCCCCGATCTCGTTCTCCCCAGGATCTCTCGACCCCCCGTATTCGTTTCCCCTATGGATGTCGCTCGACCCCCCCCCTTTCACTGGATTCGCTTGCCCCCGGTGGGCCTCGTTCGTCGCGTGGATCCAGATCGCGTTGGATCCATGCTGGATCTCATTGATCCCCATTCGATCATGACACCTGAACATTTAACGTGGACTCTAGTACAATGATTTGGAATGATGATGTGATGCTATATGATGACTGATATTGATGTTTGTGTGTTGACTGATATTGATGTTTGTGTGTTGACTGATATTGATGTTTGTGTGTTGACTGATATTAATGTTTATGTTGATTGATATACTGATATTCATGCATATATATTGATTGATTTTGATATGTGATTGATGTGATGATGATGACAATGATACTTGGAATTGAGTGCTTGTTTGAAGACTTTCAAAATGAACTCTAGGCACAAAGATGGACTCTAAAGATAATAGTGCCTCTTTTAAGTGAATTGATGGACTCTAGAAATGCACAAGATCATGGACTCTTTGAATATGATGAAATTTGATGAATATATTGTTGATGATTGATTAATGAATAAAATGTATTTTTGTATGTTGGATGGTCTATTGGTTGAGAAATAAACTCATTGGATTGCAGCCTATGTTGCTTTCTTCCTTTGTTGGGTTGGTTCAACTGATTAGTACTTCTCAAATGGGGTCATTTGATCCTGAGGAGGAAGGAGTGTGATGGTTCTGCTAGCTTGCAGTCCTCAGAATGGACAGTTCCATTCTTGGCCACTTGGTGCAGCACTGTTGCTGACCACTGGCCAGTGGCCAGAGGCTTCTGATTGGCTGCTGGAGGACACACCCCCCTGGGTAGCATAAATACCCTCTCCCATGGAGAGGAGGGCAGAACACTGCTGAGCAGTGAGTAGCCCCTTGGCTCTCTGTAAGCCCTCTTACAAGCTCTGAAACATTCCTTAAGATAGGCCCCTTGGTCTGTGACCATCTCAAACTCTGTGGTTTGTACTTGGAATGTATGGAATAAGTGTTAATAAATGATTAAACTTGAATCTATGAATCTGTCTTCTGTGAGTTAAGACTAGTGGTCATTGAACCAGACTTGTGGTCAATTTCTCAGCTACTTGAGCAAAAACCACTACAATACCAGTTAACCAAATTTAAAGACAGTGTCATGTGGTGGCTTAGGCTATGTTTCAGTGCCATTCTTGAGTGCACCAAAAGCATTGGAAAGGCAGCATGGGTTATGCATTTGTAATGCAGAGGTCAGACAAGCACATGGTGCATAATGCAATGGCAAGAGCAATGGGTCACACAGTGCTTGGGAAAGGCCTGGTTTGTCAGTGGTCAATGGTCACTGGGTCCAGATGTGTGATAAACTGAGAAACAAGCCAGGGCAACACAAGAGCAGGAGGCCAAGGAGATGCACCAATGCAGCAGTGCACACTCTGTGAAATAACACTGCAATTGATACACCGCAACAACCAGTTAATGGAGAAATTGTATTCCAATGATCTTGAAATTCTGCTCAGTAAGATCTCGCTTGATCTTGTTGTATGTAAGCAAATTTCCTTGGATTGTACTGCAGCTTTTAATTCAATGACCAGTTCACGACTCTAATTCTACAGAATCATCTTTTGGTGTAACTTTACAGCACACACTTGCAGTTGGTCCACTGTGGCTGCCCCAATGCAGCAATGAACAAGTGGGCAGCAGGGCAAAATGCCTCAGAATGCTCCAGAATGCTTGCAGATGACTCCTGGGGGATTGGCCAGCAATTATGGCAGGACTTAACTCAATAGAAGCAGGCCACTAGATAAAGAGTGTTCTGCGAATGTGGATCTTGCATTTGAGGCTGCACCAGACCTTAGCATGGGCAATACACAAGATGGCACTGCAAACGTCACGTGATGTGCGATTGGCCAATCAGATAAGTCAAGGTTATTTGAAAAGGATGTATCGTATAATGTCTCTTGGTAGATTCCATCTGTAGCATAAAGTCTATGGTATATTCTGAATGCAGTTCGTAGTTGGTCAGTATGTGGCTACCTGTGCAGTGACTGACTAAAAAAGGTTATTACAATAATTACAAAACGTGATGCCTTATATAGATCAAGCAGTACTGATATTGGTCAGCTTGATGACTTGAAACAGGAACCATAATTGTATTTTTGGGTTATCGTTTCTGTTATTGGAATCAGTGACAGGCTAATGTCCCTACATGAGATGCCTTATGTTTCCTCTGTGGCCCTATGGCATTATGCTGATCAGTGTGGTGTATGCTAAGTGCTGGCAACATGACCTCGTCCTGCTGTGCACCCATGTATCTGCTCCTGATTTGACCTGGACCTTTTCTGGTGAGGGCATGACCCTAAGGACCAGCTCATTCCAATGCCCTTTTTGGTCCACAGGACCTCATGGGAAATACAGTTCACCCTGATTCTGTGACCTCTGATTGTCCAATTGTTGGGATCACTGAATTTACCTCAGATTTGAACAGATTAGGTTAAAGTTGATTCGATCTGTGTATTTGGTTGGATCACATGTACTTTGTTGGCCTATTTGATTAGAAAACATCCAGAAGATATCTATTAAGTTCTAGCCAACTTTCATCTACTATACTTTTGGACCTATAGACAAGTACTGGCTAACTTTATCACCACTCTGCATTGTCATGGTTTTGTGTAAAGATCATTATTCAATGTATCAGAAGAATAACAATTTCTTTCTTTGAGTGCAAGTAAGTACTTTAGTTACGATAGAGTGACATTCCCCTTAGACAATGGTATACCCACATCTGCAAGGAGACATAAATTGAAATTGAGTTTGCTGCTTGAGTGAAGTGCTTCTGTTTCGGAGCCTCTTATTCTCTGAGGACGCTCGACTGCTCTTCCGATTCTCTTCTGATGCTTCTCTGATGCTCGGAGGATGCTCGGAGGATGCGGAGGCGAGGCTGTGATTCTTGGAGGCATTTCTTTTGCGAGCGGAGACGAGCAGAGACGAGCGGAGATTTGGAGCGAAACAATCCCGCGAGATCAGCGGAGTCATTTCTGCATCTGTCCCTCATCCCCAAGAAATTGAAAGTGGATCCCAAACACATTGCATTCGGCTGCAATGCCCCTGTGAGGCTCTTTAGCAAATCCCACTACTGCCAAGCCCAGCCCAAGCCCAGTCCAAGCTCAGACAATTCATAGGCAAACTGCAGGCAAGGTTGCAAGCAAACACAGGCACCCCTCCCAGAAGGCATATCCCTGTGACCAGCCTCTGTGAAGTAGCTCAAGCAGCAAGCCATTGTCTTAAAGAGATACAGGAGCAACACCCAAGTCTCCTTCAAATTGAGACACAACTTTGAAAGTTGCCTTCTTGCAAATTGCAATGGAATTGTGTTGTAATGACCCAGTGCAGGGGAGGTCCCTGGTTAATTATGCCATCTGTCTCATTGATGCTCCAGGATTGCTCCTTGGTTCAGAAACTTGGTTTCTTGGTGTCCTGGGGACCATGGTAGGCACATTAGGCCATTGCTTCAGGGGTACAGGAACTATATGAGGATTAATTTTCCTTACTGCAGTATATCCAGTGATTCCATCAAATAATGACAAGATACCAATGGCAATGTTCTTGTTTCATATGTAATTCAGTAGAAAATGACTTGAATATTCTCTATGTTTCTTTACTAAATTGATTGCCTCTAAATAGCCCATACCAGTGCTGAAGGAACGTAAAACACAAACTCACTCACTCACTTTTGACTAAATTGATTTTTTGCAAATCTTGTTTTCGGCAAAATACCATCTCAATCTCCCTGATAGACTATGGGCTTCAGGGTAACCAAATGTGTAAGAGGTTTACCTGGTGCATTGTTATAAATAGATGAAGACTGTCCATTTCTTTTTCTGAGCTGTAACATCACACCTTTTGTTTCAAGCCCGAACCTTTTAATTGACACCTTGCAACGTGATATCCTTCTTCACAGTGTGATTAACAGCTTGCTTCTTTAATCTTTCTTTGTGAGAAGATCAAACCAATGATGTGTTTTCTGGTCTCTTCTTTTGTTGCAACCTCCTGGTCAGAAGGGTTGCTTCACACTGAGAGGGTGATAACTTCTACCCTTGATCTGGAAGGAGCCAATATTTGAGGGTGATCCAACAGGGTGCTCCAGTATATCCCAGTATTAAGACCATTGCATTTCTGTTTTTACTTGAGAAAGGAATGTTGCTTGACTTTGGAGTGGACTCCAAAACAAAGCTAGGCAGCTCACCATATTGTCTGCCTCTATCAATTGCTTTATGGGCCTTTGAAGCAATTTTACTCTTTTCTATGCTGAATACCAAATGAGTGGTCTTAGCTTTGTATATGTCTGCAGTGGTTGTCTGTGCATTCTTACTACAGGTAGTGCAGGCCTCAACAGGTGAGAGTAATGGATGATGTAATGTCCAGTCCATTGACCTTTCAGTCACTGGACTTGCTTGACCCCTGTTGACCTGCGTAATACCTTGTGTCAACCCTTAATGATTTGAGTGATGGACTGGAAAAACATTGATGAAATCATGATCTGAAGCTTCTTTGTGTCTATGGCTGTGAGGTCATCACAAAGCCACTTGTATTTTTGGTTCTGATAGATAGATATTTTCTGTCAGTTCTGCTTCTGATGTTATATTGAGCCATCAATCACTTTCATCCTGAGTCGAAAATAGATAACTGGTCTGATATTGACCATGGGGCATTACGATGGACAAAACCCAGAAATGGCAGCAAGATAAGTGGATTAAACGTCCCTGTTAGCGATCACCAGACAATGGTAGACATATAACATTCCTGCTGCAGCATCATTTAGAGATAGGTGATGCCAGAATGATGTCAAAGTAGACATTTTTCAAGATGATTCCAGATGGATTTCACAAGGCAATCTAGGCCAGTCTGAAAGTGACAGATACCGATGAGCCACACATGGAACTTCTTAGGGGCTACTTATGAAGTTCTTATTGACTTAAAGTGACTGTAATTATAAGAAACCCCCAGCATTTGTGCTGTGCCATATGTCTGTGAGTCAATTTTGCAATTTCGATCCCTTCTGGGGTCTTTAAGATTCTTGAATTTTGAGACATTTTGAAATTCTTGTCTCTGGCCTATATAACTGCATGACAGTGCATGTGCTGCTGCAAGAAGAGGATGGTAGGCATTGCCTTTCCATATCATTGGTGCATGTGTCAAAACTTAATTGGTTTCAAGAGATGTGGAGCAACTTTTGGACTGTCTGTCTGTTATTGAAGGAACATTTCAAAGAAACACATTTGTCTACATTGGCATGCAGCTTATTATTTTTACCAAGGGCAAATCACAATTCAACTCCTGGATGTTATACTATTGAGATAGTAGATGTCGAGTCCCTAGATTTTAGTTTTTGAAAACAAGGCATAGGCCTATATGAATGCATACATGCCTATTCATCTAATTCAGAATGGGCTAACCTATTTGTTGTGGTCATTTTGGATAATTATTTTTTTGTAAACTGGCCAGTCAGCAACTCCAGAGAGAACGAGAGTGACCACTGTGACGTCACAAGAGTAGAACAACAAGCTGTCCCCAGGGGTCTAGTTGACATTTTGTGGTGTAACAAATGAGGCACTGGTGATGTTGCAATGGTGCCACAGGAAATATGTTGTGTGCAGCAATGCTGTACTGTGGTGGACAATAAAAGAGAGTAAAGAAAGAGATCTGGAATTAGTCAACAGGAAATGTTCTGGTCAAGACACTGAACAGTGGAAATTATTATTTTGGATGATTGTTGTCAGTTGGATTATTAATTGCATCAATAGTAGTATATCAGTCATTATTTGTATGCATTTGTTACACAGGTCTCTCACAGCTCAACACAAATTACCTAGGTTTGGCTTAGAAACATTAAATTCCATGTTATACCATGGTCTTGCTAACTGAGCACGTAGAAGTTTCACAATTTGTTAGGTGCAGAGAAATGATCACAAGTTGTCAGCCATTTGCATTATTTAGGCAAAAACATTTAACATGCTTTTACATGTTTTTAGCCCTGGAGAAAGCTAATGTTCACATCATCACATTAGCCAACTGGCTCTTGATTTCCAAGGCTCTATGGTCAAGCTATTTGTGGGACATTCCTTTCACCCTTATGCTCTTTTAAGAGACCTTGATGTGCCCAAAGGGAGTTGTATCTGGGCTCTTGGGGTGGATTGGGCAAGCATGGTTACACAAGGTCCAAAGGTTGTTGTCAGGCAATTGAGATCCTTTCTCGAAAAAGAAAAAAAAAAACTGTACAGACATTTGTAGAGATTGTACATGAACAGTCCAGATTTTAGTTTTAAAAAACATAGCTCTTGCACTACAGGTAGCATTATATGACCTTACCTTTGTATAAAGGCATTTATATCCTGAAGGCCTGGCATTTACCAAAGTTAAGAAAATACAACCATTGGGTAGATATCCACCTCATAGGTTAGGTTGAAATGTTTTGCCTCCTTGCCATGGTCCGTTTCTGCAGATGCTGCAGAAATATACTTCCTCTTGATGGCATTTTATTGCATCTCTGCAACCAACAAGCAATAAAAACATGAAGTAAAAGCAGGACCTAATAACCTCCCTGAGGAACTCCTATACATATTTTATTTGAAATGGAGTGTAGGGCTGACAAATAGGCTAAGACATAGCTAATAAAAAATATGTAATGTTAGGTTGCTATGGTAAGAGTTTTTAGGTCGTCTGATTGACTAAAATAAGTGAAAATTTATAATTCATTGCTATAACACAGTGTGTGTTACAAACTACATTGTATTGTCCTGTTGAATAAAATTTCATATTTTTTATGAACAATAGGCCTACTATCATGAAATCAGATGTGTCTTTAGCTTCGTAGTTAAGAGCTTATTCTCAAATATATACATCTGTGTTCTATGGTTGATATATATTACTAATTGGCAACAATATATTCTCAGATTATTAGATATGAGTGGATTTATGCTCAAGTTACTCAATAATGGCAATAATCAAGGCTAGGAATCAATGTGAAATGCAGTAAAAAGGTAAACACAAAGAGTTGTAAGTTCCTGTTGAGACTTGAAATGTAAAATATGGCCACTAATTGCTGTTCGTATTGTCAATGTGGTGTCTGATTTCAAATCACTTTGCCAAACAAGGCTTGTTGGATTGCACAGCCATTGTCAGCTAATTTCAATGGTGTATAAGATATCATATAGATGGCACCACATGTTGCCTGTCAATTGATGACATTTTCTGAGTGGCACTCCCAGGAAATTGAAGCATGGATTACTGTTGAAATTAGAAATGTGATCTTCTGCAGAGACTTGAATGCAGAAAATCTGCAGCGTTGACTCATAGCCCTCCCTCCTGCCAGGTCTGTTAGGCTGCTAGGTGATTTTAATGCTCAGAAATAATTGCCAAATTTAAGCTGCAATGTAGTTAAAGATGTGGCTGACTTCTGTGGCTTATTCCTGTGGCTTATTTTCTTGGGGAAGGCGACATGATCTGCGTTGAGGATAATCTTACAGCTGTCTGCAATGTTCTTCTCAATTTTATTCTTGAATGACACACTTGTTGCTCTCTGTTAATTGATTTAGAAGATACAAGTGCAGAGTAATTTCAATGTCACGAATCTATATTCAATTTAGTTTTGCCATTAAAGACAGATTTATTCCCCATTTTAGTACAGATTTGATTCATAAGTCTGGATTGCTGATTCCACCTTGATGGATAAGGTGGTTACAATAGAGATCTTTATCTAGATATTGTGAGCATCTGTAAAAATATGCATGGCAGGGGATCAATCAGGAAAACATCCAGGACATCACAAGAACTGCAGGACATCTTTTCATCATGTCTTTGCTTAGCTCTTAGTAAGGATGGCATTTTAGCTATTCTCCAAATTAATACCTGTCTCCTGGCAAAGACTGGCTCCTGTTGCTTGTCTCCTGTTGCTATTGGTGACCTGGTGTCACATGGCTGCCATATGACGTGTCATGTGACCAGCTATTGTTGGGGAGGTCACGTGATGAGCTACAGACAATAGGACTCTTGATTCTAATTATTAACCCTTTCTTGAAGCCCGCTCATTCTGGATTCTGAACCATTTACCTATTTTACTTCGGCCTTTCTTTGTTTTGCTTTCAGATTGAGATTTTCTCCAAATAGCTAAATTGTAAAAAAAAAAAAAAAGAAAAAAAAAAGGAAAAGCTGTTCGTAACACTATACATTTACTTGTCATATCACAATGCCATGTCAATCTTTGTCCTCTCAACCTATTATGCCCTTTTCTAGTGTCCTCAGATTCCCTGGAAGGAGTGCAGCACATGTTGCCCTGTTGCTCAGTGCCCTGAGTTCAAGTAATTTCACTAATTAGTCCCAAAAGGTCTTCTGCCTTCATATCTTGCAAATGTGGGCTCCCCAGTCTGCATCAGGCCCCAGCCACAGCCATGCATGACCCTTGCATGTATTCTATCTGCCTCCTGATCAATTCACCAATTAGCCAAGCTGATCTTATCTGGACAGAATGGGAGCAGAAAGAAATGGATGCAAAAAGAGAAAATTGAAAAAAAGGAGGAATTGGGAATATTAGGAAAAAAGCAGCTGACAAAGAAGGCTGACAAGAAAAACTCTGCTAATTTCCAGGCAGCATTGCAGAAAAAAAGTAGTTGGTAGTTTGCTTGATAAGAGAAATTGCCTGGAAATGGCCTTAACACTTTGAATGATGTTTTGCTCTCAATTATATTTCTTTTTCAAATCTAGCAAGGTTTAAAATTGTCACGAGTATCTTCTGCAATCAAAATGATGCTTTGACTGAGTAATCTTTGAAATGAAAGACTGAAGTACATGTATTAGTTCAAATCAAACAGAGGGTAATTGAAAAGATGGCATTTTGTTTGGATACATGCACCACTGAGAGCATGGCTGGCAGCTGCTGTATCAATGGCAACAAAGAAAATAGGAGAAAAAGAAATTTAAGCTGAAAAAAAGGATGTTTAAAATGGAAGGTTTGCCTCCCTAACTGTGCCTTACACCAGGGGTCGTGTGAGTAGCATAGTAATGACCTCATCAACCTCGTGACAGATGCTGTTGAAATTTAAAATAAATTTACTTAATTTCAAGATGCAGGGGTTGATAGGAGACAGAGGGAGAACAAT
Organism: Platynereis dumerilii; assembly: GCA_026936325.1. Taxonomy (NCBI): domain Eukaryota; kingdom Metazoa; phylum Annelida; class Polychaeta; order Phyllodocida; family Nereididae; genus Platynereis; species Platynereis dumerilii. Next base: position 92,817,843 of record JAPTHN010000002.1, read on the forward strand.
GAGAAACAGAGATGAGCATCTGTAGATAACTAGTACTAATGGATACCCAGTGGGTCTGAGTTTTGTGAATTGAGAATGTTTTTAATGCAGGAAACTCCTAAGTGGGGTTATTGAAGTGACATGTCAAACCTCATGGGGAGAAAACCCCTCATTTTACCTTTTTGCTCATGCCAAGAAAACCCCGCAAAACCCCACAAGGCCACATGATTCACCCTTTCACCTGTCCGGGTGACTGTCCTCTGAGTTCAGGTGCGCTTCTCTAATAAGCAAAATGATGCCGCAGACAGACACAAGTGCACAATTTATCATAAATCACAAGACTTAGTGTATTCTTTATTGAGGCAAATATGCACATTTTGTGTTTTAGTTTCAAAATTGATGTAAGAAGTAATTTTTTTAAGCCAAACTCGAATGGCAAATTAATAGTAGTCTCACCGTTATATTGTACGAAATGGTTAAACAAAACATTTTTAATAGACCTATTAGTAATCCTTTATTAAGATGTAATTATGTTATCCAGGGGTATGTTTTTATGTTCTGATAAAATGCTCTTTGTGTGTGACCCTTCCGTGTTCGTATATGAGTGATATCATCTGCATTTGCTAAAATGGCATGAAGTCAACTGCGAAGAGCTTTCAACATGGAAAGCTAGGATAGAAATCACTTTACAATCCAATGTCACGAGAGGTGGTGGCCTTTTTGCTTATCAAATGTCAGCGAGCACAAATTGTTTGAAATCGGACAATGCGATAAGGTCGTAGGAGGCATTGAGATCACTGGCAATGATCACGAGTGTGATTCACTTTCACAGGAGACTTACAATAATTGAAAATCATCATAATTGTGTAGATTTCTATCAGAATGATATTTAGCATTTTCCGGCTAGTTGTCATGAAATGTCAACTGCATATTAGCAGATGTACTACTTCAAAAATGTGTCACAAGAAATATGGAAGTTTGACATGTCTCCGATATCTCATGAATTTTGAGGTTTATTAATTTTGGAAGAAATATTGATGTTAAATTGAAATGTTGTCCAAAAATGTCTCAATTGCCAGTTATACTTTTATTTCTTCACATTATGTATTTGCTAGTTGCTGACCTTTGAATAGACCAATTTCTCTTTTCTCTTTCCAGTAGCCTCCGAAACTTCGGATGACGAGAACATTGCCATGTATGTGGGTCTTATTGTGGCAATCGCAGTCTTCATAACTGTCGTTATAGTCATCATTATTTTACTGAGGAGGAAAACGAGACAAAATGGTGAGTGAATTTTAAATTTTAATTATTTATATATCATCAGGTGCCCATTGTGATAAACATTTGCTGTTGGAAACTGTTTGTGATGCTTATCCATTCCCCACTGTCTCCAGCCTGCTTCTTAAAAGTTTTCAATTTAAATGAATCTGGAATTGTTTTACGTGTAAGTTTTGTCAAGTGGAAAGTTAGCTATCCTTCAATATGACTCAGTCTCCAGTCTTCACTTGACAATTTTATTGTACATGGACTCTTGCCTACCTTGCTGAATATTGTGCAAAATGTATGTACAATAAATCTATATTTTAATTTTAACATTTTCATAAAGCACCCTTCCTGGCTACTGTGGCTGGTTAGATCAATTATTCTTCATGAGTTTCATCCTATTAGAGTTTTTCTAATAATATCAAAAATCAATGGGTCTGTAATACAGTTTAATTGAAACCTGTCAGTTAAAAATTGCACAGGTGCACCATGACAATTTGATGGATTAAATATTTTGAATTAGAATGATATAATTATAAAATTGCAACAGCTTGGGACATTCTTAGTTCTAAGACATTGTAGTTTGAAATTATGATAAAGCCAGCATTACAAGAGCTTACATTGTACTCAGCTTATAGAATTTATTGAATATTACACCTGGATTTTTATTTATCTATTTTTTTAAATAAAAAACTAACAATGTGGTTCATGCTTGAATTGCTTAGGAGGAAGCTGTCAAATCTCATAAAGCTTAACTTGAAAGCTAATGATGGGTATTTTCATGCTTTGGTAGCTTTTAAAATTGTTTTCAATGCAAAATATTTCAACACAGCCACTGAATTTTTTCCACAATTATCAGGACTTGCAGTCCATCTGAAACATCAAATAAATATATTATCGTTGAAATTTTTGGCAACTTCCGAACATTTTTATTGTATTTTTGCACTTTTATTTGATTTTCAATGCACTTACATGGCCTTGGAGATCCTGTCATTAATGTCATCCATATGCATACTTAATGACACAATTATCTGATTAAAAATTATCTGATGTGAATTTGCATAACTGCCTACATTTCAATATATCACTCAGCAGATGGGCAGATATGAGATGATAAAATCACCCATGAGCATTACACAGCCACAGGTTATGTGTGCTTTTTTAATGGCAACTTTTTATCCTGGTAATTTTTCATGATAAAACACTCGTCACAGTTTCATCAAAGTCAATTTCGTTTCATTTTCCTTTTATTGTGGCAATCCTGTTGAATTTACTAAGTACATAGTCTATGATGCTGTATATCATGATTAATTTTTAAATTTTTCATTCATAAATGACACATTTAATGTATTTTTGCAATTGTAAACGATTTTTAAAATAACAAAAATGTGGCAAACAACAAATCAAGATGACAATAAATTGCAGGAAGATTTAAAAATACCAACAATGTAGAATGAAAGAAATACAGACCTAGCTATTGAATAATGATGAAAAATACACAAGACTATAATTTACATGGACTAGAATATGATAAATCGTAAAAGTATAAGTTTGTTGATTTTTCACAGCAAGTATTTGACTAAATAGGCTTGTGTCACAAATGTTTCTTTCTCAGTTGAAACAGTAGAACATTTTAGCAGAGGAGGTGACACTAAGAGCCCCTGATGATAGGCCACTGCAACATAATGAACATCTCTCAAAAACTATACCTACTTATTACATGCTCTTAAAAAGTGCTTTGAAATAACACAAATGTTACTCGAAGTTCTCAAAGATCACTTGCTAATGTCAATGAAAACTTTTCAGGCTGATATTTTGAAAATATCATTTGTAAATATTCCTCAAAATCTAGAGTAAATTTGTATCAAATATTTCTGTCAATTTTAACTGAAACTTTATTTTCAAATTTTGTTGCACTAATGGGTGTATTTGTATTTTGAGGGCTGAAGTTCTATGCAGGCAAAGGAGGGCAAAACAGGAGAGTGATTATTGAGATAAAGTCAGAGAAATGAAAGAGGGTAATATATCTACCCCCAGAAGATCACAAAGCTGGGTGAAATGGCAAGGAAGTCCAGATTAGATCTCACCCCCTCTACCGACTCCTACCTGCTTTTTGTTGAGCTCATTTACACTCATGAGAATTCTCCTTTGTCCACACATTTTGTATTCCACATATTTCAGTACACCAAATACTTTGTATACACATTATTCTTCTGAATACTTTGTTTTGTGATATGAGTGAATTTTGGAAGGGAATGTTGGTTTGAACTCCCAGCTTTAAAATACATTAAACAATACATTTGTGACACATTCTGTAGTGGCCTTAAAATTATATTCCATGATAGTGGTATTAAATTAAAATTTGCTCCAATATTAAAATTAGATAAGCAAAATGCAAGGATAAGTAAATTTTGTATAAACAAATATTGGATCATGGTGACAAATGTAGAGTGTGAAATTGAAGGAAGATTCCCTTAAAAATTAAACCAAAGGCATATCACAGCGAAGGCAAGGAAATAGCACACAAACCAGGTATGGCTGTATATTTGAAATTCAGTGGCTCAAGCTGTCTCGGAGATGGCTCTGATAAGCTGTTGCGATGTGAGTTTAATGTGATGAATAAACTAGACAGAAAATACTATTTGGGAGGATTCGATAAGATCAGAACTTGGAGTCGGTAATTTCCATGGAGTTTATCTTTGGGTGACACATGCTTCCCCGATGACTGGTTGCTCAACCGGCTTGGCATGGATAAAAATTTACCATCAATTCTCTGCCGAAAAACCCCTTTGCAACGCGCTCGTCGACTCGTAATTATGGTGTGCAACAGGTTACGAATGACATTAGAGTGGTACGCCTCTTGAACCTCATGGCACACCGTATCTTTGTGTCACTTAATTCCATAGCGCCAATCTCAAAGCGATCATTTGCGGCAATGATTTGTTGTGTCATTTCATAATTATCAAAAAAAGTCAATGAAAAGGGCGGGCTGGTTTAGCCATGATAAATGCCTTCTGCCTTATTCATTACTCCATTACATAGCTTTGTGGTGATAAGAATGAAATGTATATCATAAGGCTGGTTATTTATAGCATTACGCATCTGAAATATATATCCGAATGTGAAAATATCAGTTTGCAGTGGTAATAGAGTATGCTCAACTCATTTTCGATCCTGGATGTGGTCATTGCCCGGTAATTTAAAGGCATGATGTGATTTATGCATTGATGGCCATAAGGTTATTTAAATATTGGCGCGTGCAGACGTTGACTCATGCACCACCTAGTGTCTTGTATGAATAATAAAGACCCTGGTGGATGGCAATGGTATGCAAGATCATGAAGGCAGACTTTGTTTAGGTCATTTTGAGTCAGAGTAAACGTTGTTTAGGAGCAACCTGTGTGCAGTGTGAGCAATGAAGGAGACACAGAGAATCTGAGAGAATCCGAGAGACAGGGGACATTTCACCTCCCTGCCGCACCCCTTGTGAGGAATACAGCGTCTGTCGTTAACGTTGGGTCTGCTGTTCGCTCCATGCTCGTCGATCTCTCTTCCCCTTGTACAAGATGTCGTGAGGCCTGAGGCCACCCTCGATACAGTCATTTCTGAGTAAACACTCGCAGACATGGAGTGAGAGACAGAGAGGGGCAGAAGAGATCAGCCCATGAATGGAACATGCAACCCTCTTCATTAAACAAGGCACAGAACCCTGGAAATGAGCCCATGAACAAACCCCTGACCCTAATGACATTGAAAAAGACATCCTAAATGACATGGAATATCATCAAATATTATCGAAGATCGTCCATAAGGACATCGCTTATGAGAAGTTACGATCGCTCGCTCTCGTATCTGATGGCCCTCCCAAAATAATCCATCGACGGTCAATTTGAGCCAAGCAAAAAGTAAACTTACCCTTCTGATATCAATCTTTTTTGAGAAAATATCACTTCAACCATCTCCTTGGGGATGGCCACAAGAGAGCCACTCAATCAAAATATCTTGAGGAAATGAAAAAAAGTACAACTTTTAATGGTGCTATCAATCTTGTCTTACTTTATTCGTCCGCAATGTAGAGTTAAAACATTTTATGTTAAGCATAATGTATTTTCAATATCATAAGATATAGGCCTACCATTCTTGTGAGATATTTATAATCTTGCATGCTGGATTTTCCAAAAATTCAAAGCCAGTTATGGTTCCTTCGTTCCTTTGTCCTTTGTCGGATGTTAAAAAAACTAACTGTCCGCTATCTTTGTGCCTCATGAAATCTAAATTACTGATATAACCGCAAATATTAAACTTGGCTAGCACTAGACTAGCAGTTGTGCATAATTTATTTAATTAGTCAGCTGTCAAATGAGCACAAAAAAGGGTTATTATCTAGATCCCTGTAATTCCATAATTGCAAAGAAAAAATGTTAGATTACGATTCTGAAATCTGTGTTGATTTGCTAAAGTTTGATTCTAGTAATTATCAATTTTTTCTTCTTCATAATTTGATTACTTAAGTCTGTCAATCTGGCAAATGCTTATTTGCAGGAGAAACAGTTATTAAATGGTGAATTTGATCAGAACTCAAATCAAATATTTATTTGGAAAGGCTGAAATTGAAAAGAAAATTACAAGCTTGGTATTAAGTATAGAGAAAGGAGCTAGAAATGACATGCTATTATGTGTCATCAAAATCATTATTGTTTTTACTAATCTTAGGTCTCTCAAATTTACTCATCATTTCATTGCTCAGCTCATTAAATCCTCCTTATAAACTTACACACACCAATTACAGTTGTAGAATCTTAATGCTCCAAGATTTGTCAAAATGTGAATCATAAGTGACTTGATTCTCTCTTTAACTCATCTTAAGAAAAAGTGCCCTATCTGTTTACGCTGTGGCCTCAGAAGTAAACGATTATCCCGGTGACTCATTATTTGCTTGTTTGAAGCTGCAAACATCACCGCTTCATCAAAATACATTAATGTTGAAATTTACATGTAAAACATGCGTAATGGCTCGTGTGGGGAAATTGCGGGATGGTTTCTAGGACAGCGGGATTGGTTTAATCTCCACTCGGCGAATGCTTTGAATATGGATCTGCCGATTGTTCATGCCGCCTGAAGACTTTACTGCACTATAAACCAATTATAGCAAAAAGTGAAATTGGTCTTTTCAGATGCCATTTGCAGTAATTGCTAATCAAAATCCTCTTTTTGCTTTTTATGCAACTCAACTCCAAGCTTTATTACACTGGGTCACCTGATGATTCCGTTACCATGGAAATGGAATATTTCAATTCCTTAAAAGAACATAAATCTTCCCTTGACACCATATTTATTTCCATACATTTATCTTTCAGCATCTGGACAAAAGAAGTTAAACAAGAATGGCCATGGAGGTAAGAGAAACACATTCTGAACTCCTTTCTTGATTTGATTTTTTTCTGTTATACAAAATCATTCTTTAAAATCAGACAGAAGTCTGGTAAGTCCTTGTATTTTCTTTTGAGTCACAGTAACCGTGTGTCTGTTGTGTCTCTACATCCCTTCCATTTTCATCCTTTAATTATCCAGTGATGACAACTGACCACTATTAATCGAGAAAAATAATCACTTTTTGACATTCTATATGAGCCAGAAATTCAGAAAGTTGTTCCTTAACAAAGCTTTTATCAATTCTGCATATTCATTTGGGAAGAGAAATAAGTTGTAATGGCAGAGGACAGTAATAAGCAGTTGTGAAACCAAATCCAGGTTGACAAGAAAGCCACACCCTCCAGCAATTGCACCAGAGACAAAATAAAAAAATAAAGGAGGAAAAAAAGGGCTGCGTTCAAGTTACTTTATTTGGTTAATGATGATCGTTTGGGAGTTGTGATGGAAACATTATCGTTTGGAGTTACACCTACTAAATATGGACTAGCGCTCTTTCCCTCTAATTGCACCCTTCACAGCGGTTAATTATGTCGCTCCGATGAAAGTTGTTCGTCATGTTTACGATAACACTCCTCGAAAAAAGATGCGAGAATGAAACTCCTATAAATCACTCAATTTTGTGTCTTACTTCACAAAAGTCCTTCAGAAAAGAACATTTTTATATATATTTGCAGTGATTTTCACGAGTTGTCCTGATTGTTTTAGATTCCTCATATTTACTAATGGAGTGCTCATGCTGCTTGTTAGGCTATTTAGATGCTTCTTGTCTCACCTATACATAAATCAGGGTCTTCTTTGATTCAGAAAGGCCATCTTTTACAGTACAGTTAAAAGTTTATTAAAATGTTCACATTTAAATCAACCAACTTCTGTCTTTCTTGTTTCAGACATGATAGGCGCACAGCCAGATCTAACGCAAACGGTCGTCACCATCCAGAACCACAATGCTTTGGATACGCCCAACAACAACCACATTGGGTCCATGGAGAAGGTCCCCGTTTTCTCGGCCGATACGTTACGGAGTAAGAGTTCACATACTCTTCTTGTCGATCCTAGTACTCCTGTGAAAAATGGGGGAGTGAATGGAGCAATTCCACACAGAAATGACTCTAAAGCATCTTTAAAATCTTCTGAGAGTGAAGGAGGCAGACCCCACAGTGTGTATTCCGAAAGAACGAACCGGCAATCCGTGGTGTCCTGCCAACTTCCGAGTAACGTTGATCCGGAATCAATTGTTTGGGCGAGTGTGACGGCTGCTGGAGGAAGAATTGCGCTTCCTGATGCTGGTGAGTAGAGAACAATTCTGTAATTTAAAAGTTAATAGATATTGTAGATTTTTCTTAAATTGATCATAGACATTCAGTTATTGTAATATTGATAGGTGCAGTGATCAGGACTGAGTCACAAATCAGAATACATTATTGAGGTTTATAAGTTTCCCAGTTCAAATATTTCTGTAATATGGTCTGGTGACTAATCTGTGGATAGTGGTAATAATTTTAAAAAAAAGTGAATTCTCCTTGTCACTATCCTTTAGAACGAAATCATTAAAAGTTGATCCCTCATAATAAAGTGTTCCAAATTACACAATTTAATAGCAAGCAGGACTAAAACTCAGTAAGTGGATCAGCTCCCGCACCTTTATCTTTCCATCATTTTATCACAAATAGTTTTAATTTGGAAGCAGGCTCCTAGTTAGAAAGTGTTAATTTTCTTTTCCTGGAGTGAAAGTTGAAAATTCACACCTTGAGTTTCTATTGTTACTTCAATGTTTCCTGTGAGGGTGTCACATGTCACTTATTTCCAAAATGAGGCTAATTGTGAAAGAGACTTCCACGAGTTCATCTCATGTGGCAGTCTGACATAAAATTTCTCTCAAATGAATATTTTGCACATGTTAACTTGCTGTAGTTTGTGATAATTATTTTGAACCTGATGGCAATGATAGTTCGTCTTGTTATAAATCCACGGAGAACCTAAGTTCCTGTAATTAGCCTAAGCGACGCGAGTCTATCCGAATATTCAAGAAATTGAGAAGATGGTGGTCTCTTTTGTTATATATTTTCGAAAATATCATCCTGATTACAGATTTCTTCATTTGAGCCGGAGACATAAACATTTTTCACTTCACTATTGACTATAGCCTTTGCAGGTTTCCTCGAGAACAAGAAAAAAGCTGCAGGCAAAATGACAAACCTTTCTAAATGGTCCTAAACACCATGGACTCCAAAATAAGCCTCCTACTGTAAGAAATGAAAAACACATAAGATAACCTATAGCCCTGAGGTTTACATTCAGAGACACTATTAGTTGCTAGTCCTGTAAATGCTCTTCGTTCTATGGCTAACCATAGGAGTAACATTCTGCAAAGGCCTGCAGGGAATCACATTTATGCTTTATAGAACATTTGTGACATTTTTGGTGTCTCAATTTGCTCTGTATACAGCTCTTATTACAGAAAATATATAGCAATTAAATAGCAATGAAAAGACAGATTCTTATAAAACTGAAGCTCTCTTATGATAATCTTGTTATTCAGATGTTTCAGAAAAAGAAAAAGATACTTTGGCAATTCGAAACATTTGGCAATTCGAAACATTTGGCAATTCGAAAAACATTTGATTTATTGAGATTCTTCCTGTTTTAGGTCGTGTCAGTGCAATTTAATTTATATAAAATGGAACTTCACCTTCAACTCAAAGTCATTAAAAGCTTAATTCTCAAAATTTACTTTTTTATGAGAGTAAATTTGGTTAAATTTCATCATCATTCAATCTTTTAATTTTGTTTAATAAAATTCGGTGAACAAAACGTAAAATAAATACCCGTAACAAGAAGGCATTGAAATTGTTGGTCCAAATTAAATGGTTTTAAATTGCAGCATCCACCCTGTGACATTTACTGAAAGAGATGGTGATTTAATATTTATTTTAGAGTTGTTTTGATAGTGCAGCCCTGCAAATTCAGTTATTTCCCCTCTCTATCATTGAAAGGATTCAGAGGCAGGTGAGAGATGCTGTGTTACAGATGACCGAATCTCATCATCCATATGATGATATGATGCCCATCAGCAGCATCTGATGACAACCAATGACACTTATGATGTTTAATGAAGGAGTGAACAGTTATTATGAACTTGAGTTATGAATTTCACTCAAGATGATGCACCTGGAGTTTCAGAGCAGCTCGTTTTCGATTGTTAGCATGGGAAAATAAAATAAAATTGACAAGGAAATTGCGAAATATGGTGATTGGGGTAAAATATGTAGCCCGAGGTAAAACAGTGCCCCACTCAATGGAAGTTACCTATTATTAATGTTAATATGTCTCCCTCAATATAACCATAGCTCATAATTTCCCAATGGCAGCTGCACTATTGTTCATGATGCCACACCAGATCAATCAGCATGTGCTACTCGGCTGAAAACTAAAGACTTCAAAAACTTTTGATGTCACAATCACTTTTGCAAGGACAGCACTCTTGTGGCTCCTATCCTGCAGATGGTGTCTTCTTCTTTTTTTAGATCTTTCTGTTATCTAGCTTGATTTCAGATATACGTGATAGTAATTATAGAGGAATTCAATAAATTATTACAAACAACTTCCTGATCTCACAAAAATGGCTGATTATATTTATTTTCCTGAAATCAATATTACAATTTGATAATATTAAATAATTGTTACACACCATAACAACCCACACCAGGACTTACAGGGCTTTAATTAATTAAATATACCAGTAAGAGTCCAATTACAGCAGCATAAATACGACTTCAGTTACCAGTTACTTCACTGTGGACAATTACAGTACTATTATTGTACAATTACACTGAAATTACGGTTGAATTACAGGCCAAAGTGTACATTTTAGTATGATTTTACTGGGTGTGCTTGCATTGGGGGTTATGCAGTGTGTGTGAATGTGTCAGGAGGATTGAGGAACCTGTCTCCTCACTTGTCTATTCAGCTGGAAAGACATGGAGGGACTAAAGTGGTATCATGACACCCCTTTTGTCCTAGAATCATTTGCACATCACCAGCCACCCATGCCATGATCTGCATGGACACAATAATCACCAAGAAAGGCTCCTACACTTCCCCCTAATGTCATCAAGTGCATCTCTCTGCTTTTTTTAGAAGTTTTTGCCAAATTTGAGGGCTTTTTTACTCCCCTTTCAAGACCAAAAAATTGCCCAAAATTCTGTAAAAACACACAAAAAAAGGAGAGAAGTCAAAAAGATAACTGCCCCATTCACACTCTCACAGGAAATCAACTTTCATCAGAATAATTGCAAGTTAAAGTTCTATCAGAATAATTGCAAGTTAAAATTTTATCTAATGTTAAAAAGTTTCCTTTTGAAATGTTCTTAAAAATTCCATATCACTTGTCTGCTTCCTATATCAGTTTAACATTTGCATGAGTTTTACACAACAAAATTAGAGCTATTTTATAAATTACACTCCTTTTTCCCCTCCTGATTTTATCAGGGTGTTTCTAACTTCATGCAATCATGAGTTATTAAGATTACTGATAACAACCTGCCCCTTTTCAAAAGTGCACCATGGTGGTCTTGTTGTTATACAATTTTGCATTTCTGATATAAAAAAAAATAGAAATTCAAATTTTGAAACGAGTGGCATCCAATTTATCGGTGACTTCAATGCTTCATAGAAGCATAACAAACTTTAGAAACATATGAATAGGTTTGGTACTTTAGAAGAGTTTCTTTAGCTGATTAAGATCACACAATACCTGAAGAGCCAATATTTTACAGAGGTGCATTCATTTGAGGTCCATTATGGGCTCATGTTAGCTTTAGTGTAAATTTGAGTGGCAACAAATCATGATTTAATGGTAGGTCATGACAGTGAAGCACCATGCTGAGGTTTACAGATACATTTGCAATACTACATAGCCATACCTTTGAATGGTAATACATAGTATAATACATGGTAATAGAAATAGCAATGGGAGACTTAAATGTGAAATTGTGGAGTAAGGTGAGCTATGGGTGCTGGTAGTATAGCTGTTACCCTTGTTGGCACTGTGTTGCTTATTATGGTTGCTCACCAATGCTTGAAAACAATGGATGAAAGACTGGGGCTAAATTGCTGATAAGGTTGACAGATGAAGCAAATGGTGGATAATTATGCTTTTGAAAAGTTTTCATGATCCACCGAATCCACATTATGTCAGCGTTATTGGCAGTCTGCGGTACAGGCAAAGACCAGGAGGTAGCGTTAGACTCACGTTAGGGTAGCATTAGGGTGAAGTTATAAATATGAGATATTTGACACTGCCGCTCTTTGGGTGACACCCCCAATGCAGGTGCGCCATAGTGGGGTGTCTGCTTTCCTGCCCCCTGGTGGGATGTTGGCATAACAGCCGTCTGCACGAGGGCGATTACAAGTCTCTCTGCCAGTGAGAGAAAGCGAGATGCCCACAAAAACTATGAGAGAACACAGCGAGAACAAAACGAGAGTAATGTCAGTAACCCGAGACTCCCGTCATGAGTATTGTGATTTTGTTCATGAGAACCTTCATGAGCAATGGTGCTGCCATGACCTTGGGCACAAGGTCATTTATTAATGGACCCAAAAAGTCAACAAAAAGTCAGCTGATGTCAACAAAATGCCACCCAAACAATCACAGAACATCCACCCGCTAATGAGTTACATGTGCAGCGCCCAAACAACAGTGAATGATAGTAGCCACCATTTGTAATACTAAGCAGACGTTTTTTTTCAACATTTGTCTAATTATTATTTTTTTGTGAGGCTACTCCTTAAATGAACATTAAGGGTGCCACCTAGTGAGCCTTAGTGTCAAATATATGTTATGTTTATAGCCAGGAGAGGCAAAGAGAAAATATTTTGCGAAGAGATCTGCATCAACCTTACCACTTGAATTTTTGGAAGTTTTGTGAATTAACTCTGTGGATGAAACTGCAAATTGACACTAGACAATAATGAATGCTCAACAAAATGTTACTAATTGCAAAGCCCATTTAAAGTTCCAGGTAGCTGGTTGCTTTGTCATGTGCCTGATCATTCTTTGGAGTCACCATTGTGTTTTTAGTTCTTGTTTACAAATGAGGACAAAAGAGTAATTTTATTTGACTATTAATTGCTGGGTTCAGGTACTGGGTTGTCAAGGGTCAGAAAAAAGCCACATTTGGCCCCTCCCCTCAAATATAATGAACTGCTAGACACAGGTGTTGATACTTGACCAGGGAGCATCAAGTGGTCAAGAAGGGGCAGGGGAATAACCTATTAAATGAGCTGTGGGCAGTGGTCAGTTGTTCAGATGATTCCTATGAACAATGGCAGGTTAATTATGAAATGATTTTGAAATAATTATGAAGCCTTTTCATGCCTATGACTGGACAATGACTGCCAACTGATTGGGTGATAATTACTATATGAAGGGAGGGTATTAATTATTTAAAGGGCAACAAAATAGTGTGTTCCTTCGCATTCGTGACTAGTAGGTTTTCACCCCTATTAGACTTTAGGGAGGGTGGAAACCTGAGACTGTTAATTGGGGTGGAGGGGAAGTAGGGAGGAAGTGAGGGGAGGTGTAGGAAGTGCAGGGAAGTGTGGGGGAAGTGTGAGGTAAGAGGGATACAAAACTTACAAACAGGGGAGACATTGAGGCCATTAGAAATCAGTGATTCATATATATACAAAGACAAATAGATGAAATACAAAGAAACAAAAATTATAAAAGGACAGCCATACTGAGCATTTTCATATACATATATAAATTTAGATGTATGTAACTAAAAACATAGGCTGCGCAGCAGCAAACCTTCAGCGAAAAACACATGTAGAAAATTACAATTACATCATAAAATTGGTGTGTTTACCAAATTCCGTATATTATAGGTATGCAATAGTGGTCGAGTAATGGCGTTCTATTATCTGTTATTTGCCTGCTGCCTTGCGATCTGCCTGTGTGCTTGCCAGGGTTTGTAAAAGCAGGGAAAGGCCTTATTAGACTAATTTACTTATATTGTGGTATGGTTTTATGCATGTACAAAGTTTTTCCAATCATTCAAAAAGTGTTAAATACAAGTCCAAAAGCACTGCTACATTGTATAGGTGATATGTGTAGGAAATGGCATTGCTGTATATGCAATAGTGGGCACGTTTTGGCTCCAATAAGAAAATAAGTATTTTTAATATTTTTTCTCAATATAACAAAAAGTATAGAATATGTATCAGTCAGACCATGAAAAGGCACAACTAGACCACATAAGTCATATGTGTACCAAACTTTATCCATGTAAATGCAATAGTGACCAAGTCTTGGGCCAGAAACAAAAAATATATTTTTTCTCTTTTTTTTCAATATTTCAAATAGCATTTAATATTTTCCACCAGACCTTTCAAAGGGCACAACTAGACCATATGGGCCATGTGTGTACCAAACGTTATCCATTTACATGCAATAGTGACCGAGTCTCAGCCCAAAAACCCAAAAAATACATATTTTTCTATTTTCCATATTTTTGCAAAAAGTATAGAATATCCATCAATGAAACCATCAAAAGGCACAACTAGACCATATGGGCCACATCTGTACCAAATTTCATAAGTGCCCAAGCAATAGTGACTGAGATTTGGCCCGGAAACGAAAAAATTTTTTTTTTATATTTTCTCTATTATTTCAAAAGGTATTGAATATCTATCAATTAGACAATCAAAAGGCACAACTACACCATACAGGCTATATGTGTACAAAATTTCATCCACGTACACTCAATAGAGGCCGAGTGCTGGCCCGGAAACGATCTATCCGCCCGCCGCCCGACCGCCCGCCCACCCGCCCGCCCGCCCGCCCGGCGGACGGACAGCATTTTTACCCAAGTGATTACAATACCTTCAGCGAACGAAGTTCGCTGAAGGTAAAAATTACTCACTTGTTTGATAGACCTTACTGTTACTGACCAATAGTGACCATCAGTTACAGAAAGTAAGTTTCTTGCCAAATAGAAATTAAGAATCAAGAAAGATAACAAAATAAGAGAGGACTCAGATCTGAAGATGGCATCTTGATTGATGAGTGACTAACTACTGAACTATTGCACACCCAGCCAAAAAAACCTCCTTTAAACTTGATCTGCATCTTAAGAGCAACCCCAACCACAGTTTGGCATGTGGAGAATTTGCAGTGCAACATAATAATGTGAAAACTGTGGGATGCAGTGAGAAGCATTTAGAAACAAAGGCAACCTGTCCTTATCTGCACCTTCTGGAAAGCTGCAATTATACCTCGTGGATCCCTGATTGACACATGTCAGAGGAAAGCAGGGGGGGGGGCGGGGGTGGAGGAACCTCAGGGTGGGGTGCAACTTGCTGGCAAGGCAGGTGAACCCTGGAATGACACCTGCTTCTTCCCTGCCCCCTCTTTCCCCTACCCCTGATTTCAGTGATTTTCCCTTCCCACATCCCCTCATCCCTAACTGCTTGTTAATCTCCTTCTGTTTCCTCCAAACAGTGATTAAGGTCACCTTGACATGTTAGTCTTGTCACCCTTTCCCTCAAAGGCATGATGATGCCATGATGATGCCATGACTGCACTAATAATGGCTTCAGATTCAAAAAACAGTTTCTCACCAGTTAGTGTACTGTATCAGTAAGCACTGTTTGCTTCATGTTGCAGTCTGATCAGTCCATGTTCCTACAGTTGTAGTGACAGTAACTGTTGCCAGCACAATAAGGAACAAGACTAATTGGATAATAGCTTGGATTTAGATGATACACCTACTAATAAACAATGTCTGTCACTACACTTCTTCTCACTAAGAAATTCAAAAGATTATATTGTAATAATAATAATGTTCTGATGACTCAGTCCTTTTCATTGTTACACTTACTTATATTAGCCCTGTTCTTTGTTTTGTGAATACCAAATATAGCATAGATTTAAGTAATTAAATTGTCACTGCACATTCCCTAAAACTAAATGCAGCCAAGTTTGCACAATACTTTTTTCTTGTGAACACTGAACAGTCAAATTTTGATGTGCTGATGTCTTGCAGCCAAGTAGTAGGAGGACATTTTGCCTTGGATCCCCAAATCTTCATACGATTTTAGTCTCTTGACAGTTGTCTTGACATACCAATGTGACAAGTGAAGGGTCTTAATATACTCTAAAAGTGATTTTCTTTGTTCTAGGTCTGTTCCTCACCGTGCCGGAGGGAGCCGTCAAGCCAGGATGCACGGAGGAGATCTTTCTGGCAGTCTGCAGGGACGACAAGGACAGGCCCAAACTCAGAGGTAGGCAAAATGAGATAAAATAGGAGAATATAAGAGAAAAGCAGATTTGTGACTGATTAAAAGGACCAATCTGAGACTAAAGCTTCTTACATATGTCAGTTATGTCACTTTGTGGCTGTGACTGTCTTTTATACAGCCTATTTATGCTCCAAAAAGCCATAATTCTGACTTTCACTGACACATACTTGATTAATAACTTATTTTGCATCTTTGCCATATTTTACAATGAGAATGAGTGGGAGAAACATAATTTAAAAACATACCTGGTATTCAATTAATTTATAAATAAAAAGACAACCTGCTTTCAGGAAATGTTTTTAGTGGACAAGAACACATTCTCCTATCATTGACCTTCAGATCGATGGACTACGTCTGCGACTATTACATTGTTTTCTTTGCTTTTTTCCAGATACCCAAACAGTCCTGTCTCCAGTAATCCTATGTGGTCCTCCTTCAGTCGCCCTCCTCAAGCCGGTCATCATAACTTTCCATCACTGCGCCAGCGTCAAGCACGGACAGTGGATTCCAGCCGTGTTTGGCAGTGATACGCCTTACGATGAGCAACCTGTGTGGCAGGTGAGTCTAATTGATTAAATTTTTATTGAAAAATGTTGCTCAAGCCTCAGTTCTGTATTGAGATTCTTACCCACAACTCAGTTTAGATACCGGTTCAATTGCATTATGCCATGCCCTCTGCTCTGAGATTAGTTTAATTTAAAAAGTAATTTTGTGAAATGACCAAAATCCCAGTACATTTTCAAGGTCATCCAGATTAATACTGCCCTTGCCAACAGACCAAATGGAAAGTGACATTGTTGACCTTGACCTCAATGCAAAGGTCATCCTCAAACCACCGGAACCAGTGTGGCAAACTTTGGTCCTGAGGGCAAACAATGCAATTGGGTGATTTTAGCTGCTATTCCCAAGGTTACAAGCTTCTTCATTCCTTTGTAACAGAAGTTTATATACCTTGTGATGATTGTAGAATAGGTTGTATTCCCTTAAGTATCTAACAAATGGTTCCACAGATAACCCCATGGAGTTTACAGAAGTGATACAGCAAGAGAAAATGTTAGTTTTAACATTACATTTCTTTGGGCATGTGGTTCTGATCATGGGGCTTTGAGGGTGAGCCCTATTCAGAATAGATTTAGATACGACTTGTCATTGGAGCGTTGCAGCTTAACGCTTGGTGTCCACTGCTAATCCACTGCACCTGGAATTGATGCTGCTGCAAATGCTGCTGAGGATGCTGAGGCTGGGAGGGATGCTAAAGGATGCTAGAGTAAGGGTGGGGGTCCTGGTTGGTCTGTGAGGGCACAGGGTTGGTGGATCTGTAGGTATGGTAGGTACTACCAGGTAGGCTGGTATTACCTGAAGGTCTGGTAGTGGTAGGGTTGGTGTGGTAAATCTGGTAATGCCTCTACGTTTGGCTGGTCTTTGGTGGCATTAGTGTGTCTATGAAAAAAATCCTAGCACAGCTCCACAGAATGGCACAGGGCTCCTCAGATGGCTCAGTTTGTATGGAATTGCCCAGAAAAAAGCAGTCAGAACTTCTTTAGTCTCAACCTTTCTGCTGTCTGATCTCTTGAGTTCTGAAACCCTGAGTGAGGTCTGAGTTAGCTTTAGACCAATGATGTCTCTTTACTTCACAAAACTAACAAAAGTATTTGAAGTCCATTCTGGAGCCAATTGGAAGAGAATAAAGAGAAAAAGAACAATTTCAATTGAGACAATTTTAAGAAGTGAGAAAATGTTTACCTTTTTGATATGACACAGAATAACAGCCTTATAATGACCTCTTTAAACTAAACTTCTGAACTGTTGAACCTGTAATACTATAGTGACTGACAATACTTCTATTACATGAAGCGTTGTAAGTCTCAGAAGGCTTATTAATACACCTACCACCTGCTATATGTATGTAATACTATGTATGAAATATGAGCAGGGCACTGATGTTGCTGCTGTGAACTTCAAGAAACACAATAAGAGTATTATCAGGAAGTATTAGGCTTGTACAAAGGGCAAGGTTATGGGGATCAACAAGGGTCAGTGGTGGCATCATTAAGCAGAACACCTGTTGTTGGGGCTGGAAGTTGCTGCTGCTGGTTTTGCTGCTGAATTTGTGATGGTGATGCAGGGTGGCAGGATGCTGCACATGTATTTACTCAATTGCAAGCTTGGAAGTTATTTCCAAACTTACCATTTTAAGCAATGGCAAGGTATCACTGACTGAATTATCATTGGCGAATTGTGAATGTTCAAGAATAAGTTAACTTTTTTTTTCTGAAAACTTTGTTAAGTATAGTCAAAATTTCCAAAGTTATTGTGGGTTAACTTCTGAGACTTATTCTTTTGAAGTTAGGGAATCATTACTATTTACAACAATCATGAACTAACTGAACATTTCAAATTACAAAACATATTGTATATCCTGGTCTTGACAACACAAAGTCAAAAAGAAAATGCAAAATCAAATTTATTGAAGGAAACTCCCAAGTTAAGGCATTTCAATTGAGTATTCCACGTTAAAGTTAACCAGAAACCAAAATTCTAGTCAAGTACACCTGGTAGCCCAGTTGCTTCAGCAGCCAGCTCCCCTCATCCCCATCCCTGCAGGGCTTTTGGAAGGCTCTGCAGGCCCCTGCAGGATGCAAATACCTGTAGAGTAATGAGGCAGAGTACCACACCTTGAGACATCATAAGGAAAGCATAAGGGAGCAAGAGTTAGAGATACAAGTGCAGTGGAGCCAAAGTAAACCCATTACAGAGATGTCAAGACTATCTTGATCTTGTAGTGGACTTGTATACTGATAGACTCCACAGATAGTGGGAGATAATGTGATAGTCAATGGTTAGAACAGGTGGGAATTGTGAAAGAGTATAGAATAAAGAAACATAGGCCTACCTTTATGTTGTTGAATCTCGACAAAATTTTGAAATGTGATAGACATTTTAGTCCTGATCAATGAAACAACCTGAAGATGAATACTTTGACTTCATTTAAAACTGTATCTGACTGCTGTCTTGGAAAAGGCTACAGATTAATCTGGATATTAACCTATGAATAGTCGCAAAAGAAGGAAGAGATACGTATAGATAAAAGCAAATGTTTCATCAATAGCGTTAGCAATTAGCATGCCTGATAGTGGAAGCTGAAGAAGAAAAATGGATGATAGAAACAAAGAACCAGAAAAAGTAGTTGGCCTCAGGGATGACACATTCTGTGCTTAGTAACAATACTCATAGGATATAATGAAAGGACTATATGAGAATATGAGAAAATACTTTTGTGGATGAACTATTGACTCTCACATTACAGAGTCTAAAATCTTTTGGTGGCTTGTCCCACTGCTCTTGTGGCATAAACCTGGGAAACTCCTGTGGCAGCTCCTGTGAAATCTCCTGTGAAATCTCCTGTGGCAGCTCCTGTGGCAGCTCCTGTGGCAGCTCCTGTGGCAGCTCCTGTGGCAGCTCCTGTGGCAGCTCCTGTGGCAGCTCCTGTGGCAGCTCCTGTGGCAGCTCCTGTGGCAGCTCCTGTGGCAGCTCCTGTGGCAGCTCCTGTGGCAGCTCCTGTGGCACCATGTTGAGAAACAAGCTTCTGCCACGCCACAACTATGTCTCCTTTCTATTCTAATAATTCTGTTAGCCTCCAGCAACATCAAATTCCTATCTTCATATCTTGACTTTTTTCCTCTCTTTTGACTACAGAATAATAAGCTTGTAACAAGCTATAATTACAGCAGATGTTTCATAACCAAAGAATATGGAATATGAATTAACCATGAAGAGTTTACATGAACTTTGCATGTAATGTACTTTGTAGCTGCATCAACTTTACATAAGTTATTGAAGTAAATTTTAATAAGATACCTTTGAATATCAGTTTTTAATTTTCTTTACATAGCCTTTGGCTAATGCCAGTCCAATTGAAAAAGTTTTGTGAAAAGATAATAATGTTGTCAAAGAATTAATATGAGTTTAAATGCTAAGTTATGAGTGCAAAAAGAAATCAAAACCATTATTGACATGCCTCAGATTGCCTCTTTGATACCTTGACAGGTTCATTTTTCATTTCTTTGTAAATTTTCATAGGTATGAGAAATTCATGCTAAATTGGAAAATACAGTCATCTTAAAAAAAGCCAAGAATAGGTGCAAAGTTAATAAAGAAGTGAATTTAACTCATTTATTGGCTTTTTATTGTTCCAACTGTCAGTCATGTGCAGTACTTGTGTAGGTACTCAAATGTACATATGTTACTTTTTAGCAATCCACTGGAGATAATGGAAATAAGCACTTAGGGGGACAAGCTAATGGCGTTGTTTTGCTATTAACATTTTCTAAATGCTTTAGCACTCATTTCTCCCTTTTTAGTAGAGAGTATATTGAGGATTGTTTAGTATTTGGTCTCTTGGTCATGTGGAAGTCATGGAATAAGTTTATGTCATGATCTATTACTATCTTCAATTGTTCTTGTAGTTTTGCCCTCAGACAGTTTTGTTAGGTCTATTGAGGAACATATTTGAGGTTTTTGTCCATTAATACTCTCTAAAGTACATTAAGACTTATGGTTGTACTTACAACAGCTTTTTTCTTCAGCATCTTAGTCATTTCTTCACTTTTCTTGTGGTAATGTAAAATTCTTTCAGAGATTCATAGAAAAAAACTCTCACACTGTTGAACTTCTAGAAAGCTGTGGAACTGTGGAACAAATGGAGGTTCAAGACTCAATAAGTCTTTTAGCATATCTTCATAACCCTGAGCCATCCCTTTCAATCCATTGCTATGCTTTGTATATGGACTACCCAGGTAGACTACAGATGGCTTGGTGGAAAAAAGATAGAAAACCCCCAAGTAATCACAAGAGGGAATCTCAGAACATTCTTTGTGGTTCAACTCTGGCAAAAAACTTACAAAAATCACTATTAACAGTTTTTGTCAGGGTTAAGACTTTTGGTTAGTACCTGTGGGCACCATTGATTCAGGTATACAGTTGATGTATTGTAAGCCATAAATTTGTGAAATTACCAAATAATACATTTGCTACTTCATTGACTCCTGGGTATTGTTCTTTTTGTCTGATGCATGAGTTTCTTCTGAAGTCTGGGTAGGCTTATTTTTTGATAAATCAAACTTAGGCCCAATAATATGGTAGATTTTCATCAATGTTCGCCACATTTAGATCAGCGGCCATAAGTCAGATTCTTCTTCCGGATTCAAATATAGTTGTTTTGCTGCAATTCGAAGTGCACTTGGCCGCCCAGAGTGTGGTTTTCATTCCTCGACCTTTTCTCGCTTGTCACAAAGTATCTCTGGAAGGTGGAAAAAGAGTTTTACTGGGGCAGATAGAGATGAGTTACAGATAACCTATTAACTCAAGGGCTAAACTCAGAAGTTGGTGAACTGGAGAGTTGCTGTTCACCTGGCTGAGGGCATTGCATGGCCACATGACTGAGGGCATCACATGAGCAATGAGGGGGGCCTCACCCATGCCTCAGCACAGACCCTGCATGCTTGGGGGCTCTTTCAGACCTCTGGACCCCACTCGGAGTCCCCTGAAGGCCCTGTCTGAGCTTAGCACCCTTTTCTCTCTCAGATTCCTACACCTTGAGCACTTTTCAGCTCTACCCTTCCCTCCTACCACCCAGAGACTGTAAGATGACCCCTAAATGATTCATATATCACATATAGCCCAAGTCCAACTCACAATGTCTGACAATGTCTGACATTCACAATCTGAAGGTTTCTGTCAGATTTCTCATTTCAGTATATATATGAGAGTTACAGGTTTCCTTCCATATGTCTCAATTTGTATCTCTAATGTTAGTTTTTTTAGCCTTTTACCCTGTATATGTCTGAGCTCACAAAACATGTAGCATTCTATGTATCTCCATTATTCTAACCATGAATTGTTTATTTCCCTTTAAATTCACGATTAAACCCCTGAATGAAATACACCTTGATAATTTTCATTGGTAAAGTGCCTCCTGCTATAGATGTATAATGATTGGTACTTCTATTATATAAGCCACAATGTCACAAGTCATTAATATTCCTAACATTTCTTCTTTCTCATTCCAGCCCCTGAGCATCCTTGGCCAAGAGACCATCAACACTCCAGTGTACGTTCAGATGGACTTGAATACCTGCCACATGATGACCGAACTGTTTTGTCGCTTCATCATGATCGGAGAACCTGCCTTGAACGGGAAACCTGTCAAAGTGTTACGAGTCGCGGCCTTCGCTCCTGCAGTGCCTCCCTCGGTCGACTTCAGTATACGAGTGTACTTCCTGGAGGACACTCAGGATGCCCTCGATGTAAGACATACACCCAATTGATAATCTTTATATGCAAAGCTATTGTCAATTATTTTGCTGTTCGATTCCTGATTGGTTGCTGCATGTGATGGGAGAGAAATCATAGAGCCACTTAAATATGTATCCAACTGTCCAGGTACGCGGCCTATTGGTCAGTGACTTGTATTTTTGTCCTTGGCTAACATGCCATCAACTGTTTCTAAACTTACCATATACAAAATTTACATAACTCACTGTTTGACTTTCCTCTTCTTGGACAATTGGTTTAAGATTAATAATATGTATCTAATCTATTGTTATTACATATAAATATGTCATATCTAACAAATTTATTCTTTTTCCATTTCAGAATGTATTAAATGTAGAACAAAAACTAGGAGGCCGATTATTGGACCAACCGAAACAAATCTTGTTTCAATTTGGGGCCGGAAACCTCTGCCTCACGATAGAGGAGTTTGGGCCTGGATGGAGGAGCAAGCTGGGTGCCAATTATCAGGTACGGTTACAAATTCTAGGTCTTAAGCTTACTTCCTTTGCTCAGAGTAGCCATTTGCTAACACTGCTTGTTTTGTCCATCATCTTTCTTGCACAAGAAGGCCTGTATTTTGCAAGAGTCTTCTAGAGATTAGGATCACTGAGGACTCTCAGTGAAGATACTATTCATATTTTGTTACTTACTGTTGCTCTTCATTGCGAAAAGCGATAACTTGTGTTGAAATTTAGATATCAAAGGCCGAAATGCAAGTACAAGTTTATTTGGAAGTAAAGAGAAGATAAGTCAGTGGTTAGTATAACCTTCTCTTGAATGATTTTGCATAATATGAAATATGAAAGCATTCTCATTTTGCAACCTAAAGGAAAACTTGAATATCTCCAACCTGATCTAAGTTTAAAATAGGGGTTTGTATTTCAAACTTTAATACAAAGGCAGTATTGATAGTTTTGCCTGTTCAGCCCTCAATTGTCTTGTGGTTCACATATTTGCTCAGGTTGTTCGGTAGATTTGAGTTTATCGTCAATCACTGCTATTTCCGCAGCTAGCCCCATAATTTGTGCACGGTTAGGTGAGCAATTTCTCATGCAGGCATTGCACCAAGCTGCCTAGAGATCAAGAAGTCGATAGGGCTATTAGGGGTAGTTAGTGGAGATTATACCTGCACCTTTGTGGGGGTGACTTTAAACTATTCTTAGCAATTTCTTGGTCAAAAGTCAGACTAAAGAGGCCAAGCTCCATGTATAGTGGCTGTCAAACTGTAAGTAAATGCTCTATACATCTTTTACCAAAATTTCCATGGATCTCTATGAGTCTGAGACCAAAGTATTCACAATTTTACAAAAGGCTTCAATGCTTAAAGAGGACAAATTCAACTTAGATTCTTGAAGGTCCTCTTGTAAGAAGAGTAAACTAACTAAAGTTGACCTCAACCATTTAAATGGAATTAGTTGCCACAAAGTACTTGGAAAAGCTATAATTTGCAGCATGTCACATTCCTAGTGCAGACTGTGGGTGAACACCTACTATGTCATAATTCTATAAATTCATTCATGATTTCAGGCCACTATACTTGAATGAAAATAGGTATTATATAACCAAAATGTCTTGAGACACAACAGTCAAGCCATCAGAATATTATCAAATAAGAACAAAGAAAGATAAATTATAAAAACTGAATTTCCATACAAAATTTAGAATTCTAAAAACAGACGCATAAAAAACTAGTACAATCTATCTTATTTATTTGTGTATTCAATTCACCACATGTTGTGAAAGCTTCTTTTCTTACTTTTGACTTCATAACAAATTGAGGTAATTTACTGATAAGCATGACAGTTATGACATTTGCATTGAATGATGAGTTGAACTTTTTTTATGGAAAAAGAAAAAATCTTCGCCAGCTGTAAGACTTTTTGTTGGCAACAGTTGAACCATTCACAAAGAAGCACGAATGTTACCCAGTTAAACAGCATTAAATTAGCTCTTAATGGGGCTTTCAATTGATATTAAAGCATTAATTATTATAATTCAAACTCGAGTTAGGGATAACCATAGCTGTGAATCAACTGTGATGAGTAATATTTGGTCATTTGAACTACTAAATTTTCATCGCATTCAAAATTCCTTACCTATTTGAAAAGACACTGGGAGCCTATGTTTGTATTTTCTGAATACAGCACTGCTTCATTTAAGCTCTAGGGCCTACCAGTATTATAAAATATGACTTCCACAAGGAATTATTTGCATTTTCTTCATTCAAAAAAAAAAGCTGTCAGAGAAAATGTTGAATAGATAATATGAACAAAGTTTCATAACTAAAGTGTTCTTAGGTCTTTTAGCTTGAAAATGTGCAAATGTCTCAACCAATTTCTTCTAATTATTTTCAGGAAATCCCATTCCGACACATCTGGAGCAGCACCCAGAACGGTCTGCACTGCTCGTTTGCGCTGGAGCACCAGGACCGAAACCAGCACCACTTGAGTTGTCATATTCATGTTTATCAGAAAACGCTTCTTGTCAACCGACAGCTACTTCAGATTTCATACAATGTCAAAGATGTAAGTGCAATATACAAAATTTGATTTCTGCAGAGGCTTCTTGCTGTATTGTAGTGACCTCTCTTACATTTACATGATCTGAAGCAACTGAGCAAGTGCCTCAGTACTTCCATATAATATTTCTTTGATTTGAGGAAACTAATATTTTTATTTCTTCTCCATTTTCAGAAGTTGTCTAGTCCCTCGAGATCAGTCCACTCAAAAATGGACAAAAGAAACTCAACAGTAACGTCCAACAGTGGTGCCAACAGTGTTGTCACAATAGAAACCCCGCAGCATGTTTTCAGGTATGGATGAATTGACTAGGCAGTTTCTTTTAAATGCAGTATAATGTAATGGAAATTACAATTCAATTGAGAAAAAGTTCAGCCAAATTGCTTATTTTGTAAGATAGTAAAATGTGTGTATTAAACCCATATCAAGCATGAAATTGTTGAACATCTTGACTTAACAGGTAGCACCATCATTAATTGTCTCTGTAGTAATTATGCCTGTTTCAAAGAAGTACCTGGTTTAACGAGAGTGTCTCTTTAATTGCAGATTGCCTTTACACATCAAGTCCATGCTCTGCCAATTGTTAGACCCTCCCAACTCACGAGGCAACGATTGGCGGATGCTTGCTCAGCGTCTCAGTGTTGACAGGTAAAACATGTTGAAATCTCTGTCAGAAAATACTGTCTTAATTGTGATTGTGTCATAAATCAATAACATTAATGTAATTTTTCTCTAATTCATTATAAATAAAAAAATTCAACTTCATTTTTACATTATAAATAATGATTTCACTTAAAGTTGATTTGGCAATCTCTATAACTCTGTGATTTATTATATGGCAAGATGGGAGATTAATAATGAATACAAGTTGAACTTGTCTTACTACCTCTCCTAATAATGAATTTATATTGTCAAACCTGCCTTGCTGTATATCTCCTAATAATGAATTCAAACTTGTCTTATTTTATATCTCCTAATAATGAATTAATATTTAACTTACTAATCTCCCAATTGTATTGCAGGTATATCAACTACTTTGCCACAAAAGCCAGTCCAACAGAAACTATCCTTGACTTGTGGGAAGCACGGCATCGAGACCCCTCCGCCATCACAGAACTTATGAATTCTTTGCGCGTCATGGGAAGGATGGACGCTGCTGGACTTATCGAAAAAGACATTGGCTCTTGGTTATAGCCCTTTCCGGTAGGGGGCAGTAGTGTCTGAACTTATAACTCACCAGATGGCAGCCGCTCACAAGGAGGGCTGTTTGAATCTGGTTGAATTAAAAAGACAAAAGACAAAAGACTTCTTGGTGATGTGCAAAGTGACATCGGACTCTTACTAATCTGTGGGTAATCTCGGATTATGAGCGGTCACTCACATTATAAGATTAAGACTGTGATTATGTGTTATTAGGAGGCAACAGTCGGGCATCCTGGTCTCAAACTGTATACTGGGGCGTGCGTGGACATTTTGTCGGACGGACAGACTGAGAAACAGAGTTAAACATACAGAGAAACAGATCTGCAATTCAAATGAACCCTACTTCAAACATGGCCAGATGGGAACAGTGCCTTGTTTGTGAAATCTGATGTCAATCGATCTTCAATATTTGCAAAAACATTTGCAAAAACATTTGCAAAAACATTTGCAAGACTACTCGCAAGACTTTGCAATGCCATTTCAATGTTCAAATGAAACTACCACTGGGTAGTCCAAAGGGTACAAGTCTCAACTCATTCACAACACAATCGTCGACTCATTCTCTCTCTCAGTACACGAAGCTGGTCAAGTACTCGCAACATTGTCGCTATGCTCGGATCTCTTGTAAATATAACGATAAAAGACTGAACGGGAGATCCAATCTCTGGAGAAATCTCTTGAGTATCTGCACATAACTCAATGAACGTCAAGGTGCTGAATTTTACAACCTTCAAATGCCTTCGCTGAATTTGTGTTCAATTCATTTTCATAACGTTAGCAAAGTGAACACTTACTTGAGTGAAATCATATGCATGAAGACATAAACCTTAGAACAATATTTTTCATCTGGTGCAGATATTTTTCATGTGTCTTGTTATGTGCATTTATTTTGCTGTTTTATAAATATGTACATTTCATATTTTCGCTTCATTTTTCGCCTGATTTTTCCTTTCATTGTGTATGTCTCAATCATAGGTGAAACTAAACACATAATCAATGGGTAATAATACAATATAATCCAATAATCAATAATGAAATTATGTAAATTTATAGATAAATAGTATCAAATTATAGTTCCTTTTTCTTACAATAGAAATTTACTGATTATACTGAGGGTAACTGGTGTACAATCGGTGTACAATATTATATAAATCTAATGTAAATTAAGTAAAAATGCCAATAAACAAAGCTCATAGATACTCAGCCTATAAGTATTGAAAGCGGATTGAGAGAAGTCAATTGCTATGTTTGGAAAATGTAAATTGACCAGCATAACATTATTGTGTATTATGTGTATATCTGTGTATATTATTTCATTGTCATCAAGACATTGTTGTCTATTTATAATGCAGTGTACAGATTGGTACTGTAGATTGGTACAGTATGCCCCTAAATGAATGGTATACGTATGGTATGGTATAGTTGTAGCAATATATTATTAATGTATTACATAAGTGTCCTGAAATATTTTACCTTGACAATAAGAGTATAATATGCAAGTTGATGCCGTTTATAAAAGTTTTTATGTGTTTTAGGGCACATATACCTATCTTTAGAATGTCTATTTTTGGTTGAACTGTTAACTATTTGTTATCATATATACATACTATTGATGTAGTTCCCTTTTCTGGCAATCTGGCATTGTGCATAGTTGAACAACTAATCTTACTGTTTGAAATTGTATTTGGAAGTGTCATAATTTTTACAAAATACAAAACTATATAATCGCTCATATGATTTATAGGCCATTTTAAATCTGAAGTTTGAAATTAAGCATGCACGTCAATATACATTATCTGGTTAAAAGTTCATCATATTAAATTGGTAACTAAACAAATTGTAAAATGTGAAATTTGACTTATGATGTAATATGAATGTACCAAAATCACAGTATACTCTCAAAGAGCTGGACTTTTTTGATTGACGGTCTATTGTATTTATAGTTTGTAAATGAAGACAATTTGCAGTAGATATGAAGGTTTTCTTTTGCTCTGTATTTTTGGATGTCATCTGAGACTGTTGTAGTACACAATTATAGTTGGTACAAAGTCGCAGAAATGTACTCGGACAGTACATTGAGTACAATCGTCTATAAATAGAACACAGAGCAAAACAAAGCCTTCATCCGAGTTATTTATAAATTGTGGAATGTGTAATCTTAGATACATACTGGACCTGAGTAGAAGATTTAATTCTATGCAAATTAAAGTGCTCTTTGAACACTGTTTAATTACAGTCGAATGCAAATACTTAGACCTTTTGAATGGTTTTGCAGTTTAATAGATGAAATAACATGTATTTCAAGGAAAGTAAAATAGTAGCCCTGCTGTGATTTCAATTTTTAATTTGCTAGGACAATCTCTACAGTAACAATCAATTTACACTTAACTTGCATGAACATTTTCTGTGTTTTTGAAACTCTACATCGACAATCAAACCATATATATGACATATATCAATGCAGTTACATGTAAACAAATTACTTAATTAATATACAATTGAACTGTAACAATACGACAGTATTTGTAAAAAACGAGGAGTTCGGGTGGAAGCCCTGAATTCTGTTGATTGTAGTGTTTTCTGTACTCTCCAACAACTGGCCTAAGTCATACCTTACAAGTCCATTGATTGATTAAGTGTCTTTTATATATTGTACATATTAAATAAAGTACTCTATTATTATTATTAAATCACTGTCTTTGCCTTCTCGATTAACATAATTGCATTTATATTGTTGTCTTCAAAATTTATTGGTCATTCTCCGATTTGGAAGACCTCCTCGATATCTAAATGATCATGAACATTGAACACCATGATTACATTTGAATTGTTGGCAGGTACCTCAGAAAAAATTGAGTGAGCTCTATTAATGCCAGATAAATTTAGCACAAGCCATGCAGCTAATCATTGTGCATAAGTAATAGATAACGCCCTCGTTTGTGACAATATGCAATATATCCGAGGGCTTTAGCCCAAGGATTATTGCATATTGTCACAAACAAGGGTGTTATCTAACTTATACCACTAAGTACAAAACAAATGAATTTAAATCCCTTTGTTTGCCTTCAATCCTTCTTGTTTGACAACATTTCATTGTATTTGTTGCACATTCATGTTCCTCAGTTCATTTGAATGATTTGAAGGTTGGCAGCCCTGAAGGCAACAGGTCAGAATTCTTTGTTCTCAGGAAATAATACATTAATTTTGTAGATAGAAAGATAGATAGAAAGATCGATAGATAGATGGAAATAACACAATACATTAATTTCATTGATAAATTTTATAGATAGATATGGACAGACAGATAGATTGATAGACGGATAGATAGATAGGTATATAGATAGATAGGTAGGTAGATAGTGCAGCCATCTCAGCCAAGGTCCCTTTGGGGAGGTTGATTATTATAGTTGCTTAGGAAATGTATTTGTTAAATTATGAAAGACATTTGAACAATAACAGAAAGCAAGGAGCAGGGGTTCGGGGGCGGCAGCCCCCGAAATAAGAAGAAGCAGGGGTTCGGGGGCGGCAGCCCCCGAATTAAGAAGAAAAAATAATTCTTTGAGCTTGCCAAATGGGGCCAAAATTGTTGGTCTGCTGCTCCGCTATTATTTTTGCAGCTTACATATCCCAAATGTACTATTTTATCAAGTGACCTTAAATTTGATCATTATTTCAGATAATGGTGTTTATAAAAAAGAGTGAATATAGCCTTTTTATTGAACCCAGTTACACTTGATACAATCTTCCTCCTTGTTTACTGACTGCGTTGTTCAGTTTTAATCCTTTGTTGGTCAGTTTTGTTTCAGTGTTTCCTTCAATTTTGTCAACTTGTAGTGAGCCAAGCATGCAATATCATGGTCAGGTGTATGAGCTGTGATATGCATTATATCAGAGCGAAATCCTGCCTTCTGATTGGCCAGAAAAAGCAAACAGTGGTATAATGGTAAGTGCAGTCCTCTAAGATGTGCACTTAATTGTCGTACAGAACACGTGAGGAACATCGCACTCGGGAGTTCTGGTGGAGGTACCGCTTGGCTCACTTCGAACCTCCTGCATTTTGTTGATCTTGTTTTGGACCTCTAGAAAAATACAAGGGCAATTTCACATCATGGAATTATCACAGATTTAGAATCATTTCAGCTGAGATGAGATACATTTTGAAACTCAGTTCAACACTAATAAATACACTCAACATTTAATTTCACAAAATTGTTAATTTAAGGCGTACATAGGAGGAGCCACGAATTCAGGGAAAACACAGGGAATTTAGTTTTAGATGTGTTAACACGTAAAACGAACCCTCTATTTCAAGCAGAAATCCATAAAAGCCATAGTTCCTGGTTTCCAACTGACGGCGAAAACGCGCCAATAAGCCCGAGTTAGGTTATGAAAAATGTCCGGTGAAGCAGGGGAAAATCAGGCAATTTGCTCGGAGAAAACTGTTGTCAGGACTGTCAGGAGAATATGTTGCAGTACTGCAGAAATCTGTTACTGCAAAGGCGAATGTGTTGTAAAACTGTTACGCTTCAGGGAAAATGTTTCAGAATTGGAGAAAACTGTCATTGCCTAGGAGAATATGTTGGAAAATTGTTATTTTTTTAAAGAAAATGTTTCAGCACTGGAGAAAACTATTTTGGCGAAGGAGAATATGTTGCAAAATAGTTATTCTGGAGAAAATGTTTCGGCATTGAGTAACCTGTCATTTCATGGGAGAATATGTTCAAAAACTGTTACGCTTGGGAGAAAATGTTTCAGTAGAGTCACAATATTTTGAATTCAAAGCGCATATAGGAGGAGCCACATGTGGTACACGTTCACATTTGCTGCGGAAGGAGACTTGCACGCCCATCAGCAGTTTATCCTGGTCCTTCAGGATGCACCTGAGTGAAGTTCTTTGGCTCTGGAGACAATCATGAAGGTCTTAAATACTAGTAGATAGATGAAAAGTTAAGGTCCTTATGCCTTGTAATGTGGCTATAGTGATATGAATGTAAGTGCCGAACAAAAAAACAAAGTCACATTTTTCGGAAGTCTGGTCATTGAACAGCAGGCTTTGCCAGGGCTACGCCAATCTAAGACAATATCACAGTTTGTGTGCAAAATACATAAAATAGGCCTATATAAGGATTTAAGCAACTCCCCACTGATACCCAATTGCTCATGGAGAAAATACGATATGAGACACTAGGTGGCATATCAGTACCACAACACATGTCCCCTAGTGCTCATCAAAAGAATGAACTGCCAAAAGCATCAATTGGTGCAACCAAATGGTCAATTATTTCCCTTGCCAATCAATCTAAATCCTTCGTAAAGCTGCACATTACCAATTGGCTATTGTACAACATAACTTGACAATATCGAAATCTGTACAAGTAAAAACAGACATTTTACGAAAAATGGCAGGGGCAGAACATTCTGCAAAGCTGTTATGCCTCAACAAAAATTTTGCAGCACTGGAGGAAAGAGTTATTGCTTCATATAACAAGCTACAACATCGGAGAAACCTGTACGTTATCACAAAGGAGAATATGTTGCAAAACTGTTAGTCTTTGGAGAAAAAGTTTCAGCATCTGTGAAAAACTGTTGTAGCAAAGGAGAATTTGTTGCAAAACTGTTATATTCTTTGGAGAGAATATTTCAGCATCTGTGAAAAACTGTTGTAGCAAAGGAGAATACATTGCAAAACTACTACACTTTGGAGAAAAGGTTTCATCATTTGAGAAAACGGTTGTAGCAAAGGAGAATAATGTTGCAAAACTGTTACACTTTGGAGAAAATGCTTCAGCATTTCAGAAAACGGTTGTAGCAAAGGAGAATGATGTTGCAAAACTGTTACACTTTTAGAAAATGTTTCAGCATTTCAGAAAACTGTCGTAGCAATGGAGAATATGTTGCAAAACTGTAACACTTTGGAGAAAATGTTTCATCATTTGAGAAAACTGTGGTAGCAAAAAGAAAATGTTGCAAAACTGCTAAGACTTTGGAGAAAATGTTTCAGCATTTGAGAAAACTGTTGTAGCAAAGGAGAATTTGTTGCAAACCGTTATTCTGTGGAGAAAATGTTTCAGCACTTAAGAAAACTGTTTTAGCAAAGGAGAATAATGTTGCAAAACTGTTACACTTGGATAAAACTTTTTCCTCATTTGAGAAACGGTTGTAGCAAAGGCTGCAAAACTGTTACACTTGAATGTTCCAGCGCTTGAGAAAACTGTTGTAGCAAAGGAGAATATGGTGCAAAACTTTTATTCTTTGGAGAAAATGTTTCATCATTTGAGAAAACTATTGTAGCAAAGGAGAATATGTTGCAAAACTGTTATTCTTTGGAGAAAATGTTTCATCATTTGAGAAAACTATTGTAGCAAAGGAGAATATGTTGCAAAACTGTTACACTTTGGAGAAAATTTCAGCATTGGAGAAAACTGTTGTGGCAAGGAGAATATGTTGCAAAACTTACACTCTGGAGAAAATGTTTCAGCATTGGAGAAATCTATTGTAGCAAATGACAATCTGTTGCAAACCTATCTTCTTTGGAGAAAATGTTTCAGCCTTTGAGAAAACTGCTGTAGCAAAGTAGAATATGTTGCAAAACTGTTATTCTTTGTAGCAAAGAGAATAATGTTGCAAAACTGTTATTCTTTGGAGAAAATGTTTCAGCATTTGAGAAAACTGTAGCAAAGGAGAATATTTAGCAAAACTGGCGTGCTTCGGAGAAAATGTCACCAAATTGGAGAAAACTAGCTAAAACTGTTATTTCAAGTTGAAAATGTCATTGCATTGGAGCAAAATGGTGGTGGAGCCACAGAGTAAAAATACTTTTTAGCTCCACCTGGCAAGGGGAGGAGGCACTAGTGACCCATTTAGAAAATGAAACCAGGTCAAGATCCATGTGAGGAGGCAGCTGTCAAACTGGACTAAGGTTTGACACTTGATTTTGCTGATCAAAGTGCATGCAAGCAAAATGTCAGACTTTAAAGGCAAGAAGCTGCATGTGAAGTCTCCCCTTGTGGAGAGCAGGGCCCTGTCAGTGAAATCTGGGATTGACAGAGTGCTCATGAAGCTAGACAACACTCAACCATCAGACTCATTCAAACTGAGAGGCATGGGACATCACATCCAAAAGGTGAAGTCAGTGTGGCTATGAATTATGTAATTTATGTAATGCTGGTCAATGTCATAATACAAAATGTTGTCAGATAGTTTGCTGGCATACAATTTTCACACTCATCATTCAATATAATATTATTTTCTAAGTATTAGCTTAATTTTGATGCATTGATTGGAAATCCATTAAATCATGATCTGAAAGCAAGCAACCTTTCTGACAGACAGACAGACAGACAGGTTTTTATTTCAGCCATTTACAATACATTATCATACATTAGACTTTTTCATTTAAGAGACAATTGGCTAGGCGATGCTTGAGATGTCCTATTTAGAACGCTTTTCCAAGCACCGCCTATAAACTTTTTATTGTTCAGGTCTTTCATCTGATCATGGACTGCCATAAACTGTTCAAAGTTCTTATTATAGAATGATGGCAGGTGGAGGAAGTGGGAGAAAAGACAAGTTGAGGGGTGGATGGGGAGAGGGGGGTGGGGTTGCCTTGATCCATTTATAAATAATTATATCTATATCAAGTGTCGCTAGTTGCAAACGTAACAATTTGTTATTTGACATTCAGTTGTGTATTTATCTATTAATACATGTTTTGCATAGGAGGCAAAGCCGTATTCGCTGTGTGTATGAATTTTATCTAAAATGTTTGAGGGACTATCATTCAGTAGACTTGGTAGCTGATGGCGTATGCACCCTTCTGCAAAAGCATGCCTAACTCTCGGTTTGATAAATGTTGTACCTCTTGTAAAATAGGCATGAGTAGCCTGTTGTATGGGAAGAAAATTTTCGCAGCTAAAGTACTCAGGAAGACCATTGTGCTTAAGTTTAAAATAGAATTTGTACTGTTTAAGTATGTACAGGTCCTGGACTTTTAAGATATTAAGTTTTTTAAACAGGGGGTCAGTGTGGGCATTGTACTTGCTTCTTGTTATTATTCTAAGTGCCTTTTTTTGAAGGGTAGAAAGTTTGTTACCTTTTTGACCCCAACATAATATACCATAGTCAATGTATGAATTTATAAGCGAGAAATACAAAATTTTTAGTGTGTTTTGGGGAATAAAATTTTTCAATTTTGACAAGATACCGGTTGCTTTAGACATTTTTTTACTGATTTTATTAATATGTCCTTTCCATTTTAGTTGAGTGTCAAGAACAATACCCAAAAAGTCAAATTCTGTAACATGTTCTACTTTCTGTGATTTTATTTCGATGTTCGGGAGTTTTACCACCTTGTTCTGGGGATGAAATACCATGAATTTTGTCTTTGACACATTTAATGACAGTTTGTTCAAGTCTAACCATTCACTAACGTTCTTCAGTTCATTATTAATTTGGTCATTATCGAAATGATTATTATTGTTATTTAGAGAGACAAACAGGGTAGTATCATCTGCGTAGCTTATGGTTTTAAAAAGTTTGGTGGAATTGCAGAGGTCATTGATGTAGATGATGAATAAGAGTGGTCCCAGGATTGAACCCTGTGGCACCCCTGTTTTAATTGTTAATTCTGTTGATCGACTTTCATTTAGTTCTACATATTGTTTTCTGCTACTGAGGTAGTCTTCCATTAATTTGTAAGAGTTGTCTTTAAAGCCATAGTGAGATAATTTCGATAGAAGGATTTTATGATCTATGGTGTCAAATGCTTTGGACAGGTCAATGAATATGTTTAACGGAGTTTTACCTTTATCCATATCAAGTAGTATTAAGTCGATTAATTCTAATGCTGCTAGCTGTGTTGAATGCCCCTCTCGGAAACCATATTGACTTGTATAATATAGGCCATTTACTTTAAAATAATTATGTATTTGTTTAAATAGTGCCTTTTCAAATATTTTGGAGATGGAATTTAAGAGCGAGATAGGACGGTAGTTATTAAGAAGGGTCGGGTCATCTTTTTTGTAGATTGGCACAATTTTTGCTATTTTTAGGAGATCAGGAAAGATGCCTGTTGTTATAGTCTGGTTGATGATTAAAGTCAGGGGGCCACAGAGTACATCTTTTAGGAACTTTAAACAAACTGTTGAAATGTTATCTTTTCCGTGACTTGTTTTCGGTTTTAAGTGATTAATTATATCTAGTACATCCTTTTGAGAGATGGTTTGGAATTTGAATACGTTATTTATTGGATTCATAAGATATTGTTCAAATGACCTATTAGCTGGAACTGTGATCTGAGATGCAAGTGAAGGGCCTATTTCAACGAAAAATTTATTGAATTCATTAGCTATAGTTGAGGAATCAGTAACTATATTTCCATCTAAATTCATTGAAGTAGGGACAGTCCTTTTATTATCTGATTTGCTAATGACTTCTTTTATTGTTGTCCATGTCTTTTTTATATCGTGCTGAAATTTTTTGAATTGATTATGATAGTATTCAGTTTTAGCATTTCGTATTAGATTCCGTAGAATTCTATTGTAGCATTTTAAGTTAACTTTTAAAGTATTGTAGAGAGGTATATTTGGATCAGTCCATTTTAGTCTAAGGTACATTTTGTCACGGAAACGAATTGATTTAATAATACCATTTGTTATCCATGAGCTGCTTTTATGTTTGTGCTTTTTATATTTTACATATCTGGTTGGCATATGTTTTTCAAATGAGTTTTTAAGAATTTCATTTAGCAATTTGTAGTTTTCATTTGGATCAGTATTCAGATCTGTATTAAGTTTAGTTAGTATCTTTACATCATTTAAGTCTTTTCTCAAATTTTCCATTTTGACAGGGCTTTTATTTGTTACTTTTATGTATTGTTGATGTGATTTTGAAGTTTTAAGATAATCAAGACAGATGAAGTATGGTTGATGATCCGATAGTTGGTATGTTAGAATGCCGCTTGTGGTATTAGAGAAGTCATTCGAAATTCTACTTAAGAAATTATCAATAAGTGAGCCATTATTTCTTGAAAAACGAGTTGGCAGAGTAACTTTGGGAACCAGGCTATTGCTCAAAATTGATTCAAGGTATTCATTAATTATTGGCTTTTCATTGAATTTCAGTAAGTCTATGTTGAAATCACCAGCAATCAATAATTCTCCTCTAAGTGATTGTACAGTCATGTTGAATTCTTGAATAAAATTTCTATAATTATCAATGATATCACGCGGTGGGCGATATATGTTTCCTAAGATTACTTTTTTATTGTTTGAAAAATGTATTTGAATAAATTGTTTTTCCCAAGTTTCTGAATCGCTAGGGTCAGTAATTATTTCTTTATAGTCAAATTCATTTTTCAAATATATGGCTAGTCCACCATGAGAAGTTAGCTGGCATGGCTTGTTGAGAAGAGTATAGCCTTCAATTTGCAGATGAGAGTCACAGACGTCACTCGCCAACCAAGTCTCCTGAACACAAATAGCATCAAATTTACAATTAGAAAGTTGTAGCTGTTGACAATAAATTCTTAACTGATCAATTTTAGAATTAAGACTTTGTATGTTCATACTAAGGCATTTAAAAACATCATCTTTTTCTTTTACGGTTTGAATTAATAAATCATGATCTACATAAGGGGAGTGTTTTAGTAGAATAGGTTCTTCATCAACATTTTCATCTGTGTCTGGTTCAATAAGTTGGCTAAGAGAGTTAGCAGCTATGCCTCCTATGCGATCTAGCATAACATGATCAACTGAAGTCATTATACACTAGAGGGCAGCAGTCCATGATCAGATGCAAGACAGGTCCCTTTCCACAGAAGTTATGAACATAAACAGAGTTAAACAAACAAACATTGTAGTCAATAAATATAGAACTAGGATTAGAAAACACAAACATGGTTAAAGAGAAACATGAAAACATCACAGGGCCATTGGAAAAAAAAGGAAAAAAAAAAAAAAATCAGATATCAGATTTAAGTATCAACAAGGAGTTAAGATACATAGAACAATCTTATACATGTAACAATGCATAAAGCCAGCTGCTTTGCCC
Organism: Platynereis dumerilii; assembly: GCA_026936325.1. Classification (NCBI taxonomy): domain Eukaryota; kingdom Metazoa; phylum Annelida; class Polychaeta; order Phyllodocida; family Nereididae; genus Platynereis; species Platynereis dumerilii. The sequence goes on from JAPTHN010000002.1 coordinate 92,854,925, forward strand.
AATCCAATAGTCAAGACACAAATCTAAATTTATGTTAGTGATCATTACTTTATAAACTAATTAATCATAATATTGGACTTAAAATACCACGACTCCGTATTCATTATTTCATAAGTCTTAATACCGTAGCTTAGCGTTTAGCATGCAAGATATAAGTCAACAAAGTAAAACAAAAATTCACCACAACAATGTTATACGACCTGATAAACAACACAAAGATAACCATAACAATCCTTTGTTAGAAACACTCATCAGCTGATCAAATTTTAGCGGATATTTTTAAAAACAAAGGTTAAGAATTAATATAGAGCATTGCCATACTGACAGTTATCTTTTTTTTTTTCTTCTTTTTTTTTTTAAATCCAGAACTTAAGTTATTTTACGATTGAGTGAAAATTTAAAAGACTGTCCAGTGATCCAGTGTATACACCATTAGATTTATCTTCATACAAATATATACAAGAAAGGACAATTACACATTTTTTGGCAGCTTTAATAACACTAGTTCTTAACTATGTTCGTTTTTCATTTGTACGAACAGTGTATCTATCCATATAATTATTGTCCAAGAAATATCATGTATATCTTATCAAGTCTGAGGTTTTGAGATGGCGAAAATATGCCCAATGCATTGGAAAAATTAAAAATTAAATATATTATACCCAGATCTAATTATACTGTTTCTAGCATTAAAGTTGAAATATCAAGATCGGAACACTCAATAAAAAACAATAAGTTCAGTTCATTATTCACACAAAGAATCAATCTAGATCATTGAGAGTCAATTGTATCCGTGGAATTGTATGGATAGATAAGCTGGATATATATTCAATTCATGTAAAGCTCGCAAATTATAGTCAAAGCATATTTATTAAGTATACAGACTTCAAAAATAGCATTCTGGCAGTAAGGATCAATAAGTTCAGACATGGCAGAGAATTCAATTCATTGTTGAAATAAGATTTAAAAAAAAATACTTTTGCATCAATCATAATGAGATGACAAAATAGATTCAGTCTATTTACTAAATGTCAATCCAACATCAGCTTTAACAAATGTTTAGATCTATTTTCAGCCAATAGAGCCTTATAATGATTAGAAAGGTAGACTTTATAATTTTTAAGTTAAAATGGCGAGAAAGCCGAATAAATTCATAACATTATTCCAGCATAAATTACGAATATATAAATATATATATCTTTTTTACATAAGTTTCCACATAAGAATCAGTGTAGTTCATTAGATGTCATTTGTAACTACGAAAAAGCTCAATATTCATGTCACAGTTTAAATATACATTAAACAAAAGCAAACAAAAAAATGAATTAAACTGCATAGTCACAGGCTAATCAATACACATAATTACTTGTTTTAACGGGAAATAAAACAGTCCATTATTAAAACATAGACTACAATACACAATGTTTTTTCATTAAATCATACAGTTCATATCAATGCTTAAAGTTCATATCAATGCAAATTATCAGTTATCCAATATCAATATTGGCCTCATCACAATAAGAATTAAGCAGGTAAGCAGTCCAGCAATGCATCATGGTTCAACAAAGTAAAATAATAGTCAGCATGACACAAAAACACATAAGTATATAACATAAATTCAAAGAACAATAATCAAACTAAGAATGTTTGATGATTTTACATTTAATCAAGTAGGGCATCTCTAATTGACTCAAGAATACTTCCCAGCTAATTAACATCAGTATATAATACATATTACTTACACATATTCAGACATTTAATTGAAATCATTATCCCATTTCAGGAAATCGAACGAGGATGCTCAAAAATTGTAGCTTCATCAGGAGGAAATGCGGGACTGGCTGCCGCGTATGTAGCCAAGAGACTGAACATTCCCATCACCATCTACACGCCCGAGTCTACGCCAGTGAAAATGAGGGACAGAATTGCATTAGAGGTAATCGCAATTAGCAAGGAATCCACAGCCATCATGACATCATAACAATATATATTTTATGCGAGTATAATTGGCTTGGAGTCTCCGGTTACAACAAACTTCATCTAACTGAGCAATCAGCCACCGACCTATCTGTCTATTATCCATGATCTATCAAAATATCTAATTATCATGTGAATTATTTCCAGGGAGCTAATGTTGTTGTCCATGGGAAGAACTGGAATGCAGCAAACGACAAGGCCACGGAGGATGCTAAGGACCCAAGTAAGGCCAAAAATATCTCAAATATCACTGGCTTAAATCTCCTTTAACTATTAGAGCATATATATATATATGGATTCTTGCCCTGCTCTAATCCAAGTCACCCTGAAACGAGCCTAACTCACAAATGAAATCCAACAATTTCAATTAGGACCTTTTTTCTCCTCTCCAGACTGTGCCTTCATTCATCCCTACGACCATCCAAATATTTGGTAAGTGATGAGCTGCCTGTTCATATATGGAACAACGGACTGTGTATTTGTGCTAGACACCATAGTCAGTCATCAAAACTTTTACAAGAAACCTATATACTTATGCTTTGTAGATTTTACTAAAGCATTTGACTACATAAATAGAAAGGCCCTTTACTACAAACTATATAAAAAGCAAATAGGAGTAAAGATGCTTAAAATTATCATGAGTATGTTTGAAAAAGCTCAGGCTAAGGTACACCAGCAAGGCAAGCTAAGTCCATCAATCGACAGTGTCTTTGGTGTTCTTCAGGGTGGTATCTTGAGCCCCAAACTGTTCAATGAATTCCTCTCTGATCTCCCAGATTATTTGAATAGGGCAGATGGAATAGAAATAGAAGGGACCCTATTTACACACCTTCTCTATGCAGATGACATAGTCCTAATATCTGAAACTGCTCAAGGTCTACAGAACAGCATTGACTCACTGCATAAATTCTGTACAAAATGGCACTTAATTGTAAATACGGCAAAAACTAAAGTAATGCAAATCAGTACCAAAAGTAAAAATAATTTTGTGTATAATAAACAGAACATCGACAATGTTGACAATTTTAAATACTTGGGTCACACCATTAGTGCACACAAAAACATTCATAAACAAATGCCAGATTACATTGCCACCCAAGCGCAAAAGGCTTTATTTGCCCTACAAGGGCGCATGAAACCACTAGGACATATACCGCCATCTTTGGGTATCAAAATGTTTGATAGTTATGTCCTTCCAATCCTAGAATATAACAGCATGTTTTGGTCTAGTAAAACTGAAATAACTAAAATTGAGAAAATACAGATTGGCTACCTTAAGCACATCCTTAGCGTTAGAAGACAAACACCAACGCCTGCCGTGTATGCAGAGACAGGTAGATTCCCTCTAATATTAAGACAGAAATTAGCAACTGTAAACTACTGGGCCAGAGTTAGAAGTATCCCAAGTTATGATATTCTAAACAAATGCCTATCTATACAGGAAAAGCTTCACAATGCCGGTCAAGAAAACTGGTATAGCAAAATAGGAAAAGTAATGAGTGATGCTGACATTACAAATTGGGCATCCGTTGAACCTGACTCTTTAATAAAGGAAGTAAAATTCCAACTGTATACTAAAGAACAAACTCAAATTCTCAGTAAAATAAATGATTCGGATAAATTTCCAAAACTTCGCACATATAAACTGTTTAAGAATAGCTACTGTCTAGAACCCTATCTAAATCTTAATCTCTCTAAAAAAACATACAGCAACATAGCTAGATTTAGAGTAAGCTCCCATAACCTAAAAATTGAAACAGGCAGACATAATATACCTAAAACTCCTGTAGAACTTAGAAAATGTGACAAATGTGACACAGGTGATATAGAAGATGAACTGCACAGCCTCTTAATATGCAATTATAACACTGCCCCAAGAACAGAGCTCTTGTACAAAGTGATGAGACTAATACCTAACTTTAATAATCTCGATCAAACCCAAAAATTTAAACTGATTATGTCAGATAAAAGACCTGAAATAATACAAGCCCTAGGTTCCTACCTAAACAAAATTATGGGATAATAGAAAATAAAGAATAAAGCAAATGAATAAACAATAAAAATCCTTAGGCTAGAAATAGGAGCCACCCTATCTGTTGAGCTGATAAGCGTTCTGCTCAATTGATGATTGCTAAAACTGTAAATGTTTCTCTGCACTTGTCAGGACTTCATGGCATGTACATTGAGCGGTTACCGCTAGTGCATGCCAGAAGCCATTGCTATATGACGACATGAACAGTGAAAACCTCCCGATATTGACATTTGCAAATTTTTATGCTATGCCTCAGTGCCAATCGTGACTATTAATCAAAAGACACACCTGTTCTTCCTGCACAGAGTCTGTGTACACAGCTCTGGAAAAGAAACTGTTATGCTGATGACAATGTTGCTTGTGTTACTAATCTCAATGGCTGTTATTTTATTTTTTATTTCAAGTAGCATATATATATCATTTCAAGTATTACACTATTACAAAATGTGACTGGGACCAGCCTGTAAAATATTTATATGCTATAATTTTGTAAAATATCACATAACAAAATTGATGTTAAGCATTTCATGATATTGATATACTACGATATTGTGTAATCCGTTGTTAATCAACTATAGTTTTTATTTCTAATTCTTCCTGTTAAATTACAATAATTAGCAATTAGAATAGACTTAGCATTGTAGTTTGTTTTTCATTGTATTTCTATTTGATGATCATTGTATTTTCATTGATGACACATGTATCTGTTATGATATAAGGATGTCAATAAAAGTTTATATATACATATAATAATTTAGTTGAGTAAAACATTAACCAGCATTTTACTTTCGGTGCATGTGCTAGACTACTAGTCAATGTGATTAGAGCGCAAAATTTGGTAATTCTGTTTTTAAAAATGTATACTTGGTGAGAGTTACATTTGTTTCTCCTCAGGGAAGGAAATTCAAGCATAGTGGAAGAGCTGTACGAGGACTTGGGCGGAGTGGCCCCTGATGTGATAGCGGTCTCTTTTGGAGGTGGTGGTCTCTTTTGTGGGGTAGTGCAAGGCCTGGACAAAGTTGGGTGGTCTAACGTCCCCATTCTCACCATGGAAACTGTTGGTGCTGACTGTTTCAATCAGGCAATTAAAGCAGGGAAGGTCGTCTTCCTGCAAGATATTACTAGGTAAGCTATAGAAGTACTGTAAAAATGTTATATTTGATAACTTCTATTAACCCTTACTGGACTGAGCAGTCCAAGAAAAACAATTCTGTGCTTGTGACAAATGTGACGTCACCAGGGACAACAGCAGATTGTAGGGACATAAATGGCCCTACAGGCAGTAAGCTGGAGATGCACATAAATGTCCCTTTAGTCCAGTAAGGGTTAAAAGTTGAATGTGTGGAAAGACTGATAGCCTTAGTATGGCAATTTAAATTTGTTCATTACAGCATTGCCAAATCATTGGGGTCACTGCAAGCAGCGGAACAAGCCTTCAAGTATTCCAAGAGTCACAACATTTTATCGGAGGTCATCACAGACTCACAGTGCATCAACACTTGTCTCCAGTTTGCAGGTAATTGTTCTCGGATGTTGGTGACGTAAAATAAACCATTCAGAGAAGGAATTGATAAGTAGCTATAAGAGTATTAACAGTGGCGACATTTTTGAAAACACAGATTTGATTCTTGGATGAGATTCACAGATTAACACAAAATCTTTTAAACAATTGCTTACAACTAAATCAGTCTATTTTACTTTCTTCATATATCCCCAGTTCAAGTAAAATCATCAACTTTTCAACAATCTTGTTCAATTTGTATTGGGCTCACGTAGCCTGCGTTTATAAATTACATTTTTCCTAACATTCCAGATGACCATCGATTCTTGGTAGAGCCAGCCTGTGGGGCAGCGATAACTCCATTTTACGTGGATTTGATCCCAAAACTAGTTGCAGAGGGAAAATTGAAGCCAGTCAAGACAGCTGTGGTTATTGTGTGTGGAGGACATTGTGTCACCTACCAAATGTTACAGGATTGGAAGAAGCAGGTTGATGGCAGCTAATAGTTTTCCATATTCAAAACAAAAGAGTTACAGATTTTAAATACATGCATTTGTGCAGCACTGATTTATCAGGTAATAAACTTGTTGAGCTCTCTACACTCATAATATTTGTTATGGACCTTTTCAATCTTGAACAGTTAATTCCGGGTGATTGGTGGGAAAGCTACAAACTATGAAAGTCTAGAAAATCTCCAATTCCTCCTAACACATAAAGCCAAGAGAAACCCGAGAGAAACCAAAAACACTCAGAACCTTTTTATCAACAACCAATGAAAAAAAGCAAATTTGGATCAAGTCATGACAAATAGTACACCAGATAAGCAAAACAAAGACCCCGATGAAACACACTACATGAAGAACAATCCTCTTAACAAGAATGGACCTCAAAGCCAATTTAGAGCAATTAAATTCACCTCACATTTAAAGACATCACTCACACCTTTTGATGAGATTCACAGATTATACTGAACAAACCGTTTAATATTTCGATAAATTGTACAAAAGAAAATCAACAAATCAAATTTATATTTTTATATGTTAATATAAACAGTCATGTTGATACATGTTATATTATTCTGAATTTCTTCAGACTGAAGTCACAAAGGTCAAATGTCAATAAAGTGCTTTTAGATACATAAAAATATCAAGTAGTAAACAGTTCAATTGAATAGTATCACATGGTTAGTAAGAAGTGTTGTGGAACTAAATGGATTAAGCAATCTCTCCACCTTTATAATATGGACATACTAAATTAACATTTGTCTTGAGAATCTGACACAAGATATTTACTGGCTCAAAATATTATTACACCAATTAAGTCACTTTGCAAGTCACTAATTCATAAAATCCGTAATCATTGTCAGAGTGAATGAATGTCCATGGTATGAAACAACCATATACAGCAATAAATCCTATCTGGGACAATCTCTTAGAATATATATAACATGCAAGTCACATTGCAAAATCTCTTGGCATATATGTACACCATCACAATTGCACAGTTCACATGGTACAAGTCATCACAGACGCATTGGTGAATTAGATCTGAGAAAATTTAGATCTGGGAATTTTGGAATGGGGGGATCGAATTATCACATTTTGATCTCGACCTGGAATGTTCTGATCTGCATGGGGTTCAAGAGGACGCCCCACTTGCTGGAATCCAGAGGGGTAACAAAGGAAGACATGTCTGAAAGACAAAAATGTGAGAATTAATTTTACACCTTTTGTGAGTACAACCTGGTAGTACAATGACATAAAAAACTTTTTATTATTTAAAGATAAATACACTTATGAAAAATGACAACTGGAAAAGTGAAACATTAAAGAGAAGGGTAACCACTAAATACTATGATGCAGGAAAAAAAAACCAGCTTTTTATATAATCTCAAGTTTTGTTTCAGATAGTCATTTTAAACGGACAAGAGAAAAATCTCATAGATCTACCACTAAATTTCAAAGAGAGCTAAATTGTTTTTATCACACTCTTAAGAAATGGCAGCTGTAAATAAGAGATAGTGAGCTCCTCAATGACTTTAATTTTGGAGAGCAATGCGATATATATCACGTTTCGCTGAAGACTTACAACAGATATTCTGCAAGGCTATAAAATGTCCAGTCAAACACTTCGTTGACTTCACCGACACTTCTCAGCTGAAAAAGACCAAATTGTCTTCCTACTGACCTGCTTTGGTAGTGCCGTGATTCTCCACCTTCCACATGAGTCTTTTGGCATCTTCCAGTTTCTTGTTGGCTCCCAGGATCAGTTCTTGGACTGACACCATCTCCAGGCCTACAAATAAGTCCTGAAAAAGAGATGTATATTATCAGCAATTTTTTCTTGCATAAACGTATCTGGACAAATATGAGTAGATAGATAGATAATAGTAGCGTGTTCAAGTGGGGGGATGTCAACAGACTCGTGCCTCCCCTAAATGACACTTTACTGGTTGGGGTACTGTTGAGCCCCCTATTTTAAAATCCTGCAGAGACGCCACTGGTTACTATAGTGATAGATAGACAAATATCAAACAATTGGGCTCCACAATTGGTTTTTTGCAGTCAAACTAGGATCTTTAAACCTATGGGGAATCCCCCTCAACTCTTCTGTATCATGTGACCTCCAACAACCAATCACATCCTTCTTCCTCTCTCTCCTGGCAGACATGTTGGAAAACTATTCTCACAGCACAACTATCTTCTACAATCATCCTTTTATACCTATTTTCAACATTGACAACACACTAGGGACTGATAAATTCATCCATCTGACATGCAGAAATTGCCAGGATCCATCAAAGGCATATTTAAGAGCTTTTAAGTAAGACTGCTTTACTTTCTTCTTGTTCAAATGTTTCCATGTTTGTTTACATCCATTGGTCAAGCTCTGATAATACCAACAACTATATTTCCTTTGTGGGCCTGCTACAGCCCTCTGTTGATCTGTAAATGTACTACATTACTTTATTTCAACTGTGCTGTGCATTTTAAATGTGTTGAATCTCTGTTATTCCCCATTGGAGGACCAAATGTCTGCATTTTAAGCCTTTTTGCCGATTTCGCGATCTTTTGTAGTGCAAAAACTCGCCACTAGGGGCGCTCCGCTCAAGGAAAGGACTGCCTGTCCTGCTTCACTTCATTGACACACCTGTCTGGCTTCATCATACAGCCTACTCCCTTCTAATTGTCCGATTTTCACACTTTAAACAGCAAATTACATCTATCCAACCCAGAGAAGATCATCAACCTGCACATACATTGCTACTGTTAATGATTTCCACTTTACTATACACCAAAGGTTGATGACTAAAGGTGTACAACTTGCAATGGTATAGAACGAAGCAGATTCCAATAGAATCTATTTTTGGAAAAGTCATTAAAGGTAATTTGTTTATATCTGGCCAACCAAGTCCCTCACTAATGGACATTTAACCAGACAAGGGCCTGGTAACTTCAAGCCCCATAACATCTTCCTTTGCTGTTATTATTCTTATCCTGGGAAAATGTACCAAATGCTGTCAACATCTGGATAAGCATGTGACAAGCAGCAGTAAACATGTCATTTAATTGCCCTCTGTGGTTGGACCAGTCATCTCAAAGAGGGCAAGTTGGGGTAAAATGTGAGGATAAAAATAGATTCTACTGGAATCTGTGTGTCACACAGGGTATTGCTGGAGTTGGACACCTTTAGTCATCAACCTTTGTATACACTTATTTCTGGCTATCTAAGGCTGCTAGTTCAAAAACCACCACTAGGGGCTCTCCGATCAAGTTTTGGTGTCAGAAGGAACCACCAGGGCACAGCAGCCAACTAGTTCAGACCTATGAACCAACCTGCCTTCAGCATCCAGCTTTCACCACTTGACTTACAGTTATGTTATTATACAATTATTTCTCTTTCAAACCTCTCATAACTGAATTTATTTATTTATGTTGTGGTAACACAATGTTTCACTTTCAGTACCTTGGCATTAGTTTCACTGACAGCTACTGACATCTTCACTGATTCCTCACTGACTGCACTCCCATGCACTGTGCTTCGGCCCTTTACACCTTGTGACTGTGCCACAATTTACTCCAGTCTGCAACTCACGCACTGTCAATACTAATCTCAAAAATTTTTCCTCTTCTCAAGCTTGTAACCACTGAGCAGACATATATCGTATGACAATGTTTTATTAATTTCAATTGACAACATTTTGCTATTAACAGGAAAACTCTTAATATTAAACATTTCAATCTGATCTGCATCAGTTCCCTAAATTCCTGGAATGGAATTGTTTCAGTTCACGTTTAACACCAATCACCTGCCATTTACTTTCTTTCTTTTTTTAAAAACCAATAATGTATTCATGTATTTATCTATTTTATTCTGTTTTAATTTCCATTGTAAAACAATATTCCCTAACGGACCTGCAGACATTTATGTCAGCAAGACATTCTAGCCACATTCCAGGCCTATTATTTGTCCCATATCCTTGACTGCTGCCAATTCATCCTATCATTATTATGGCCTGCTTCCACACTAATTTGTTGTCACCTGGCCTTGGACTGACACAATCACCCTGCCCCGCTGTCCTATTTGCCATCCTTACTATTCATTTTCAAACAATTTCTCACTTCCAGGCCTGTTGCCAGTCGCCCGACATTTTATTAATTTATTGCAGGACAATATTTCCTTTTGGGAAATCACTACATTATATATACGGCCAACCATATCCACTGACAGCATTAATCTAATCATCCCTGTCATTCAATCTAAGCGCCTGTAATTAAATCTAACCAAACATTCCCCCGTATATCTTTGTTTCCAGGCATAAACATTCTCCCTTATATCTTTGTTTTCAGGCTTGTCACTGCCAGCCACTTGCTGCTCACATACTTATTTTAATTGTCTACCACCTCAACATTTACTTGCTCTCTTACTGTTAAGCGATTGTCTCCATTTACCTTCACTCCTGACTGTCACCATAATTATGACACCAATTATCTTGGTCTTCACTTCCTAGTGACTGTCGCCACAATGTATTTCTAATTTATTTATGACACCAATTACCTTGCCCTTCACTTATTACCTTGGCCTTCACTTCCTAGTGACTGACGCCACAATGTTTTTATTTGGTCTGTTACTGTTCAGCAACTGTCTCCACACACCTTGGCCTTCACTACCTTGTGACTGTCGCCATAATTATCTGGTCTGTTGCTGCTCCGTGACTGTCTCCAATTACCTTGGCCTTCACTTCCTAGTGACTGACGCCACAATGTTTTTATTTGGTCTGTTACTGTTCAGCAACTGTCTCCACACACCTTGGCCTTCACTACCTTGTGACTGTCGCCATAATTATCTGGTCTGTTGCTGCTCCGTGACTGTCTCCAATTACCTTGGCCTTCACTTTCTAGTGACTGACGCCACAATGTTTTTATTTGGTCTGTTACTGTTCAGCAACTGTCTCCACACACCTTGGCCTTCACTACCTTGTGACTGTCGCCATAATTATCTGGTCTGTTGCTGCTCCGTGACTGTCTCCAATTACCTTGGCCTTCACTTCCTAGTGACTGACGCCACAATGTTTTTATTTGGTCTGTTACTGTTCAGCAACTGTCTCCACACACCTTGGCCTTCACTACCTTGTGACTGTCGCCATAATTATCTGGTCTGTTGCTGCTCCGTGACTGTCTCCAATTACCTTGGCCTTCACTTCCTAGTGACTGACGCCACAATGTTTTATTTGGTCTGTTACTGTTCAGCAACTGTCTCCACACACCTTGGCCTTCACTACCTTGTGACTGTCGCCATAATTATCTGGTCTGTTGCTGCTCCGTGACTGTCTCCAATTACCTTGGCCTTCACTTCCTAGTGACTGACGCCACAATGTTTTTATTTGGTCTGTTACTGTTCAGCAACTGTCTCCACACACCTTGGCCTTCACTACCTTGTGACTGTTGCCATAATTATCTGGTCTGTCGCTGTTCAGTCTCTGTCACCAATTACCTTGGCCTTCGCTTCCCATAGTGACTGTCGCCACAATGTATTTCTAATTTATTTTGACTGTAATGAACTACTCATACATTTTATTTTTCACTCTCTGACAGCTATCATCATCTCACAACAGTTATTGGTCGGTCATTGCACACGGTGATTTGTCACCAATTTCCTTTGGCCTGTCAGTTCCTCACAACCAGTTCACAACCTGCCCTGAAATCCATTTATTGTAACCTAATACTATACATTTATTCTAACTTAACAACTTAAGTTCTATTTTCAGCTGGCTTCATTTCAAAACATTTCAGTCGGTCACTGCACTCAGTGATTTGTCACCAATTAGCTTCGGCATGTCATTTCCTCACAACCAGCACACCAGACCTCGCCAGCTGACTGAAACCCATTTATTGTAATCTATCACTATTTTCTAATACTATACCATTTTATTTACTTTGATGGAATAAATTTTTTTTTTTTTTTTCCTTTTTCAGGTTTTGCTCGGTCACTGCGCGCAATGATTTGTCACTAATTTGCTTCGGCCTATCATTTCTTCACAACCAGATCACCACCTGCTGACTGAAATCAATTTATTGTAATATAATACTATATCATTTCATTTACTTTGATGTAACAACTTTCTTTCATTTACAGCTGTCACCACAACAGTTTTGGTCAATCACTGCACACAGTGACTAGTCACCTATTTGATTTTAATGTAACAACTTTGTTTTACCTTCAGCACTTATAACAGTATTGCCTCGGCCTGTTATCATGTCACAAACAGTTGCATGAATGCCTTGAATGTATTTATTTTATTGACAAACTCAGCTTCACCTTCATCTATCTTGTTCATCGCCACATCATCAATTGTATGCAATCACTTACACATATTATATATCGATTCAGTCACTGTAACCAGTGATTTGTTACCCAATTGCCTGTCATTTCCCAAACTATGTATTTTATTTTATTTAATGTTACAACTTTGCTTCACCTTATCACCACACAACAGTTCATCATCTATATCCTCAGCACCACTCAACTGACATTATCTTGTTTGTTATTTTGTCCTGAAACAGGTAAACATTGTTAACATGTTAAGGTTCTTACCCTTTTACTAAATATTCTATTTTGGGCTCTTCCAGTTTTCCCTGGTGATCGTCTTCATATAATTTGCTTCATGCTACTCATTACTTTGTTATGTAGTAGCCCATATGCCTACCCTCTTGACCGTCAATCCAACTTCTGTCATTTGTTTCAGTCTGTGTCTATCCTCCCAGACTGTCACCAAGTATCCTCCTGCCCTTCACCACCTTCGACGGTGCCACAATTTCTTGGTCTGTGCCACAATTTATTTATCTTGGCCTGTCACTATTCGGTGACTGTCTACAATTACATCGGCCTTCTCTGCTTTATGACTGTGCCATAATCTATTCACTCATTTAGCGTCTCCACCTATCTCATCCAGCCACTTCATCAACACTATCACCATAATTCGTTTCAGTCTCTCTCTTCATCAACAGATTCAACACTATCACCATAATTCGTTTCAGTCTCTCTCTTCCCTGTTCAGTGACTGCTCTAGCCTACATTGGGTTTTCCCAGATCTACTTTCATAAGTCACTGCCTTACTGATTGCTCCTTCACTCCCTCCGTTAGTATTCTCTCAATTCAACTACTCTACTTTTGCACCAGCTGTCTTCATTTCTTCTTCAGATACCATGCCAACCAGCCGTCTCCAGATACCATGCCAACCATTGCTCTTTTAATTTTACTTCTTGTTTATCACTGTGTATGAACTTCTCACATACCTGCTATTTCCATTCATCTATGCATGTCCATATAATACATCAATTGCATATATAAATTTGTTGTCTAACCCAATAATTTTCCATGATATAGAATACATCTCAGTCTGCCGTTCTATTGGATTACTGCGACAGATACGTCTTTCTAAATATTATAATATTCTCCCTTCTGCCATGTCAAAGGTTATATCCCTTGACTGTTACGTTGCTTACCATAGTCATTGTATTTCACTTGCTCCCATATTATATGGGTCATAAACGCCATCATTGACTCATGGGACATTATGGTCTTGTACTGTCTCTCCCCCCGTAGCCAAACGCATTAATTTTTTAACGAACTATGTACTGCGGCTGTCGATACTTCTCATTCCAGGTAACAATGCCGCACGAAACGCTTCAACAGCTGTCATCCGATACTGAAGCAGACCATAATGTATGGACCATACCTCATCAGCAGACACGCCAAGTGCTTGAACTTTAACAAAGACCAGCAGAAATAACAGCACACTGGCCACGCCAGCTGCGTAATCTCAACGAGGACTAGCGGCAGTTACAGCACACCGGCCACGCCAGGTGCTTGTACTTTCAACGAAGACCAACGGCACCTTCAGCAGTTGTAGCACACCGGCCACGCCAGGTGCTTGTACTCTCAACAAGGACTACCAGCAGTTACAGCACACAGGCCACGCCAGGTGCTTGTACTGTCAACGAAGACCAACAGCAGCTTCAGCAGTTATAGCACACCGGCCACTCCAGGTGCTTGTACTCTCAACAAGGACTACCAGCAGTTACAGCACACCGGCCACGCCAGGTGCTTGCACTTTCAACACAGACTAACAGCAGCTACAGCAGTAACAGCACACCGGCCACACCAGGTGTTGTACTCTCAACGAGGACTAGCAGCAGTTACAGCACACCGGCCACGCCAGGTGCTTGTATTTTCAATGAAACCACGCCACCAACGGATCTGCGGTGCACACCGGCCATGCTAGGTGCACCAATATGTCGAAAAGGCAACAATAAATAACGACAATGGTCCCCATGACCACCAGAAACCTTTTAAGTTTCAATTTCAGTTAAAAATTCCCATTGTCAAGGTTCTTGATTTTTGTCCATGGTTCAGTGTAGGGACCGTTTTGGGTTGTTTTTTGTTTCCTTGTTGGGATACCAGTAGTGACTTTGTCACTACTTGTTGGCTCTCCATGAGGCTATCCCAACAACTTCACTCAAATTTCTCTCTCTATGCGTTCTCTACTCGTAGTAAGCATACTATCTTCTATTTAGCCCAAGTCTAAATACACTGTGTATTCATTTATTTGTGTCTTTATTTCAGGCTAACACTTTTATATAAATTTTCAAACTGGTATGTCAACCTTTCATGTCCATCTTTGTAAAGGCTCTACGCCTATCTGTGATTTACACTCCTATATAACTTACTTTTTTGTAATATATATTATTCAATTTCTTATCACTATTTATTTCAGCTAAACCATTCTTGTATCTATACTTATGTTAAATTTACGTATCTCTGTTAAGGCTCTATGCCTACTCGTGTCAAAAATTAAAATAAACAAATTATTATCCCAAATATTATGCCTCCCTTGTTTGTTCTGCAAAAATCAAACAATTGGGCTCCACAATTGGTTTTTTGCAGTCAAACTAGGATCTTTAAACCTATGGGGAATCCCCCTCAACTCTTCTGTATCATGTGACCTCCAACAACCAATCACATCCTTCTTCCTCTCTCTCCTGGCAGACATGTTGGAAAACTATTCTCACAGCACAACTATCTTCTACAATCATCCTTTTATACCTATTTTCAACACCCACCCTTCCCGTCCCTCTTCACTTTAAAAAATCCCAACAACTTCACTCAAATTTCTCTCTCTATGCGTTCTCTACTCGTAGTAAGCATACTATCTTCTATTTAGCCCAAGTCTAAATACACTGTGTATTCATTTATTTGTGTCTTTATTTCAGGCTAACACTTTTATATAAATTTTCAAACTGGTATGTCAACCTTTCATGTCCATCTTTGTAAAGGCTCTACGCCTATCTGTGATTTACACTCCTATATAACTTACTTTTTTGTAATATATATTATTCAATTTCTTATCACTATTTATTTCAGCTAAACCATTCTTGTATCTATACTTATGTTAAATTTACGTATCTCTGTTAAGGCTCTATGCCTACTCGTGTCAAAAATTAAAATAAACAAATTATTATCCCAAATATTATGCCTCCCTTGTTTGTTCTGCAAAAAGACAGATTTTGGAACAATATTTGTAGATGTTTACTGATCAAGTGATTTGACTAATCATATGTTGTGCTGATATACCCCGGATCAGCCGGGGAAGCTCAGCCTCCATCTTTTGTCGGGGGAACTGTACTTATTTGTTGGTGAAGAGAGACTACTAACTCAGTCAGCCCATCCCAACTTCTCAGACTATGGAAGCTTACTTTCAATTGCACAGTCACAGGTTGCGATAGTTTGGGGTCTTCGTCCTTCTCATAGAAATGCTCAAGTCGGACGAGGATAGTTTTAGCACGCCAACCTTGCAGGGTCAGGAGATGGACGTTGTCTGGGAGAGTTCCTGTCTTCAGACCACTCCACTGCAAATAATTAATACATATAGGATTACTACAATAAAACTAAAATTTACGAAACATATGACATTCACAAACAATGGCTATTTATGTGCAAACAAAAATATTTGATTAAGTGCATCCCTTCAATGCAGGTTGTTTCAAAGCGTGCATTTAAGAGCCACAATATAATGGAAGAGTTGTTTCTTCAACACTGGTATTTTACATTACTTCCAACTTGCATGGAACACACATTTTAAGCAACATTGAGAATAGGATACTGACTGCCTCTTCCATAGCTATTATTAAGGCCGAATCAGAAACACAATACGACAGATTCTGTTCATGATACATATTAATATAGGACTGATGCAATTGAAGAGGCAACTTACAGAGGTAGCAAACTTCTTATTGTATTCAGCAGGGGTCAATTCATTCGCTGCAAAGGATGTGACCGGCTGCATGAAGAGTTTCTCTGCGAAGTCCCTGTGAGAACTGTTTGCCTCAGCCAGGCTTTCCAACAGCAGATAATGTTTGCCTCGAATTACGAGTCCTTTTCCATCAGATCCAGTCTCGTTCAAAGGCTCACCAACTCCAAGAGAGTCATCATACAACAAACGACGGTGCACCTGTAGAAGTGTAGATGACGCAAAATCAATCTGCAATTTCATAATCATCAGATTCGAATAACAGTTCACACTGTCGCAGCTTTGCAGAAATCTCCAGAAATGTTATCTAATAAGAGTTCATCTACTCACGAGAAATATGGTTAGCAAAAACTTGATCAGCCGATGAAGTTATTTATTTTAAAATGGTTTACTGAAACAATATGACGGCATATATTTTTCTTGTGAATAGACTAAGCCCAGAATGATAAGGATATATAAGAAGTTGAGATCAGACAGCGGAGTTTGTAGGTAAATCACAACAGAGCACTTTGTCCTATGCAATGTGCATAGAACAAATAAAGGATGAAACAGCACTCACCATGAGCTCAATACTTCCGTGGATGGGACTTGCTCCTCCCTGGGACCTGTCCGTCAGAATGGTCAATTGGGTGTCCAATGCTTTATCCTTAAAACAATTGAAATCATAACCAGGTTAAACAACATTTTCTATTTTCAAAATAAGAACTTTGTGACCACTTTTTTGATGCCTAAATGAAAGAAAAATAATTTTTTTTTAAATCGGAAATCAACATAAAAGTATCACGACCACTGACTCAACATTATTCAACAACATTCCAAAAGGAACAATTCTTTAAAATGTATATCATCTTCGGATAAACATTCACAGACAGTATACAAATGTTGACTGATATGAGGGCAACATCTGTTTGACCCAAGGGAGTGAGAATCACTTTGCTGTTTCACGAGGCCGAAGGCCGAGGGAAACAGCAAGGTGACTGTCACTCCCGAGGGTTAAATAGAATGCACTGTTGCCCGAATTAACAGTCAATAATTTTTTTGTTATACCTTGAATGCAATTCTGACAAAAAAGATAACTTTGAGAGACGAGACATTTCTCCATCAAAGTTACGACATAAATCAGGTACTTAGTCATCCAGATTTAAAAGTCATATTATTTATGATGCTATCCTCAAGTTCTATTGTTGTGAAGAGCAATGATCTATTTATAGCCTCACTGTGGTGAGGTCACAACTGGATGACATCACAATGGAGTGGCATCACAAAGGTCACAAATACACAGTTAATCAGTTGAAATAAACAAGTGAAGCTGCAACAATGTCTTGGATCAAATCGTCTTTCGCATTTTCATCAGATGAAAAAGGTTTAGGTAACATCTGTGGTTCCATCACCCACTTCTGTCCGCCTCAGTGTGAATTTGGTGAACTGATGCCCTCTGAGAGGGCAACAGTCTTTTATGATCCCTGTCATGTGACGTCATTCTGACCAATCACAGAAGAGGGATTGCATTTGAGGTGTAACAGACAATAATGATAACATTATTCCTCACCTTTATGTAAATCCTGCTGTTGACAGGGAAGTAGTTTCCAGCAATCATTTCAGTCTGGACAAGTTTCCACGTTGGGCGATAATTATTTCTGGAAGTAAAAAATATTTGTTACTATCTGTTGATAATATGTATCATTGAATCAGTTAAAATGTTTAAGCAAGTTTGCTCCTCCACTCACTTCCTCTCCAAAATCTCTCGTCCATTGGAGTCGGTGTAAAACAAATCAGCATTCTGCAAATTGCTGTTGAACCTGCTCACGATTTCTTTGCCAATCTTGTCACTAAAAAGTACAAAACAAGACATTATAACGCCATTTGTATTCAGCTTTTACACTTTCATACAATGAATACAATCCAAGGAGAGCACAAATTTACTTCTCATGGACATGTAGAAAACATCACTAAATTGATTCTCAAATTCATATAAAAGTTAAAACTTGAACATTTAAACAGTTCCGTTGGCTTGTCCGGCATAACACAATCACTGAGGGAATCCTATAATAATATTCTCGGTGGCCATCTTGTGTGCTCATTTTACACTCACCCATAAGGCTTTCTCATTTTTCCACTTAGAGTTGTGAAATTTGGTACAGGTATGGGACTATGGGTATGATTTGAGCAGTTGTCGAGAAATCCAAGATGGCGGCCGTTTTGTGGCGGCCATTTTGGCAGCCATCTTTCTTCATTCTTGAACTGCCCATTGTGACCTTAATATTTCACTTACAGTTAAAAAATTTGGTACAGGCATTGGCCTGTGGGTATCGATCAGAAACATGTTGAGAAATTCAAGATGGCGGCCATTTTGGAAATCCAAGATAGTGGCCATTTTGGTTGCCATCTTTCTTCATAGTTCAACTGCCCATGGTGACCTTAGTATTTCACTTACACTTATGACATTTGGCATAGGTATTGGCCTGTGGGTATGGATCAGGAACATGTTGAGAATCCAGGATGGCGGCCATTTTGGAAATCCAAGATGGCGGCCATTTTGGTTGCCATCTTTCTTCATTGTTCAACTGCCCATTGTGACCTTAATATTTCACTTACACTTATGACATTTGGCACAGGTATTGGCCTGTGGGTATTGATCTGGAACATGTTGAGAAATCCAAGATTGCGGCCATTTTGTGGTGGCCATTTTGGCAGCCATCTTTCTTCATTTCTTGAACTGCCCATTGCGACCTTAATATTTCACTTACACTTATGACATTTGGTACAGGTATTGGCCTGTGGGTATGGATCAGGAACATGTTGAGAAATCCAAGATGACAGCCATTTTGGCAGCCATCTTTCTTCATTTTTTTAACTGCCCATTCTGACCTTAATATTTCGCTTAGAGTTATAAAATTTGGTACAGGTATTGGCCTGTGGGTATTGCTCAGGAACATATTGAGAAGTCCTAGATGGCGGCCATTTTGTGGCAGCCCTTTTGGCAGCCATCTTTCTTCATTCTTGAACTGCCCATTGTGATCTCAATATTTCGCTTACAGTTATGAAATTTGGTACAGGTATTGGCCTGTGGGTATCGATCAGGAACATTTTGAGAAATCCAAGCTGGTGGCCATTTTGTGGTGCTCATTTTTGAAGCAATCTCTCATTTCTTGAACTGCCCATTGTGACCTTTTATTTCACTTACGGTTATTTGCCACAGGTATTTGCCTGTGGGTATGGACCAGGAACATGTTGAGAAATCCAAGATGGTGGCCATTTTGGAAGCTATCCTTCTTCATTTCTTGAACTGCCCAATGTGACCTTCATAGTTCACTTACAGTTATAAAATTTGGTACAGGTATTGACCTGTGGGTATCGATTGGGAAAATGTTGAGAAATCCAAGATGGCGGCCATTTTGGCAGCCATCTTTCTTCATTTCTTGAACTGCCCATTGTGATCTAAATATTTCCCTTAGAGTTATGACATTTGGTACAGATATTGGCCTGTGGGTATGAATCGGGAACATGTTGAGACATCCAAGCTGGCCACCAAATGGCCACTTCAGAATGGCTGACATCCTTGAACTGCCCATTGTGACCTTGCTATTTCACTGTGGGTTATGAAATTAGGTAAAGTTATTGGCCTGTGGGCATGGATCAGGAAAATGTCGATAAATCCACATAGATTGATAGATTGATAGATTGATAGATACATAGATACATAGATCTATACCCACATTGATTGATTGCTTCATTCATTCACTCATTCTCCACACTGCCAAAGTATATCCTTTATCACGGGTGAATGCTAGTAAAGAAGATTCAAAGAGTGACTGCAATTCGAAAGTAAGGTGAATGGCTGTTAGCAATGACAATAACACTTACGCGATAGGAATGGGTCCAACAGTCCACTCAAACTCCACAAAACGGGAATTACGATAAAGTCGGATAACTTGGGTTGTCCAGTCGTTGAACTTCTGCCTAACCTCTTGGACAAGCTCACCCTGGGCATAAAAGTTTCAGAAATGTCACCAGACTCTACAGATTATTATGAAATGAACCTAATAAAATCATCTTTCAATCATTTGATGACTGACATGCTAAACATGCACATCTTGGCACATTAGGCATATCTAAAATTTTCAAGGATATATCTTGGGCAATGTTGCTTTCTAATCATTTTGTTGGAAAAATCCTGTACCTGACAAACAGCAATTATATTGATGTTTCACAACAAACGATTTGAGCCTTGCACTCTTGATGTGCATGTGGAAATTTTAATAATATTTGAAAGTTAAAATGAAAAATCGTTACTATAGTGCCATTTTAAGACATCTTGTTAGACACTTTACAGACAAAATATTCAGCAATTTTTTTAATCGAAATCTCAAGAAATTAATTTTGTCTGAAAATACTTACAGTGACATTAGTGCTGATTACTTTTGTAGAGACCTTCTTGGCTCCGCCCACTGGTCTGAATATGTACGCCCCTGAGGCTTGGAACTCTGGTTTACTGTTGTTTCCAGGGTGGCCTTCATAATAATAGAAATTCTGACCCACAGAAACCTCCTTGTTTTCCTTCTTCATTGTTATTCCGGAAAGAAGACCCGACTCCCCATCAAAGTGGACGGCCAAGTGCTGGGAATAGAACAGAGGGCATTTAAATTAACTAAATGTATTGAGAATTTGAGTTTAATTACTTTCGCAGCTGCCTAGTTGTAGTAACAGGACTAAAGCTGGGGCAGGCCAATATATTTACTATCTATAGACTTAATTAACCCTTACTGGACTGCTCAGTCCCAAAAAAACAATCCTGTGCTTGTGACGTCAGCAGATTTTAGGACATAATATAAATGGCCCTACAGGCAATAAACTTGGGATGCACATAAATGTCCCTTTAGTCCGGTAAGGGTTAAAAAATGTTGCCAGATCTACAGTCAGTGACCAGCCCAAGATAAATTTTTGTTTTATTGGATTTCATATTTTTAAAATTAATTAAGAAAAATCCTCATCAGGTTCATTTAGTGTTTATCATAAGCATTTACTTCATATACAAAAGAAGATTACGTCAAGAGTGATTGGACTCAAAACAGGAACAAGCATCCTCGGATACAATGGCTGGTTAATCCTATGGGAAAGTAGAAGGTGTGATTTGCAGCATGCGAGAGCGTCTGAGGCAAAAAATATGAGTGTAGGAACAGTGGAACTGGAGGTTGAGGTATAGTAGGGTGATGTCTGCGTGAACTAGATTCTCTTGATGTGAGGGTATAGCAATGAAGTATAGGTGCAACTTGCTGCAGTGAGCATTGCGCAAGTGTTTGAGTAGAGCGTGACAGCAGACACTAGTGTCTAACAGAGTCGCTGCCCATATAGAGCTATGGGCCGACAAATTCATAATGTGGAATACTTGTACCAAATTTCATAACTCTCAAATAAGCGGAATATTAAGGTCACAAATGGACAGTTCAAGAATGACAAAAGATGGCTGCCAGAAAGGCCTACATCTTGAATTTATCGTCATGTTCCCAATCAATACCCACAGGCGTACACCTGAACCAAATTTTATAACTCTTAAGTGAAATATTAAGGTCACATTTGGCAGTCCAGGAATGAAGAAAGATGGCTGCTAAAATGCACGCTATCTCAGTTGTCTCGACAGGTAGGCTACTCATTCTTCGACTTTCACCCCTAGCATATAACTAGCAAAACAAATTTTTTTTTGCGAGGACACCCCCCGACGTGACCCCCCCCCCCGGACTTGTAAAATATAAAATTTTAAAATTACCTCCTTCCGAGGAGAGCCCCAGCCTAGAAATATAACTAGCAAAAATAAAAATTTCTGCAAGTACCCCCCCCCGGATGTGACTCCCCCCCGGGCCTTGTATAGAATATAAAATTTAATACCTCCCGAGGTGACCCCAGCCTATCTAGCAGAAATAAACTTTTTTTTTTTTGCGAGTACTCCCCCCGAGGTGACCCCCTCGGGACTTGTAAAATCCTAAATTTTTTAATTACCTCCCTCCGAGGTGACCAACCTAGAAACATAACTAGCAAAGAAAAAAATTTCTGCAAGCTCCCACCGGATGTGACCCCCCCCCCGGGCCTTGTATAGAATATAAAATTTAATACCTCCCCCGAGGTGACCCCAGCCGAGCAATATATCTAGCAGAAAAAAAAAAAATTTTTTTGCAAGTATCCCCCCCGAGGTGACCCCCCTCGGGACTTGTAAAATCCAAAATTTTTTAATTACCACCCTCCGAGGTGACCCCCAGCCTAGAAGTATAACTAGCAAAAAAAATAATTTCTGCAAGTACCCCCCTGGATGTGTCCTCCCCCCCCCCCGGGGCCTTGCACAGAATATAGAATTTAATACCTCCCCCGAGGTGACCCCAGCCTGGCAATATAACAGGCAGAAAAATTTTTTTTTTGCGAGTAACCCCCCCCCCCGAGGTGACCCCCCTCGGCAATTGTAAAATCTAAATTTTTTAAATTACCTCCCTCAGAGCCTCTGAGTCAGAGGTGACCCCAAGCCTAGAGATATCACTAGCAAAAAAAAAATTTCTGCTAGTACCCCCCGGATGTGACCCCCCCCCCCCGGGGCCTTGTATAGAATATAAAATTTAATACCTCCCCCGAGGTGACCCAAGTCTGGCAATATAACAGGCAGAAAATTTGTTCTCCAGAATTCTCCAGCCAGAAATTTGATCGAAATCCATCGCTCTTGAATCCATTTGCTACATTATATTGCAACAAATTCAAATTGAAGAATGGCATTCTCTATTATTCATTCTATAATATATTTCTAATTATAAAATGGAACCTCAAATAGGACCTTTCACAAAAAACCATGGTCTTTTACAATGGTGACGTCACAAAAGCAGCTTAGCCCGTGGCTCAGCCATTGTCATGGTGACGCCACAATAGCCATTGTGACATCATCAACAATTGTGACGTCACAACAACATGCTGGCTAGTCATGTGACTATGCAGGCATTGTTTATAGCAACCAGCCATGTCCTTTGAACAGTCATGTTGTGTTGGGACAGCGGGCACAGACGGAAATGAATGGATTGCTATGAAGGGGACGGATTTAATTCAGTTCACAGATGAATCATGAAAGATGTCCGTCTCTGGTCTGTGGTTCTACTTGTCCTGACTCTCGTGAAAAGCTCGGAGCAGCTCAGAATAGACTCTTCTCTCGGATATGGCCACTGTCCCCATGTCAATGCGGTGAGGAAACAAACAAAGGGGGAATTGTTTCCTTGGCAGGTGGCAATCGGACACATGTCGGACTTAGAATATTGCGCAGGAAGCATCATCACACCTGAATATATCCTCACGGCAGCCCACTGTACGTATAACAACGACAAGCACAGATTATTTAGTACTGCAATGTTCACAGTCACAGCAGGAGTCCACTCGACTGATGACAACTTCAAGCAAATCAGGCAAGTCGCTGAATTCATAATCCCCGACAGGTTCACCGAGATACAGACGGACGTGGACATTGCTCTGATCAAACTATTGCGCCCCTTGAACTTCAACAGGAGGGTCAGACCGATCTGCGTGGCCAAGAAGAGAGTCGAGGATAATACTAAATGCCAAGTGATCACAAAGCAGAGGACAGAGGAGGGGGGAGCACAGCGTCCTCACACCTGGCAGACAATCACCCTGCCCATCATCTCAGATGCCGTTTGCAAAAGACCCGACTTCCTTTCCAGCGTACTGAGGCCCTTTGAGATGTGTGCCGGGTACACGAAGGGCGGCTGGGATGCCTGCCAAGGAGACTCAGGAGGCCCTCTGGTGTGCAAGGAACAGGATCACTGGCTGCAGGTCGGCATCATCAGCTGGGGGGTGGGCTGTGCCAAGGCTAGGAAGCCCGGAGTCTACACGGACCTGACACATGCCAGGAGTATACAGTTCATACTGAGGCATGTGGATTTAGCTAACCATCCTCCGAGGATATGGAGAGGAAACCCAAAAAGACCTCAAAAAGGAAGGACTAAGGATGATGACTATGTTTTCTACGAATCTAAATCTATAAACCCTAACAAATATAATTCTTTGCAGGCACGGACAGGCCTTGGCCAGAATTCCGCTCTTTCACTTCGTACGAAATACACCATCCTTTTAACTGTGACCCTCTCTGTATTTCAATACATTAATTTGTGACAACTTCAGTCTGTATTCCATTTGACAAAACTATACCCTTGGCATGTGTCAACTGTTTTCTATATAAATCTGTGATTAATATTTTTTATTTGATCACATAATTTATTGTATATACGTACAAACATTCCTAAGAGATAAAAGTTACTTTTTTTATAAGTTTAAAGACTAAATATACACAACTACCATTGTTCAGTACATGTGAAAATGTACATCGTCATGTCCAATGTGTCCGGTTTACAATCGAGACTCAATATTGCTAACTCTGCTTAATATTAAACAGTTCATAGCAAGGATTTTAAGGTATATTTTTATGTGAACTGCCAATCACTTTAATCATGTTGAAAAGCAACTGTTTCTTATCTCACCGAGATCAAGTAATAAAATTAAACATTATGACATAATTAAACAGTTTGTACTTATTACTCAACCAAATCAGGTCAATCTGAAATTTAGAGTAATTTACCAACATCATTAATTGCATTGACCAGTCACTGTAGAAAAGAGACATAAATCAAAATAACATAAAAATACCAAATCAAAGATGCCAAAAGCAAACACTTCTATAACATTTTAACAGGCAACACACCAAAAATGGAAATGATTTTTTTTTTGTTCAATATGAAATCATGCCATAACGATCAGTACATACCTCATTTTCCATGGAAAATCTTTCAGTGATCTTTTCTTCTTTGGCCAATTTCTCAGAGTGAGTATCTGGAAAGTTATACAAGAATAAATGGCAAGGTCTGGTTGTCACACGGGTCAGTTACATTTTTCTGACAAAAATTCAAAGAACAATCAATGCCACATGATGATAGATTGAGTCTGAGACACAAAAGGTAGCATAGCATATGATTAGACTAGAGTGGTCACATGATTAGGTTGTGACACTGAAGATCTGACATGAAACTAGAAATTTTTAACTTACCCGAGGTTGATTCCACAAAGAATGTGCTGAACCCAAGAGCAGGAAGTAGGGCTTCAAAGTAGAGCTCCGCATTTGCCTTGCTGTTACTCCTCTCAGGGATGGATTTCGTTCTGTCACTCACTGAGATCATCTACAGTAACAAATTGATGTGAAGAGATGAGATGACAGCACTAATAGTCTATGAATCTCAATCAATCTTACTACATATTAGCGGCCTTGTCCCATGCAGTGAAAAATTTGCAGAAACATAGTAGGGACAAGCAATCATGATTTTTACAAAGTTAACACTTATGCTAAGTTCTCACGACAGTGGTTATGTGTCGGCGAAGCTGTCTAGGTGCCAGGAAGGCATATTTCGGCGATTCAAGTCATTTTTGGACAATTATATAATCAATTAGAGGTTATACATCGTCGTGGATGGATCCTAGGACGACGAGGCACTCGTTTTCTACGCCGAATCGCTCGTAATTGGAGCCGTAGCAACCCCCAAAGAGGAGCAGGACTGTGTCGGCGAGTTGGCAGGAGCTTCGGTGAAGTTCCATTGCTTCCATGTTAAAGTAGCATCGCCCAAGCAAGCTCTAGCATCGCCCAAGCACCTGACAAATACTCTATTACGCCAAAGCAAATAGCTGTAGCGGTGAGGCAAATAGCTGTTACGGCATTTCATCAGCATGTTTACGACGGCGAGTTGTGCTGTTGCGTCGCCAAAGTTGTATTGACTCAATGATAAAGTAGCCTCGCCCAAGCACTCTCTAGCCTCGCCCAAGCTGTCTGTAGCCTCGCCCAAGCATTTTGGGGGTCTTTCAGGTCTTTTGCATCATGACTATTTGCTTCGTAAAGATTCAACAGGTTGAATCTTTCGTGAAGCAAGTTCTTGCTTCACCAACCTGTCACGTGACTTCTAGGAACTTTAGGCGAGGAAGTTTAAGATGCGCCGTAGACGAAATTATCGTCGCCGAATTGTTGAATGTAGTTTAACCATCTCCTACTTTCCTGGAAAAGTAAGAAGCGCCGCGACAAGAAAGCCCTGATACGTCTCCGTGAGAACTAGGCATTAGTTTGATAGAAACTGCACTATTATACGTATTAGGCCTGTTCCGTGGAAATAACATTTTGCAATTTCCAAAATTAGTTAACACTTCAATTAAGTATTAAGGATGTGAAAAGATTAACTTAAGCATCCCAAGTACTTCGTAAATCTTGTATGAGCGGATCATGTCCTAAATAACCTAATTTCATGTGAGGTCATTCTTTCTTAGAATTATACACACATATCTACCTGAGATGGGAGGGTCTGTCCTTGGGAATTGAGTACCCTGAATTTGCCGGCAGTGACAGGCACTCGTATTGGAGCCACCAGTTTCCGTCCTATGGGGTTGTATGCAATTACTGTAAACTGAAAAGAAATGAATGAAAATATTTTAAGCCAAAGAAATCTAAAAGGTTCTTAATACCAATTTAGAATGATCAGACATAATTTAACATGCCGATATCACAGAACAATCCATAATATAGACATCGACGCAGTTGTATTTCTTACCTTGGTATTTGTCTCAGTGAAACTGCAAGATGAGATGTTCACGAGAGGACAGAAATGTTGCTCGGGAAGAGCATCAGATCCTTTGGAGAGCAACTTGTTGTAAGAGTCATAGATCACTTCCTAAAATGATAACAGAGCACATAAGTATACAAGTTAAATAATGAAATGCATTATTCACAAAGCAGCAAAAATATTGACCCTAATTTGCAATTTTTACTGTATATTTTGTTACAATCTTCCAACTGCACAGCGCACATCTGTATTTTCATCAAGTCCCTTTTCCAAATCATAAGTGAGATGGAAATTAATACAGAAAAATCTTTTTACCTGACATCTAACGGTGCCTTTGTAGAGTCTAAGAGCATAATCGTCAGCCACTGCTTGTTTTGATGTCCCACTGCAAAACAAGAACAAGTATTCATATTGTAATAGGTGTTATACATAACACAGTATAAAGATGAATGCATGATTGGGGCTTTACGTTTGGCATTTATGCATTTGAAGGCTAATTAGGACAGGAGGAGGCCACAGCAATGAGGCGTGAGTGAGTTTGTGTTTTACACCCCATCAGCACCAGTGTGGGCTATTTAGAGGCAACCACAGCAATGATGCAAAGGATGATTGAAATAGCTGTCCAACATAAGCCAAGGTGACCCAGCAATGCTGGATCTGGACACAGGACCCAGCGATTTTCAGCCCAGCACGCTATATACCTCTGACTTCCTCACAGTGTAATGATTTGAGTATGTCTCCAAACACTTCCAGCAGTTTTGAAGTTTATTGATATTACTGAAGACCTCATGGACTCACCTGACAGCGTCATGGTGCTGTGCGACTCCCATGGCTTGCTCTGAAATTGCAAGATTCAATCCCGGTAACAGATCGAAATAACTCTCAATATTTATTTGCATTTCATGAATAGGTTATTTTCCAATGGCTTACCAAGATCCCTGATCTTCAGATCACTTCCGAACTTAGCCTCTAGATCAGCAAGGGCATCTAGCTGTTTGCACACCTGAATTGAAATACGAAACAATCAATAAAGCAATACTGTCTAACATGAAGTTAACTTATCAAAGACTTCTCTTAAAGTACTGGCAGGTACAATGTGCCTCTAAATGAATAATAATTTTAAATCATCAATTATTACTGAGGACCAAAAATCCTTTTTTATAAGATGTCAAATTGATCAATCTACTATACCGTTTCTTACTGAACAATATCAATATAGTCGGTAAAGACCAAATTTTAAAAATACCTTTCAAATTCTTATTTTACCTGAAGGAAGTTGTTGGTTTTCCTGACGTAATCTTTGAGCGCCGCCCTGCTGGTGAAGTAGCCGGTCCAAAAGGAATGTGGTCGATGAGCATACGGGAAGAAATCGTCCTGTTTAGTTGTCCATGTCTTATTTGCTTTGTTCAGGGCAAGAAGATAGCACTGAGGAGTGGAGTAGAAAGCATTCACCTTCACGCCATTCTTTTCCTGCAAGAAAAAAATTCATTAGTTGACACAACATTCAAAGCAAGCTTTTTACATTCTAAAAGTCGGATTAGCCATCAGAAAAGATTTCATCTAGGACCTATCTACTGGTTTTCAAGGGCTTAGTGGTCATCTCCAAAGCCAAAGAACTTCATGTGCCTCCTTAAGGACATTGATACACTACAGAGTGTTTTTAGTCCTTTGTATGTACGATTGTAAGCTTTGACAAGAATCCATGGATTCAAAAGCAGAGCTTAGCATTTCTGTCGGAGACACATTTTTTCATAAAGAATGGAATTGTCACAAACACAAATAGAAACATGATTTGTTTAAGTACAATTTTCCAAAGCCAGAACCAGAAGCAGTTCAATTTGTCAGGAGCCCGATATCTCGGGCATTGAAGACGCTCCAGCTGCATTACAGGAAATTTGCTTCTGTACAATTCCTTGTCTGAGCTGTGCCATATTATTCCTGCTTTGGCATTTACATAATATTATTAAGAGAGAGTCTCATTCACCTGATTGTATTAATTCAATGTTTACCCACAGCAGATAAACTGACACACCAACTTATAATATATAAACTCTTTTTCTCTTTTGTGATTAAACAATTTCGGTCCTAATTACCTGTTCATTGACAAGTTGTATCAGCTTGTCCAAATTCTTGTAGTTCTGATGAGCATTTGTAAATTGGAAGTCACTGCCCATTGTCAGCATGATGTGGTTGGTGGAATAATTCCGGGCTTGTTCGTTAACTATCTTCAGGAATTGCTTTACTTTTACATCAGCGTTGTAATCTTCCAGTTTGTGATCATCCTGGAAAAAAATTATTTTTTTCTTAAATAATTTGCGATGTTGATTCCTAAAACTGTTTGTGCAATCTTTACCTGTGCTGAAAATCAAAGATTCATTTGATTTATAATTATACTATCATTACAAATACAATGTGAATATACCTGTCCAAGATATTTGCAGAGACATTCTGAATAATGATAAACAGATCTATTAATTCAATAACCTTAAATTTTCCAGTGCATTGTATTACAAATCTATTTAAATTTAGGATTTTTTATGTAGTCAGTAAATATCCTGGTTATTTGTGAAGATAATCAAGATATATAAATTGTACAAAGATCTGAAATTTGAAAGTATGCATCTTACCACAATTGGGCCATCATTACAGTGGCTGTCAAAGCAGAAACCAGTAGGTGGGCTATATCCATTGTAGTTCACTCCAGTGAATATAAATCCTTGTTCACCTAGAATTGGGAAACTAAATTATCAGGCATGTAACCAATTTATTTCTAAGATGAATGTTTTTCCTACCAATTATTTTCCAGCAACTTCCATACATGCATACTGTGATATTGATGAGGTCAGGGGGAAATTGTTTGACCACCTAAAATTGGCCTCACCAAACAAGCTCAAGTTGCCTCAACACTCTGTTGTCATTATTCAGAAGGCTAGACAGAGAACCCTGGTTAACCTGTGAAGCACCAAAAAGAAAAAGACTTGCCCAAATCAGCAGAGGCCTCCCACATCATCTCGGGAGTCTTCTCGCTCATTCTCTTGTCCTTGTCCTGGTAGTCCAGCCGACCGAAGAAGTAGCCATCAAATCCAAACTGAAAAATTATTTATGATCTATTGTAAAACTCTGAAGACATCGCTACATGACAAATTGAGAAATTCACAATTTAAAAGCTGACAGCTCTTGAGGTGGTACAGACGTAACTATGCATGTGTTTAAATTTATAATTTTTTTTAAACTTTATGATTTTCAAGAACTTAACGAACTATCTCTGTATCTCTAAGCACAGACTGTGTGTCATGTCAGAGCCATACAGAGATAGATAGATAGATAGACATGGTAAGTGCAGCACTCTAAGCCCAGTTCTGGGTGCTCACGAGGGTTGATTGATGAGATGGGAGAGAGAGCAGGAGTCCTAAACATATTACACATTTACCCCATGTGAGGGATCTTTTACTTGCCCAGCACAGACACTGATACAAGGGGCCGCCAATTTAGCGTCTCATCCGAACGACATCCAGCTGGGATTTTGCTCATAAAGGTACACTGAAAATTTCGGGTTCCCCGACCGGGAGTCGAACCCATGCAGGCAAAGACCTTCAGCAGAGCAGGCGGGAACCTTAACCACTACACCACCCAGCTGCCAAATGCCATAACTATGCCAACGCGAACAATCTACCTGTGCAAAGAGAGAGGCCTGCTCCCTCGAGTGCCCAAATGGATCGATCTGCCAGCCAATCACAGGCCTCCCACACTCGCCAAATGTGTCCTCCAGGAATCGGAAACCAATTGTGTGTTGGTCGATAATTGCATTGTAGTGCGTCGATGCTTCATCGTTCATACACCAGCCTCCAAGGATGAACTGCAGTTGACCTACGAAATTATGGTTTAAAAAAATCTAAAGTCACTGACTTAGTTAGGCCTATATCTATCAGTTGATGTCAACCATTAAAAAGTTTCTGTGATTTATTTGCATAGCACAAACTACACAAATTGCAATGGTTTTTTTAATTCTTTTTAATACGCTTAGGAATTATTCAAATTCAATATTCAAGTGTACCTCCAACGAAGGAAGATTTAAAAAGAAGTGACCTAAACTTTTGAATGGTTGACAAATACATAGACATTATCTAGTGGCACTCGGTCCACTCTGTCATTTACTTTATCTTAATAATACAATGAGTCATGAACTTCTAAACCTCAAAACAAGGTCAGAAATTAAGGACAAACGAGCAATGAGTTTAATCTGATTATTTTTGTTATGAAGCTATCATACTTCTGTTATCATTTGTTCAAGAATTTAAAGCAAAAAAACAAATAACATCCCAGTGACTCAGAAGATAATGAGGTTAATCACTAACTGCAAAAAATTACATTTACACGTACAACCTTATCTGCAGGTAATGCCTACTATGCACATCACAGATTGGCATCAACAAAAACTAATGGTCAGCAGATGATAACAGATCTATGCAAGCTTTTATCATTTTAGCCATCATGCAATTTAATGTGAATACCAGATAAAAAGATTACCCTGACTCAATTACCTTTGTTGACTAATCCCTTAACGATGTGTCTCATGTAATCATGCTGTTCTCTCCACCACCTGTAGAAGAATGCAACCTCTACATAGATGAATTTTCTTTTGGGGTCAGCTCTCAGTTCTTGGATGACCGTGTCCAAAATGTACTGCACTGCTACATCCGTAATTTCTGGACGAGCTGCAAAATAAAGTTAGATAAGAGACATCTTCAACAAGAATCCATGGGTTGCAAAATTGGTGCAAAACTTCACAGTGATTCAAATTAGGAGCATACGGTATATGTTCATGGAGACGGTAGAGAGATAAAACAAGTGAATATTAGGGCTTTCACGATTAACCGATTAATCGATTTTGGTCAAAAATTGATTCCAGTTTCCAAAATCGATTAATCTTTTATTTGTATATTTGTATCTGGGAGACTTGCATGGCTGTCAAATTCCAGATGTTCAGAGTGAATTGCAACTGGATTGGTCAATTGGATTGGCTAATTGGATTGGTTATACTGAAATGAAGCAGATTACAAAGACAGAAGTGTGAGGTCCTAATTGCAATTCGCATTTTCAATGAAATACCCAAGTCTGTATAACCTTTTCTTCAAGATGACGATGCAGAAAGGAACAGAACTTGTCCCTGCGCCTAGAATGGCAGGAAAATGGCGATTAATCGATTACGATTCGATTTTGGGCAATAGATTAACCCTTTCCAGACTGTGCCCAGGATCGTGGCCCAAATTTGGGCCACGATCTCTAGCACCCTGTACAGTACCTTAGAATGGAAATATTAACATGAAATTCACACAGAATGTGCATCAGGAAATAAGCTTTTCATTCAGCCCATCACCATTTTTATTTTCTCAAAAATTCATCCCGCGAGAACGGGAAATCCAAGTGGGATCTGAAAAGGGGAATCACGGGGAATTCCCTGAACATATCATCTCAGAGCAAAACAACCTTAAGCTTTGTTTTTGAGCATTTAAGGCACAAAATCAAACACTCCCTGCCATAACTTACACTAGGGGAGTATTAATATCGCATATAGGTATGGTTACTGCATCTATACATCCTACCTGAACCCCATCACCCATTTACCTGGCTCAATTACAGGTGTGTTAATTGGCAATATTTAGCAAAATTTGCAAAAATCTAACATTTCAGGTTATACACCTAAATGGGAGAGTATAAATATTAGTTTATGACACTAAAACTTAGTTTTGAACATGTCAATAAAGTTTAGAATAACTTAGAAATGGTATCCCTTAGTTACAATGCTCAGGTACGTACAGGTAAATCATTTATAATTACCTCGGCCCCACTTGACCAGCGGCCGAAAATCGGACTAATTTCTCTGGCTGACAGCAATTCATTGCATGGACCATTATTTCACTAGTAGTTGCCAGATTTTGACCATACTTGGTGATCTTATACAGGTAAGGTAACAGCATCTGCACATCTGACCTAAACCCCATTACCTCTTTACCTGGCCTAATTACAGGTGAGTTGTTCAGTGATTATTGGCATAATATACGCAAAATCGAACATTTCCTGCAGTACCTGCCTCCGGGGGTCCAACAGAAGAGTATAAATATCAAGTTATGAACTAAAACCTTCTTAAAACATTGCAAAGAAGTAAAGAATAAATAAAACAGAGTTTCCATTGACTTTAAAACTCAGGTATGTACAGGTAAGCCAATTATGATTACCTGCGGACCATTACGCTAACGGCCAAAAGTCGGACTAATTTTTAGTACATTGCATGGACCATTATTTGACCAGTACATGTAATTGCTAGGTTTTGAACATACTTGTTGATCGTATATAGATAGCTTTACAGCATCTATTCATATTATCTGAATTCCATTACCCCTTTATCTGACCTAATTACTGGTATGTTAATTAGCAACATAAATGCAAAATCAAACATTTCTACAATTCCCAAAACACCTCATGTCGAGGGTGCTGTGATGGGAGTACACATATCAGTGACACTAAAGTTTCTTTCAAACATGTGAATTAAGGAATGGATAGAATGGATGCTGTAACCTTACTTGTATAAGATCACCAAGTATTACAGAAATCAGGTAATTATCAGAGAAATAATGGTCCAATGGTATATGCAATGAATTGCTGTCAGCCTGAGAATCAAGTCAGATTTTTAGCCGCTAGTCGAATGGTACATAGATAATTAAGAATTACTTACCTGTGCATACCTGAGCTTTGCAACCATTGGAGACTATGTTTTATTAATTCTTAACTTCTTTGCCATGTTTGTAAGAAGGGTTTAGTTCATTACCTGATATTTATACTCTTCTGTTGGACCCCTAGAGGCAAGTCTTCTAGGAAACATTCAATTTTAGGTATATCATGCCAATTATCACCAATTAACACACCTGTAATTAGGCCAGGTAAAGGAGTACTGGGGTTCAGGTTAGATTTATACATGCTGTAACTTCACCTATAAAAGATTCACCCAGTATTATCAAAATCTGGCACCTACCAGTGAAATAATGGTCTATGCAATGAATTGCTGTCTGCCTGAGAAATTAGGCCGATTTTCGGCCGCCAGCCAAATGGTCCACAGGTAATCATAATTGACTTACCTGTACATACCTGAGCTTTATAACCAAATGGAATTATATCTAATTTGTTGCAAACATATTTAGTGATATTTTGGTGCTGGAGTCCATCAAAAGTCTTGCTTATTTTTCATGTTATAGGCCTCATTGTAAGAAACATGCTTAACTGCCTTTGATCTTTTTTAATCATCTCACCTGTAATTAAGGCAGGTGTGCTTTTCATATGTGTTCAGGTGTCTTCCCTATCATGTCATTGTAAAGCTCACCATCCCAGCTTTATATTGATATATGGTTATCTATGTGAATTCACAAGTCTTCATTGAGAAAATTTAGATTTAAGGGTTAAAAACCCCAAATTTGCAATTTTCTCCTCAGTCTGGAAAGGGTTAATCGATTTTGAAATTCTGTAATCGTGATAGCCCTAGTGAATATATTAGAAAAACATCAAGCAAGGTCATTAGGTTAACTCTTCAGAGAAATTTAGATATCCAGTCCTGAATATGAAGAGACAACATTTGCTAATGCAAATAAATAATCAATATATAGGCCTATAGCATTTTCCACTGCAGCTCCACCTTGGAAAAAAGTCAATGATCCCACATTGGCCAATACACAAACGCAATCCACAAATTTTCAAAACATAATTTTATGACTACAATTGGTTTGTAAAAAGTTATTAGATAATTTTGTTCTCATGCTTCATTCATTCCTTAGATGATGACATGGCAATTGAGAATAGCATTAATTAAT
This sequence comes from Platynereis dumerilii, assembly GCA_026936325.1. Lineage (NCBI taxonomy): Eukaryota > Metazoa > Annelida > Polychaeta > Phyllodocida > Nereididae > Platynereis > Platynereis dumerilii. The sequence continues at coordinate 92,889,735 of JAPTHN010000002.1, forward strand.
CAGTAATTGCCATGCATTCACCAATTAAAAAAGCCAATTAGCAAAAAAAAAAAAATTCCAAACTTGAAGGACTTTAAAATAATAATAGACAGCCATACAAAACTAGTCACTGAGCAGCTGAATAGGAGAATTTATATCTAATACTATCAAAAATGCATTACCGCCGGTATAATACTGATCAACAGTCTTCAGCCAGCCGACATCATCGTGGGTATGTGCCACCATGTGGACATTGAGCATGTCAGGTTTTCCAGCATTGCAAGCCTGCAAGTCAAGTCAAGTCAAGTAATATTTATTTGGATTTGGTTTTGAAAATATATACAGAGAACACAAGCCTTAGGCTTTTTGTACCGAATATGCAAAAGAACCAATTCATGGATCAATTATATTTTTATTGATTTTGTTTGTATACTTAATATAAATAAATAAATAATTTAATTAATATCACAGAGCATTATAAATTAACATTAACAACTTATTAAGTTAGTCCATAAACAGTGTAAACTAAATTACTTATGTACCATAAATATTGTATAAGGTAACCTTATTTTCTGTATTAAAAACACACCCATTAGGCCTAATAAAAACCCACCCCCTCATTAAAGAACCAATATTATCAAAATTCCATCAAAACACGACTTTATCCAAAGTTTTTATTGAAAAAAACTATTAATTGTCTATCTCATCATTACATCTGCCTAATACAAACAATAAGGTGCCTAAAACTTTTTGAGCAAAATATAAATAGGCCTATTGATTCTCAGACTGACAGCCAAGCAGCTGATCCAATCTATGCAATGTCAAGGCATAGTAGGGCTGAGAATGCACTTACCTCATACTGACATTGACTTGTACTTTCTTTTTGCTGTGATGGAAACACACTTTGTTGAAATCTCAGGGTTGTGTCAGGCCTCTTTGCAGACAGAGACACAGAGCAAACAGTCACAACAGTGCACAAAAGACAGACTGACACCTTCCAGATCATGTTGGCCATTGTTTGATCCAGTCTGCTAGACTCTATCCTTTGTTGTTACCATTTATCACTGTTTATCACAGCATCATGTGATAACCTGTTTACTAACACCAACAGGGAAGCCAGCACTGCATTGAATGTGACATGGATTGAGGAATCAGTCCAATTTCATGTCCCAGAAAATAAGGACAGAGGGCAGCACAATCCAGCAGTCGGCTAAATTACAAACACTGCATACATTGCCTTCTCATGATTAAAATGGATGGTTTAACAACAATTTTTTTAGGAAATATGGTTTAATTAGTGATTAATTAGGGTTGGTGATCAGTTAATCAATCTGAAAGATAAAAGGGGGTTCATCTTAAAACCACTTGGCGGCCTGGGATATTTTTTGGGATGGAAGTGAGAATGTGGCAATGTTCAATGTGGTTAGATATAATCTCTAAGTTAAGAGTCCTCCAAGATTCAGATTTCGATATTTCTTTATTGTTGATAGTTTAAGTTAATAATAAATTTTAGTTTTCCAAGAATTTTGATCATAGTGCGAAAAGAATAAAGAGTTTTTTGGCTTGATTGGGTAGAGATTATTTGGGGTCACCCATCAAAACATGGCCATTTCAAGCAACGTGGGCGCAATAGTTTTGACAACTTTGCTTGATAAATGAATGACACAACTTCGCAAATTGGTTGTAATTGGGACAAGAGAGTGTTGGAGAAATGAGGAACGCAATTGTCATGGGCAAGGAGGCAGAGGAGCTGGAGGTGGACGAGGAGGCAGCTGCAGAATTGAGTGACTGGCAACTGCCTCTGGCTTATTTGTCCATCAGGCACACACAAAAAATTGAGGGATCTGAAGCCCTGACCCAGAAATGGAGAATGAAAGACAGGGTATGCATTCCAGGGATTAAGTTATGTACTAATTACCAATGGTGCCTCTGACCAGCTGATAACAATAGATTAATTTTCAATTGATTTAAAAATTAATTTTGCCATTTTGGGCCAAATGTCAATTTTGAATTGACATTTCAGATTGCATTACACAAATGACAGATCTAGGGTATTGTCAGTTATGATACTTGATACCATCACCAACTGGTCACATGTAAATTACTATTATGTGCCTTAGTCTGACTCGCATCTTGAAAATTTAATAAAGGGCTCAACCTCACAAAATGACGCGAGTCAAGATTTGGTTTTCAGGTGTGATGTCATTGGCTTCATATTGTGATAAAAATATTGTGATAAAAATAAAATATTTTGTAAGGCTCTGAAGACTGGACATGAAAAAGTACACAGGGTCCTTTAATAAATCTGTATTGATTTTATATGGCATCCTGTTAAACTTAGATGTAATATTGATTTAAATTTCAGCAGTTATTTATGCCAATCCACACATATCTTTTTCAGATGAAAACAGTCAGTGTTGCACTGGTCCTTTGCTTGAATGTGGGTGTGGATCCTCCTGATGTTATCAAGACTCGTCCTTGTTCAAGGCTGGAGTGTTGGATTGGTAAGGTTCATGAGCAAAATCCCTGCTGGATGTTGTTGAGTTGAGACGTTAAATTGGTGGCCCCTTGTATCAGTGTCTGTGCTGGGCTAGGTGTAGTGCCCTGAAGTTGTTCATGAAGTGCAATTTGTATTTATATGAATGTCTCATTAAACATCCAGCAGATTGCCCATCTTGTCAGTGAGATGTATTGAAAATATATTGGTACTTGTCTGAATCGTTTGTGAATTATTTGTTTAATGAAATTATTCTTGATTGTCTCAGATCCACTCTCGATGGCACCTCAGAAAGCTCTGGAAGCTATTGGAGGAAGTTTGCAGAGACAGTATGAAAGATGGCAGCCTCGTGCTCGCTACAAGCAGAGCTTAGACCCCACAGTGGAGGAAGTAAAAAAGTTGTGCACGTCACTGAGGAGAAATGCTAAGGTTAAACAAATACTTGATGATTGATAAAAACTTCTGAATATGGAAGGAGTATGACCTGGGAATTGTACAAACAATGTTACATATTGTGCCCTACTTGGGCCTACTTGCCTTTCTATAGTTACATATCTTCAATGCAAAATTATATATATAATATTATTTTCTTTTTATAAATTTGATTTTCAGGAGGAACGGGTATTATTTCACTACAATGGACATGGAGTGCCTCGGCCGACTGTGAATGGTGAAGTCTGGGTTTTCAATAAGGTATAAATATCTTGTCAGAATTACACCCTGTATGTCCAACAGAAAATTATTTCATGACAATTGTCATATTATTATATATATATTATATAAGATTTTAGTTTTGGTTTTCAAAATCAGTCTGTTGTTTCTAATTGGGCTTTTCCTGTTGACTTTCAGATGTACACCCAGTACATACCCCTATCGGTCTATGACCTGCAGAGCTGGATGGGGAGTCCCTCCATTTATGTTTACGACTGTTCCAGTGCAGGAATCATTCTGGAATCATTCAGAACATTCTCCAACCAGCGAGAACAGGAAATTGAGGTGCGTATTATGCACTGTTGAGGACTTGAGATATATATTTATATTTGTTCGAACTGATTTAGAATTGGTTGGTTATCTATAGAAATAGAACAGATTTATTGAAATTAAACTTTAGCAGAAAAAGGGACAGCTTGATGAAGAATATTGTCTCAAAAATTACCAATTACTGCATTAGTGTTTAATTGCTGTGATATTTTTGGCTTAAAAGAAAATGTGTTTATTTGTTTGCAGCTCTCAGCCAGAGGGAGTTATTCAAACAATGGTGAAGCTTCTACTCCTACAGTTTCTGTCAAAAACTGCATCCAATTAGCGGCCTGTGGTCCAAATGAGTTGCTGCCAATGAATCCTGAGTTACCGGCCGATTTGTTCACCGCTTGTTTGACTACGCCTATCAAGATTGCTCTAAGATGGTATGTCTGGCATTGGTCATAAATCTGCTTGATGTTTTTAAGCTAAAAACTGAATGCTTGTGGAGTTTTGGTATTACTGAAAAGTCTTTGGATGTCAGTTGTTATTATGATCAATCATAAATTTACTTCATTTTACAGGTACGTTCTACAGAACACACACAAGCTGGTCCCAGGAATAAACATTGATATCATTGACAAGTAAGTTTCTTTGGTTCTTTTTTGAAAATGTCTTCCTAAAAGTTTTGTTTGTGATCCATATCACAGACATGCTAGGTATTATAACAGACAATTCATTATGGGGGTCAATCCTTAGTATGGACAGGCACTATCATATATGTCTTAAATAATCTGTAAATTTGAAAAAAAATGGTTTTCAATTGGTATTGAATAATGTTATGTCACTTATTAGATCTATTTCTTTCTTCTAAAGGATCCCTGGCCAGTTGAATGATAGACGGACTATGCTGGGTGAACTCAACTGGATTTTTACTGCAATCACTGACACAGTGGCTTGGAACACTTTACCTCGAGGTATTGGCAATCAAGATTTTAAGAAGTGTTACAATATCCATTCTGATTCTCTGTGCTTCTGGGAAGCGCCACAAGAATAAGATGGCACAATATTGAATCAGTAGGGCATAAATATTACATCCTCTCTTTAAAAGAAAACGGGCAGCTTGTATAATGTTTCTTTTGTTGCAGAGCTATTTCAAAAACTCTTCAGACAAGATCTCCTGGTGGCAAGTCTGTTCAGGAACTTCCTTCTGGCAGAGAGGATCATGCGATCGTACAACTGCACGCCCATGGCAAGTCCCAAGCTGCCTCCTACTTACTATCACCCTATGTGGTAAGTTTACTTTGTTATTATTATTTCCCAAGAATCAACTGTTTGACTATTGAAGTTTTCTGTTGTGGTATCTGAATACGAAAGTTCTAGGCCGATTGAACCGTGTATCACGCATCAAATGTCATACTGCTGCCTTTCCAGACCAGACCAGGGCATAGGCCTAAGCTCCATTGATTTAACTCAGGAATATATTGATATTTTTAGGGAAGCATGGGACTTAGCACTTGATCTGTGTCTTTCACAACTTCCTGACATCCTTGAAAATGGCGGGTCATTTCAACACAGTCCTTTCTTCTCTGAGCAATTAACGGCCTTCCAGGTGTGGCTGTCCAATGGATCAGACAGGAGGAGCCCTCCCGAGCAGCTACCTATTGTCTTACAGGTGATTCTTTTGTTGGCAATATATTTATTGGTTTTTCTACCAAATTTATCATTCATCTCATTTTCATTCCACTCCATTTAGTTGAGTCTTCAAATAACTCCACACAGAGTTCAGTGACCGCCAATTTATATTGTCAAATATAAAATTATCTGTTTTATGGAAATAAAGACCCAAGTCATTAAAAAAAAAAAAATCTAATTGTAAACCAACATTTTCATGTGATAGTGATATTGGAAGAATGTGTAAACAAATTCCATGTAAGCTCTTTATCTCAAGAAGTGATTTTCTTTCTTTTCAGGTCCTGCTCAGTCAGGTTCACAGACTTCGAGCACTTGACTTGTTGGGAAGATTTTTAGACTTGGGTCCTTGGGCCGTCAGTTTGGTATGTATTCTATTAAAACTCAATGCTCTAGATATCTGATTCAAATCATCCGATATTAACTGCCCATCTCTGTGCCTATGGAACCTTCAAATAACTCATCAGTTGTCATTCACTTACATTTTTTGCTTGGAATCATCTTTGGTCTTCTTTTCCAGGCCTTGTCAGTTGGTATATTTCCATATGTACTGAAACTGCTCCAAAGTTCGGCCAGGGATCTGCGACATCTTCTCGTCTTCATCTGGGCCAAGATCCTCGCTGTTGACAGTGTGAGTGAGGCATTCTAAATTTCTACTTGTTTCATTTATATCAACCGGTGTTGAAGTTATATTGAGGTGATGTATTTTCCCATTCTTGTTCATAATTTGCTGGACAAACGCTCATAAAAATTTCCTATCTGTGTTAGAAAGGAGGAGTGGCATTCATATTTCAAACCGTTTGTCATGTCTGTTGTGGATATCTGAGAAACGTTTATAAGTCACTCTGATATAATCTTTTGTGTCTTTGGCATTTCAGTCATGTCAAGCCGACCTAGTGAAGGATAACGGTCATAAATATTTCTTGTCTGTGTTATCCGACCAATATCTCCCTGCAGAACACAGAACTCTGGCTGCGTTTGTGATGGCTATTATCGTCAATGAATATCCCATTGGGAGGGTGAGTTTGTTTAAACTATTTGGAGCTGAAATAGTTATGTATCTACTATGTGACGTCGCTGTACAGAAAGATTTTTGGAATTTATTTTAAGCTCAAGTGAATATCTGCCTGTAGGGAATTAGATATGGCTTCTGTTAAAACTGCTTGTGTTACGTTCTTTCCAATTCTTCTGGCATGATTCAAGATTGTAAATGTTTATTTCTTCTCACTCCAGGAGGCAGCACTGCAGGGCAACCTGGTGGCGACCTGTTTATTGCAGTTGAATGATTCCCATGATCTCCTGAGACAGTGGCTGGCCATATGTCTCGGCAAGGTTAGTTTATTGAAAAATTTGGATTTGAGAAAATTTAATTCATTCACCTTGATGTAATAACGATACAATAGTCATCTTGTCTGAGATGGAAGCTTACTGGGATCGTATCTTTCAGGTGTGGACGAATTACGATGCTGCTCGATGGTGTGGCGTTCGAGACACAGCTCATGAAAAGTTATACAGACTTTTGTCAGACCCAATACCTGAGGTAATGTGTAGTTCTTTATTCTCTCGGTCTTCAAATTGTGGTAATATAAATTCACCATTTCAAGAAGGACTTTGCTGCTGTTTTATGGGATTACTTACATGACTCTTGTCTTATTTCACTAAATTTCAGGTGAGGGCCGCAGCTGTTCTAGCTTTAGGCACGTACGTGAATAACACCACAGAACGTACGGACCATGCAAACAACATAGACCATGCAGTGGGAATGACTTTGCTAAATGTGATCAATGATGGAAGTGCTCTTGTCAGAATGGTAGGTGTCATTTACTGTCTTAATTTCCGACAAAGAACCTCCTGAATCAGCGGTGTTATGATTGGACCGCATTATATTTTGCAAATAAAGAATAATTTGAGTTTTAAAATTTGTATCGAATACCTTTCAAGTTACCAAGCACATATGAGCTCAATAAACTTTTTTAATTGAATTTGCTGTCTCTTTTCTTTCTAGGAATTGGTGGTTGCCCTAGCTGGCCTGGTGCAACAGTTCGAGACACAATTTATGAGTGTTGCCGTGGCGATGGAAGAAGAGAAACAACCTGTGATATCACTAACGACCTCTGGTGGGTGGAATCTTGTTACCACGCCTACTAACACCTCTGCCTTGAGTGCTACCGGTAATTTCACTTCTTTCATCTGAATGTCTTGCTGAACAATGAGAAATACTGCTCTATTAAGAAAAAAAATTAAATTGGACTGAAATTTGTTTCATTTCCCTGTCCAACATTTTACGTTTGGTTCTGACCTGAAATTGATTGCTTTTTGTGCAAAAATGTTATCATAGTTCACTTCACAAGCAATTAGTTCTGGTTGTAGTCATTCTGGTATCAACTTTATCTGAGGCTCTTAAATTTGGAACTTGTCATTGATTATTACAATCAGTTGTAGGTACATTGAACATGAGAGCATTGAAGTTAGAAATATTGCTCCCTCTCTGATCTACAACTGACTTCTAGTTCTATGTAATTGAAAACATGAGGTACTAGTCATTGTTCAGCATTCTATTGATAAAGGATGTGACAGCTTAGTTTTGCAGTGCTTTGTAGTTTCCTAATTGCAGTAGTTGGATGGCATATAGCTAGATTCGTTTTTCACTTAAGACTTGAGGAAAAAAATTATTCCAGAAATGGTGGTGGTTTCTATATTATGATAAGTGGAATTACCCCTATATAATATTATTAAGGGTCAATATTAATTTTAAAAGTATGCAGACTAGACATGAAATGTCTGTTAATATTATTTATTGGGAAGAACGAAGTGGGTTTTGCCACAAATAAGTCTGATAGATTCATGGTGATAAAGCCTGTAATGTTAGTCACAAAATTATGTGTGTGGAACAAGATAACCGTTAAGGTGACCTGTCATTTAAGAATTTTGGTTTCTGGGGCTTTTGTTAAACCTGGTTTTGGTTATCCATCCTGTGTAGCTTATAACTTCTATTAATTTTCCAAGTTTTGATCCCCGATTACTCACTAAAATTAATCTTCCCCTTCTACCTATAGTTTTTCTCATTGTTTGACTTCTTTGCATTTAATTTCATAATTATTTATTCATGGGAAAGCTGTTCCGAATAAAAGCTGAAATAAACCTAATCATTTTCTGATCTAAATTTTCAAATGACATGTGGCTAAACCGTTGATGCAACTTCACAAATCATTTTATTCCTGCTTATCAAAATGGAACAGCTTTCTTTCGTATAGGTCATTTTCTGGTAAAACCAGCTACTTTTTAATGGAAGGAAATATGGCTTACATTTAATTACTATAACATGTTATTTTTAAGAACTGATTTGTGATAATATTGGGCATTGGGTTTTCTGAATTTCCCTTTCAACAACCTGATGGTGACCCATTGTTGTCATAATTGTCAGCGATATGTTCTTTATATATTTAACACAATTCTTTATTGAATATTCTTGTCTTGTGATATATTACAGAAGAAGGATTTGCACACATGTTTTGCACCACATATTTCTGAAACACCCTTGTTCACTTTCATCGTTGTATGATTTAACTTCATAATTTATATATTCTAGATACTAACATATATGTATATTATATAAGGTTTAAGTTAAAGTTTTTGTCAAGAAGTTTTTGCAATTATGACCTGATTTTAGGAGAACAACGTCGATTGGATGTGCGTCGTGGCAGCGGTAAATAGAAGTCCCTCGGACCACACGTCTGATTTGCAAAAATCTGCATAACCAACCTTTTTGTTTTCTAACTTTTCATAGAAAATACGTCTAACATAGTTCTAACATAAGATTACCAATTTATGTTCCCTAAGCAGTATTATTACACCGTATATACAGCATGCTATTATGCAGGACCCTGGATGAGGTGTGACCTTTAACCTGAGTGACCTTGACTTGTGACCTTTGACCTTGACGAACCTTCAAGGCCAGCACGCTAATAAGATGGCATATGGGCCACAGTTTTGCATGTTTTTGTTTTCAGTCTTTTTTTGCAAAGTGAATAGCTTTATAAGCTAAATGTAGTCATATATATATCTTAAGAACAGTCCGCTTATACCCGCTGGTGTCCATCACATATATATAGTGGCCTCTTCATATCTATATCATAGCTTCAATGATCTTATACTCTACTTATAAAAAAGTGAAATGTACATTATCAATTCCTTTGATATCTGGGAATCAAATATTTTGAGAAACTCAACTGTATATATTTTTGTAAACTATGAAAATATTTAGTAAATGTCCGGGCCTTTGAATGATGTTTTCCTCTCTTTACTGTATTATAAGCAGCGGATAAGATGTAGAAGTTGTTGGTTATTTAGTGAGTCTTTGAAGTGGGCAATAGGTGGTACAATGTATAGGCATTGACAATTGAGTAGCGCTAATTGTGAAATAGAAAACAACGATTATCTGATTTTTGTGAGTATTTAAGAATGTGTTTGATGTGGGTTTGAATTTTGAACTATGATGATAAATGTTGCACAATAGTTGTGTTGGGTTTTGGGTCTGTGGGCACTGTTTTAGACTTAGTAGTAGACAAAATGTTAAAAAATTTAATCTAGATTTACTAACAGCATCTGTCCGAACTGTTTAAAGACTCATTTTCACAAAGACGTCAGTAGAAATGGGGCGAGTGTTGCAACAATTTGGCCGAAGTATACTTAATATACGTTAAAATAATAGTAAGCACCAAGTAAGTGGCCACCTTTCCAGCATGCAGTTGCCCCTCCGCTTGAAAATGTGACAGATGCCCCTGAATCATGACCTTGTTTTCCTCTATAACTGCCCTTGACGTTTAATGATATTAATCCCATTTTGGACTTGTATCTTTAAAGAAGTTAAAATACAAATTTTGATGGTCCTACTTCACTTTCTTTTCCCCATTTGCAATAGAACATTTTAAAGGAACCTCATTAACTGAAAGTTTTCAATACCCTAACCCTCGATTTCCCTGTAAGTGTCTATGGTATCCAATACTTTGGATGAAAGGGAATATATATTTTTTTGGCCTCCTTTTTAATTGGTTTCTCTTCTACACAGATACGGCAGCATTTGCCCCAACAGGATTGGCCGGAGGTCTGGCTGGGGGTCTGGCTGGGGCCGGAATGAGAAGAAGTGCGTCATCACGGAGTCTGAGTCGCAACATCAGTCCCAACGTTCCCACGAGTTCCAACAGTAAGATTTCATTTTGTTCCACATTTGATCAGTCTTGATATATTTTAGATTTCTACTGTTGTGATGCTCATCAGTTCTGATCCTGAATTTATGGTATAAAATATGTCTTATCTTCCGCCGGAGGCAAATGTAATGAATAGGTTATGCAATATGGCTGCAATTTGGCATATAGGCCTACACCCACTGTCATTTCTTGATGAATTGAATAAAATTCATGTCAACCCTGGTATCTGTGCATCAGCAGTAGTCTCTGATTAAATTTTAAAGCAAATATTTATGTGAATTTAGTGCTTGAAAAAGGAGTTTGTTGTTGGTTAAATTTTGATAAGGTTTCCTTTATCTTGTAGCCGTCATCTTGTAGGCGCCTTGCATCAACTGGTGCTTCTCGTTTGAACTTCTACATGTTTGAAATGTAGTGTCCTTTCTGCCTCTATTTTGACATAACCCCTTGTTCTTTATGCCTTTGCAGACCTCCTAGCAGTGGACTCCATCAAGCGGGTTGCCTCTACCTCATCTCTCTCAGGACTTCTTGGCTACGGGGGCGTTTACAACAACATATACAAAGGGCTGCACCAGTTGTTGGAGGACCCCTTCCCCAGGGTAGCAAGTATGGCCAAGACCGTCATTCAACACGTCAAATCAAAGGTGAACGTTCGTTTCAATGAAGGTTTACTGTGTGAAGTAGGAAGTAGCTACTTTATACAACTGTCAGATGGTTCCTACGTGGACCTACCTGATAGCTGTAATGCTCTCAATTCATGATTTTGCAAATGGTTTGACGTACACTGGGACCCGAAAAATTTGCTTTAGATGTATGGAGGGGACACTATCACTCCATGAAGGGTTAAAAAATCGAAGTTAATATATGGGGGTCTGGAAAAAATTCACTTTAGATGCATGTAGGGGATCAAAAACGTAACCAGACCAGACCAACTCCCTCCCCACATAGTTTTAAATGGAATAGCCCTAATGTAGAACTGACTAATGGTAAAAATTAAGTTGATTAAAGTAAAAGTTTCTCGGGAGAATGATAAGGATCGCTGAAAAGTTGCGGCATTTTTCCAATAACGTAATTATTTATCTAAACCTTCTTCAAAAAACGAAGTGATAGAAGCAACTATGAGTAAACCTCAAGTATCAATGAATTTGAGTGATCTTTTATGAAAATATTTTTTGACAGGCATTTGCAGCTACTAGTCTTCCGAAGCACATCAATCAACAAAAAGCACCGTCACACTCCGCGCCCAGCAGTCCTTCTAACAAACCTGCCATCACTCTACCTATTCCAGAATCGTAAGTCCAAATTAGGCCACACATAATTGATTCTTAGCTTCGCGGACCCGCCGACACAATAGATTTACTGCCGATGGAAAAAAAATTTGAAAAAAAAAAAAAATTTTTTTTTTACATTATAAATTTTTTTTTTCCACCTTTTTTTTTTTTGTCCTACCGACCGACCCTAGAAAAAGGGCTTGAGAGGAATCCGAGAAGCTAAAGATCAATTATGTGTGGCCTTATATGAATTTTACTTGAAGTATAAGCTTAGTTTAATTGCTGAACAACTTGCAAAGGTCCCTCTCTGACTCTACACTATAAAGACAAGCCAGATACAGCACAATCTTTTCAAATGCTATCTCTGCTCTCACTGCTTCCTAAATTTAAGCGGTTGACTAGTCTTATGTTTTACTTTTCAGAATCCGAGAAACGTCTCCCTCAGATCGCTCAGACGCGTCTCCCGCTCGGCAGGTCGGTGGTGCTCACTCTGCTCAGTATCCTCGGAGTAGAAAGATTTTTGACCGAGGTCCTGGAAGTGTACGTCCTACTAATATCTCATCTCACTCTTTCTCTGAGCTCACAATGGTGTATTTTCTCATTCCCTGTTGTTGGTTGATGTGGGATTTTCAGAATTGCGCAAAATACTTGTTGCATTTTACACTTCTAAAATGGTACATCACAATTTACAATTGGCTCTTAATCCATCACCAACATTACATAAAACAACATTTCTGAATTTTTCACACTGACCTTATCAGGCTGTTTTTCTGTAAGATATTTGTAACATTAGTTCAACTGTGCACTAGCGTGTAAGTGTGGTGGTATACATAAATTGCATGTCCTGTTTTGATTTGGCCCCTAAACTTTTTTCCCATTGCTGTGGACCTGTGGTGGAATATATATACGTGTGTCTCCTGAATCCTGATATGTATATATTGTAAATTCAATTAATTTAAATACTGAGGATACACTGTTACAGCGAAGATCTTGCAATGTTTGGCCTCAATGAAATAGGAGAATAGTGATATGTTTGAAAATTATTCTGCAATGTAATAGCACTTGGTTTCAAAGCGAATTGGAAATAGTATTTCCATAAAATTGGGTCATGATAAATGCTTCCTCATGAACGTGGAATGCCATAGATAAGTGATGCAATACCGTAGAATGGCAAAGATCTGTGATGTTCTCAAGTCCATGCTTATGTGATATGGACATATAGACCTTACATTAATGATTAAGTGTAAATCTGTGAAATATTGGAATAAAATATGAAGTATCATCACTTTATAGGAGAATGACAAGGAGGGCTCGCCACCCACCAAGCAGCCCATAGTGACCACCCAGTTCTTTCAATGGTGTTGCAAACACTTCGCCCAACCCGTGATGAACCAGCCCCAGGAGGGCGACTCGGAAAGCGCAGATCATCTGGAGAAAGAATTCCGCTTCATGAGGGCGGCCAAAGTGAGGAAAGACGCCCTGGAGGAGCAGAGGAGAGCAGGTCTGTCATACTGCCCCTGAAGTTATTTGTACATTCACTGTTTTACTATGGTTCTCGTATCATAAGATTTGTTTGGCCTATGACAAGCCATCTCTACTTCATTCTACTCATAGATATGTGACATAATTTGTTTGTCACAATCAAATTATGGGAACCTATGTCACATATCTGTGAGTCTTCACTCACAGACATGAATCCTGTCCCCCACTAGGGAAAGATGATTTCAACTTTCACATTTGAAAGAACTGTCATTTGTCATTGGTAACTTGTGACCTCAGTGTTGAGTGGTATGAATTACTCACAACTTACATTAGTAAAATGACAAGCATAGGAATTGACCTCACTAAATACAAATGAGGCATTAAGAATAACACAGCAAGTTAGGGATACGATCTCACAAGGGGCATTTTGGTGCATGGCTGTCAGCACTTTTAATTCCATTGCTGAAATGAGCTTCGTCTAATTCCATGTCTGTACATTTCAACTCTTTTCAAGTCAGAGATCTAAATACTGATCCAGGCCAGTTCAATCAAAACGTCTCTTGTTTGAATGATGAAGTTGATTTTGTTTGATTTTCGTTTCACTTTCAGGTTTCAACAGACTAGACGACCAAATCTTTATCAACAGAAACCACAATGTGCCAACTGTGTTACGGTTTCACCCCTATGAGCCCCACCTGGCCGTGGCCGACAAGGATGGAGTCAGGTAGGCAATAATAAATCAGTTTGCGATACCAAGTCTTAAAACTGTGGTTTTATCTGCAGTTTGCTACTTTAAAAAAGAAGCTTCAGTCTGAATTGAACATTGTGAAGCTCCCACAAGTCAAGAGTATCTCTCGTTTCTGCTGAGTTGATTGTTGGCATATATTTTTTGTTCTATTTCAGTTTGTGGGAGTGGGAACAGGGTGTGAGAGTTAGTCATTTCAACAATAAAAATCCTCGACAGACGAGAATTACGGCCATGGAGTTCATCAATGCGCACGACAATGCTTTGCTGTTAACAGCTGCTGGTAAGGAATGAGATGTGATGTTTTATTACTAAAGTTTGCTTTGGGCGATTAATTCTTTCATTGAGGATTTTGAAGTGAAGGCACATTGCAACTACTTTGAACAGCTGATGCTTACTAAGTGATCAATCAATCGATCTAATAATGAATCTGTTTTCAGATGATGGTGGAGTAAGAGTTTGGCGCAACTTCGACCACAAAGTTCCTTCCCTTGTGACGGCCTGGCAAGTCTTATCGGACCTGTTACCTTCTAGTCGAGGTTAGTTGAATATATGACTGTAAAACTGTCGTGATCTGAAATATATGTTGTGTATGAGTCTTTCATCTGATTTATTAGCACTAATTGCACTCTGCTGTTGTTTGACTTTCTTTTTAGGGCTATTCCATTGAAAAGTCTGGAGGGGGGGGGGGCAGGTTAAATTTTTGACCCCCTCCATGCATCTAAAGTGAACTCCCCCCCCCCCAAATGCACTAATTACTCATATGGAATACCAGTTGAAACCACCTACACAGATCTAAAGCAAATTTTTCGGGTCCCCTCCGTACATCTAAATCGATTTCTTTTGCATCCCTCCATACATCTGAACCGAATTTTCACCGAAAAATAAATCAACCTGGCCACCCCCATCCCCAAGAGTTTTAAATGGATTAGCCCTTAACTCTGATTTATATCCTGTAACAAAATTTACATTTACTGTTGTAAGATCAATTGTTTTAACTCCCTGCCTGCTGTGTCTTCCCCCCATTAGTTTTTGACCCCAAGAGAGTCTCAGGCAACCCTATTTACCCTTTTGAGTTACGTGAGTAGTAAACGGTGTTTTATTTTTGATTGGTTTGTTTTTGCATGCCATTAATCATTGAAGTTTTAAGTTGGGAGACTTGATTTGTTTGGTTCCTGTTGAAATTTAAGGATGGTGTTCTTGTTATGCTCAGACAGCGTCCACATGAGATTTATCTTGAAATAGGTCTCTAATTCAAATATTAACAGTTTCGTAAAGATTTTCAACTAACGTTGCATGCATTGGAGTTCAAAGTTCATTGCACTCTTTTACTAGGTAGTCATATAATGACTGGCTTGCTTCACTTGCTAGAATTTATTAACTTGAGCCTTACCTGGAAAGTTAGTACGTTAAGCCATTGACTGGTAATCTGGTACGGATTCACTGTACGCTGTAACTAAATGGATTATCTTACTTATTATCAAATGGGCCTACAACAAGGAAAAAAGTTAAGAAATTGCAAGATTTTGGTGTTACCAACTGTTCGATAGTAATACAATCTAAGGAATTTATTTGGAACTTCTCTTACTTGTCAGTGTTCTGAAATCAATTAAACTGGTCACTTTCCACATCTTACTAGTTTTGGGATTTTAGTTTTATAGATCGTTAATTTACAAGGCACGCTGCCTTGAGAAAACTTACATTGGAAAGTCTTTTATTGAATGGTGTTTTCTTGTATATTTGCAGGTTCCGGTGTGGTCTTAAACTGGGAACAGTCATCAAACAATTTGATAGCATCTGGAGATGTGCGAACTATTAGAATATGGGATGTGAAAACTGAATTGAAAATTGCGGTAAATTTTCAACTTACTTTGATGATTTAATAGAATATGAGCTGATAATGCCCGATTGTCGAGCATTACATCTGATTTTTGGCTGGAGAATTCTGGAGAATTCTCTAGCCTTTTTAATAATGGGTTTTGGGGGTGTGGTCGATATTTGGAGGTGTGGCGCATAATGACAGGTATGCATTTTTGGCCATCATGCGTTGAGTTTGTGTTTGTGGTAATTGCTGGTTAGAAGCAATCTTAGTTGGCTAATTTGACAGCATTAGGCAACGTGTAATGGGTTGACAGTTGTTCGGTTGAAACTGTGGCAGTACTTAAAAATTTTTAATTTTTGGGGGTGTGGCCATTTAGAGCCAATGAGAATGAGGGACTTGGTGGGAGTGGCCATTTCAGCCAATAGGGAGACATGTAGAATGCAAAGCCTGGTGGGGGGGGGAGGACACATCCAGGGGGGTACTTGCAGAAATTATTTTTTTTGCTAGTTATACTTCTAGGCTGGGGGTCACCTCGGAGGGAGGTAATTTTAAAAATTTTAGATTTTAAAAGTCCCGAGGGGGGTCACCTCGGGGGGGGTACTCGCAAAAAAAAAATTTTCTGCCTGTTATATTGCCAGACTTGGGTCACCTCGGGGGAGGTATTAAATTTTAAATTCTATACAAGGCCCCTGGGGGGGGGGGTCACATCCCGGGGGGGTACTCGCAGAAATTTTTTTTTTTTGCTAGTGATATCTCTAGGCTTGGGGTGACCTCTGAGGGAGGTAATTTAAAAATTTTTAGATTTTACAAGTCCTGAGGGGGGTCACCTCGGGGGGGGGGGTACTCGCAAAAAAAAAAAATTTCTGCCTGTTATATTGCCAGGCTGGGGTCACCTCGGTGGAGGTCTTAAATTCTATATTCTGTGCAAGGCCCGAGGGGGGGGAGGACATTTCCAGGGGGTACTTGCAAAAATAATTTTTTTTGCTGGTTATATTTCTAGGCTAGGGGTCACCTCGGAGGGTGGTAATTAAAAAATTTTTGGATTTTACAAGTCCCGAGGGGGGTCACCTTTGGGGGGATACTTGCAAAAAAATTTTTTTTCTGCTAGATATATTGCTCGGCTTGGGTCACCTCGGGGGAGGTATTAAATTTTATATTCTATACAAGGCCCGGGGGGGGGGTCACATCCGGTGGGAGCTTGCAGAAATTTCTTTCTTTTTGCTAGTTATGTTTCTAGGTTGGTCTCCTCGGAGGGAGGTAATTAAAAAATTTAGGATTTTACAAGTCCCGAGGGGGTCACCTCGGGGGGGGGGGAGTACTCGCAAAAAAAAAAAGTTTATTTCAGCTAGATAGGCTGGGGTCACCTCGGGAGGTATTAAATTTTATATTCTATACAAGGCCCGGGGGGAGTCGCATCCGGGGGGGGTACTTGCAGAAATTTTTATTTTTGCTAGTTATATTTCTAGGCTGGGGCTCTCCTCGGAAGGAGGTAATTTTAAAATTTTATATTTTACAAGTCCGGGGGGGGGGTCACGTTGGGGGGTGTCCTCGCAAAAAAAAATTTTTTTTGCTAGTTTTGCTAGTTATATGCTAGGGGTGAAAGCAGAAGAATGAGTAGCCTACCTGTCGAGACAACTGAGATAGCGTGCATTTTAGCAGCCATCTTTCTTCATTCCTGGACTGCCAAATGTGACCTTAATATTTCACTTTTAAAAAAGAGTTATAAAATTTGGTTCAGGTGTACGCCTGTGGGTATTGATTGGGAACATGACGATAAATTCAAGATGTAGGCCTTTCTGGCAGCCATCTTTTGTCATTCTTGAACTGTCCATTTGTGACCTTAATATTCCACTTATTTTAGAGTTATGAAATTTGGTACAAGTATTCCACATTATGAATTTGTCGGCCCATAGCTCTATATGGGCAGCGACTCTGTTAGACACTAGTGTCTGCTGTCACACTCTACTCAAACACTTGCGCAATGCTCACTGCAGCAAGTTGCACCTATACTTCATTGCTATACCCTCACGTCAAGAGAATCTAGTTCACGCAGACATCACCCTACTATACCTCAACCTCCAGTTCCACTGTTCCTACACTCATATTTTTTGCCTCAGACGCTCTCGCATGCTGCAAATCACACCTTCTACTTTCCCATAGGATTAACCAGCCATTGTATCCGAGGATGCTTGTTTGTCATGTATGAAGAAATAATTTGGGAAAAGTAACTAAACATAATAACAATTCACTTAAATTATCACGATGTACTGCCTTTCAGTATTAGATTGATGTATTTAAAATTTTTTAAACTCATTATTCCTGTTACAGGATCTACCAACAGGAGCGGATAGCTGCATAACTAGTCTGTGCAGTGGCGAGTACAACAATCGAGAGTTGATAGTTGGAGGATGCGGGGATGGATCAATTCGGATTTATGACAGGAGATTATCAGCCAACAACTGGTACGTATAACTTGAGCGATGCACATGTCATAGATGTTCTGACTAACAACAGTCTGCAGTATAGGCAAGCTAATTCAGTGAGGCTGCAGACTGACGAAATTCAAGTTGAATGGGGTATCAAATTAGGATCTAGGCCGCTAGGGCAGCTGTCTGTCAGGTCTGCACCCAGCAGAACTCGCAGAACTGAGCCAGATTGTCTCTGCAGTGCTTGTGTTTGTGGACGTGAAATAAGAAGCTCTAGTAGTGAAATTTTGTGGCCTGCTCCATCACAGTTGCTTGTATTTGTCAGCTGTCTAGTTACACACCACTGGAATTGTTATTTAATTTAACTATCCTCTCTTGCAGTTTGGTTCAGACACTCCATGAGCACACAGGTTGGGTTGCCAACGTGCATCTCCATAAATTGGCCGATACCAAAATAATAAGCGCAAGGTGAGTTGCCTTCAAAGACATTTTTCCAATGAGTAAGATATAATGATGTGATGGTCCCTGTGGGTTATGTCTTTTATTGGGAAACTTATTTGATGACATATCAGTTGTAACAGGAGTCTGCCCATTCTCAATTGTTTACCAACACCTGCACAGTTTGTCAAGATTTTCATTGATTAACAAAAAATTGTTTTCTTTTGTAGTGTGGCAGGTGACATTCGATTCTGGGACTTGCGGCAGCCTGTTTCAATCAGAACAATATCCTCTATGCACGGCCTCACAGCTTTGGAAGTGCACGACCATGCAGACATCATAGCTGCGTAAGTTGTTTTCACCAACACTAAGAATGCTCTCAATATTTATTTCAAGTTTCAACAATTTTACAAGAATTTTATAGGGATTACATTTTTCAAATTCTTTGTTATTCTTTCTAGGAGGAAAAACCAAGAGTAGGCCTAAAGGATTGTTTTGTTATTGATATTTCATGTTATGTTTAATCATCGTGTATCGTTCTGAATTTTCTTCAGAATTATTATTGTTCTCTAACAAAGATATTTTAAATGCTCTTTTCTAGAAATGTGCAATTAACTCATCATTAGTAATTTCATTCAATGCACTACTGATTATATTATGTTAAGAATGCTTATTATACTTGTCCCAAAATGTAATATAAGCTTCTCTGTGGCGGTAAATTGTCGCTCTTTTGTTGCAGAGGATCTCGGAACCAGTGTATCAGTGTCTTCAACCAGTCAGGGGACAACCTTAGTACAATCAAGTACCACGAGGGCTTCATGGGTCAGCGGATAGGTGCCATTACTTGTATGGCTTTCCACCCTTACAAGGTGTGTGGTCTACAGAGTACAGATTGCAGTCATGAGACTCACTACATGTGATAAATTTTGCCGGAATGAATGTATCTTGAGTTACTGTTTGAGCCATTTAACGAGAGTTACGAGACAATAGTTGCAACATCATCTGATTGATTTTGTACAGAGCACTAAGTATGTTGTTTTGCGGATGTTAAGGGGAGGTATGGGTGAGAAGGGCACTTTTCTGCAATTTTAAGTTTAATGAACAAAGTTTAGTATAAAAGGTTAGGTTTTAGTTAAATTAGATGATTTCAGGTGATTTTGAATTGTTATGATGAATGGTTGCCATGGTAACCAGTTTAAAAGGCGAAAAAAGGCTGATTTTTAGCTTCGATCCGCCAGGGGCGCTCGAAGCTAATCAGGTCACTCGCTGAAGTGAATTTATCTGGGTCAACCTGGTCGACAGATTGCATTGTGGCCCGTAATTGTGTCAGTCATGAAAGGCAGCATATCTTATTGACAGACGGAATTGCTTCTGGTTACATGGTTGTTCCGCCATACATTTCATTCGTGAGCATGTTCTCAGTTGGATAAAAATTTGTTTGAACCTGGCCTTGATCCTGCAGACGACTGAAGTTAGGCAGTGCCACTCCAGGCACCCACTGTGCACGTGTCACGCTTGGCAGCTTGTTGACCTAGTTTTGTGGTCTGTTGAAATGTCAACATGGTGCTCTGATGCTGCAGATATTTTCTGTGGAATATGTGATATTTAGCATTGCATTTGGCCCGGGATTACCACATACAGCATTATCATAAGCTGCAGAACAATTTGATGACAAAATGCAGTTGGATCTAAATTAATTAAGCCCACTTTTGTGCTTGGATAACTTAGACAAAGTTGGTCTGCTAATGGCAATATTCTCACATCAACAACTTGATCAAGACTTCAAATAAGTTCAATCAGCACTGACAGCAGCTGTGGTTCATGCAAAATAGCAGCAGGTGAGTTTGTTTCTGTAATTTATTTGATAGATTATGATGTAGTTGTCTGATTATTGTGTGATTAACTAAACTGTGATTCATCCTGTCAGCCAAGTCCAAGTATCACGCTTGCTATAATAGTATTGTGTGTCATTTTGTCATTGTCTGCTCACCTCAGCTCACTCTGGGCTGTGTGTGCGATCAACCAGAATCAGTAGGCATTGAACTTTGTGGACCTACACAAGCATTACCATTAGATATTACTTTTAACTTTTAAGTCATGGACAATGTCACAAATGCATACAATGTCATGTCACATGTGTCAAATGCAACTTGTGTCAAATGCTCAATGCCCCACTTGCATGCTGCTGGTGTGCTGGTACAACTGGATTGGATTGATTGATTGGATTGAGGTCAGGGGCGTATCTAGAAATGGCCTTGGGGGGGGGGGCCTGCATCAAACAACCAAGGTGTTTGCAATGAGAGGTGCACTCAATAAATGACAGCTCCAGTGAACACTACAAATATCATGCATGCAGAAAACTAAAGACTGGTTTTCACATTTAAAATGCAATGCATTGTGAGAGACAATCTCAGTGTGTGAATTGCTGCAGGCTGCAGCTGCCTTCCGACCAAAAGCAATCAGCTAAATTAAAGTTTTCCTGAATGATAAATTTCTTTCTAAATATTGGTGGTTTTACATACGTTGCCATATATAAACTTGTAATTATTAAACTTTCTGAATAATTCATTGAAGTCTTTCTTCGACTAAATAAATTATTTAGTTATTTTATATTATTTTTCTTGATAGTCTTTCCCTCCTCCAGCACATTGATTATTGATGACGTCGCAATGACCAGTGTTAAAATATATAGCTACAAGTTAACTAATTCTGACAATGGTGATGATGCCACAATGTTGATGCCACTTCAGATTGGCAAATTTTTTCCGTGCGTACCCGAAATAAATCCAGGGGTCATTTAGTGCATTTAGGTGAACATTTCAGCAAAAAATAAAAATCCTACAACAATGAAACTCCACACACTGAGCGTTGTGACCAAGATACACACGATGGTGTAAAAATTAGACATTTTAATCATCTGAAAGTTGATCTATCATTTGGAGTAACTTTAAGTTAAATTCATGCAATAAATCTGAATCAATCCATCACATGCATTCCAAATTTCCAATCCAGTCCTTCACTGTCCAGCGTTCCAGTCGATCCAATGCAATCAGTAAACCAATCCCATGTGATCCATCCAATCCAAGCAATCTCAAGCTGTGGCGTATTTAGCCCCCTAGCCCCCCCCCACCTAAAATTAACATGGAAATTATAGGAAAGTAATATTTTCTGATACATGTAATGTGTAAATGATGACACATTAATTTTCTTTCTTTTTCTTTTTTCCAGCTTGCTACATCTCGTATTAGTTTCAGCATCCTTGGGTAAACCATTTAAAGAAGAAGGCCAATGCTCCAAAATTTGTGCAAACCTAATGAGGCTGAGGCCCTATATTAAAAAGCCAGGTAAGTTGAAAAATAAAATTGAGATCTTTATTCAGATGCTTATGCCGAGGCTTATCTAGAAATTGCTTGAGACGGGGCAGGATAACATGTAATGAATGGATGGAATTCTAAATTCTGCTGTTTTATTCTGTCGTTCAAGGTTCTTTTTTTGTTAAATAGGAGTACAATGGCATGGAAAAATAAATTTTCATTTTTATGTCAATCCTTCAGGCCTTAACTGTAGTTTAAATGTTTAAATCAAAAGAAAATCCAAAAATATGAGAGCTTGGTCTGTATTTTGAAACTGTAATGTCTTTCACTTCAGAATTATACATGTATCCTTTTCATTCAGTTTAACATTGCTGACCAAACATAACTTCATATATTCCTTATTTTCCAGGTGCATGGAGGCCATCTTGGTCTTGATCACATCAATACTATTATGGAAGACTCAACTAGAAGTTGGCAAGCTTCAAATAATCAACATGTGGCATGAGTATCAGACATGGTGACATTGTCAAGTCTTTCAAAGCTGGACTATGAACGAGGAAATCCACTTCCCACAACTGTCTCATAATCACATCACAATAACATTGACTTGTCACATTTGCCAGGGGAGAGTTAGCTCGGTTATAGTGTGCTGGACTGCCAATCGCTAGGTTGTAGATTTCAATCCAGCTCTAACCAGGTTACCTGGGCCTATGTTGGATGGCTGTTTCAATCATCCTCTGTCGTGTCCCTTCCTGTACTAATTAGCATACCAACTGCATGGTTACAGGCCATAATGCCCCGATCAGCCATCCAAGTGTCACTTTAATTTTTCTCAAATTGGACAGCTTGATTTTAACAAACATATCTGTACATAGTCATAGTTCTGAATTTGTTATTTCTGTGATAATTTTTTATGTTAAAATTAAATGCACTCGCGACTTCTAAACAGTATCGGTATAATCCAGTAAGTGACATCTAAAAATGAAAATCTATAGCTAAATACTGGTCTTTCAAGTTCAAGTATTCTCTAATCACTACAAGAATCAATTTTATTTACCAAATCATAAATTGTGTGTACAACAGAATAACTGACATTAAATTATGTCAAAAAATGAAACTGTTAAGTGTATACTTGTATACTTTGTAATTCAACGGTATTAAAAATATAGACGCATAGCATCTGATATGTGATTGTGTACTTTTTAAATAGTTCTCATGAATTTCATATGTTTCCCGTTGATTGAATGAAGTTAAAACTTGGAAGGTCATTTCCAACCTTGGTGCTATGACCTCTGTCACCAACCTTCTCAGCACGATTACATTATACATCCATCCTTTTTTTATAGTGGACGTCTATATGATGAACATTTTGTTATCAGACCTGAGACCCTTAACATGGTTGTGATTAACTTGTGAATGTTGCACTGTCTGATCTGGCTGTATAGGTTAATTGCTCTCTGTCTAGCCTTTGTGTCTTGATTGACATTATTGCTCTGAGTGGTTAGTGTCTCCACTGAGGCTTTCACCTCAGAGGTGTCTTCACTCTTTGGAAATGATCCATGGAGGATATCTCCTTCTCGCTCCGAAATCACCATGCGCCTCAAATCTTAATCTCTGTCTAGCCTTTGTGTCTTAATTAACATTATTGCTCAGTGGTTAGAGCAACCAAAAAAAGTTGGTTTTTCCGCATGTCAAATTCAACTCACTTTTACTTAGCTCATGACCAGTAATCGAAGCTTTGAATCCCCGGATTCTTGTTACTGCTCACGGGATGTGAAATTTCTGAAGTTACAGACATGATAGAAAAATTTTGAAAAAATTTACAAATGAAGACAGGCAAGACGCAGGGAATTACAGAGCGGATTTTTGATATTTCTTTTCATAGTGTCAGAAATTAGGGTAAAGTAGTCCAAAGTCATTTTTAGCTCGTCTGTTTTCTTTGAAAACGAAGAGCTATTGTCGTCACTCGATCGGCGTCCTCGTCCTCGTTGTCCCGGTTAAAGTTTTTGTAAGTGTCCATTTGTGACCTTAGTTTTCCACTTAGAGTTATGAAATTTGGTACAGGTATGGGGCTATGGGTATGGATCGGGAACATGTCGAGAAATCCAAGATGGCTGCCATTTTGTGGCGGCCATTTTGGCAGCCATCTTTCTTCATTCTTGAACTGCCCATTGTGACCTTAATATTTCACTTACAGTTATGAAATTAGGTACAGATATTGGCCTCTGGGTGTGGATCGGGAACATGTCGAGAAATCCAAGATGGCGACCATTTTGTGGCGGCCATTTTGGCAGCCATCTTTCTTCATTCTTGAACTGCCCATTGTGACCTTAATATTTCATTTACAGTTATGAAATTTGGTACAGGTAATGGCCTGTGGGTATGGATCAGGAACATGTTGAGAAATCCAAGATGGCGGCCATTTTGTGGCGGCCATTTTGGCAGCCATCTTTCTTCATTTCTTGAGCTGCCCATTGTGAACTCAATTTTTCGCTTAGAGTAATGAAATTTGGTACAGGTATGGGTTTGTGGGTATTGATCGGCCACATGTTGAGAAATCCAAGATGGCGGCCATTTTGTAGCAGCCATTTTGGCAGCCACTTTCTTCATTCTTGACCTGCCCATTGTGATCTCAATATTTCGCTAAGAGTTATGAAATTCGGTACAGGTATTGGCCTATGTGTATTGATCGGGAAATTTTGAGAAATCCAAGATCGTGGCCATTTTGTGGTGGCCATTTTCGCAGCCATCTTTCTTCTTGAACTGCCCATTGTAACCTTAAAATATCGCTTTGTGTTATGAAATTAGGTATTGGCCTGTTGGTGATAATCTGGCACACATTGATGGATTTCACATTAACAGACGAGCGTTGAAACCGCTTGCGGTTCTGGTTATTGAAAAATTTCTCGTTTCTATCACTACGATGTCATATAATTTTGCAACGAAAAATAATTTTAAAAATCTGGTCTGTAATCTCCAAGACAATTTTTCGAGGATTCCGATGATGTATCCCACAGGTTCCTACGACAAATGGTTGTCAAGATTTTTCACATCCCGTACAGGGTAAAAGTTGATTTTCACATGTTGCGGAAAATGGCAAAAACGTGACGTTAACGTCATTTCAGGCAATTGACCACTAGATAAAATATTTGTGGCTATTTCTCCAAATCTAAAGAATCTACAGGTACGAAATTTTGCAATGATTTAGTTATCATTGTTATGTTTCACCACAGTAAATTCCATGTTGCCATGGTAACTACTTTTCTGTGTGGACATCTTTGAAGTGACACAACGCCACTATTTACTCACGAAAATTTGGCGATGACTTGGTATTTCACATGGCTTTAAGTGATGACAGAGACATATTTTAATATAATTGAAGCTTGGACTGGCTGCCTGGGTTGGTGTTGGTCAAAGATGTGCCATAAACTGAATATGTGAAGCTTACATATTTTTGGGGAATTTCTCACCCATACCTCCCCTTAAATGAAAGACTCCGTGGCTTGTATACTGTACCCCAGTTGAACTCGGAGAATAAAGTTCTGTAACATAGAATAAGCAAAATAAAGTTAAAAGTTTAAGATCAGATCGTTGATTCTTAAATTTTAGGGAGAACACGTCCATGGCTGGCAAAGGGGTGTAAAATACCCACTTAATTATAAGTATCAGAATCCCTCTAAACAAAATCTTTAACAAAAATTCGAATGCATAATGATTGGCTGTATTGTGTTTTTTCACTCACTTCAGGTGAAACTTGCCTCCGGCAGTTCAGACAACTTCATCTCGGTCTATTCAACCCCTGACAGTCGGCGAAGGTAAAACTAGCGACCCTCCTGCATGCACCGTTACTTTCATTTGAGTATTATGTTCCTGTGCATAACATAGATTACGTTACATAGTTATAAGTTTTTTTTAACCATGCATCATCCAAGTGCTTATAATATTTGTTGAACTGTTGATTTTATTTCCATATCATTTTGTTACGATTTAAGTTTGTTGAAATTGAATTACTTTGAAGTTTGTTCATGTTTGAAATAATTTGAAATTACGTCAATAATTTAATAGAGACAATGAGACGTGCCTGTTCTGTGAGCGAGTCTTGCTAGATG
Organism: Platynereis dumerilii; assembly: GCA_026936325.1. Classification (NCBI taxonomy): domain Eukaryota; kingdom Metazoa; phylum Annelida; class Polychaeta; order Phyllodocida; family Nereididae; genus Platynereis; species Platynereis dumerilii. The sequence goes on from JAPTHN010000002.1 coordinate 92,915,674, forward strand.
AAAATGTTATAGTTATTTTGTCTATTTTTGTATGAAAATTCAATAGTCATTTCTTTAACCGTTGTGCAGAGGACACTATCCAAGGTTAGAGTTTTAATTTAACCTTAATGTTTCTTATGAGTTGCTATATATATATTTTATTGGGGTTTTCGACCTCATTTAATGTTTGTATTACAGTACAGTTTGTATGTCATGTATTACAGTTGCGTTTTTGTATTTGTTGAATTGTATCTTTGTTCCTCATAAAATTTATGTCAATTGCAATTTGCCTTTGGCCTGAAAACGATAAGAGGCGAAGGTTTGTTACCAGGCAAAATAAACTTAACTTAAACAAAGTCTTTTGATCATTTCTTATGTTCTAGTTACTACCATTATCGGAAAAAGTAGATATGTGTTTTCTTTGGTCCGTGCAAGATGGCTTTAAAATTTCAGAGTAGGTGCTTCGAGATTTCCTAAGAGCTTTTCAACATCTCACGTCAATGTGTTATTAAGGCTTCTTATACATGCAGCTCGCACTAAATTTGTTTCATTATTTTGAAGACTTATTGCTTCAGCCAAATATTTTTTCTCCCATACGCAAACATTTATCAACTATGAGAATTTGCTTTAAAAATGATATTTTGCTGGCTGAACGATATTTAATTGATGTAGAAAGTGACAGGATACCAATACATGCCATATATTCCCACATTATCAAATATATGGGCTGGTAAATGCTTGATCCCTATTATGCCTTATGTGTATATTTCATAGATTGCTAGAAGTGCCTAACAGCTTAAGCCAATCTGCAGATCAGTGTTTCAACTTCGTGCGAAAGCGTAGTGGTTTTCCCTGCATCATTTGATTATTTTAGTTCATTGGCAATTTGAATCGATGCAGAGGAAAATTTGTCTGATGAGAGAGAAGAAAGCAGCTTTAAAATCATTCGTACTGCTCTATCAATATAAATTGCTTTAAATTTTCATAGTTGGAAAAAAAGTTGAGCTCAATGTTTTAAAACGATTGGAGGTTTACATGTATGATAAATTTGATTATTTGTCATATGCTACACTCAAAAGTTATATATGGGTATTACAAATGTTTAGTAGGCCTATCCAGGTGAGAATGGCAAAATGAATTTGATATTTATATAACATTTTCCTAAATTATAAATAAGCTACAATGTAAAGTTCATTCACCCTCTCCTTATTCCTAAAGGTAAATTAATGATCTAGATAAGCTGTATGCACTGTATGTACTACGTGAGAAGAGACAGAATTCGTATCAATAAGTTGGTTAATGTTCTGTCCGTGTATTTGCTTTGCAGTCTTTCTGCTCCATCCTGGTCATCTCTACGCTCTGAAGTTTTCTGGATTTAATATTCTATTCAATTCTATTCAACATAACACAAAATGTAACTAAATTAAGGAGACTATACAGTCAGTGGTCCCTGCATTATAAGATCAGCCTTTCATCTGTCATGAATAGTCAGATGGCGGCGAAGTTGCTCCTCAAGCTGCGTTTTCAACTTTTAACCAAGCACTTAAGCCTCAAAATGTGGTATAATCCACAGATGATCTTGATTACATAATGCAGGGACCACTGTACCTTTTTTTAGCCAAACTTTCAGGATTTTTGTGTGAAATTTCATGTCTGTAACTAGTGAAAGCCTGGAAGATGTTGCAAAATTAGTGAGATACATAATGATTGTGTGAGTAAGGTTGCTTTGTACAGTAGTCCGGCGACGTACACGTTTAATATAAACTAATGGGATGACCGGTTGTATTATACTGGGTCTGCTTCAGATGTGCCTCTTCAAATTTATTTATGTGCAAATGAAATGGTAGGCCTACACTACATTACAGAACATAATAAAATTTTGTATAGCTTAAGGACTATAACAACTTTTTTAGTGATTTTCACCTTTGATGTCTGCAAATTTCCAGAGATTTTCAGGTTATTTCAATCAATTCTATAGTTCAGGGTATCAAAACTTTCACATTTATGTGCTCATGTCCACTGTCTATGCACTGGTGCACTGTATTTGTAAATATGCATTGTAATTTGAATACATCAATGGGTAGTTTTGTAAATATATTTCACCAGCACTGATTATAATTTTTGGCTGTGATTTTTAAGGGTTATTCATATATCATGGAGATAACTTGGCAAAATTAGGCTAAGGTAGTTCCAACCTTTTTAATTTTTTAAGCCTCCCTCTTACTTTTTCTAATTTTTCAGGGACTCGCTCATTATACACAATGAGTTGTTATTCCTGATAAATTGAAAAGTTTCATTCTGGAGTTATATGCAATACTCCTTTGGCCTTGCCATTAGCCCTCTCAATTTTTGACAATACCGTTTCATAGCTGTACTTCTAAAATATATCATGTCAGTCGTTGTCCAGTAGTACCAGTGAAGTTAGAGGAGTGGAAGTTTTGAGTTTGTGATTAACCTATGGTACTGCCCGCAACTGTAATATATTGTTTGCATCTAAAGGCAACATATCTTGTACATAACTCAAATTTCATATAAGTCATAACTGTGAGAGAATAAAACAATACAAAATTATTATGATATCACTGTTAATTTATTTTATATAAAAATATGATACACTGTCTTCTTGGAACAGTTGAGGATAAAAGAATAAGACACTTTATCGAATATCAAAGAAATTCAGGCCATCTGAACACAATTGGTGTTTGGTCCACAGAGGATACAAGTGTACAAAAAATTATATGCATATTTCGATATGGTAACAAAGTAGGATATATCTGTACAGCATTTATTTACTTGCAAATCCCTAATCAACTATACATTTATAAATGAACAGCCCTGTCAATTCAGTATAGATAGCATTAAGACATGGGTAAATTATTTTGATATATTTACATCCCTATTACTTACTCCCAAGCAATTCTGCAAATTGAACTACAGAATTATTTTGAGTAAAGTTTGTTAAATGTGTTGTGTAATGTTCTTTGTACTGTTTATGCATCTTAAGATTCTTATCACTTCACTAACATTTTAAAATTTAAATTGTGAAAAATTAAATCACAAATCTAAATCGGTCTAGTAAAGGTGATCTTGGGTCTCTTAAAGAGTCAGATTTTCTTGTAATATTCAAACTCAACTTCGTGCAGCCAATTTTCAAAGATCACATGTTGCAGAAGAACTGAATTTGAAAATTGGGATAACCGCCAAAGACCTGACCCCAGAGACACCTATATTTAGGACACAAACAGCATTTAAATACACTTCATAAGGCTGTTGTGATTCTTACACATGATGCACACACATACGGCACTCACTCCTAACACAGAATGTTAAACATGATGTAGCAATGGCTCCAATAAATATATTCGGACTGCCGGAGCTGTAGCAAGTGTCTTTTTAGATATTTCCATGGGAAAGAGATTGAGCGAGTCTCAGTTATTGTTGTCCATAACTGGCAACGTTGCTTTCAAGTCATCGAAGTAAGGGTGCTGCAAGGCCTTCTGGGCAGATATCCTCTCCGCAGGGTTGTAGATCAACATTTGCTGAAAATCCAAATCAATTAAAAGTTAAGATTAGACTAACTCTTACGTTATTTAAGTGATGCTAATCATAATATCTGCAACTATGTGGCCTAATTGTTAAGGCTAACAATGATCTTTTGATTTTGCTGTTTGGTTCGACTGTCATACCGCATTGGTAATGGAACAAGTTTGATTTTGGCGGACAGACTAGCCAGTTTGCTGTATAGGCAGGCTGACTCAGTGAGGCTGCAGACTGACGAAATTCATATCGAATTGATATCGATTTGGTTTCTAGGGCGGTGCATGTCAGGTCCGCGCTCAGCAGATCTCAGCAGGACTGTCTGGACTGAGCTAGATTTGGTCAAAAATGCACGTAAGCGAGGACATGAAATAGAGCACATCTAGTGAAATGTAGCCTGCCCCTTCACGGTCGCAACTAAAGCAGGCTGCTGTGGTCTGTGCTTTTGGTGCTCCTGGATTGGATTAGCTAGTTTCTTGGTGTAAACAGTGCCATGACATGGGGAGGCAGTGGCCAGGCACAAACATGTTACACTTGTGACAGAAGGATTTCAGTATCTGGGGTCCAAGTCTACGTTTCAGTAATTTTTGAAAGTAAGACAAAGGACATTCATTTGCGAAGGCTTCAACAGTAAATGAGATTTCATTTGACTACTTACATTAAGCAACTCCAATCCGTCGGCGTTCTTCAGCTGCTTGACGCTCTGTTCCAAGGTGTTGGTCTTCCAGGCTGGGAATGTTGGCTTGTAGTCCGGCATGCTCGATACTCCTGGCCAGGTCTCTTCAGTCGGGGTTGTCAGGGTTCTGGAAAATAGCAATTCATTGGGCTCGTCAGTTTTAGGCACAACCAAACAAACCAGAAGTTTCTAGTTACCATATCAGGTCGAAAATTGCACAACTTGGAAGCAGTGAGTGAGTGAGTTTGTGTTTTACGCCCCATCAGCACCAGTGTGAGCTATTTAGTAGGGATGGACACCGGTTCACGGTATATCGACCGTACCGGTTTTTTCCGCCGGTTTGATAACCGAAATCGATGAAATATAGTTTCGGTTCGATCCAATTCTACCCTCCACATGCTTAATTTCCATGTAAAACTGTCAAAAATGACTTTATTTAGCAAAGAAATGCGAAAATTCGCGAAAAAAACATTAACGGACCTTCGCCCAGGTCGCAGCCCACCGAATTCCGGACCATAAATATGGTTTGCCTTGCGGATTTTTCCGAAAAATGCACTAAATTGCGGATCGCGGGCCGAATTTGCGGATCGCGATACGAACCGAAAACCGAAAAAACGTATCGACGGTACGTATCGTATCGAACTTGGCAAACGGTGTCCATCCCTACTATTTAGAGGCAACACAACTTGAAAGCAGACGTGAATAATGTGTCAAAAAGAAAACTCTGGCCCAATTTCACCCAACTGAGTTCATACCAGGTTTAAGTTTAACCTGGTCTTATTCCTATTAGCTACTGTACAGTGCTACGAGTCTGTAACTGAAATGGGTAGTGGAAAAGAGACGAGGCCTGTGATTTTAAAACTGAAATCGGGCTTAAAGATCTACATGAGCTCAGACTAGCTGAAGTAGCCAAAACAGAAAAGTATTTTCTTGTCTCTCCTACCTGAAAATACGGAAGAGCTGATCAATTTCTGAATCTCCGTGGAAGAGGGGACGTTTGGTGACCATCTCGGCAAAGATGCAACCAATGCTCCAAATGTCAACCGTCGTGGAGTAACGAGGACAACCAAGAAGAACCTCCGGGGCTCTGTACCACAATGTCACAACCTGAAATAGATTTTTACGCCATGAATCAAAGAGACTTGATTGGAAACTACAGTTTGTCTCACAACATGTGAACTGGTGTTTCGCCTGATTGCTCCTCATCTACAGGTCACACAGCAGAAATACACATACTCATGGCTAGATAAGCAAATTTGCAATTTTTCTGTCACATTTTTGTGATGTTTTGCTGCTGTATTTATCATATTTTTGACGACGAATGCTCATTCCAGAAATGAGACAGACTGTAAACTGACACAGGCCTAATAGCAATAGGATAGCCTGCATTCAATATTCAAATACACCAGTGGTCTGTTATTCGCAGGTCAATTTGGCACAGATGCCTGAGATTTCAAAATTTAAGATCAAATGTTGTCAGATTATATTGATATTCACCTCATGAGTGTAGACCCTGATAGGAATGCCAAAAGCTCTTGCGAGACCAAAATCGGCCAGTTTGATGACTCCGTGTTTGTCAATGAGCAGATTCTGAGGCTTCAAGTCTCGGTGGAGAATTCTCCTCTTGTGACAGAACAGGATGCCAGACAGGATCTGGTACAAGTAGCTCTGAAAGAAAATTAAATTACAAGCTGTAGCATAATGTAGGGTAAATTTTTCGTTCAAAACTAATTATGAATTCTTTACTTTACAGTATCGGTGCCGATCAAGCACTAAAAAGCAGGATCAGATCGGTAGCACTACTCTCCATTTAACCAATGGTATCGGTATCGGAAATCGGTGGTATCGGCAACACAATACCAGGATCGGTATCAGATCGGAAGTAAAAAAGTGGTGTCGGTGTATCCCTACTTGGTCTGATAGCTCTTTCAATAATCTGTTGCAACAATTTTTAAAGCAAGAAGTCCTTCTGCACTTGAAGAAGTTAATGTAATGTCTGGATCCTTGAACACAAGCACAAGCAGACCTTTTTCAAAAATCAATAATTGTCAAAGTCATTACCTTGACGAGCATTGCATCCATGTAGGACCCTGAGGGGATTGTGTCCATGTAGCGCTTCAAGTCCATGGAGAGAAACTCAAAGATCAAGTAGAGTTTGTTCTCCTGCATCAGGACATCTTCAAGTCTGAAAAAATAAGAGGTATGACCAATAAAAGATCTGGCATTGTTGCTAACAAAATTTTGCTCTCACTGCTTACACGAATAATTCAGAGATAAATGGCCTTACATTTCTGGCTGTTAACATTAGTTCTTGGTACTTCTTGGTCTGATTGTGCCTTTTTAATTAGAATGAAGTCAGGAACTTGCATCACGACATTTTTTCTTCCAAAAAAGACCCGAGAAAGAAATGAAATACCCACCGCACAACATTGGGATGTGAGAGTTCCTTGAGGACAGAGATCTCCCTTATGGCCGTGGACGGCACTCCCTCCTCCTCGCTCTCCAGACGGATCTTCTTCATCGCAACAATCTTGTCAGTTTTTCTGTTTCTACCTTTGTACACCACTCCATACGTACCTGCAGACAAACAGGAATTTACACAATTGCTTGTTGCAGTAACCGCCAATATTCAATGTCAAAAGTTATCTCCTCATAAAAATTAGTTGCTGGCAAAATTTTTCTCCATAAATTCTCAAGAAATGCAAATGTTCAGCTAAGAAGGAAGACTCATTGCTATGAGAAATATTGAGGAAACCCCGAGACTGTGATATAACCTTTGACAGCTGCTTAGGAGGCGAGGACGCTACCCATGGTCCATTATACCAACAAGTAACTCAGTGGTCTGGTCTCGGGATCCTAATCCCCACAAATTATGTATAAATCTCTTGCAGAAGAGAATTATGGCCGCTTAAAGAGGCATGGACCTTTAATTTCCTCCTGCGGTCTGCAGAAATTCTCTACTTCAGCAAGGGTTCACCAGTTGTGGAGGTGTTCAGTAGGCCTACTTCTGCACAATTACAGATAATATCTTTCACTCATACCTTCTCCAATCTTCTCAATCTTCACGTAATCGTCCATGATGCCCAATTATCTTCTTTCCTACCCTGCAGAATAATCATCAAAAAAATGTTTTTAGTTTTAAACATGATTAAATCGACATTTGGCCTAAAAATGACACCTTGAGTCCATGACAGTATAAATTTGGACTTATTCCAACTGTCAAAATTTCAAATTAAATCAGAACAAGCACCAGGAGCACTTGAAAGTTGGAATTGCATTCATGTTTAATTAAGTCTAAGGGTGAAGGGTCAGTCAGATTTGACGAGCTTGACTTGTCAAATTCAAACTGTCATCAGACATTATTTAGGCCTATGGCAAAGAGTGAATTTTTTATATACCAGGTACCAGTATGGCGCTATTGCTGCCAATGATTGTATACTGCATGCCATTCTTTGCATCACTTATGAATCCATGCTTGCAACTTGTTGCTATTTAGATAGCTAAGCTATTAACATGATTCTATTCTATTGGCTAAAATTTAAATTTCAAGCCTATCTAGGCACACTGTATTACTGAGCAACAATACATTTCACATGTGAAATCTGTCAACTGCACAATCCCAGTTCAGCAAGATACATTTAAATGTGCACCAGTTGACCCATATCACTCAAAGACATATTACAGGTTTTCAGATTTCCCAAGTTTGAATTCCACTGGACTCCATTTGACAATCCATGACATGTGGATTCATGAAGTTCACATTACAAACCCCTGAACACTGCTGAAATCGCAGTGAAATTACACAGAACTGCATCAAACATATTCACAAACATGTGCAATCCATTAAACTATTCCAATATATCCAAAAATCACATAAAACGCCTCACCAAGTTCAAAAATTCCCCAGTCTCACCGGTGACTGCCTTTTCACTGAATTTCACCCTTGCCGCTGTTTTCAAATCGGACCAATCACAGAGCTCCTTAGAAATTTTATTACAAGCGGAAATGGTAGTTTGCGCCAAATTCACAAGAGGGCGTATCGTCGTTCTAGATTGTGCTGCCACCTTCCATCAAATAAAATTATATGTCAAAAATTTTGGTCATTTTAATGAAGAACTAAATGGCAGCACATTAGCTCTTTTTACTTATAAAAAAAAAAGAAAAGAAGATGAGAGTGTCTGTCTGTCTATATTACAAGCAGAACAACCAAAGTTTTCTTTCGCCAATCAATTATGCCTTCCATTTATCGGGGGACGGTCAAAACGGCCAAAATCAAGACGGCCAATTACCCACGACGGCCACTTCCAATGACGGCCACTAGGGGGGACGGCCAATCGCTAGGACGGCCACCACCCAGAACGGCCAAAACAATGATTTCAGTCATTTAGTTTGGTTTTTTTTCTTGCATAATTTAATAAAGCTATTGTATCAATCATAGGCGTATCGGAGGGGGGGGCAGGGGGGCGATCGCCCCCCAAAAGTTTGGGAAACAGTAAGATTCGGGCAAAAAGGCTAAAAAATTTGGACAGATGATTAAATAAACACTATCAAAAATTAATGATTTCCAGGCAATTTCATATGAAACGGTATTAAATCTAGATCTTGAAATTCGGGCAAATGTCGCTCGCCCCCCTAAAAATCACGCGCGCCGTACGCCTATGGTATCAATATTGGGCCTATATTTTGTTTGTGCATTTAATAATTATATAGATAAATTAGTTAAATTGATTTCAATTGAAGTGTCAATTAAGCAAGTGTCACATGCTCCTCTGTGATCCTTAATGAAGGAAACCAACAGCAATTAATTACAATCCAGCGCCTCTTATAATGAACACAAAGAAATTATAATTGGCAATTGCAACTAGATTTTGAGCAAAAACAAATTAAAATGTGTTAAAAAAAAAATGAGACAACACTGTTATTTCCTAGAAAACGGCCATGTGTTATTTGATTTGTGCAGCAGTATTTGATTTGTGCAATTAATTACTAGTTAACAATTATATTTTAGGTAATAGTTTAAATTGCAGTTTTTGTTAGATGTGTCTATATCTAAAATGAAAGATAATAGTCTCATGAGTTTATTTTCCTAATTTCATGCTTCTATATCAAAATGAACGATTTTTCCACATAGGACTATATCTACTGCACTACTAAGCTTTTAAAACCAAATAAATGAAATAATGTACATGTTTTTATTTCATAATAAATATGTCTGTTTGGGGCCTATATATTATGACATAGGTACATGTTATTAACAATTTCTTCATAAATTTTCGTTTTTTTTCATGTTTTGGTTAATTACTGACAGCAGACATAGTAGTCATGCAGTCTGGAGAAGTATTCATCATTCATTGTTCTAAAAAGGTGTGAAGTTGAATTGCGTTGCATTGACACTGTTGTTTGTTTAATTGAACAATGAATTACATGATTACAGAAAAGATGTCAAGTTAATTGTTTGTTCAGCAATTAAGGAATTGTGAAAGTGAAGAATAAAATAGATGTCATTAAATTATTCTAATTGTGTTGGTCGATCATTATAAACTTGGACAAAAATGAAAAATAAAAAAAGACTGCTAATGTAACTCGGTTCCGTCACAGGACACTGAGATTACATTAGCAACCTTTACATGGGAATTTTTCTTTGTTCTTGCTATTATGCAAATTTCAAACGTGAAATTCTGAAATAAGAATTGCAGAAACAGTTTTGATCATCATTAGCAACATATTTGCGATGCTCGGATCAATAGATCGACTATCCAGTATCCAAACTTGTATAAATTGTTACATTTCAAAGCCATTAATACATGATCATTACTCTGGCCGAACCAACCAAGAACCAATGAAATTAATCTGCTGCTTGTAGATAATTTGTTTGTTTGAAATGATAATTTGGTAAAATACAATATAGTGTTTCTTTCTTGGAATTATCAAAGTAGAAAGATATGCACATTTTCAGAAATTCAGAAGTGAACTGGCGCAGCAGCAACACATATTGTTTTTGCTGTTTTCCTCAACTTTACATTTTGTTGCATTAATCAAGCAAATATGGCAGAATTAAGGATCTAAGCTAGAATGCTCTTGGATCACTGCAAATTTCCAAAACATTATTGAAAGAATACTTTTTAATTTAATAATTATCAATCGATTATTTGCGTTATATCAACATAATTGATTTGAATGCTTTTAACAAAAAACAAAATGTATTCATCGTTCCAAAAAGGTGTGAAATGGAACAGAATGACAGTGTCACATGCTCAGGACTCTCATTCTGAACACTGAGCACTGAATGAAAGAAAACCAAAAGCAATTAATTCCAATCCAGCGCCTCTTATCATAAACACAAGTACCTTTAGAATACAAATTAAAACTTGAATTACTGGATCTTAAGTCAGTTAATAAACTCTATAATATATTTATTGGCCGTTTTGGGGGTTGGCCGTCCTGAATTTGGCCGTTTTGGGCAGTGGCCGTCCTAAATTTGGCCGTTCTGGTTAGTGGCCGTCATATAATTGGCCGTTTTGGGTGTTGGCCGTTATGACTGTACTCCCATTTATCAACCCCTTGATTGACATTATGAAGACCATAGATCTGTAGCGAAGAGGACAGATCTATGATGAAGACTTAAAACAATTTTGACATTTAAATTTCAGCTGTATTTTTCTGTAAGATCTGGACATAGAGGTCTAAGGACTAGGTCTGGATACTCAGGTCTGGGCCATCGCCATCTTTTCTTGGGTAAAATAACAGAATCTTTCGGACATGTTTTTGGGGTGATTTATGGCTTTGAAAAATCTAAAAAAAATATAAGCATCTACCTTTTGCCTTTAGGAAACCCATTGAATACTTGAAATATTTTTATCAGGCCGATTTATGGAGAAGTGACAGGAAATATAACATGTAAACAAAACTTCGGACATCAACCTCAAGTGCTTCGGACGCACTTTTTACATAGAAATAATGGTCGTACAGAGCCGCAACTTAGCTCAAAATGTAGGAAATTAAATTTCCTAAACATTGGTATCACTTAGAAGGTGCTGCGCTAGATATTAACGCCTCCAGAGCGTGCTGCGTCATTGACGCAGCAATTGCACAAGAAAAGATTGGATGGATACTGAGCTCTGCTCTGCTGATCTATCTAAGGACCTGAGTCCAGTACTGCTACTAAACTAAACTAAAACTAAACTAAACGTTCTCCAAGTTGAGGCAACCATTTAATATCCAGGTGGCTCGGCCTGCTTGGGGGGGGGGGCAGCTTGGAGTTTTCCTTGGCGGGAAATTATTTTTTTCATGGTGACAGCGCCAGCATTTATTTATTTTATCTATTTCAAGCCCGCAAAGTCCCCAAATATTTTTTCCTTAATCAAACAACGCTTCATTAAGAAATACCCCTGGCAGAAATTATTACTGCCCAAAAATAATGTATTTATTTAACCAAGTGATCAAGAATAATAGGCCAACTTTTTCAGTTTCCATCATTTCCTTGAGATTAATTACCGGTAAGAAAAACTCCAAACTCCACCATGATTCCATGAATATCTAAATTCAATGATCGCTCACCTTACACATACTCTAGGCCTTCCGGTACAAGGCTGAAAAACACTACGCAAACCATAAATAGAGGTTTCAACAGTACCAAAACAGCAAAGGCGAGTTTATCATCGGCCTTAACAATTAGGCTACATCAAACAATACGTAATACAACCCAGGCCAACATCAAAGGTGGCATGATCAAAATAAATTTCATCTTAACTATCAAACGTCCTGCATCACTGCATCAGCCATACATAAATTTGACAAAGCAATAAATTTCAATATTCATAAAAAATTTATTCAGTGAATATACGTTCCATACCACTTACGTACAAGTCATACAATCGAAACCAAAGCAATCATTCATGTTTCAATACACAGGACAAATTAAATGGCAGCTTACATTTTACCATACATCATAATCCTAAACACAATTGACAGTAGTTTGGTGTAATCCACTTAAAACCTTATATACAGAGGGTTCATCTTTGAAAATTGGCACAAAGATTACAGATACACCATCAAAGGATAGGATCATAAAAGAATCGAATTATCAAAATTAAATCATGGTACAATTAATTTCTTGTTATTGAACAAAAAAATATCACTTTAATTTTAAAAGTCAATGAAGTCCCCAAAGAGTGCATCATTTTGCTTTGTAATTCTATATATATACTTTAATATTTAATATTTCTATTATAATATTTCCTAACTCTCACACTAAGTTACAAGTGTAAATATGGGTATATATATTAAGGGCTATCCTGGATATTCATCAACACATAGAGCAGTAATTGACCACCAAAAGGCCATAGAATAATCTACATTACATAGTCAATCAAAAAATTCAATCATTTTTTTTGTCAACCATTCCTGAGAGATATACAATACAGTTGGTGGGTTGTTCAATTGAATTGTTAAGACACTCTGATCATCAGTGATGACACTAATCAACTTTATCCTTTAAATGATGAAAATAAAATAATTTTGTACTTTTTTGGTAATATATATAATAAATTTTCCAACTGTGAGTACGAAATTTACAAAAAGATATGATTTCAGGGATATTTTGACAAAACGAGGAAATGAAAAATGGTAATAAACTTTTAGGTCAAATTTTCTTAAGATTACTGGAATTTTGGGAAAATTCAGAAAATTCATATTCATGACCCGAGGCATCTTTAAATATGCTTTAAGACACTCTATACCAAAATAACCAAATGGACCAAGACTTGGAGGAACAGTGCAAGACTGGCCAAGGGGAATCATTGGAATGGGTTTAAAATTTCCCTAAGAATTATTTCCAGGTGTGTCAGTCTTAAATCAACACAACCCCAAGAGGAAACAGTTGATGTTGAGAAGACTGGTATCATTGGAAAACGGACATTAGTTAGTTGCCAAAAACATTCATTCTCAAGATACACGGGACTGGCACTCAATAGTCATTACAAATATCATACAAATATCATAATATGGATACTCTCATATTTGGACACTCTTAGTATACTCACGCATGCACTCTCTTCAAAAAGCAACAGCTGTATGGTTGAATTATGTACAGGCATATATACAATGATCTTTCCTTCATTCACTTCACATTTTAAACTCAAAACTTTATAAAAGGCAAATTTTGAAGTGCTGGCGAGCACTTGTCTTTTCAATGAACATTGCACAACTTATGACATGATTATGAGACATAAAGTGACAATAAAAAGTCTTGTTCATATCTGAAATTTGAAACTATGTTCCATATTTCAATTCAATAACAAAAGTCATTAGTTACGGATAGCATAAGACAAATTTTTGTTAATTAAATTTCAAAGCCGAATATGAACGAAGAATAAAACCATAATATTTCCAATATTTTTAACCACTACCAGAGTGTTAGAAAGACCGGAAATTAAAAACAAAAATAAGCTGAACCAGAAAGATGTTAAAGTAAAACCATTAAAAACATTTAGTTCAAATTAATTTGAGATTGATTCTAAGAATGAGATTTTGCCATCTTGTACTTTAGTTTGTATTTTCTGTCACAGACTACATGTACCATGGTATTTCCTCTCAATGCTTTTTCATAAAAGCTTGAACAAAGTTACGAAGTATGAGCAGCGGGCAATTACATAATTCTCTTGATTACATTCACGCTGGAATGTGGACTAATCCTTTCATGAATAATTCTCATCTCGACTCAGCTGGACAATCTGAGGACATTTTGCAATTACACAAGGCCGCTTACATACCCACAATTAATTATGACAATTATGGAAAATATTTCTTAACCACGCATAGTCATAGGATACCATATCACTCAAGGTATAATGATTCACTCTGAATTTAATACTAATCATTTAGCACATGTCAGGTAGAAATCTGTACAAAGTACGCAATTGATATCATATGATGAACCAGTATTAAATTGTAAGTCTAATAATTATGATCATGTACAATATGCATTTAAATAGGCATTGTAATTCATATTATGAGTCAAGCACTTGTGACAGGGGAGGACAATTTGAACTGAGTGCTATAAATATTAAATATGAATCAGAAACAACACAATCATTAAATAAGGGACAAATATGTCGCATCATTCTAAATGCATTAAAATCAACCATCTACTCTTACAGACAGCTTATAGACTAGATGAAGATTAGTTATAATAATCAAATGAATAGTTAGTTTAAAACCCTAACAATAAATGGCGACGCACGACTATGATACATGTTAAATGTGTGACACCAGTGTCCGTAATCGTCTTTTCATTTAAAATGCGTCAGATTATTTATGGATGGTTGAAGTTAAAATGTACATAATGAATATTCATGATTATAAATATGGCAATGTAGCAATGCAAGTAGCAATATAATAGAACAATCATATCATCTGCTACAAAATGTAATATCATCGTATTGTTGAACAACAAAGATTCTTCCATTCAAAGCAAAAAGCGAACTTGTAATTATCAAAATATTGAGATTCAAATTCACAATTTAAATATTTGACGTTCACATTTAAATATTTAATTGCATGCACACAGGACCAATCAATGGCAACAATAAATTCATCTCAAACACAAATAAAGCAAGCAGTCCAAGATATAACTCACTACGAGAGAATGCAAATTAATCTTATTTCAAAAATTGTTTCAAAAAGATAAAATCAAAGATAAAATCAAGAATATTACAGTAGAAGTGCCCAAAAGTCATTATTCTGTCAAATAAAGTTAATCTTAAAACATGAGTAATGGAAATGAGAGCAAAAGAAATACAATTGACAAGCACTTACTGGCATGTATAGAAATGACTACTTCAAATCCATGTATTCATAATAAGTCTTGAAGAGCTTCACGGGAAGAAGCAAACAATAAAATCACAAAAGCCATTTGCACATTTTTCCGTTCCTTTCAGTTATAATCCCTGATGATTTTTTTTTGGCGGAAAAAAATTAAAATGCGATTTTTTTCAGTTTCTCAAAATGATATTTCCTCGTTCACTGTTAAGTGCTGCACTTCAAGTGGCCAGAGAGGTGATTCGTGATTTTATTTTGTAGCTCTTCCATTGCAATAAAATTCCGTAAAATTTCGGATGCGCTTCACAGATTCTCCGCCATTGGTCGTCATGGAAACCCAATTTTGAGGAGGACCGATTGTCAGTTGTGATTGTTCCCAGATTGACGTTTTTCCATTCCAAATCACCCAGGCTTTTAGGAAGAGTTTGAGACCTGCCCTTTTCATTGCAAAGCTGATAATCATGACCTGAACTGCTGATCATTTCAAAATCGCCCATTTAAAATGGGTCGGCTCTTGATTGCAAGCCATAAAATATAATGTCAAAGAAGCCTTAGATCATTAAGATGACCATGTTACACAGATACCCATATAGTTAGTCTTACAAAATGTCAATAATGTACACTTTACAATGGTAAGATTCAATTTCACTTGGAGACAGAAAATCACAGATTTATCAGAAATGGACTTGTGTGGTTTTCCCAATTTCAATCCGCTACTAAGTCGGTTGGCAGCAATACTCAACTATATACTGATTGCAGTTCATTATCATAGACCTTGCAATACATGTGATTTACTTTTCTGCTTATACAGACCATTTATGCTGCCGAATCATATAATATTTGATTCGGCCAACGGATGGCAGCAATGTCTAAATTGAAGTCATAATCGTAATTCCTAGAAATGATTCTTCATCCACACATCAAAAGTGTGTGATAATCGACAGATGTATTCCCTCCACATCGCCAGACGGCTGGTTTAATGGCCGGTCCAATTCTGGCGATGTCGTTTACAGATGTCATACTCCGTGCTGCTGACTCCATCTGGCCATCTGGGCAAAAATGTCCGTCCGCAGATTCTGGGCAAAACAGATTCCTAAAATCTGTGAAAGAAATTAGAAAATTATAAGAAATATTGAAGATATAAGTCACAAAGTGAAATTAATGACCTGTATTTTCACTCTCTGAATCCAGTGTTTGTCTCAAAATAAACACAGATCTTTACAACTTTCTACCACAATTACAGCAACACTTAACCATTACAAAAGGTATTACTGAATAGGCAAAAAACCAATTAGGCCTCCAGTTATACAGTGATACAATGATACATATAGATACTAATTGATGGTATACTGAAATTGCACATCTATGAATTAAACAAGTTATACAATGTACAGAATCCAGCATTACTAAATCAGCGCAACTTACATAACTCAACTATACTAATATAAGCACAGCAAGCGAGAACTATACATTCAAAATGCACATGGAAGGGATTCATACAGTCAAACATGTTACACAGACCAATCACACAGAAAGTAGAGCTGTATTTTCAATCAGAAACACAAGAAGTCTTAGTTCCAAGAAGAAAATACAGACTGAAGTTTGAAGGAATTCCAGAAACACACCAGAAAGACAATAACATGCAGAGGAGCAGAATGAAGATTCACTCATTTGTTTGATAACAGGTATCACAAAAGTACTTGTTGAGTTTTTAGGAGCTTTCTCTTGATCTGACTTTGTTAGTTCAACGAAGCAACAATGAACAGGAATTGTTTTGCAATTAATTGTGAGGATTTTTTTAAACCCAAGACTAAAATAGGTGCAGATCATTTTTTAAGACATCAGGATCATTCAAAAATGTTTGTGCCGCCCTCTAGTGTTAACCTCTACTGTACGGTCAGCATAAGAGGGCAGCAGTATCAACATATGGATATTTTGAATGGCACAATTATGGCTAAAATGGACAAAAAGGCCAAAACTCCTTGTCAAGAGTGGATTTAACCAGTTGACTATAAAGTTGTAGCTCAGGGAAATTAACCTATTACAAGATGAGAAAGGTGGTAAGGTAAATTATACAATTTCATGGGTAGAAATTCAAAAGCTGTGAATGATGACATGAAGTTCAAAGAAAAAAAGAAGTCTTTTTACCCTTGTTTGTGTCACTAATGAAAATGTCTGTGGGACACCATCAGTGTAAAATAGCTAAGTTATGAAGGGGCTACCATGATCTTGTATGTTCGTTCAATTTTTTTCATTGTCAAAACTGTTTTTGTTCATTGGTCAAAACAACAAGTGAACCTGCCAACTTTGAGTCTTAGACCCAAGGAGTATTTGCGAAGATTGAAATCCCAAGGCTACTATCACAAATTTTAATTTGTATGTACTATCATTTTTCTCGAGCTCTGAAATAAACTGTTTGACAGTTCCTGAGGACTGACAATCTTCGCAAAGGCGGCTCTACAGTTTCCTGAGATGAGGCCCTTTTCGCAGGTAAGTCCTACCTTAGTAACTTTCAACTTTTTGTCCAATGAAGACACAAAAGAGCTCGGCATATTATCTAGATTCTACAATCACTGAATGCCATAACTGCAGGATAAAGGGTTCAATACACTGGGCCATTAGTTAAAGTTATAGACTTCTGCAGTGGAGGCCATGGCATAAAAATATTAAACCCAGAGCAATATGGATTTCCCAGGAGTTCATATATATACTATTCCACACTAGTACTGGTCCATTTCATAGCAATCAATCGATGTGAACAGTATTCACTAAGGAAAAGTTGAAGCTTATGGGGTAGTCATGTACATAATAAATCTATAATCAGGTGTGTCAATCAGAGAAACGATTAGTGTGCAGCAAAAGATGTTATTCTTGTTGTTAAACTGTGATGCAGTGAAAGCTATAATTGAAAGAGACTGTGATCAAATTATGTTAGTGCTCAGCAAAGTCCACAAAGAAACCCAGTAGTAAGAGTTAAGTGCAGGCGTAACAGCTTCATCAAGTGCACATACAGTCAAATTTTATACTTTCATGAAAAATATTTGATGATATGCAAATCAAAAAGCTAATTTTTTAGAAGACATGTAAAACTTTGAATTCTAATGAAGGTCCTTTTTGACACAATACGTCATTACAGTCATTGAAAGAAGACAAGTTGCGCAACTACGACACATTGTCGTTACCAAAATGAGGACCAACATATTCATATGTATTGTAATGACACTATATTCAATTATGGAATTTCGGGGGAGTAAATATACAAGAATTTTTGTCAATTTTGGCACTGTGAACATGAGAAGCTGTTACTGTATTGTGTTGGAAGCTTGCAAATCTACAACTCTGAGAATGATGTGCTACTTTTTGAATTGACCTGAGCTATCTCCAACGCTGAATATTATAAGCTCCACTTGGATCTCTGAGCGAGGATATCACTACGGAGGTTCATGGCGAAACACATACCCAGGATCTGAAGGAAGGATGCTAATTGGCTTAATACCAACAAATATATTGTAAGGTGCAAAACACAAATAAATTACATAAAAAAAAATAAAAATATAAAATAATCATTTTATATGGCATATAAAAAATTGAGCAATTATCGATTGTGGTGCCCATATCTAGGTTTATCAGCATTCAAAGTGCAATGTGTGAATACAAAATATATATATATTGGTTTGTACAATGTGTAATATAATTAGCTGAAAAGCAAATTGTGTGATAATTAATTCAAAATGGGGAGACTACGAGGTGGCGGGGTGGTGTATTCAATAAATGAAGACAAGAGGAACTCCGAATCAAACATATCAACTCAGTCAAAAAAATTAACAACATGCAAAAAACTATAAAGAGAATTTAAATACATATCAGTGATTCAGAGTCATACATTTCGATGAGCTTGCTTATATATAATGAGCTTGCTTATTAGCATATTCTGTTATTGTAACTTATGTGTAGTTATGTCAGTAGCAAGCTTATTAGGGAGATTCCATCAGCAGTGTTGATTCCAAGATGTTAATAAAATATAAAATGTAGATGAATATATGAAGAAGAGCAGTAAAACAGACTGTATCAAACCATAAGATGACAAAGCCATTCACAAGAAGGCGAAATTCAAAGTATGCGAAGAAACACAACCATTCAAAACCGATTTATCCATCAAATCCCAAAATTTATGTAGCATGTGAAGAGGTTACACCATAAGACCATAATGCTGAAGACTACAAATGAGGTATCAATGCAACCAATCTAGAGACTAGATGAAGAAACATCACAGCATTACAAACTGGAGAGAACGATAAAAAAGTTAAATGGTGGAGGAATGATATTCAGACTCTTGAAATGCCAAATGCACTGATACCAAGTGAAGTACAACCCTAAAATCCATCAAAGCTACAGACAGAAATGACTTAGGCCTAAAATCAACTCACAGGTGTAACACGTGTCAGAAAAATATCAAACCAAAGTGAAAACGATCATAACATGACCGAGGTTGGACATAACTAACTTTTTAAGGCCAATAATGGTGTCCTTTAATAATTTAAATTTTAATTGGAATTTATAGTTATTTTTTAAAATCCAGTCACTTCGGCTGGGAAATTAACATAACTATGTAAATGTGCGAAACTGATGTCACCAGCAAGAGTACTGGCAAGACGACAATGTTTCATTGGCTATAAATATTACTGATATCAAAATTATGTAAAACCGTGTGAATAACTCGGAATAAAGAGATTGCAAGTCTGTAGTGTGGAGTGCACATGTGTTTTAAAAGAAAAACCATATCTATAGGTAGTTACGGAGTAATAAATGTGAAGCAGATACATTTGTGTCTTCTGCTTTAGTGAGTATGGCAACGACATTGCATGCACGACAAGTACGAAACCTGTATAATCTAGCCAACAAACATTTACCAACTGGGAGAAGAAACTTGGAAAACAGACAAACACTGGCCTTCCCGAATAAGAATATTCAATTTAATATTTTTCAAAGAAATTTGGTGAAATTACTTGTGTTTCACAGAAAATAATCAATTCCTTAAATTTACTTTTAAACCATGATTACAATTGAGTTAGAATACTTCAATTTTTATAAATATATGTCAGTCCCATTTTTTGTGTTAAGAAAAATATTCTCTATTATAATCTGAAGAATATAGGAAAATTATTTAACAATTAGATCCGCAATTTATTACCTTTAAAGTACCAAAGTTGTAGCAATATGGAGGAAATTTTTTATTTATTTCATTGTTATTCAAAACATGTATTTTATTCAAATATATTCGGCTACTTCAGGCAGCGTACACAGGCCAAATACTATATTACAAAGCATACCACTCACATCAAAGATAGGCCACAAAAGCAGTTACAACTCTTGAAGCTACAATCCATAACGAAAATGGTATAAATTGATAAATCCATTAATACTGATGTTTCATGATCATTACACAATGACATTGTCAAGTATATAATATTGTAAATTATTGAAAATTAAATTGTATTGTCAAAACAACCACAAGAAACACTGAAGCAAGAACATGTATCAGCGCAACATTGTGGTATGATGATCAACATGGAATTATAATAGTGCTCTGGCAATAAATCCGTCACAGGCGACCATCAAAAGGTGGTCATCATGTCATCATATCATCATTGTCATGTTATGAGACGAGTACCAATCAAAAAGTCATAAATTGTCATAAATGGTAATAAATATAGATTGTCTATGTTCCATGACTGATGTATCAAATGGATGCAAATTCATGGTGTAGATTGAGAAGTGTATATTTCCCAGGGTTTAATAAAATTATTAAATAACACATAATATCTGATAGCATTTTTAAACGGTAAAATCACTTCAGTGTCAAGTCTGTTACGTCGGCTGATTAAACTATTTCGATGCAGTTCATATTCAGTAAGTCAAATATTCAGTGGCGTCAACATTACTAGAATGATATTGAAAATGGAATAAACCAGCAATTAAATTGTCTTGGCTGAAGAGATGTCCAACAAACCCTCATTTCGCTGATGAACTGTTGAAGAGGCCACTTCAACAAGAATCAAACAAGTCTGTATCTCATAATGTCATATATTGTCTCCATAAAATCTGATCATAAGGAAAAGGTGGACCACACAGCAGGACCGAGATCTGGAGGAACAGCCTGTGTTCATCAATAGTCAACTGATATCATCCATGAGTAAAATATTCTAAAGTCAAGAAAGTTAAGATGGCCTGCATTTTTCCATGATATTATCATCCTTGGGTGAGATTCAAATCTCAGATAGTCATAAGTCATAACAACTTGTGTTCTCTATCTGTTATCCACCTTATTTAAGACTTTAATTGTTTAATATCATCCTTGGGAGACCGGGTATCTTGGCGGCCCAGCATGAGAGAGCGTGTAGTAGGAGTAACGCGACCAGGGTGGCCGCTGGGCCGACCGTCATACGAACGTTTCCAGCTTGTCCTTCTGGGCATCCACGTCATTTCGCAGGTTCGTAGCCAGACAGATACCCAGAATCTGGAGACGTGTGGATGGGGAAGGCAAGGAGCAAAAGAAAAAGACAACAAACGGATGTTAGTTGGGTCTACGGAGGTTGAAGGTCATACTATGTTACTTCAATCTAATCAACTGACCAATTTGTTAAATTGTAAATATTGTACGAAAAGCACTGGGTAAAAGCTGTGAGCAATGAAAAGAATATTTTGAATGTGAAACGTGGATGAGACAGGCTGACACACGAAGACCCATGCGACACATACAGACAGCAGATTTACTCCAAACTTTCACTTCAAATTCAGCCAACTTTCATTTTGTAAGCTACTGTGACCATAGTTTCTTTCATAATCTTGGAATGTGAGTTATAGCGACAAATAGCATTGAAATCAGTACCAATGCATTTAAATGGATGATTACCCGGTAGTTGATATTCGATTGGTGCTGCGGTACAAGTTATTGAATTACTTCCTTAGATTTTCAAATCAACAAGACTGTGAGTGTATAAATTTCCTCACTAGCGTTGACACATAGGTGAAAGTTTAAAATATTGCAGATCTCCCTTTCATGAACGCAATAACAACTGTGTGCCACTGTGCCTGGATATAATAAGTGCCTGGATATATCAATCTTGAATTTATGAATCTTTCAATCATGAAACTCGTTTTCGTGACTTTCTTGTTTCTATCAACTTTATTTTAATAACTGTTGATTTTATGGCTTTGTGCTTTTCTGGTCTTGATGTTCATATTTGTTTAACTAACATGTTTATTTATTCCATTTACTTATCTATGGTGGGACAGAATAGCTCCTGAGCTAATGTTCCTTGTTGAATGTATTGAGCTTATTTCATGATTATACCTTGCATGAAGTTGCATCTAGCTTTAACCTATAAAGCTAATTGACAGAATAAGGATGTACCTCTGTTTAGGATGCCATGCATTATTATATAAATCTCGTAAGTACCAGGGTGTCAAGATGCAAAATCAGATTATTCAGAAACAGGAAAAGGGATTGATGAGTCATTATGTACTCTGCATAATTGATGACCTCCTGGCATTTCGTAATAAGCAAACAGTAAATATGAACTGTAAATGCCATTCAAAAGTCAATTGCCAGTACTACAGTAATCACTGTATACATATTGGCCTTGACACAGAGTCCATAGATGAACAGCCTACACAATATTAATAGAATTAACTAAGTATTAAACGAAAGACTACAAATAATCAAATGATGCAAAACGTCAATGGATGAAAGCAAAAAAAAGCGACAGGCCTAGAATTAACATAAAATCAAAGTAAAAAATTTTAATCCTACTTTGCATAATAGCACATATATGTGTGGATAAGCCAATAGAGAATGTTAGTTACTGTAAAAACATTTCAGGTCAGTTTGTAATATTATACTGTGAATTGAAAAGGGCTCATCAAATACGCATAACGATGCTCACTATTATTCATTGCCCTTCTATCAAAATCATCGAAACCTTTACAGATGTAAATTTGCAAAATAAATCAGGGCATCATCTGAAGTCCAACCAAATGGCTAAGAATAACACAGAAAGAATTGCATGAGTATTTACAATTCAGCATTAACATTAATACTTAATAACACATTCCATACAAAGTGTGAACATATATGTTTATATTACTTGCTTACATACCCAAAATGCTAAGCATGAATTGACAGAAATTAAGCTAATATAGGCCCAGTGCTTATCCATTAGAGGTGTTGAATCATCCAATCTATCTATCTATCTATCTATCTATCTATCTATCTATCTATCTATCTATCTATCTATCTATTTGTCTATGCTTCAATGTATATTCTACCCCATACAACAAATCCATCTATCTATCTATATATATTATCTATCTATCTATCTATTTATCCATCTATCAATCTATCCATCTCTCTATCCATTGATCTACAAAATCAATCTATCAATTATCTAACTAGCTATTATCTATCTATCTATCTATTGATCTATTTATCTTGCCAGCTAGCTACCTATTCATTCATCCATCTTTTATTATGTTTCAATATACTGTCTATATTCTACCCCAAATAAGAAAGTAACATAACAATACACATCCAATGTATTCACCACACATCTTTCCCCTTCCCTTCTATTTAATGTCTTAATTCTAAGCCATACCCAGAAATGGCTACATGCCCATTCAGTTTCAACTATCAACGATAATGACATTAACTTGAAATAGGCTTGTGACACTGGCCCCACTCCAAATTGCGAGTAAAACTCTTACACATTGCACTGTGATTACTACAATCATACAAAACAGCTAAATTAAGGGATATGGTGGGTTGCAGGAGGACCAGAGGGATATCATGAAACTGTGGTAAACATTTTTCCAAAATATTGAGGGAAACAGCAGGAAGGGAAGGGCATACTATTGTACAGTAAACAGTCCACTACAATTTCAATACTTTGTATGTACATGAACATTGAAAGAACAGTACTTAAAATCCTGCTGGGCATACTAAATTCCCATGTACACACATGTTTGTCAATTAAAATAATCAATTTACCATTGTACAGAAAGCAGTAAAGAGTACAATCATACATGAAAATGAACTACCCCCTACCATTGAAATATTGTACTGTTTTCAAACTTAACTAGTTTATAGCTTGATGTACACATATATACATTTTGTCAAAGTTCAGTTTTTTTTAATGGCTAGGGGTCTGAGAACCAAAACTACAGCCAAGAAATACACATATATACGTACTTCATTTTTGAACACCATATACTTTTCTAATGACTCGTTTGCCACCAAAATTATACACCAGCACTACAGAGAGTAAGTGCTACACATCTATGGATGTACCTCAGTTAAGGAAATATTCCAAAAGAGACTATTTATTGAAATTAAGACTTAAGAAATGCACAAGTTTCGATTGCAAGGCCACTTAGTGCATATAGACTTGTTAGTGGTGCAGAAAATCTGTTAAATGACTATCAAGCAGCAATAACTCTGCAGTAAAACCCTAAATCTGTTACTGAAAGTCTGCAGAATTTCCTGACCGCTGCATGGCAAGGATCTTTCTTCAAGACCATCAATCACCATGTTTATGTTTCACAGGAGAAAACAGGGTTCCCCAAGATACCTTACAATGTAGAGTAGCAGAATGTTGTAAAAGGTGCCCTCAAGTGTTAAACATTTAATAGTGATAAGGTCACATGGATGAAAAGAGTGAGCAAGATTGGTATTTATTGTTAAACATGTTAAATGAAAGCCAAGTAAGCCTAATTGGAAAAGTAATTGTTTAGATGCTTCAGACTCCATTAAATGTCTTTAATTTATTCAAAAGGATCGTTTCAAGGCCAATTCATAGCTAGACATATCTCGAAGATGCACCACTGAACTGACAGTCTGTCATATCGGTGCTATGATAGGTAAGCAAAAGATCCAAGACAAATGATTAGTGCAAACTCTCGTTTCACCATCAGTATCTCATGATCACAAAAAAACCTCCATTAAAGGCAAGAACTAGCCAGCAGGTGCTGCACTTTATCATCAATTGGCAAGAGATATATATATATGCCACACAAAAAAGGAAGTATGAAGAATTGTCTTAACAGCAGAGAGTTAAAACCCCAAACCCTACAACTATACAGAGCTATACAGGCCTGCTATGTGGAGCGATCATTTGATTGAAACATCACACAGCCTTTTCTTACATCACTCGAACCACCTCCAGGCCATAAGCTAACAACAGTGTGGCCAATCTGGCAGAGTGAGACATATACTATGACACCCTTGAAAATAAATCAGCAAAAAAACTTTCTCTTTTTGCAACAAACAATTAATTTCTACTGAAAACAGTATACCACTTGATTCCTATTGCAGATTTTGGTTGTTTTTTAGGCAACAAAGTTCAACAACACACAACTTATGACACCAACTTTCTCACATGTGGAAAACATTAAAGAAAAACATCAACAGATCCAGCAGACAGGTCGATGTGGGTAAAAGAAATAAACACATCTAAGTTGAAGGAACAAAAATTGTGTAAATTAACTCTATTTTACCATTTTTGTCTCTTAAATTTATTCAACTGCGACAGATTTGGTAATCAGGAGTTTTTAGGAAACACTACCTTGTAACAAGAACCAGTCACACACATTGTTTTGGGAGTATAGTGAGTGCTACATGAAGGAATGTTACATTACAGATATTGGGAACAAAAATATAATCCGTCCTGGTTCTCAAAATATTCAAAATTAGGAAGCAATATTCAATCCTGAGTGATTGACTATTAACTGATCAAATTAACTTAACATGATTTACCACACCTCTACATGAGCAACATAACATCAAAGACCATGAGTGTCCTGCTTAGTAACAGACAGGGGAGAACTAGAAATGATATGTTTTTAATTTTGTAGATAACATGTTTGGGTAATATGTCTGACCATTTACAAACACCATTCATAACACCAGTTGCAGAAAAGAAGATACTGAAAGAAATCTGCTATACGGCCTTATAACTAAGAATGAACAATACAACCAACAAAACAACATATTCTTAAAAGCCATCAAAATATTTGGCAAGAACAGACACATACAAGATAACACAGAAACTAAGGTGAGGACATTTCCAGACATCACAAAGGACTTAAGTTTTAATAAATTTTACGAGACAGACAATTTACAAAGATGAGAAAAGAGCATGAATGACAAAAGACAAATAATAGCTGCAGAATGACAAACATTGGATTCACTGAACCAACATTAAAATGCAGGTCCAGGACATTAATAGCATTAGGATAGTCAGTGATAATGAACAATCAAATAACCAGTAAATGAGTGAGAGGCAAATCTCTCTTGTTGAGGTAACAATCAACTTATACAAGCATTAAGTAACCAGATATGGTTGTACAAAGGCACTCAAGTTGTACAAAATATGCTGCTAACCCGATGCAGCACCAGTAGGGTAATATCAACTGATAAAATCTTAATTTTGTCCCTAATAGATAGATAATTCAAATCCATTTTGGACACAATTCTCTTAAGTATGGGATGACAGAAGCGATACAAAAGGACAGTGGCACTGCTGCGCACCATATACAAACAATATTGAGCGCCTTTGTAATACCATCGGGTTACTGATACTTGATCTGTGAAACTTAGATCTGCGAAAGTTCATACATCAGCCAATACAGCAACATGTCAAAAACACCAAATGTTGACATCATCACTTTGATACGAAGCATCATATTTTCACCATGCACTGAAGCAATGCAGACAAGCATTGACGAGGCTTGCCATGCTACATTTATTTTGAATAATATTGATCATTAGTCAAGGGGCATAATTACTTTTTAACAACATTATCGGAATTCTGCCATAATATTAACTTATGACAAATAACATCACCACACATCAATATATCAATAGAATGTCAATATGCTACAGCATTTTCAATATGCATTTGTTTGTAAAGTCACTTGTAACATTGTATTTTAATTTTTAGCTTCATCTGAATCATTTGCAACAGGTCACGAGTCAATCGGATGAAGCTAAACTATGTTTTGAGTGGCTAGAATCGCATACTTGTTGAAAGTGCTGTAAGACAATATATTTTAAAGAACTCCTGCTAAATCAATATATAATAGAATTTGGCAATATTGACAGTCACAAATCAACAGGTTAGAGCAACATTAAGAATGAATGACTTACCTGTAACAACGCCACAGCTACGACGACGCCTGCTACCGGTACTAAATTGTCGTTTAACCACTGCTCTCCTTTCTTTATACACCCCTCTGTATATATTTTATCGCCTGCATTAGCTACCTGAAAATTGCAATTAACAGAGATGTGTTATCATCAACAGCCAGAATATTAGCGAGACATTAAGTGGGTGTTAATGAATGAAGAAAACAAGGAAGTCCGATAAAAAAACACCAATAAATAAACTCTGCTCAGTATCAGCTTGAATAATACTCATGGAAACATGGCTTAGAAAGTAAATTTTAACTTTTAAAAATTAAATTACAGCAATTAAATCAGCAAAGATCTCCAAATAGTCTTTTTACTTGAAAGAAACCACGCTAAGTAAGATGATTTTACTCAGGCCAGGGCCTTCAGATATCAAAGTATTTATTTCCTCATACAATTCAATCAGTTATTCATGAAAAATACGAAATGAAAAGGGTTAAAGAGGACTTACTATTCTATTGTCACGTGCACCAAATCCACATTGAGTATTTTTTATGATGACCTGGAACAATTATTCAAAGACATTACAGCCAAGACATTACGGCCAAAATTATACAACCCCAATCCAAACTTGTCAAATGGCTCGTACATGAAGAGTTGTGGCATTAATTACATTAATAATCATCCAAGACAATGGCCAGCTTTAGATAGATAGATAGACAGATTTATTTCCATCGTACATACATGAAATAGAAGGATATCTTTGAAATTATAATAAGAAAGTTACATATGCTGGGGGCAGTCTGCCTGAGTAATTGATTTTTACTGTTCTCATTGGGTGGTGACTGCCCAAGTTAAATTAACAGTTACTCACAAGGAGAATATAAAAAATAATTTGCTGGAGAAATATTGACGTTAGTCTTACTCAAAGTAGATGACTATTAGTGAGCATTTAAACTGTGCCCAAGAATACAAAAATATCTAATCCATTGTCAATTATTAAAAGACAAAAATTAAAATAATTTGTAAATTTTTGTATATATAATATATACTATAATAAATTATGTATCTGAGCATTTGTGAATTTGACTCACCGTATCGGGAAATTTACAACAGGAAAATGGGACACCACATCTTTCATTACTAGGAGATGAACAATTGAAATATTCATTGAGTTCCCAGTCATCATACTGGTCCACCCCACAGCATTTCAACTGGAAAGAAATACAAGAAAATATTGAATATTGGCTAAACGGAAAGATGCATGTGTGTTTATCAGAGAGCACGCACTTCATCATGCTTATGGGGACTACACGATAATTGAAAATTCATTGAAGAACATAACAAGTCAGAAAACTTACCCAATCCTGTTGGACCCAGTCTATAACATTTTGTAAGTCTACGTCATCTCTATAACTCACCACCATTTTAAGTAAACTTGTTTTTACTTGGCTGGCAAACTGAAAGATAGCAAAAATATCGAACAATTTACTTATTATAACATTACTGGTAACAGTTCTTTTGAGTTTATATACAAAACAGATCAAACATTCTTTGGAGTCAGTCAGGGTGAACAATTATTTTCATTTCTTTTGACTCCTCAGGTGTTTTCAGAAAGGTTGCAAGCCCAGAAGTAGCAAACGTCAATTCTTTCACGTGGTATCTCCGGCTACTCCCCGGTATTGGGGAGTAAGAGGGTCGCGACTCGCAAGGTTTTGTACACGTGACAAACTGGTTCCTACTCGAGTGAAGCTCTTCCTTTTCTGACTCCAGGCTACCCTCATGCATGTTCGGAAACAAACACGTGTCACCCGAGTTACCTGTGTTACGATTGCCAGTCTTTCCTGAAACGCCCCTTGTAAAATGTGTTCGTACTTGACGATGAATCGCTTTTTAAACTTTACAATTGATGCTGAGTTTGATATTCTAAAGGACATGAAGAATCAGAATTCCGTTTTGTTACTTTACAGCTTTCATAGCAGCTTGTTTTCATTAAATTAAAACAAACCTCTTTTGCTTTATCACCAAGAATTCAAGACACACAATCACTTACTGTAGATTTTCAAATATTGAAAAGTACTCACCCAATCCTTATATACAAATATTAAAATGCCCAGCACAAGTTGTGAAGCGAATATGATCCCTATTAAAAGACAGTACTGAAAAGAAAATTAAATGACATGAGACTACAGAATCAATCAGCGATAGTTTTTTCCCAAGTGATCTATAACTGTTCAAGAACTAATTCAGAAGACTATTATTATCATACATTTGTTTTAAACCTTTTAATTTATTACAGAGAACCACACGACCATGATGCACTATTGCAGAATAAACTTCCTTTTTAAATTGTAAGAATTGCAGGAAGGTAAATGTTCACATTTCACATTGTTTCAGGAAGTTAGTCTACTCAAAAGTACACATGACTCAGTGCAATTGACTTTAACTACAGACTTTATTGGCTAGTCATGTGAAACAAGCTGTCGACTAAATCAACTTGTGGGCATAAGACAAAGTCCAACTTGTAAATTTTATTGACGAGACACTGGCTCACTCACAAATGATGTTATGCAAAGTTACATCTTATATTTTTCTTGACTTGCGATTAGCAGTTTAACAATTTGGACATTAATTGGGATAATGAAAGGAGGTATTTCTCATCATTTTTTTTATAAGGCGAAGTAGTGACAAGTATTGAATATGCTGGCAACTTTGTAAGACAAATTAGGTCAAGCAATAAATGCTGCCGGTGCCAGCCACATAGACTACAAAGCAGTGCGACTTGACTGTGTCATGGCAGAGAGCCAGTATGGAAGAAATTGAAAACCCAAATATATCACAATTTACACCAAAGGTTCATGAAACTTAGTTTATACTTACAAGTAATAAAAGATGAGTATTTTCCCTGAGAGCACCAACACAGCCGAAGAAGCCGATCATAAATACGACACCCCCGCCAATGATGAGTAGAAAGGCGGGGTCAGGAAATTCCGTCAATTTCTGTAGATTGGTGAACATGTCCTTTTCTGACCAGGCCCATAGTCCTGCTGCGGCCAAGGCTCCTCCGAGTAGCTGCAAAAAAACAAAGAAGAGAAACATTGAAGCCAATGACATAGCAACACAGCAAGAGCATCAGTTTAAATCTGCAAGTCTGACACATCGAGCAGTGTTGAGGAAATGAGTTGAGATGTAATTACAAATGATAAGTACTGACTACAATGCTAGATCAAACAAAAAGAGTTAGGCCTACTCCACAGACCACAAAATACATTTGTGGGGGTTCGAAGAGAAAAATGTTTCAATGACTCCTAATCCCACGAAATCTTTAATATAGTGTCTAATTTAAGACTATGGAAGATCGATCTTTCATAAGATTATTTATAGACTCAGCAGGGATACCATAAGGGGCAAGCTGCTTTTTTCGCAACTCATTTTCCAAACATACACTAGAGACATTTTCTACCAGGAAGTTGATAGTCGTGAAGGTTGTGTTTGTGTTTTCCCTTTCCTAAAATTCCAAGATGACTAACAATATAGGCCTACAACCCAAGATAGTTTGAAAAGCAAGACATAGACATATATATTCAGGTACTGGGTACAGGTGTACGATTCCATTTTCAGATTTAATTAGATAATTATGGGAGGAGACCACCACTACATAACCTTGATAACGCACAAGCTTTTGACATCTATTACTGATATTTTACATGAAGATTATATTACTGTTGAGATGAGAGACTTTCTACAACAGTACAAGACAATGATGACATGTAATACGAATATTAACATAAAACAAAATTTATAACATTTATGATTTAGAAGTCAACAATCTCTTATACAGTGTTATAGAGACTATCAGACTCTACAGCTCTATATTACTCTACATCAGACGAATATCATGTGGACAGTTACTTGTTATGAAGGCAGATATTTATGATATTTCTTTTTTTCACAGTCCAATTATCAGGAGACATTACACAGGTTTGATAGAAGACAACCTGGTTTACTGCTATAAATATACATGTTATGTAGGCAGAACACACACACCTGTCAGAACTCTAGCAGACCATGAAATAAAGCAAATACATAATTTCTCTACACACAGGTAATATGAGACATTTTTTCTCATGAAAATACTTTATTATTAACACTACAAGGAACACAGCTTGAACTCTGGCCAATGTATATATCGACAGCTTAGAAGAATACTGAGTCAGATCAATAGGGAACCCGAACAAGAAAATTTTTTCAAAAAAAAATAGAGGCGATTTTTAAAGCAAATTCAGCTTGTTCCACATATTTCATCCCATCTACATTTAATTTCGGCCCGATCCCGCAAAAGCGTCCTGTTCCGCAACTGCGCATCCGCGTTTTACTACGAAATCCCGCAGCCCGTCGTTCCGCGAATTAGGCCCGTCCGCATTTTACTACGACGCTGGCCACCCGTCCTGATGACGAAGTTTCACAGACTGAAATTCAGAATCTTGGAAAAGCCTCCTGTCGGGAGGCCTGTGGCCATCTATACAGAGGCGAGTGGCTATATATAGAATCACTAAGACTATATCAGCGATGGGCTGATGCATCGCCTCTAAAAAAATTGCCAAAAGAGTAGGCTAGTTTTTAAAACAAAAATATAGAATGCAATAGAACTTCATTATCATGTTGTAATCTTTAAAAAAAGAGGACACTTACACATCAACTTCAGAAAAATGCCACTGACATCATATCAAGACCATAACAAGGAAAAGTCTCATTTAAAATAGGACTTCAGCAAGAGTACATACTACATAGCCCTATCTTCAACGATCTTGGGAAATCTTTCAGTGTATCCATTATATTTGTACACATATATATATATATATTGTAAAACTTTCAAATCTGAAGTAGGCACTTCAATGACTTATAAACGAAAAACAATCTACACTAAAACAAATATTGACAAAAAATATTGAGGACATGTCTGTCTCAGGTCTGCTATATGAGTATTTAAATCTACATTCAATGACTGTACCATTTACATTGTTCTAACCAAAGTTTTAGTTAAGGCTTCAATGATCCCTGACGGTATGATATTAGCCATGTCCTTCTTAATTTGTTTACTCAGCACACATGCACACATTATATGCCCTGCACTTTTATACTCTGAACATTAGGTCAATTCTTTTCAGTTTAGATCCTGCTAGAGAGGAAACTGAATACATCAAAAGACTTTTGACTTATTTGAAGATCTTCGAATAGGAAAGAGAAAGTAACAAAAAATTTGTGAATATTTCATCAGCTTTTCTGTGACTGTACACCTTAGAATTTGAGTTATTTGTCGGGGAATTTGTCTACCTGGCACTGAAAGTGTTTGATGCAGACCAATAACAACACTTATCTTCAAATGTCTTATTCTGAGCATGGCAATATAAATTAGATTTTTGGGAATCTACCAAATATTATCGATTATCCAAATATCACAGATTTTAATATTGTTACAAAAGCAGCACAATGTCTCCATCCAAATTAGCAGATGCACAAATATCCAATAGTCTCAGGTTCCCGGCTAACAGGTGTGCTAAATCTGCTAATAATTGTGACAAGGTTAGCGGCTTATGAACAAATTCAGCTATATTATTTTTTACCAAAACAACTACAGACATGTAGTTGATATGTAAAGCTAAATGTTGTGAACTAAGTAGGCAGGTATATATTTATTAATTATTTAAATAATCTTGTAGCTATGTTACTTGGAATCTTGGATGCATAAAAAGCACAAGTAAACTCAAATTCGAGAGGAATATCAATACTTGGCCTTAGTTAGGCAGGATGTCCAACAAGGGTTGGGTTGAATATTCAAATACAAGAAAGTAAACATGGTAAAGGAGCAAAATTTTCATTTCCGACACCAAAGTCCATAACAAATATAAGCTACTTCTTCATTATCATTATTGTAAATATTACAAGATGTTCATCGTGTTGTCAAGTAATCTATCAGGTATACAGGTAATATATAAGTCAATTTTTTATTAAAATGATAATTTGATAAGATCTAATTTCAATTCTACCGAATTAATTGGACATTATGTTATTAATGCATACTCATTAGCAGATTAATGGGCTTCAAGATGGTATTATCAAATAAATATTGAAACAGAAATCCATCCTCATACAACATAAAATATGGTGAATTATGGGAATTGGTATGTTAAGAAGACATGACAACAAAATTATCATAGTTGAAATTCATGAGTTCTATCAAATATCTTAAGATTCAATTCAAAAGGATTTTTGCATAATATTATGTTATAAGTAATAATTTGGGTGATTTCATTCACAAACTTTCAATTCCGAGAAGTTTGACCCCAAGTTGCCAAGACACAACCAATTTAAGTTGACCATCGAACATAAATACATGAAACTGAAATCATTATTGACAACATGGCCAACAAAAACAGTTTCAACACCTTCTTTTAAAACTGAGCAGAAATTTTGCTTTTTTTCTTCTATCCTACATTGGCCTATATTCATGATATTATTTTGCAAAGCACAAACACTTTTCAGGAAATGTCTGAGGGGAATTTTAGCACTTCTTGATCCATTCATACTAATTTTCAGAAAGTTCAATGACTTTCACAACCTTTTTGAAAGTTGGTCAACTGCCAAATTGTTACACATGTTTGTCACTAGTCTTGATATAAATGTCAGTAATAGTGGACTGTAAGTCTTGTGTGGATTTAAAGAAATGAATGTAAAATGGTGGTAAAAACCATCTTTATTCAACAGTATTCAATGTTTAAAAGTACACATTTTTTTCTCCTTTTTCCTTGTTAGTCCAGAGAACAGCCTAACAGTCATTCATCCATTCAATCACAAAATACACTGACCAGTACAAAGAGTATATGAATCAATCAATCAATCAATCAATGTATGCATGTATGTATCAATCTGTCTATTGATCTATCTATCTATCCGTCCATCTCCCATCAATCTGTCTATATCAAGTATCTTCGGAAGCAAACATCAAGAAGCCCAGTTGCACGGGAGATCTCCCTAACCTTTTGCCAACATCTGAACATGAGCATGGGTCTTGCAGTCCTGGGAATCCCAGGGGTGTCTTTATGACCCGATAATTGGTCAGCAGGAAACTTGTCATGCAACGGTCAACACCATCAAACAGTCAATGAAATGAGATACAGTGTGTCCTGGGTGATACGCTGCCTAGTTAATCAATCACCTTACCATGATCCATCTCCTACCCACACATTGCACAGGTTGGACTGGTCCAGGGTTCAGATCCCAGGCACAGACTTTTTTATTGACTCTGTGAATCTCCAGATCCAACCAATTAACCCACACCACACTGGGCAGGACATACCTTTGCTGTGTTACTTATATCATACGTTGGTGGGCTGGTGAATCACTGGGATTCTGTGGAGTGATAAATGTATTCCTGATACAATGTTGTTGACACCCAAATTGGTTTTTCATCTGACAAGTGACAAAACCTATTAAACCACAAGCTGATATACAATGAAACTGATACCCTGTAAGTCCATAGAGGCATCCATGGACGGATTGGACTCCATACATTATCACAGTCTTTAGCAGTCAAGACAAGCCTGAGCATCTCCATTTAGTATTAGTAATATCTATGTTTCTAAATCCAGAGAGCACTAAATTATTGGAGAAAATAAGTATAAGACAAACAACTTCTGAGCAGAGGGGAAACAATGGATAAAACAAGCAGACTCAAAGAGTTATGAGCCCAAAAACGGATGGATGGATGATTGGGGCTTTACTTACTGTATTTATGCACTTGGTAGGCTAATTATGACAGGAGGAAGGCACGGCAATGAGGCGAAGGATGCTTGAAACAGCCATCCAACATAAGCCCAGGTGACACGGCAAGAGCTTGATTTGAACCCTGGACCCAGCGATTGGCAGTCCAGCACGCTACCACTAGACCAACCCTCCCCTCGCCCAAAAACAGAAAATTCCCAATAAATATACATGTTACGAATCTTATGATGTGTATTGGTGATTTCATTATCAAATTTATATCAGTTTTGTCAAGATAATATTTCACACCCTAACGACCACCATGCCAAGTTCTTAGTTCACAAAAAGTTTGTTGGTGTTTTTTCATTGTTTCTGTCAATACATATATGTTGTAGCATTGATTACCATGCAAAGTGCAAACAAGACCTGGCAGTAGGCTGCAAAGAATAGTCAAGCAAGTTGAACCGAGTTGTTGTCGAACCGAGGCTTGATAAATGAGAGAATTATGCCCTGCCAGCCTCTGGTGGTGTTTGATGGCTACTAGAGAGTCGTTTTTACATGGAGCAGGAGCTATTGGCTCTCCCTTGATGGCAGTCTACCCGGATCTACCCATGACACAGCCCACGTAAGTGCCCCTAGTAGCTCCTAGTTTATGGTGGGGCCAAAAAAAAACATGAAACGCTTGATTGAGCCTTTGTCACCTCATCTGTCAGGTGCATGCATATGAAAGCAATTAATTTCAACTCGTTACCAAAGGCTTCAGTCTGAGTATCTGACATTAGGGCAAGACCTTCCACTTAAAGTGCTGTTAACTCATATTAAGCTCGTGAAACTACTGACGTTTAGCATGTTAAGGTTGCCACAGCTTCTCAGTTCACCAAATAGGTTATGGTTAATCAATACAGCAACACCACATCCTTGTCCATAAAGCAAACAGCCCTGCCCCAAGATTTTCAGAGGGTCCAAGCATCAAGCTATGTCTTTGCCATGGCTGGAAAAAGTATGGAATTTGGGCAAGTCATTGCCTGGAAATCTTTAAATCTCACTTGAAATTTTTTGAAAAAACCTCCAAATTTCTCACTTGGAAGTAGTTGCAAGATTAGCGACTGAGTCGACCGTTCCCAGGAAATTTTGACATACTTTAAAATAAAATTTCCTGGAAATTCATATTTTTTCGAGCCCTTGCCGTTGCTACATTTCCATAAATTTTCTCGCACACAAACTTTTTGAAAACTATACTCATAGATAATATTATGATATTAAAAGTCACATAGGTGTAGCACTCAGTTCTGGGCACTTGTGAGGATCACGATAGGAAAGACAGAGCGAGACCCCAACTAGCAACATGAAGGGGCTCTTTTACCTGCCTCAACGTCAACAGAGACGAATGCATACAGGACAGTTGTGTGCATCATCCCCACGGAATGTTGCCAAAAAGATTGTACTATGTTGAAGCGCATGACCGTGCATGTTTTAGAAAGCTACAGGCAAAACCTAAGTAAATACTCGACACGCTCCAGACTTCTCTCAAATCGTGAATAAATTTGATATCAATATAGAAGTATAGCTGTATAGAGACAATGTCAAGTTATCACAATTGTCATATCAAGCAGATTTATGGTAAATGTAAAGAGCGAGTGAGTGACTTAGTGTGCCCCATCAGCACAAGTAGGGGCTATTTAGAGGCAACATCAGTCGGAGAGACGATGGATGGTATCGGGGCTTTATGTCCTGTATCTATGCACTTGGTAGGCTAATTAGGACAGGAGGACACGGCAATGAGGCAAAGGATGATTGAAACAGCCATCCAATATAGGGCCAGGTGACCCTCCAAGAGCTGGATTCGAACCCTGGACCCAGCGATGGGCAGCCCAGCACGCTACCACTAGACCGACCCTTCCCCCCCCCCATTGGAAAGACAGTTTCAGTTTTACCTCCTGTATTTCTGTAACAGGAGGCCAATTATGACAGGCAAAGAGACAAGAGTGACATGAAAGTAGTTCACTGTCAAGATGTCCACATACTTTACAGTTAGTGCAGTTCAGCAGAAGGTATTCCAGGTCCTTCTGTCTCAATTTAGCAGTTTAGGTATACATCATGTACATTACCTGATGCTAATTGAAAACACCTGACTTGAGCAAAAGGTGAAAAGAAAAGGTAATTTCCAAGGAAACAAGGAGGAGCACCTACAAAGTATATTAACATGGGAGTCATTATGCGCGGAGATCATGACTCAGTCATTATATCAGCACATCACCACATTTGTGTAAAAACATTTGTTTTCAGACAGCACGGTTAACATACACACATATATACCATGTCTATTGGAGCTTTGCAGTTGTTTGACCCAACAGTTCAACTCAGGTCAGAAACACCATAGCTGTTTGAATACCTCGCTACTTGACCACTGCTATCTGTAACCCCCAGGGCTTTGCTGTGTAAAACAGGATCACAACTACTGTAATCCATACTATGATACACTCAGGTTAATCAGTTCAGTTATTCATCAGATAATTTGAACTAGGCCATGACTGAATGAAATATCCATTCACTTATAGTTTCACTAATTTGAAATCTGGAAATCAAACAGTACTAGTGTTGTATCATCGCCACTATCAACATCGATTTTGTTTTTTTGGACCAATTCAAAATCGATTTTTGTCTTTTCCGATTTTTATGAAAACTATTTGTTCCACAGAGAGCTATCACCCATCATTTTAA
This sequence comes from Platynereis dumerilii, assembly GCA_026936325.1. Taxonomy (NCBI): domain Eukaryota; kingdom Metazoa; phylum Annelida; class Polychaeta; order Phyllodocida; family Nereididae; genus Platynereis; species Platynereis dumerilii. Next base: position 92,953,350 of record JAPTHN010000002.1, read on the forward strand.
AGCTCTTGGAGAGATCTATTTAACACAGGAAGAATTATTCCTGTTTTACAGTGCAATAATTGTCAAGATTTAGGTAATTTCTTGGTAAGAAAAATAATCGATTATCAAATCGGAAGGGTCATCCGATAATCGATTTTGAAAATCAGACCGATTCCCATCACTAAACAGCACACATATCTGAATGTTGCCATTGAATTCAGTAGCTGATCAGGTCGGGGGGGGGGGGGGTTGATTTTAATGAAAAAAAAAAAATTGAAATCCCATATTTTTAGAACATTTCCATTTCCATTTGTAAACCCCCCCCCATCTGAAAATTTTCTGGATCTGTCCCCTGGAATTCAAACTAAATCAGGGATGTTACCAACTTGCCATAATATTGGTTTCCTGGTAATTATGATATCACTATATCAACAGGACACATGAGGTAATGAAACAAAACTAACCACTAACTAATGAATTGAATTAGCTTTACACACTGTTTCCCAAACATACCAAATTTCACAGCAATGAGCATATTTTGATTTAAAAAAACAAAATGATTAGGCAGAAAACTGAGTGAACAAATCAAACGTTCTATGAACAGATACTAATACCACATCATTTCAGTGAGTTCATTGCTTTCAAAACAAAAATTGCACATAAAATTATACTGGATGGTTGATGATGCAGCTTTACATCCTGAACTTTTTCACTGATTTAAAGTTTTACAGGACAGATATTAGGGACAAAGGCAGCACTTCAGACATTCATACAAACTCTTGAAATATGTTGGCCTAATTGCATAAGCCTACAAAATTTCCTAATTTTGGCCAATATATCCAAATATCAAAGTGTAACACCTGAAAAGCATTCTAGCTTAAAGGCATTAATAAAAGTATGTAGACCTCAGCCAAATCATAACATAACCATAAGTTGATCCATGATGAAGTCATCATCAGATTCTGACAACACAAAATAACATGTCACTGCATGTCCAGTCTATTCGAATAATTGGACCCATATCAAGCATAGCATAGCCTCAGCAGCCTGGTTAAGAGCCATGACAGCTGTAAATGAGTGACAAGTGACAAACGGACTAGTACGGACTATAAGGCCCTTGACTGAACTCTAGTAAACCTTGAAATAGTTTCCCTCTTTCTGTGAGCCTTTCATAGTCTCATTTCATCTTAATCACATGATTGAATGATTAGTTACAGTGCTCTTCACATCAAACGTTAACACTGAAATAAATGGATGGTGGCGCATAAGTCAACTGTTGTGTCGTCATAAGCACACACACCTCATTTTATGATTGATTATGTCATAAATGAAAATGGCTGGAGTCGCTGGACATCAGAAATGGTCTGACAAAATCCGTCCAACTAGCTAAAAAAATCGGCAAAATACATTACAAAAGATCGCCAAAATGTGTCAGGAAGTTATAAACGGCCAAGAGAAGCATGAAGTGAAGAAATTTTACTTCTAGTTGACCTGGTTGCCGTGAAATCAAGTAAAAAACGTGACTTCGCAGTTGAATTGACTGCACCTGTAAGGCAAAACTTCACTTATGCCACAGGTAGAACTAGACCCATAAGCAGCAGCAATTAGCAGTGATAGCAAGTGAGTTTTACCATGTTGAAGCCACAAGTGAATTGATGAAGAAGCAGTGACTAGCCAGTCACATTCCTAAAAGTAGACTAGCAGTCACTTTTGAAGCAGTGTATGGGTCTCTATTATCAATCAATGTCACTCCTTTGATGAGTTACTTAGTTTTTGCCTGAAGCTGGGGACATCATGGGTTTCTTTGTATTGATGTCACAAAATCCTAAGACAGTTAGTGAGACTGAGAAATTTCCCCTAATCCATCTAACTTTAGTTTGAATTTACCATTACAATTGAAGCTCCAACCCACTTTAGTTCATGCTTATGCAACAATAGGCATTGCGAGCAGCATTTTTTGAAAGCTAAGTTGGCAAGTTAGTCATTTTTTACCAGGTAAAAGTCAAGTGACAAAAGTGAAACTGTAGTCACTAAAGTGAAGTTAGCAGCTAAATCTCAGTGAAGTCAGTGAGACTTTGCAATTTCACTTGCTTATGGGTCTAGGTAGAACACACGTTATCCCGTCAACATGAGAACTTGCGTTTGGCCCGATTGCTCAGCATCTATAGAGTTATTACAGGTCACACACGGGCCTACTCGCGGATAGATGATATAATTAGTAAATCACATTTTTGCGATGTTTTGCGGCTGTTTTTGCTTGATTTTCGAGGATGGCCGCCCATTCATACAAACGGGACAGACTGTAGTCTTTTTTTTCAATCTCAAATCATGACAAAAGTCGCAATCAAACGAAGAAAAACAATCGTAGTCCCGACTTGGCTGTCTCTGCGCTATTTATCAGGGCAGCTGACTGAGGTCAGTCATTGAAACCCCTCTTTGCATCAACAATAAACATGTATATTTTTTCATTCAAGACAACTCCAACTCTCGGACCGAACCTATAATGCAAATTGTTAATAATACACAATGGCATACACCATCATGTCAATAAATGCACTGAGTTTTACACAAATTCAGTCAAACTGTACAGAATAATATCAACCTGAAACTCTCAACAGGAAATGCACCTGTTCAACTCCATTCAACCCAAACAACAGTTGATCTAATGGCAGCTGTAATGCCATGTCCATTTGTAAACAAGACCACTTACCCAGAAGATAACATTGAATCCGAACACAAGGTACTTGATCACACAGCTAACTTCTGTCCGTTCCCTTCGGTTCCTAGGTCCTCTCTCTATCTTAGGTCCTCTCTCCATCTTGTTAAAAGCCAAGGATCTCAAGATTTCTACTGGTTAAATACATTGCACGAGGAACTCATCAGGAATTGTGAATCATAGGTGCAGGGGGCGGCCAAATTCTGTGGCGAGACGACAAAAGACACCTCTTCTTCCACCATGAAAATACTGACGTCATCAGCGAAAATCACCCAGTCGGAAAAAGCAGATTTTCATCAAAATTGGAACATAAATAATTACAAATAAATATCAATAATCATTTCAAGATATTAATCGGTAAGACAGTAGAAATAAAGTCCCCGTTTTCTCGATATTTCTGCATAAAAACATATTGAAAATGGCCGCTCCCTCATGGGGAATTTACAAATGGCCGCAGAGCAATTAACACGAGAGGGCCCTAGATGTTTGAGCCCCCAGCATTTACTGCCACCTGCAGTTTGCATCATAACTCAGATCTCAGTAGGTCTGGATACTCTGCTCTGCTGATCACAGGTCTCAGACCCTGTTGCAGCTCTAGTTGCAGCCTGTCTAATAATTATGTTACTTTTAATTAATAGCACAGTAACAATGAATTAGCTAATGATATTTGTGATAGTGTCATAACTGAAGAAGAAGTGGTTTTACACCTTAGGAAACTAAAGAACAATAAAGCTGCAGGTATTGATGGAATCATGGGGGAATTTTATAAATATGCGAGTGAAAAGCTGATCACCCCATTCTGTGCTGTATTTAATCATATTTTTGAAAAAGGAGAATATCCCTCACAATGGTCTGAAGGGCTCATTAATGCTCTTCATAAAAAAGGAGATCGCTCTGATCCAGATAACTACAGAAAGATAACTATATATAAATGTAGTAATGGGGAAAATATTTGATTCAATTTTAAATAGCAGACTATACTATAAAAATGAAGCTTTAGATCTTGATGACCCCTGTCAATTTGGCTTCACTCCTGGTGCCAACACTACTGATTGTGACTTTGTTTTGGATACTGTGATAAGCTACCATAGATTTAAACATAAACCAGTGTATTTGTGTTTCGTTGATTTCACTAAAGCATTTGATTATATAAATCGAAATGCCCTATACTACAAACTAATGCAGCAAAAAATAGGCCCTAAAATGCTTAAGATTATTGTAAATATGTATGACAAGGCCAAAGCCAGAGTCCATCAGAATGGTTTTAGGGCCTACAGGGGATTCAATAGACAGTAAGTGTGGAGTGCTGCAAGGTGGAATCCTTAGCCCAAAACTTTTCAATGAATTTTTGTTTGATCTCCCCAAATATTTAAACAAAGCTGATGGAGTGACTCTTGGTAACTTGACTTTGACTCACATTCTCTATGCTGATGACATAGTTCTTTTAGCTGACTCACCAAAATGTCTTCAGAATAGCATTAATTCGTTGCACAACTTCTGTAAAAAATGGCACCTAATTGTAAACGTAAATAAAACAAAAGTAATGCAGATAGGCAACAAAACCGTTAGTAACTTGATTTACAATGGTGAAAATATTGAAAATGTAGATTGTTTCAAATATTTAGGTCATATGCTCAGTAATAAACGGAACACACATGGAAAAATGATGAATTATCTTATGACACAAGGTCTGAAAGCTCTATTTGCATTACAAGGAGATACAAAGCAGGCATTAGGGCACATAAATCCCCAACTATCCATAAAAATGTTTGATACATATATTCTTCCTATCCTTGAGTACAACTGTGAAATCTGGACGAGTGAAAAATCTGTAAGTGAATTAGAGAACTTACAACTTGGCTATCTTAAGAATGTTTTAGGAGTAAGAAAACAAACTCCATCTCTTGCAGTGTATGGTGAGACTGGTAGATTCCCTCTACATATTAGGCATAAAGTAAGGATGATAAACTATTGGGTTAGGTTAGAGAATATGGCCGATCATAAAATAGGCCTACTTAAGAGGTGTTTATATATTCAAAAAGACATGCATAGTGATGGCAACTGTAAAACCTGGCTTGATAAAGTATCCCAGATTTTACAAAACTGTGATATTCATTATAACATTTATGACACTGGAAGACATTACTTGAATGTGTGGGCAGCCGCGTTAAATTGAAATTGTATGAAATTGAACAGACTAAGTTAATGGAGTCCATAAATGACAGTACACAGCAACCTAAATTAAGAACATATAAACTCTTTAAAACTGATTGTAGATTAGAACCTTACCTACTTTTAAGACATAGCAGTAAAATCATAACTAAAATTGCCAGATTTAGAACAAGTTCACATAGTCTACGTATAGAAACTGGTCGCCATCAAAGGCCAACAATTCCAGTAGCTGATAGAGTCTGTGAGAAATGTAGCTTAAATGTGACCGAAGATGAAAGACACTGTCTGATTATTTGTCCAAATCATCAAACCTATCGGAATGAACTCTTTCAAACAGCAGAAAATTTGATAAATAATTTTAGATCACTTGATGACACTGGTAAATTTGTTGCAATAATGGGTTGCAAAGAGGCCAAAATGCATATCGGTCTTGGAAAATTTCTACAACAAGCTGATGTATAAATGAACATCTTCTAGTTTAACAAGAATTATGTTAAAATACAATGTATGTATTGTTAATACAATGTATGTAGGCCTATATTTATTATAAAAAGTTAATCTATAAATTTATCTGTTAATATGTTTTTAATGAAATTTAGCAATTTTATGTTTACAAGGTTGTTATAAAAATATTATAATTTTTTAACTGGTTTTGTATGTTATACTGAAAATTCAACGTTTAGTCTGAAAAGTTGACGACTTGTACCTGAAACTGTAAAGTAACATCTATTCAGAAAAGTCAACAATTTCATTATTTGGTAAACTTTTATCTTTTGTAAAAATAACTTGTGTATCAAATGTTTGAATGCTACATATGTGTATGTATAAAAAATATATATTTTAAATTATTAATAATCTAATATGATTTTGATACTCTGAATTTGGGACTCTTTTTTAAAGTATCAGAAATTTCTCATTTTATTATAGATACGTAACTACCTGAACTGGGACCAGAATTTTAAAATATTATCTACTTAATAATTGCATTTTTAAACTTAATATATAGATTAGTGTAGACATTGATTTTGCTTGTTTCTTTGTTGTTGTTGTTTTTTTTAAATAATTTGGATGACACATGTATCTCCTTTGATATCTAGTTTGTCAAATAAAAGTTTATATATATAGTAATGGTCTTCTTCTTCTTCTTGTTGTTGTATGTTCCTCCTATATTAAGGAGCACTCCTATTGTTAGGATGAGTTGCGCAAAGCATTTAGCTTTCTGGTTGTCCCGCCACCCGATTTAACGCCCTGTCCACCTTTACCACTTCCAACCCTACTTCTACCGCTGGTGCTGAGTTTATTTAGCCTTTGTGTGTGTAAATTGTGGCATAAGCTGTTTATGAGTCCCTGAATGTTATTGGTGCTGTCCAGTGCCGAAGTGGGTGGACCGTTGAGTAGTCTCGACGCTGCATCTGCATCTTTTCCTTCAATGGTGAAGCCCTCGATCCCTCGCCAGAAGCTCCAATCCAGTGGATCTCTTCGCCTCAAGTGCGCTGCATCTTAAAAGCACATGACAGACATCTTCTGTTTCTTTCCCACAGAGTGCGCAGGTGTCAATCCCAGGTGTCTTGTTCATCTTAGCGTTTTGCCTCATGGTCTGGTAGGTACCCGAGAGGAACCGAGCCCTTGTCACTGCTGCATTCACACATCTGGGATTCTGCATACATGATGTCCATACTGGATGCGGGGCATAGTCCGAGGGGTTTGAAGTCTCCAATAAGGCGAGTGATGATTTATTTGCCTTCCCGAGGAGAAGTTCTTTCGTCCATTTACCCTTAACTGCGTACTCCACATATCTTTTCCATGCAGCTTTCCTCCATGGTGCTACCAGCGATGCTTCAATAGAGATGTCGTATTTTTGGCATATATGTGTCGGACATAGGTGAACCAGCTGTGCTGGCTGCCTATACTCGACTGCCTACTTGTGAGAAGTTTCAGTGTGTGATTATTGCTTCGGCAGACTGCTCCGTAGAGGCACAGGATTTTGATGTGCAATTCTGCTTCCAAAGGTAGGGTGCCAAGTAGGAGATAGATGGCTTCAGTTGGAGTGTTTTTTGGTAAGCTCTGGATCTGCCTTAAGAGTGACCTGTGATATCCTGAGAGCTCGTCCACCTCACTTTTCGTGAGAACCACTGCATCCAGGCCATAGAGTAAGCGAGGAACGATATATGTGTCGATGATTTTACGTGACACCGCTGGGCTCAATCCATTTCCTCCGTGCATCCCGCTCCTATCAGCGCATATGAAGCTCTTCTTGCCTGTGAAATCTTGCTCAAAATATATGGAGCTGATCTGTTGGCAGACCAGTCCAGGCCTAAATGTGTGAATGAAGTTGCTTCTGGTAGTGTGTCTTCTCCCCAGTGGCGTAGCTAGTGGGGGGGCAGGGGGGGCAAGTTGCCCCCCCAGACAACTTTTTGGGGAAAAATGGGGAAATGGACAAAAAAATGGGGAAATGGAGAAAAAATGGGGAAATGGGCCAACATGGGAAATTTAGAAAATATTGGGAAATGTGGGGGAAATGATGGGAAAATGGGGAAGAAAAGGGGAAAATAAAGAGGGAAAAAGAATAGAAAGAACAAAAGACGTTTTTGTGGAAAATCCTGTTGAAATTCTTGAGATTCAGATTGTCTGGTCTCAACGGCAGTCAATTAATTGAACTGTTTGAAAAAAAATTTCCCTGCTTATTGCTCATACTCAAAACACCAAGACAAAACTTTTTCTTCTTAAATGGCCATTGGCTTTTTCAAGGATGTCTCTGCCTGCCTTGGTTTTTCATCTGAATACAGGTCTACAGATTCCCTGTTTGAAAATTAATGAATGACACAAAGGAGTCTTTGTCATAACAGATCAAGCTCCAGTTTATAAAATGTGAAGAAGTTTTAACTTGAACTCAGTAACATTGAAAACACACATCCTTTCAAAAGTGTCATTTATAACTTCTTTTAGCTGCTGAGATTTATCTTTTAAGTAACTTACAAAGCTTGTGTGTGAACCACTGAACCAAATTATATACATGGTACATGTGACAGACTTAGAGAATTTTTTATTTTTTTTGGCCAATCTGCATTGATTGATGATAATTGACGTCAGTGTAAAATTACATGACAATATATATAACAAGTAAGTTATTAAGTGTCTAAAAAGTTGTGTGTTTTTAATGTTGCTGAGTTTCTGAAGATTCAACCCATTTCTTACAAAATTATGTCCCTACGCTGTATGCTAGCAAGTTTTTGTATTATTTTACAAATTGCTATAACTAGCATCATCATATTCAAAGTTTTTTCAATGTTTTGTATGCTTTATTTGAGATTTCAGTGAAGTTTGTCAGAAGTTTTGAACCGTGTCAAACATACCCCGTGTCGTCGATAACATTTTGGGGAAATCCAGGGTCATTTGCCCCCCCCCCAGAGAAAAATCCTAGCTACGCCACTGCTTCTCCCATTTTATATGGTCGCTTGGACCTTACGTCAACCCTATGCCATGTCGGTACATACCACCCATGTGTACATCAGGTTAATGGTCGCCTTGGACCTTAACCTATAGAGAGTAAACTTTGTCTGTGATTGGGTGCAATCAATTGATTGTATAATGATTGATATTTATTTATTTATTTATTTAGTTATTTATTTATATCATATTATATTGTTGAAAAGTCTGGATAGTCTCTCTCAACTGATTTTTGACCTTGTATATATATGCTCACTGATATTCACTGAAATCGGAAATTTATTAATTTATTGATGTATTTTCTATGGCACATTCTCATATTGAAAGATAAACCATAATCCGCTCAAGTCAGGCGCATGCGCACAATAATTACATCGAAGATATGCTGTATATCCAAGGAACTGTACCAAAGAGTCCATCATTGAGCCCAGAAGACCACCACACAAGACATCAAGGAGAGGCCAACAAACCTGCACGGTTTCCGGCCTATCACCTTCTACAGTTCTACAGTTCTACAGCTCATAAGGAGAAAATGATAACTTGGAGTAATGTGGAGCATTGGGTAGTGCAGTGCTTCACAGACAGTCCACAATCGGTGGACTGTGCTGTTGTCCAGACTGTCATTGGCATTGTTTGGTGCCATATTTTTTTGTGCGGCTTCATTTTTGGTGCTGGTACCATTCTTGCCATTTTGGTGTCACATTCGAAAGAAGTGTCTTATTCATGCCAATGTCATTCTTGCCCGTTTAATTGGTGCCTGTCTCATTTTTATTGCCGCTGCATGCTTGGAACTGGTCTGTCTTTTTGGAGACACTCAACAGCATGCTGCGCTATGTTCTCTTATTTATGCACTGGGAGTATTATTCAGACCACCTCTGCTGGGACAACCAGAAAATCGCCAGGATGAAAGCCACATTACCACTCCCAGGACGAGAACCTGAGAGGCCAACAACCACCTTGGTTTCGGCCTAAACCAAGTCTACAAGTCTACAAGTCTACAAGTCTACAAGTCAATGTCATTTCTGGTGTCATTTCTTTGCTAAATTAAGTTGGCGCCATTTCAAAAATCCAGTGGCATTTTTGGTGCCAGTGCCATTGGCGCTTCCTTTTTTTACAGCTGCTTGGCAGCCTGTATTGCGAGAGGAGTTCAGCTAAACTTATGACAACTGCCAAGGTCGTGCTGTTTCACCTATGAATATTGTCTTGCGTTAAAAAACTTTTGTTGCCTCTCTCAGATGGAAAAAATTATTAAAGAAAACAAATAGGCTGACTATCTTGAGGTCAAAGGTCAATCACAGCAACGAAATTAACTGGGTCACACTGACCTACTTTTGCTAGTATTGCTGGGGAGCTCTGACAAGGAAGGAAGGAAGGAAGGAAGGAAGGAAGGAAGGAAGGAAGGAAGGAAAGGAAGGAAGGAAGGAAGGAAGGAAGGAAGGAAGGAAGGAAGGAAGGAAGGAAGGAAGGAAGGAAGGAATATATAGATAGATATATAGATAGATAGATTTATATAGTAGATTAGTAAATTAGTAGATACTGTAATGAAGATGTGATAAACTGCACTGGCTCGTGCTGCCCTCTGTCTGTTTATGTATTGTACTGCTGGCGACCTCTAGCGTTGATTACGGAAAGAAAGGATTCCATCTTGCAAGCACATGTCTGTCTGTAGTTCCATCATTATTCCAGATACTTGCTCCTATAAATCTACAAGCAGCTGTTGAAGTGCTTGCACGTTATTTTTGGTACTGTTGTCATTATTGGTGATGTAACTGGTGTTGTACTGTTGGGTGCCTCTTAAATTTTTGTACAGGTGTCATTTTTGGTGCGGGTGCAATTTTTGTGCACTTTTGGTTCCAGTGAACTTTTTGAGTTGCATGGGCCTACTATAATTTTTGGTGCTGGTGCCATTTCTGCCAATGCCATCTGCCTTGTCTCTTTGGTGCCCATGTCATTTTGGGTGCTAAATTAACGTCACTTTTTTGGAGTTGCCATTAAAATTTTGTACCACGCCTGCCATTTTTATGGGGTCACTTTTGGTTCCAGTGAATCTTTTTTCATTTTGTCCGGTTTCATTCTTGGTACAAGGATCATTATTGGTGCTGGTGTCAATTTTGATGATGATCAATGTTATTTTAGTGCTGGTGCCTTTTTTTGTGCGGATATCTGTTTTGGTACAAGTGCTATCTTCAGTGCCGGTGTTATGTTTTGTCTTGGTATAATTTTTGGCACTGCCGTTACTTTTGGCGTCAATGTCATTCGAGGAGCCAGTGCCTCAGCACTATTTTTGATGCTGGTGCTATACCAGTAAGCATGCACTGTTGGACAGGTGCCAATACTGTTGTCACGGTGAACTGACATATCACGGTGAACTGACATGTCACGGTGAACTGACATATCACGGTGAACTGAAGATGCAGGGTATTTATGCCTGTGACATTTTTGTGGTGCAGGTGTTATGACGGCGAGTGTTATTTTTGGTGCCAACATCACTTTTGGGGAACTTCTTTGATACTGACCAGACCATGTGTCTTTTTTTTGGTGTCAGTTTATAACAAATTTTGCTTTTGGTACGTATGTCATTTTTCAGTGGTGGTGTGACTGCTGTCACTTTTGTTGCTGATGCAACTTTTGGTGCAATCGTCATTGTTGCCATTTTTGGTTATTTTAAATACCTGCACATCATTTTTGACATCAGTGTCATCATTGGTTCTGACAACTTTTTACACACTGTTTTTATTTTTAAAAAGCTGGTGCATTTGTCATTTTTGGTTGTTGTGTCATTTTTGGTGCTGGTGTCAATCTTGGTGCTGTGCCATTTTTTGGTGATGGTAGCATTTTTGGTAAAAATGTTTTTATTTGTTACCATTGTCATTTTTGGTGCATTTTAATTTTTATTGCTGTCATATTTTTGGTGCTGGTGCCTTTTTTTTATGCCATTGACATTCTTGGTGTGAGTGCCATTTTTTGGTGTCACTTCTTGCTCAGTGCCTTTTTTGGTCAAATGTAATGTTTTGGTGCCATTGTCATTTTTTGATGTGGTGCCCATATTTGATGCCAGTGTCATTCTTGGTTCCAATGTCACTTTTGGTGTTGGCCCCCTTTTTAGAACCATTATCAATTTTGGTGCTGGTGCCATTTTAGGTTCCGGTGACTCTTTTTATTGTTATTTTTTCATTTTTTTTGTACAGTGTGCCTTTACAGGTATACCATTTTTGGTGTTGGTGCTATTTTTTTGGGCGCATGTGCCATTTTTGCTAAACAGAATTGCAATGCCCTGTCGTACAGACACCGCCCCCCTGCTTTTTGCAGATCAATGGTCTATTGGAATCTTCAACCTGCTAGCTGGCTTTGCAAGGACTTCAGATGACAGTGAGGCCTACCTGTGGTTTCAGTCGTTGTTCAACAACCGACCGGTTTCATCTCCAATCATCTAAAACAAGGTTTTAACTCTTATATCATTCCCTGAACGGCTGTGCCCCAAAATAAATCAGGGGTAAACTTCAACTGCATTCACCAGGAAGATCAGGCCTGAGATCTGAGGGCATCTATCAACAATTGAAAGTCCCTTTCTTTAAATACAAGACATTTCGCGGCAGATCGGATCCTTCAGTGGAGCTGCACCAGGGTGGTGGAACACTCTTCCCAGTCACATGAAACAGGCCAAAGATATAGACAGTTTTAAATCTAAATTGAAGACTTTTTTATATGCAAAATTTTTACATTTATACCTGATTTTATATATTTGTCTATTTTATCTACTTTACATTTTCCTTATATTTCACAATTTTATGTAATGATTACGAAGCGCATCTGAAGGTCTTTTCTGTGCTATATCAAAATCAATATTTACTATTTACTACATTAGGCTTTTGCTGAAATTATTATAAGAATAAAACTGGTTGATCTGAACTAGACTCTGCTGCCCCCTTGTGCTTGAAGTGAGACTTCGATACTCGTCACTTTGGAGACCTCATGACAGGTACACACCCCGCTCCCTTTTGTTATTCCCATAGTATCAGTTACCCCCAATTTACCCCCATGTTGCCCCTGCTTCCCCCCTTTTCCCCCAATTGCCCTGCTTCCCCCACTTACCCCACTTGCCCTCGCTTACCCTCCACTTGCCCCACTTACTCCCCTGCTTGCCCCCACTTTCCTCCCGCTAGCCCCCGCTTACCTCCTGCTTGCCTTGCTTATCCCCCACTTGCCCCCGCTTACTCCCCACTTGCCCCCGCTTACCCCCACTTACCTCAAATGCAAAAATAATGGTGCCCTATGTTCAAAGTAGAAGAAAAATTGGTGCAGTCATTCAGACTCAGACTCAGACTCAGACACTAGTTTATTCCTTTACACTGTACATTACAAAATTACACATGTCATTTACAATTATTTAAATCAATGTAAAGGGGAGACACCTCCAAGACAGTCTTCTGTCGCTACTGAGGTGCCCCCCGTTGTTTAATGTTCATGACCCTGCAGGTCCTGACATCACGGTGCTGAACTTCCATAGCATTTTATATCATAGCATGTAATATTACCAAAAAATAAAGAAAACGAAATTTGAGAGATAGGGTCAAGATGATTCATGAAGGATGCCTATACACTAAGTACAAACAAAACACAACAAGCTGAAATTATAAAAGGTTGTCAGTGGATTGACAAATGTAACAATTTCTGATAGAACAATGCATGTTGTAATTGTAAATAATATCTGCTTTCACATATTTGGTAAAACCCTCTATACTATGTGTAAATATCTTCGACTTAATATATTCAGGACAGTTGTTATAAATAGCAGGGAGACGATACCTGATGCTTCTATTAGTAAAACTATGTCGATTAAGGGGAGTTGCAAAATTTTGTGTATTTCTTGTGGGATAATTATGAATTTCAGAGTGCCTCGTGAACATCGACACTCTGAAATAGTAGGGCAACATGCCATTTTCCAGCCTGAAGGCGAACTTGAGTTCCTGGAGAGAGCACAGATCGGTTACTTTCAATAACTGAAGATTTTTAAATATAGGCTCTGTATGGGAGTTGTATTTAGAATTGGTAATAACTCTTACAGATTTCTTTTGCAATTTCATCATTTTGTGTGCATGTGTTCCCCATACTAATATGCCATAATTTAGATATGGAAGAATGAGGGAATTATAGAGAGTTAGCAATATATGAAGTGGAAGAAATTTCTTTAACTTGCACATAATGCCAATTGTTTTGGAGATTTTCTGGGATATTGTGTTGATGTGGAATTTCCAGGACATATGTCTATCTAGCACTATGCCTAAGTAGTTAAAGCGTTCAACAAATTCTATTGGAACTCCATTTATATTGATGTTTATTGGATCTACTTTCCTTTGGGGTGAATGAAATAGCATTGCTTTCGTTTTGTCAGGATTCAAAGAGAGTTTGTTGAGTTTAAACCAGTTATTTATGTTATCTAGTTCTCTGTTGATTGCTTCTTCAGTTGTTTCTGTGGAAAAGCTAAAAGTGTTTAATGTTGCAGAGAGTGCTGAGTCATCAGCATATATAATAGGATGAAAATTTGTGGTAGCATTAACTAAATCATTAAGGTATATAATAAAGAGCAAAGGACCCAAGATCGAGCCTTGCGGTACACCTGTTTTTATGTTACAGTAATTTGATGTAATTTCACCGAATTCTACGTGTTGCTTTCTATTATTGAGATAGTCCTTTAATAGTTTTAGAGAGTTGCCAGTAATACCGTAATAGTTTAATTTATGAAGGAGGATTTTATGATCAAGAGTATCGAAGGCTTTGGATAGATCTAAATAAATATTTAAAGGAATTTCACTTTGGTCCATTTTGGTGACTATATGATCTATTAGTTCAAGTGCCGCCAATTCAGTAGAGTGTTGGCTTCTAAACCCATACTGGCTATTGAAGAAGAGATTGTTATTCATGAAGTGATTATACAGCTGGTTATATATTATTTTCTCAAAAATTTTAGATATACTTGGTAGAATGGATACGGGCCGGTAATTATCGAGAATAGTATTGTCATTTTTCTTGTATATAGGTATAACTTTAGCTAATTTCAATTTCTCAGGAAAAGTACCAGTGTGAAAGCATTGGTTGATAATCAGTGTTATCGGTTTTGATATTTCATGTTTAATTTCTTTGAGAAGTTTGTTTGACAGTCTATCAACTCCACAACTTGATTTGGGCTTTAGTTTATCTATAGTATCTAGAACAGTTTTTTCACTAATGTCATTAAATTCAAAAAAACTTTCGGCTGGAGTTGTCAGGTAGTCCTTAAAACACTTATTTTCAGGGGAATAATAGATTGAGCTAACTTAGGTCCAATTTCAGTAAAATACTCATTAAATTTATTTGCTATTTCCATGGGATCACTGATTTCAATATTGTCTACTTGAAAATATTTAGGAAACTGAGCAGTTTTGTCTGATCTATTAATAATTTCAGTCCAATCAGAATCCCATAAAGAATTATACCCTGTGTTCAGGCTATCCTGGCCTTAAAAAAGACCCAATGGTAAGGAGATCCACTTGAAAACCCTATCTTCTGAGTGCCACATATATGCTTGTTTGCAACAAATGGCTGCCACATTTCTTTGCCTATTAAACTCAAGAGTCTGACTGAAAACTGACTCTGCTCACGTTCGCAACCACAGCAGGCCGCTGTAGCCTGTGTTTCCCACGTTGAAAGTAGAGAAGTTGCCACTTCATCGGCTTCTTGAGTCACAAAGTTCATTTTTCCCAAAGAACTGGTCCTCATTTTTTCTATATCAAAGTGACAGACTGTAAGCAGTAAGCCAGCCTCACTACATCACCTGCAGGCTGTTTGATTAGTCATGATCAAGAGAAGGCCATTTGACTTGTCATAACTTATTTTAGAGTGAAATCAGATGCATAATCCTTTCCTTTCGTTTGGCAGTCACCAACACATGAACAAGCGGGATAAATCTAACTAGCATTGAAAGTATTGGGTATGATCACGACAAATCATCAGATGATCAGCATGATGACACACTAAGTGCCATTTTCACAGTGCATCAGTCCATTCTTTTCCTATATCAAAGTGACAGACTGTAAAACTATCAGTCTGCAAATTAAATGACAGTTTTAACCAGAGCTGTAAAAATGATTGTCCTTGAGACCAGTGACATATGAGCTCATGAAGCATTGGGCACAGGTCTCATTATGTCAAAGTTGTGCAGAATTATTAGAGACTTCTTTCACACTGACACCTTAGAAGCTGCATGTTATGGCTGTGGCAGTGTTTTTCTCTGTTGGGGGTCACCTTTCAAAGCTTGTGAGTAATTTCTGAGCTTTTCACGACCTTGTAAGAGTCTGTCTATGTGAGGTGGGGTTTTTGACGTTCCCAGGTTGTTCAAAGGGAGCGAAAAAGTGGTCATGCTGTTCCATGGCGTGATCAGGAGCTGGCTACAATGCTCTGCATGTCTCATATTTTTGTTAATTTTAAGTTCTCTTGGTGTTTGTGGACTTTGGTGGACTTCTGTGGGGGATGGTGTCCCTATGGGATATCTCTGAGCTCTCCCTTAACTCACTCTATAGTTTCAGAGTATTTTATCTTATGTTTGTGGTTGGTTAAATTATAACTCACCAAAAAGTCCCCCATCAAACCTCACCATTTGCTAAAACGCAACCAAACTTGTCCTGTGGTCACTCCTAATAACATAATTAGCTTCTTTAAAATATAACTCAGCATGACTTTCCAATTCCAAACTCATTCTCAGGTATTTTCGTGGGAATGTAGGGTATAGAGGCAAAGTAGGGGAGACCGGGGCACATTGGTCTGCTCTCAATTTTTTTGGCTCTTAATCATGAACTTCTCTAACTTATTTCAAACTTTACTGAGGGATGATAATTTTAATTCATGAAACTTAATTGTAAGACCCCCTATGTAGATATATATATATACTTTAGGAGGGATGGCATAGTGTAACAACTCCAGGAGCGGGAGTCGAACTCTGGTCCCCTGCGCCGGGAGGGAGGAGCGTTATCCATGACACCAAAGAGTCACTCGTTGGTGCGAGGGAAACACCCTACCACCAAACGGGAACCACTACACCCTTCCCTCCTTAGAATGAAGCTTGACCGCAAGCTTTTCTGTTGTTACCCTAGCCTGCTCTAACTATAGCCAGGCAAGATGGGACATGAGTTCACCAGTCACTACATATCGGGCACCACTGTAACAACTCCAGGAGCAGGAGTCAAACCCTGGTCCCTTGCACGGGAGGCAGGAGCATTATCCATTACACCAAAGAGTCACTCGTTGGTGCGAGGGAAACATCCTGCCACCAAACGGGAACCACTACAATAGCAACCGAGACTTGCAAAAGTGACTTTTTGTGACGAAAATGAGGAAACATGTAATGGAACTCACAATTTTCCTTCAATGATCATGGAACTTTTTGGCTAAAGGCACATCACAAGAACGTCTCTTCATTGGGGAAATTGATAACTTTGCATATTTAGAAGAAATACGGAGGATGGTCCAACGTGCCCCGTGATCCAACGTGCCCCGGCCTCCCCTGAGCCTCGAATCCTTCAATACCAAAAAGTGAGAGATCTGGTGATGTTTATGTGACATTTTGCTGGCACATCTATTAAAGACGGGGTTAGAAGGACCTCCATTTAGACTCATCCTCCTTATAACTCAAGAATATCTTATAGGGTCCACTAAGATGCAACCCTTTGTTTAAGTCACAAATCACGGATTGAACAGGCAACAGTAATTATTATAGTATCTATATTAGACAAACCAAAAAAATTGTATTAGGCTATACGCCTAATCCTCTCTGTTTGTGTCTAGCAAGAAACACGACATTCACAAAAATAAAAAAGTTGAAGCTGGAGAAAACAAACATACAGTTCACATGCATGTTTATTACAGGGACAATAACCACTAATCACACTGCAACCAACATTCAGCTTAATGTTATATTAGTATGTGGGTTGAGACGATTCCAAATTCTTCCTGGGAGAATGACTTTTCTCATGATTCAATGCACCTTTTCAACCATTTTGAGATCAGTGGATGGTTCTTTCAGCTCCAGAAAAAGATGGTTTTCACAAGAAAACTTGCCTGCTACAGACAACAAGAGGTAGAATAAGAGATTGAAGAGATAAACATGGACCTAGGAAAGCAACAGGTAACATAATTTCAATGCTTTTAAGTCTTCTAATAAGGGGTACAAATGTACTTGCCTATATGCGCAGAGAAAGCAATGAAGTGCTCTTTTCAAACTCTGAAATAACCAGACCCACACAAGCTACATCTGTTGAGAAGGGGCCCAGTCAATTTCACCTTTTTCAAAAATCACCTTTAAAAATTTTAAAGGAGATTTTGGTATGAAAAGAGAGAATTTGAAAAAAGGTGATTTGGGTCCAAATAAAAGAAGGTGATTTTTTACAAAAATAATACAATAAATTTAAATTCTATACTCAGAAACAGATGGATTGAAAAGTGAGTGATTAGCCAGGTAAATTGGTAAGTCTCCAAGGCGTTGGACATATTAAAATGTCCTCTGATTGAGAGTTGGAGATAGAGAAAGAGAGAGAGATTGGTGCAATGTGCACTTGTAATTCCAGGATGATAATTTAATATAACAACATGATATGGTGATTACTGCGTGTTTTAATTGCTGTCAATTCCGGTCATTATTAAATGCCAATGTGTCAATGCATAGAGTGACATTTTGTTACATGGAACTGTGTGATTCTTTTTGGGTTGCTTGCCAATTTCAGTGCCATAGAAACACCCTGATCGAGTGTGAATCATGGGAGTGTCTTTCAGGCTTCAGCATGCCAGGAAGCTCTTTGAAAGTGCGAACCTTCACTTTTTGACGATTTCTAAATCAATTAGACACGCAAAAGTTGACATTACCTCTTGTTAATGCCATCATTTATGGTGAATCAGTTGATCATATTAGTGAAGTTTTATGGCGTGCATTGAAACATCAAAGAGAGTAGGGTTGCGGGCCTTTCTGTAGCTCAATGGAGTCCTAATGCAAGTCCTGGTGTCATTTACATTTGGGGAAGGAACCGTTTTGTTGTGGGCTGCCGATTAATTGTATCATGGTTTAGAAAAGAAAAGGTTGTGGCTGGCGATGACATATCAGTATATTTTATCTACAAGGTGGTCCTGGAACTCCAAAAAGCACCGAAAGAACTAAAGGAGTGCAAAGCTATGCACTGGGTGAACTGCACTGAGACCCACTGCAGATCATGCACTGCAGTTCATGCAGGACTACATACACACAGTGCAGTGCAGACTGCAGGCTTGCCACCTATAAGTGCTAACAGCAAGTCTGAAAGTGAGACATGCCAATTATATTCACCACTCATTTATTATGTATACATATATAGTCATATACATGCTTTAATTATGCAAATGTGGCCCACGTAAATATTTTGGTTTATTTTACTAGTTTGAAAAGGTGAATGTCCTCTTAGTTATAAATACGCTGGAGTCATTTTAAAATGGAAATCAAATGGAATAAAAAGTACAACAATAATATGGGAGATTGAAATGAAATTTAAAGGTACCTGAAATTAATTGTGCATGCTACATTTATAGGGAATCAATAGTTTTTTTTATTGAAATTTTTTCTTACATTCCAGTTTTTCTGATTGTTTTAAAATTAAATGTCATTGAAGTGTTTTTCTGTAATAAAAAATCTCCATTGCATACCTACATGTGAATTTCACACATTTTGATACATTTGGAAACAGAGACATTATCTGAGCAATAAAGTGCTTTCAGCTTGATCAGAAAATGAGCATTCTAGGGACACTTAACTTGGCTTGGGGGCCTTGGGGCCAAGTGGAGGGTGTCACTTTTCACTTAATTTGTGACCTCTCCCCACAAGAGCAGTTGACTGCAGCCGTTTATGGTTTCATATTTTCTTGAGTTTTAATATGAGAGCAGATATCGACCCTTTAATTGCTGAAAATGGAGACCTTTGTGTTAAGTCCGCCAATAAGGAAAGTGTCCCTCCTCACCAAGGTCACTCTGTGTGACTCTGAGAATCAATTTGACTAAAACTGGGGCAGTGAAGTAGCTGAGAAATGCCAAACAATTGATCCATCTCAGGTGCTAAGACATAAATTGGCTTAGAGTCTTAAACTAAACCCAGTTTCATTAATTGGGTGGATTTTATTCTTTCCTGATTTCACCCCCTGTCAATCATTCTATAAACTTTCTCAGCAATGCTCAGGGTTTCATTTTGCCCCCTGGTAGACTTTTAATTAAAAGTATCAAATCTGCATCATTTACATTGTGCTCCAAATAGTACGTTCCTGGTGAAAACGTAACATGTCAAAACATAAACGTATGCGTTTATGGTCAAACGTAATCATAATAGCGCATACAAGATGCAAATACATGAACATGTAACTGCAAATTATTGACGAAGATTGTCTGGATAGCATTATGTAAATTCATTTATCCAGTGTATGGTATAAGTATGATCATTCAACTTTTAGCTGGATAAAAATTGCTTATATCTTTTGAGCTATGAGGTATTATGTTGGACCACCACCGCCACTCAAATTGCATCACCAAAAAAAAAAAGAAAAAAAAAAAGGGCAAATTTAAGAGTAATCGAAGTGGATTGTTTGATAAGACCATGGTGTTAATAAACTGCCATACTTTTTAAGTTAGACTGTTGATTTAGATCTATATTAGCTTATATTAAACATATATATATGGACAATTGTCTTCCAATGCATGTGGATAATTCTTTGATAAATTTGAGAAGACAAAATTGTGCCATTTCTCCAGCATCATGTCCCTCTTGGTTCTATAATCTGAAAGTGCTATGTTTGGTCTGGCTTTCCTTCAGTCGCTCTGCAGGTCAGGTGTGAAGAAATAGGAGTGAAATGTGAATTTTGAGCCGTACCATTTCACTGAGAAGACAAAAAGTAGCCATTTCAATCACTCATCCCAACCCCCTCCCCTCCAGCAACAACTAAATCCCTCCAAAAAACTGACCACTTAACAGTATAACATTGTTGCAATGATGCTGAGCTGAAAATTGCAGGGCATATGCGAAACAGTGGGCGGTGCAGGTGAATAAGATGCATTCAAGGACCCTGACAAAGCATTGGAATCTCTCAAGCGACCTTGGTCAGAAGCTTTCTCTGAATCCATAAACCAATTTCTGCTGTCTTCCCAGACTCCGGTGGCTGGAATGTCAATCCAGTTTTCAATCTGTGATTCAGTGATATGTAGATAAAAACAAATCTAGAATTAATCAAATCAAATAGAAGACAAATTATTTAAAATATGTAGTGGAATGAACTCTATGTTGTGAATTGGCCACATCTGAAGTTCTCTCCAGATCTTAAGAAAATTAGTTTCTTACCATGGTGTAGCACAGAAAGTGAAACGTTTAACATATTTTGACATGGTAATTATATAAAGTATGGATCCCAAGCTATTTTGGATAATTATTAGGCCTATAACTTTCTGGGTTGATAAGTCACAAATTATTAGCTTCTTGGTCACAATAGCAATTATTCTAAAGAGTGACAGGATTGTGTGACTTTCAAATTCGAATCCAAGAGTTCTATTGACTCCAACGATTTTGCTCTTGATTGGTGATCAGTTGACCTTTGCCATATGTCGTTTTGGTTCCTTCCTGTTGCTGATGGGGCCCTCTGGTGGCGTTACCTGTCACTGGGGCACACCTAGTGGTCTGAGCAGTATCTCCTCACCAGGTATTTAGTATACATGCCTTAATTTCTTTAATTAACCCCCGTGAAAGCTTTCCGAAGGGCAATGGTTAACTCTGAAACAATTGGGAGACTTATCAGCTGGCCATCGCGTCAAATCAGCTAGGTCTTTATCGTAATACCAGAGGTCCAGTGGCGTTGTCAGGAGCTGAAAGGGCCTAATAGGGCCTAGACATGAAAGGACAGGTGACCTCCGAGGATCTAGCAGCACAAGCACGAGTCCATTTCACACCCAAGTGACCTCCAGCAGGACCTCCAGCAGGCAGAAGGACATATTGATCTAACCATCTCTTCTGTGTGGTCCTTGCATTCAAATGTTTTGTAGTTAATTTGTCTTCTACCCATGCTGCAATATATAATTTATCTATCAATGCAAACCTAAGATAATCAGTCACACAATGTACCTCTTCGGGGTATTTCAAGTTTGGGATGTATCATACTTCTTTGCAAGAATATTACGCTGAGAAGAGTTCAAGCAGAAGTTCGTTCTGAACTTGTTATTCCTGTCCTGTGAAATGGTTTTTGGCCAAATCGACCAAGCCATTGCACACAGGCTTAAAATACCTTTGGCTGACATTTCTATGGAGGAAGCCAAGCCAACCTAAGTGACAACCTTCACAATGGGATGAGTGGGCACCTGTGAATGGGAAGCTCCAGGTGAATTATCTTGATCCTGCAAGTGCTAAGTGCCATTTGATGGTGCTACAAATTGCAACTGATTGAGATAAGGTAGGAAAAGCTGCAGATAAGATCTGATGCAGGCAGGTAATATACCTGGGAGGGGAAGGAACTTGTGCTCAACGACACTTACATACCCTGGGGTAAGGCAATGATGGCAGCAGTATTATGAAATTAGCTGGAAAATTAGCCATCCCACCACAATATGTGGGGCTGTATTGAGTTTATATTGAGAGTATCCAAGTTGATGACATTCATTTAGTGTCAATCACAACATAGAAATTGACAGCAGCAGCTAATGGTGGCTAATTCTACCTTCTACAAGGAATAATTGCAGACATTGGTAGATAGGTCAAGTAGAGATAAGAAAGTTTCATTTTGGGGCAAATTTGCATTTCCATAGATTTTCCCTTATTGTTGCATTGGCTGTTGGCAGTAAGCATCACCTAAGACAGCCAATCTAAAGCCTTGTTATTCTCGCAGGATAATTTTGGCTGGTCCAAGCCAATTATCACTTGGAAGGGATTTCAAATGGCTGTCATTAGGTGGCTGGTGCTGGGGGAGAGGCTGAGGGACCGTTATAGATGACCACTGCCCATCCAGGCAGACCAGCTGTTGTGGACTTGCCTCCCTCTCTCCTTCTCTCTTCCAATAGATCTCTTGTTCTCGCCTGTTGCCAACGATTCCAGTTGTTCAGAAAATATTTAATTTGATGCACTATAAATAGGGTAAGCTACACGCACTTGGATTTTAATCACACAAATTATCCAGTGTCTTAATCAATTATTGCATTAAATTTTTATGATTTATAAAATTTGCAGTTAAAAAATATAATATTGTCGTGTTAAGTTTTAAAAAGTCAAAGTCACGCATTCAGTTGCCGGTACCTGGAAACATGCTAACTAATTTACGAAAATGTCGGACCCCTTGTTACTTACATTCAAATTTGACATCAAAAGCACAAGCTTGCATCTTTATAATAGGTCTATAAGTAAACTCAGTATTAAAAGTTGGATCTTGAAATTAATAACAACTATCTAAATCGTTTTGAGTACAGAAATGAGCAATGTCTAAATGTAGTTGAATATGAGAAATGTTTTCCACATTTGACTTGGGCATGGGACATGGGTACACTCAGTTGTCTGTGAACCATGAATCATTGCTTTACAGTTTCCATAAAATGCAGACATAAAAGTGTACACTTGAAACCATTTAGCAATTTCACTTTACATGCATAAATAAGGTATTATGTTTCTTTTCTATTATAGCCTATTCCCACGGCTATTCAGTTCACCCCAGCATGGTGTAATGCGTCAGGGTGACTTCAATTTCTCTGGCGTTATCTCCAAACTATGTCAAAATATATTTACCATGGAATGCTCATTGTTTCTCAGGTTTCTGCAGAACTGTTGCCAGTCTCAGCTTGGTACGTGTCTCCAAGATCTCTGACTCCACAACTTTTTTTCTACACAATAGAAATTTGCTCCTCGACCGAGATAAGGTCAGAGTTACTCTCACTCTGTCTTGCTTGTGACCTTACGCAGGCTTTTGACAGTGTTGAGCAATTTTCAGAGCAAAGCCTTTGACACGGTGTCTGTTGCATTGCAATGCATACACTGTTAATCACATGTTAAAAACTGGCTGTTAAGATCGCTGCCAAGGGTTAGTTTTCAACGGCATTGCTAGGTGGTATTTAGGGCAGTCATGTGTGAGGAGGCATTGTTATGTAACATGCCTGAAGGAGGGATAATGATGCGTTTTATAGGCGAGAGTGACAAGAGGGATGCGAGGGAGAAGGGTAGGGAGGAGGAGTCCACTCACTGGTCTTCTCGAATGCCACGAGATTACAGCCATGCCCTGACAGGTCCCATGTCCTTCTACCTATCCTATATCTCCTGATTTGGACTCTCGTGTTGACAGCTACCATATCATTAACCAATGTCGCCCAACAACCCCTCCTTCCCTGACTGCAGCAAGTGACATGCAGTGCACCCCACCAGGCCTCCCATTGCAGGCTGCCAAGCCATGCCAAGATATGTCATCTCCACACAATGAGGCTTGAATTCTGCAGGAGGAGTCATAACAGCCAATTTTCAGGCTTATTGTGGTTTACATGTCAAAGTCTCAAATGTCCTTTAACAGATTGAAGTAAATAAACCTGCAACCATGTAATAAGCAAAGTGCACAAGATTGAGATAAAGAATTCTAAGTATGATTTAAGTATGTTCAGTATCATTCAATTTAGATAAATTGGTCTGCCACCAATTTAGCATTTACATGGTATGATAAAAATATTGTGCCAGCTTAAAAGCTGACAAGTTTTTGACTTATACTATGGAAATAATTAAACAAATTTTCAATGTTGTCTTATTTGATAACATTGTGATCGATTGGACAAACTGGACATTATTCACCAACTATACTGTATAAAGTGATTGTTTATGACTGTCTAAGCTGTGTCAAAGTTGATTTTAGAATTCTCATAGATTACAGATTCTTATCTCCCCTATCTTGTATGTATATTTTCTTCTTAAAGACTAATTTTGGTATTGCACCTGCTTCTCCGTGCTTGTAGTCGTCTGTGGTGAGACCATGTGAAGTATTTTTGACTTCAGAGAGGTCTATTAACTTATTATGCCATATGTGCCAAATACCTGACAAGTGGATGCCAATAGCTTCTGTACCAGGCTGCTCCCAGCAGATACATCAATCAAGCAAACACACAGTAATTAGAGATGAATACAGAGATATATGGGGTATATATGAGGAGATATAAGTAGAGATATATGGAGACAATATATATAAAAGAGGCGGTGTAGACCAAAGGCAGTGAAGTGCTGCAGAAGTGCCAACTTGCTTGTATCGCCCTGGGGCAACGTCTTATGTTGTGTGACCGCTGGCTATCTCTCTTGGGTTGTTTCTGTTGCTTTACTACATAATTGACCTCACTAGCTGTCAAGGAGACTTTAATTTACCCACCAGTTTACAAATTGCAGGTTGGATTTGACCCCGGGACCCACAGAGGCCTCACCCCCATCCCCTACACCTTGCCCCTCCCTCCCACAATCTTTTTGGCCTCCTTTTTTCGGCTCTTTTGATCCCCACCCTGACAGCTCTGAGTAACGTACAGCTCATCTTCACGAAGCAGACACACTTTTAAAACTACAACAAAAATCTGGGATGTTCCAAAATGGAAGTTATAAAGCAATTTAAATGGAGTTAATTGATTCCTGAAACTATTGACCAAGTTGTTTTCCACATTAACCAATAAGCCTTTTCACACATTGTTGGTAGATTTTCCTATCTAAGAAGTAAAATAGACAAGAAAACACATTTGGGGTCATGAGAAAAAGGTTATTTGGTCAATAGTTTTAGGGCTCTTTAACCCTCTTTAAATTGTTTCCTACCTTCCTTTATGACACTTCTAAGATTTTGTCATAGTTTTAAAAGTGTGTCTGCTTCGTGAAGATGAGCTGTATCACTCTTGTTGGTGATTTCAGTGTCTGTGTAGAGTATGGAGTCTGACACACAACCGCTAATTTGTTCATTGCAGCCGAGCACTGTCTCCAATGGTCCCAGGGCGACACTCATCCATATGGTAATTTGGTGCCAAGGAACTGCTACGACAATGCAAGAAGATTCTTCTTTTGAAAATAGCATAACTCGGTAAATTGTTATAAGAGGAATCGGTCATCGGCACTGATGTCTCAAACCAAACAAGCATCTATAGTTGCATGCACCAAAACTATCTTTCCATTTGCCTTTCCTGTGCCATTATGTAGATCTAAATTTTGTGCATGTCTGAACAAAAATGTATTGAGACCAATTAGTAAAAATCACCAATTAATGTTTACTTTTTTGTGTGCATATTATACTGTGCGATACAGCACACATACATGTGTGCATATGCACACATGTATGTGTGCTGTATATGCCTGTAGACAACTGTTAGGTCACACTTATAATTGAAAATATATAAATATAGGACAGTAATTAGATAAATATAAGACACTTTTCAACCATTGACATTTCCTGTTGGTTTTCTGGAACCAATGATCTTTTGAAAGTGGTTTGAGGTGATTTAAGTCTTTATAATGTGCAGTACCTTCCTGAAAGGTGTCTTATGCTCTGACTTTTCCCACCCCCATGTTGTTTGACCTCAAGAACCAGCCCGACTTGTCTCAAGGTCAAAGGTGTCTTCCCTTCTGCTTCTTTGGACCCGCAGCTTACCAGTATTACTTTGAAGGCAACAAATTTGGACGATTTAGTTTTGGCCGACTTGACTTGGGAATTTCCAAGCGAGCTTCCTGGCCCTTGTAAGTGCAGGATGTGGTCAAGATAATTGTCTCTTATGATCACTGTATGAGAGAAGATGGGGGTGACATCACTGACATGGGGAGTATTAAAGCATTTGGGAGATCTCTGTTTCACAGTGTGGCTTACATGGGAGCTACAGGAGTCAGGATCGGCGAGAGATCACATGTCAAACCAAGTTATCTTTGAACTTCTGAAACTCCAAAAAAAGCTCTGAGAAAAAAAAACAGAGGTGTTTGGACAATGTTTAAAGTCTGTAAACTGATCTTCAGTTATCTGGCCATAGACTGTGTTACAAGCCTTACCTGCTAATTACAAGGAGACTGATAAGATTTCCATCAAGACCTGACAACCTGTTACGAAGTGTAGTGACAATATAACCCACGAGGGAAGATCTAGATAACAGAACCCTCACGACTGGATAGCCACCCCTCGGGCTAAGTAATGCACCCTCGAATTAAGTGGGTAACTCGCCTGGGGTGCTTAACATTGAGCCATGGTCTCAAATGGTTTGTGGTGACTTCTCTCTGCATGTCTCCTTTCACGGGGCATTCGATCCTCCCTGGGTGAGAGAAATTCAAGTGAGACATCAGCCCAAACCAGAAATTAGCATTCATTTAAAACCAAAAAGAGACCTTTTATTCCCTCCATATCTTGCCCTTACTTTCTTTCATGTAATTTTCTTCAAATTCATCACTCTGTTATTATGGGGAAATAAAGGTAATGTGTCTGAAATATAATTCTAAATATGATAATCTGGTGTGCAATTATGTAAGCATGAAGTGAGTACTGTTATTCATAAATCGAATCACTTCCAAAGTGAACAGCCTCTATACAATTATCAATCTCCAACTTCGGGACCCTCTGAGCCTTGCAGGCCTACCATTGCAGAGTTCTAAGTAACTCATAATTGCTTTAATTCCAGGAGACAGTTTGTTTTAATTGCAAAATCCACATTTTTAACTGCCTTGCCTTGGGCTGTGAGTGTCAATGAGTTTTGATGGAAGTTCTGTAGTTAAGATAAGTCAACAGAGGTATTCCATAATTAAACTCTGACCACATTGCTTGCAGCATGATTGTAGATAGCCCTGATATACGAGTCTCCCCTTGACAGAGTTGCAAACAAGCCTGGATTGATGGTGCCGACCTGTTCTTTGTAGTTACCGAATTGTGGTTGGTGTTATTCGCAAGTGAGAAGTCCTCAGGCCATGGGAAACCTGAACTGAGGAGCTGCATGCATGGTGCACTCTGCCATTCGCGGACTGCTGTGCCAAAGTTCATGTAGTCTCTTTTAGTAATGTAACGTTCATGCAACTGTTTTAAAGAGGAAAGTTCACTAACTTTTAGGTTGTAATATTTTGGTACCATCCGCAGAGAACATGTTTACAAACCAAATTTGAAATACTGTCATCCGCAAAGTAATACATTGGACAAGTTTTATTGTTAATTGGATTAAGAATGCGTGGGGGGGGGGGCACTGATGAATTGGCTGTTTTAAGTTATATGTTACAGCATTGCACAATATATATCGATTTTACATTATATATATACATTGTATATATATATATATAAAATAACAAGATCTGAAATATCTTAAATTGAAATTAATATTTTACAATTTGGTACCATCCGCAGAGAAAGTCAACTACAAAAATTAGGACTTTGCATGGTAGGTCGACATAAACTTATGTATTATGTTTTTTTTAATGCAATCAACGTGTAAGTAGGCTACTTTGATGTAAGCGCAAAGTTTCCTATTATAGGCCTATTTTACCGATACACTGTAAGGAGAACCAGAAAATCGACATTCTGTCATCCGCAGGGAAATTCCTAAATTTTATTTGTATACGCATCAGGGGAAATTTGGAGATCTGTATGGGAAAATATTGCACACATGCGTAGAAATATCAAAAGATAAATATATATATAGATAGATAGATAGATAGATAGATAGATAGAATAGATAGATAGATAGATAGATAGATAGATAGATAGATAGATAGATAGATAGATAGATAGATAGATAGATAGATAGATAGATAGATAGATAGATACTGGAGTAGATGGAGAGATAAGCAGTCAAATGTAGCTAGCATTTGCAAACGCAGAGACAGCATTTGTCATCTATAACAAGAGTTGAATGGATGCAGGTGAGCCAGGTGTGACTTGTGGGAGAGTGATTTACTGTTTGTGGCATTGGATAACTGTTTCTGTTGAAGGTGAACAAAGGAGGGTTTAACAATGGTTGCCCAGGGTAACAATTGAGCCTCATTTTGGCTGACCTAACAATGCAGGGAGACAGGGTAACTCTGCTGGTTATTATGAGGACTGTCATAAGAGGGAGAGAGATTAGTGGGACTGTCATAACACTGCCATAAGAGTTTGTGAAATTAGAGGGAGTAGTTGAAGCCAGTTGTCCCTAAGTTGGGCTGTAGTTGAGTGATGGGGGTCACTCTGGGGTGACTTGCAAGGGCATGACTGGGGCAAACCGAGACGGACTGGGACCTTCCAAGGGCCGGAGGGGATCAGCAGGTCTTCCCATGAGTCTTTAGGGCCCTTTAGGACCTCGTTATGCCTCTGGACTAGTTGTAAGACCTCCTTAATTTGTCCTGTAGGTCTGTAAGTTTGCTCCAGTGGGTTTTTAAATTGCAGTCGGCAGGGGACCATGTTATCCAAATCACAGGGCGTGTCCGACCCATGCTAATTTGCCACCAGTTAATGATGAGCCTATAAGCATTTATTAAGCAGTGATCTTGTGGTCTTCCTCTGACCTCTGGCTATTCCCCTTGACCTCACCTCCCCAACTTCTTCCATAGATCTTCATCTGATTTCTTGACCGTCTTAATGACAAGGGTCTGTGTCTCAGGGCCACAGGCAATTTTGAAAGATTAATTGCTTATAGACTCAATGCTGAAGTCTGGTATTTGAATGCAACGATTTGGATGTGGTATTTTTTGTCACTTTACAATCAGAGATGGCCATACTTACTATTATACATAGCATTTAGAATGTGTATGGATCAAAATCTGTGTAAAAATATACAATTATTTTTCGGCCAAATCAAAAATAATAATAAAGGCTTATATATTTCAATGCCAAGTTATCTAATAACGTTTCAGTGTTAAGCCATTTCTCATTTGGAGAGTTGTTACAAAGGATGTTTTGCAAGGCGTTGAGATCCAAATGCAGGGGCTATTTGAGCAAGAATTCCATTTACAAACAGGCATGGTGGTTTGTGTGTCTCTGGAATACTGCACGTTGTTTGCTCAGTTGGAGACATCAAATTGCTATCAAGCCACAAGTATAAGGAGTTTATTTGATTTGCAAATTAAAGCAATTATGTAAAATCAACAGTATTAGGAAGAGTGAAGAAGTTCACAAATTAAGGCATCACGACATTAGCTGCAGGTTAACCAACCCCCTTTGTACTGGAATGGTGAAACAAATATTATTTCCACAATGGCAGTTTATAAATATCTCAATTCTTTGAATTATTTGTCTCAATCGGCAAAACATGAAGAAATTCACATTGCTTGTTGTCCTTATAGGCCCTTGATTGAGCAAGCAAATAAATACAGATTCCTTTAGCTTTACTATTCTATGAAGTAACTTAAATTCTAAGAGTTCATTTATACCCTCAAAGTGCCTAAGCCCTAAGGTGATCCAGTCAGCCACAATCAAACAATCCTGCTTGAATGCCCTTTCAATTGACTGGGGGAGCTTGAAAACAGTCGTTAGGGCAAAAATACTGTTTGCTTCATGAAGAGGTAAACAACCATGTTTATTTACCCATCAGTTATACCCGAATTGCCATGGAATGAGGGCAGGGTCATTCGAGCAGCTTTATCATCCTATTGAGTGGAGTCCGTATGTCCATAACAAAGCACTTGATCAAGCAACTGGCAGTCAATTCTGCAGTAGAACACAAATCATTATTTTTACAGTCTGTCAGTTTGATAAAGAGAAAATTTGGACCAGTTCAGTATGAAAAATGCACTTTGTGACACATGATAGCCGATGAAGTATCGGCTTCTCTGCCTTCAACATGAGAAACGTAGAGGCTGTTTGATTAGTCATGAACAAGAGCAGGCCATTTGACTTGTCATAACTGATTTTGGAGTGAGAATCAGATGCATAATCCTTTCGTTTGGCTGTCACCAATAAGCAGGATTAGTCTCCTTAAATCGAATTAACATTGAAAGTATTGGGTATGATCATGACAAATCATTAGCATGATGACACACAAATTGCCATTTTCACAGTGCAACAGTCCACTCTTTTTCTATATCAAAGTGACAGACTGTAAGGTTTGGGTATTGGAGTACCAACTGCCATGAATGCTAAATGTTTTATTATTTGATTGACTCTTTTCTCAAGAACAAAATGATCCAGACATGATTAAAAATGATCCCTCAAATTAACTCATGAAAACTCATATAAATGACTAATAGACTGAGGGGGGGGGGGGAAATCGAACTATTTGCTCTTTGGGAGGAGGGAGTTATTCTGATGCATACCAGCCGATTTTTAAAGAAGACGCACTCGTTTTATTGGGAGGAGTAGCCATTCCTCATTATTTTGTCAAGAATCACATTGGAATGCTATGTCAAAATATAACAAACTTTTTTAAGTATACTTGGGAGAAGAGATATCAATGGCAGCATTCGGAGAATCCTCCTTTGCAAATACTCACGGATAAGGCATTTGGGACTTGTAAAAGCCTTTGACACAGCAACTGAAATGATTACTTGGTTGAAGCCTTTCCAGGGTCCCAGAAGCCCATCTGTTTATTACAGTGCACAGATTTGAAGATAAAGATATTCATTTCACTGTTTGCCAGTTTTCTTTGACATCATGCACAGAGATGGTTTAAATTGCATTAAACTGCTAAAAAGGACAATGCAAAATGACTAACAGGGTGAAAAATGAAGGAGGGAGAGGCCTTTTAAGCCCTGGACATCACCAGCGTAAAATTGCTTATCCAGGGTCTGACAGCAGCTGGACTTATGCTGATTGACCACAGACGTAATTTTTCACGTAAAGACCTCCGTGGACGTGGCGGGACGTTGCGACTTCAAAGGGAAAACTCCGTCACAAGGCCGCAACAAAGACAAGCATTTCGTGATAGATAGGGCTCGGCCGTTAGACACACGACTGCCATAATATGTTGCATAGGAACACAAAGCCAGTGGCTCAATGTTTCGTGTTGTGCCACTGGTTACAGATTGCCACTTACAAGACGTTTAGTGGCCCAGTCATCTCTTTAATGTGGTGGCTTGCATGACTATCGCCTGCACGAAAATACTAAATACACAAATCAGAAGCTGCCATTTAAAAGTGAATGCACAGAAGAAACAGCTTTCATGGTGGCCTATTGATAGGTCAAAATAGATTCAGGGATAATAATTAACTAAATGATAAGTGTATGTATATCTGTCTCATAAGCTTACAATATCAAGATGATGAGGTGCAACACCTATGGAAATTCCGAAATTTGAAAGTCAGTTTGCATTGCTCCCTTTCAGTCATTCTTGGTATTTGGCCAACGTACTCCTGGTTCACCAAACTAACAAAATAACATGCCATTTAACAAATTTTAACATGTTTTCGCTTTCTCTTACATGTACAATGTATTGTATACAGGTCAAGCCAATTAGCTTATTTCTATACTTTGTCCTATGTGCAGTAAGCAACCAGCAAGGTGCACACCTGGGCATTTGGAAGCATTTGCTTCTTGCCAGTTCATGAAGACATATCCAGGGTATGACAACTGGCAGTATTCCAAGAGAAGTGTGCTTCTTGCACTGGAATGCCCTTATCTCAACAGTTATCTCATCCTTATCTTTGATAAACATAACTTCAAGAAATACTTTGAATGCCCAAAACAACATTCCTACAGCATTAGACACAATTGTTTGCACTTTCTACAAGAATGAGCAGTTGTTGATACAACAACAAAAATTTATTAGAAAATT
Organism: Platynereis dumerilii; assembly: GCA_026936325.1. Taxonomy (NCBI): domain Eukaryota; kingdom Metazoa; phylum Annelida; class Polychaeta; order Phyllodocida; family Nereididae; genus Platynereis; species Platynereis dumerilii. Next base: position 92,985,374 of record JAPTHN010000002.1, read on the forward strand.
GGAATGAGTTGGCATTGCAGCAGAGGTAGCTACGAGGAACATTCGTTTTAATGTACCTGGATCGAATAAAATGGTTGTTGTGGACATTCAATTATGCTTCGTTCTCACAATAAGCATTTATGTGCATCGCGGCAGCGAAAGTTCATTTCCAGGGAAACTTGACGAAGAACATGAATGAACAAGAACGAGACAGCATTAGATAATCAATTAGTCGCTCTTTTATTATTAGGGCATTCTGCCCTATTGTTATTGTCCTTCTCTGGAATCTGTGGGCTAATTTTGAGACAAAATACTGCACCGATTTCATTCAAACTTTGCACACGGGGTTTAATTTGCCTATGATTGTTGATCAACTTCACAGGAACATACACATTGTAAAAATACCATTTTAGAGACCCAGGAAAACCGTCCTAGGAAAACTGGAAAGAGGGAGTCCTGTGATGTCATTGAGGGGCTTCCCCACCCCAAATCTATTTTTAGCTCACTGAGAATTTGTCAAAACAAGAGGTCAGCAATTAGGACAATACACCGCTACATGCTTCATCAATGTGTTGCTACCTTTTTATGTCCTGTAATGTAGTAGCAACATAACAGTAAAACAAGATAACCAGGACTTAAGATCAGGAGTAAGATGATGTGCAGAATGCCCTTTAAAGTGCCTTGCAAACGTTATTTTTTATTCTGCAGTGCTCATTTTTCTATCATCGTTGCGCCATCAGCAGGCAGCGGTGAAGCAACAAACTTGAGCACCAACTTGCGCCCAAAACCTGTGTGGCCGACTTTCAAATTAGCGGGGTATAAATGCGTAAGTGAGCGGCACTGATGTTAGCGATGGAGTTGAGCGACATTGAACAGAAGAATATTCATTTCGACACATTTTGTTTGCCCCGAAAGGTTCTATACAGGAAACAAACAACTTGCATTCATTTGAAAAAAATATATACTGAACAAAGACATAATAATTCATGTCGAAGAAATGTGTTCATTTTATATTTTTTACAAAAAGGGCCGTAACTCCTTTATTATTGCACAATGCCCAAACTTCTCCAAAAAAATCAGAAATGATCATCACAGAAGTATATTCCAAGAAAAAAATATAATCAACTAGAAATCCTCAAAAGATAAGATTTACGGGTCCAACAATGCAATGCAACTGACGGCATCTTGAAATTCTTATACAAGGAATGGAATGCTCATCACACACATGTTTTGCAGTTTAATGATTAGGGAATTCCACTTACACATATCTGTATTCAAGGACCTAAATTCCAAAACACTATGTGAGCTCATTCCTCAAAGAATTATAGACAGCTGAGGAATACAAATCGTATCTTTCCTCTGTTAGAGAACATCGATGCTGTCACTACAGGACAGGTGCTACCTTTTACACCGACATCATCTGGTGTATGTTCAATTTGTCATTGAGAGACATCTGATATCATTGAGTGTTATGACTCATTAAATGACACGCTCATAGGATATGAATCGTTGTGATAACTAAAGTAATCAAATACATGTTCAATTTGGCTCACTCAAACTTTCAGTGACTCATTCACATTTCCACAGGCTTTAAGTTCAAGAGCTGTAGTATGGGAGGAACTGGGGAACATAGGGAAATTTTTCAAATACACTTATTTTTTAAAAATCTTTTTCTAGAATATGCAAGTGAGATAACTTGGTTGATCTTGGGTCTTATGGCTCTTTTTAACAAGTGGGTATGCCTTTGCTTTTCTGATTCATGAGTTCAAATTAAAATGAAAATGTTTGTTCAAGAGCATGTGAATTTCATCTTTTTCGGATCTACAGGTACAAACGTTACTTAATGTTTCCTTCATAAGAAAAAGAAACTGGAAAAACCTTCATTGAGTTATGCCCCTAATATTTGTTAGGTTGAACTGCCTCTCCTTTGAAAGTGATTGTCAGAAATATTTTTTAAAAAGTATAATGGATATCTGCATTGCTTCACTTTATGACCATTACATAAATATGATTTGGATCATATTTTTTGCATTTTAGCTCAAAATATGGAGGTCAAATTAAAATATGTGAGTTTGGGGCGAGGGGCCCCACATGGTATGGGGCATGAGGCCCCCTTCACTGAGGCCTCGAAGCTGCTTCAGGAACAATTTAATAATGTGTACTTTACCTTAAATCTTGATAGAATAGCTAATTGAAATCGAAAAAATTTGGCTGAAATTAAAACAGGGCAAAAAATATTAAAAAATAAATTTTATGTATGAACAGAAAAATTCTGAAATTCAGAAAAAGTGAATAGAATGCTTTAAAAATGATAGAAGAACCCCAAGAAATAACTTTCAAGTTGAATGAGCTCGCAAAAAAAATTGCCATAGGATTATAATAGGGGGGCTTCTTGCCCGATGGGTGGGGTAAGAAGGCCATTTTATATTTTTTACAAAAAGGGCCGTAACTCCTTTATTAAAATTGGTAAACATTTGTTTCACTAGTTATAAGTAGAGTCAAGTGATCCCTTCCTGACAACATAAGCATTTAAATAATCGACCACAAAAAGTAGGTCAAATCGCACCTCGAAGTTTAGGGGGCTGCATGCCCTGCGCTACTCTATTTATTTGATTTTAAAATGGTTTGATTGTTTTTAAAATTCAACAGAACTATAAACAACTTGACTATACATCAACCCAAGCCTGTCCTTGTTTATGATTTAGGCTATGACTCAGATAAAAAATCAAATGAACTTCTTGCTCAATTTTGCACTGGGTGAGCAAAAGACTCTTAACATGCGATGTTTTGATACATGTTCATTAATATTCTTGCTATTGGCATTGCAATACAATGTTCTCATGTAAACACAAATGAGTACCTTCCTATTCAAGGAATCAAATATTTCATAACTCCAGTTGTGCAATTTTATATGTTCCGGAAAAGTAAATAATTGCTGTAGTAAGATATGTAACTTTAATATGTCCTGGAGACTCATGGCAATACATTGCACCAAAAAGAGGAAGGCATTTTAACATGTAGTGCCAAGGAGTCATTAATTAGAACTTGTGAGTACAGTATTTACGGAGTTATTATTGCACTTGAGTGCACCGGAACAGGGAAAATGAAATAATGGGTATGTATTAATTATGAATTATCATATGCCATGATATGCAGGACATTACAATGCAGGTATACACACATACCCACATTATGCAATGAGGTAATGAGCTAAAAATAGCACAAAAATGTTAATTGCAGTGACCACTGGTGACATGCTCTTGATAGGGGGAGTCCACAGGTGTATTTTAGGGTGGCTGTACATTGATGATGTATGGCAAGAATATGAAAATAGTTCCCTGAAAGTGGTTAAAATGACTTCAGTAGAAAAAAATGAACCCTCTCAAAACATGTAAGTGTTTAGAAAGAACTACGGTACAACTACCAAAACAAACTTGAGTAGTACTAACATGCACTGCATTCTGCACTTCTGCACTGCAGGGGGATTTCCCCATAAACATGCACTTTACAACAGGGAGCACTAAATTAATGAATCAGTGCACTGTATTAGACCACAAAAACCTCTGCTACCCAAGCAAAATAAACTGACGACATTGATTAATCGAATTATTGCTTTTGAGTTTTGAGACAATTTTAAAGAATTGTGAACATTTTTAACGAGATTTTCATTACTCAGAAGAATAGGACTATATGTATTTAAGAAATTAGTAAAAAGTTTTTCTCTAGTATTTTAATGGACCCACCATCAGTGCTGAACTTCGTGGCCAGGAAGACAAATTTATCCGAAAAAATGTCTTGATAGTTTAATATAACATTTCAGTTTAATTTTTCATTTCAGAAATCGTAGATTTCTTTTTTTCTTTTTTTTTCTCCAAAGACTTGACAGATAAGGAAGGATGTGATCAATCATTGTCTTGAAAGCAAACAATAACCAATTATAATAATTATAACGTTTCAAGTTATAATGATTTCATTGTCTCAGGTGCTCAGAGCTGACTAAGGGACTATTCCAATCAGGATTCCAGATTTAGAGGAAGTGTGAGCTACTTGGATGTACCCTAAAGGGAAGAGCACTTGCCTGGCAGCTTTAAGGGCATGGTACTGCCACCTTGTAGCCTAATTAAATATCCACCTTCCTTGAGTGCTTAATTTATGCAAGAGATAATTTATGCATGTCCTGTGAAGTGCACACCCTGTATGCAGATGTAAGGTCCTGCAGAAGGCAGATCCGAGGCGCCAGGATGTATCCATAGGAAAGATATGCCAGTGTTACTGTGGTACTTTTTGGGTGCTATTGGGAAAAGAGGGTACTTCATTTTTCTCAGTAGCCTTATCAAAATTATGCTTTTCAAAACAAGAATTTAGTTTAAAAAAATAGTTTAGCTTCTCTGTTAGAAGATTGAGAGATTTTAAAAAAATCACGACGTAAGTTTAAAAAATTACCAGGTTTAAGAGAGAAATGTAAAGACGTACTACAATATCATATAATTACCTGTCTTAGCCTGCATGGATAATACTTTTGAATCTGCCAGTGTTCTTTTCTAAAGAAAGATTGGTTTGGCTATAAAAAAATATATATATATTCATGAACTTATTAGGCCTAAATAGGTCATCTGGGATATCCTGCTGCATCACCAATGTCGTTTGGTCAGCAGCACTGATTTATCACTGGGTTGCATGTTTTTGTCTTGTTTACATGACAAGGGACATGACAACACAGGTGTACCCAGAAACATGATGAAAATAAATAGGATCAGCACATTTTTGGGGACTGCATGTACCACCAGAAGTACTTGGATACTTTGGAATAGGGAATCCTTCATTTAAATACATTTTAATTAAACTTAGATTAATAAACTGGAGGGAGGACAGTCAAAATCTAAATTTTTAAAAATTTCCTTTCCCAAAGTCACCTTTTTTCAGAATCTCTCTTTTTTTTTAATCAAAATTTTATTTCATTCGGCAAAAAATTTTTTTTTTCTTTACCAATATCTCCCATAAATTTTTTAATCTTTATTGTTCATTTGTTTTATTTATTAATTTTTTTCTGTATAGTACTAGTATTTTCCTAGCATTACTTGTTTGTGTATTTTGAGATGTTATTGACCCCAGAGGAGATTTGGATAGCGTTGACGGAAGTGGGAGTATCCCAGGGGGCATTGCGAGTCCTTCTAGGAAAGAAGAACACATCACGTGACCTTTGGCAGCCATAAAAAGTGACCTCAAGTGGATTGATGGACTTTTCATGCAGCCATTCATAAAGGACATTCTGCATCAGGTCATTCCCAGAAAAAAGATGACTTAAAAACATATTCTAATGTCCTGCAATTAAGTAGACCATTTACTTGACTCTAGAACGAGCTTGTTTGTGACAAATGTATTTTTACTGCTCAGTCAGTCAGTCACTGAGTCATAGAAAGGTTAAGAGAGGTGACAAACCATGCATCTTTTACAAACCTCCGTAGAGTGATTTAACTTCCGTTTTAAAACTGTATGCCTATATATTGGGCCTAATCTTGCATTTGTGAACAGTAGTTCCTGTCGTTGTTGCTGGAAATATCTTCTTTTGACGTCAACAAACTAAATATACAAAATCTGATGCAACTAACATCAAAATCTGCCATAAAATGAATGTAGTTCGACGTTGGTGGCAGGCTGATTTATTAAGAAGGTCAAGTCAGTAATACTTCCGAGGTCAAATTCGGATCCCACAGCGAGATGATGAGTGGCTCTGACGTTGTAAGAGGTCTTGAGTTCGAAGCTAAAACATGCTATCTCAAGTTATCAAGCACATCAGCTCATGCTCCTGCAATGCATTACAGCAAATGTTATAAGAAGAGCTAAGAAGGTAACATGTAACTTATAAATTCATGCATAAAATACAAGTCTGTCTGTTGCTCTGGGGGTTTCAATTAACATCCCAGTGTAAGGGGCGGGCCAGAGTCACACCCTGCGACTTTCATTAAAAGATCCTGCCTAATAAATTTCCCACTTTGTCTTCAGCTATCTGAGCCCATTCAACTCCTTTCAACCTCTTTGTATTCAACTTGTGTGTGTTCTCCAGAAAAAAATGACAAAGTGTGTTGGTGCTTTTTTTTTTTTTTACTTATTCATAAAATAATGGGGTGCATTTATTTGTAATAGTTCTACATAAACTCGAAATTCTCAAGTTAGAAGTTTGCTCAGAATTTGTTACAAGGTCGACTGACCGCCTATAATGTTTGTATTCTTTGGAAATAATGTTGTTTGTTTGCAATATCAAGAAGGCAATCCAAAATAAGTTTTTTTGGATGTCATTTCCTGAAATATATTTTGAAGAAAACAGGAAGGACAATTGAGGCTTTATCCCTCATGGTTATTTATTTTAAGGTGAGGCATGGAATCTCTTGCTGAAGAAAATTACAGACAAATAAATAGCTATAAGAATTTATTCCACCACAATGTCACATTTAGGCCTACTAGTTATTATAGGATCATCAAAACATCAATTTTGATTGAAAGCATGCAACAAAAAAAAAGCACAGCGCGTTGAATAGGAAAAAAAAAAGACAACACAACATTCATTGTCAGAAAAAATACCCTATATTCTTGTTGGGGTGACTAAACTGTTTCCTTTACCCGATTTTTATGCCAAAACGAGAAGTTTTCTTCCTTCTTCCTCGATTGTGTCATGGGCCTAGGCATATTGGTCCTAAAAATTGGAAATGGGCCTAAAATGGGTGAAATAAATCACGGAATGGGCTACAAAAGTATGTAGGCCTACCCAATTGAGTGGCTCAATTTGTTAGGTGTTTCTTGGGTGTTTCGCGCCAAAAAGCCGCACGTGGGTTCTGGGCAACCGGATGTAGGGCACGCGAGCTGCCCCATAAGCCCCAAAACTGCACCCGTTCAACCCTGCCCTCCCGGATCAACGCCAAGTGCGCCGAAGCAATGCAGGTATTGACATGTTCTGATTGGCTGATCAAATCACTCAGATATTTACTAATTGCCAACCATGGAGCAAAAAAGAACATCTTGGAAGTTGAACTTTGTGATCTGCACTTTCGCAGCCAGCTATTTTGTTTAATTATACATTATAAAGAAATCATGCTGCATGGTTATAACAGACCTAATGCAATGTATGCAACTGTGTAATTGGTATGATAATTCGTGGGAGCTATGTATGCCTATGTGAGTGAAATCTAGGAAAGACTGTTAAAAGCAGGGCTTCGGAGTCTGGTATAGTAAGTGAACTGACTCCGAAGCTTTCAGAAAAACCGACTCCGACACCTAATACCATTGGTTCCCTGAATTATGAATTATTACTTATTTAGGAAATTTGTGTACAATTTGGCATACATTTCGCATTTTTGGAACAGCGTTTTCGTAAACTATATTACTTGTTTTTAGGAGTAAGGAGTCGCTAATTAAAATTTCTCCGACTCCACTTAAAAATCGTAATTCGATTCCACTCAAAAACCTCTGACTCCAAGACTCCGAGTCCTGACTCCGACTCAAAATCCCTGGTTAAAAGTCTGAGTGAGTTAAGGATATCTGAAAGTTGCTCCCAATCTAAAGTTATATTTACATGCAAATAGGCCCATTATGTTAGCCTATTGTTAGGCTATTTAGGTCTATACTTTATCAATTATGACAATTTTTTAAAAAGGGATCAAAATTTTCCCCATTAACCGATCCTCATTAGGCCTATAGTCTGCAAAAGGCAACGGAGCACAGGCACTATGCCTATACCCACGTTAACACTTCCTGAAAATAGGTTTCATAAATTTATAGGACAAAACAAATCCAACAAAACAGCCAGGTTAAATTGGAAATCATGACCTGGTAATCAGTGGCGGAGCTATGGGGGGGCCAGGGCCCCCCCAAATGGATAAGTGGCCCCCCCACCGGCCCCCCCATTTGAGATTTGAAAATTTTGAAAAAATTATTGGAGCAGCAACAGACGCTTGAACACGTCGTCGTTGCCTTCGCTGGCACTCACTTATACCCAATTTTCTCTAGAATGATAGTTGCCCTTTGAAATGTTCTTAGGCATTTGATAATTTGTGATTTCCTTATTTGAATATATTTAGCAATATCTGTACTGCAGACAAACCTTTTTGGGGGTGAGGGACATTTGCCCGAATATCAGGATCTAGATTTAATAATACTCCCAAAGAAATCTCCTTGAAACTATTGATTCTTATTTATGTTTATTTAATTATCTCCCCGAATTGTTTAGCCTTTTTGCACGAATCTTAGTGTTTCCCAATCTTTTTTGGGGGAGGGTGACTACTCCCCTTCCAGTATGCCTACGCATCTAGAGATTCCATACAACATCCATAATTTTGAGGAAATCTTTCCGTCACCATTGCTCAGTTAAAGAAATAATGCTCATTTGAAAGTTTTCTAATTAAACAGATCTGAAATACCAGAGTGATTTGTACAAACTGCTCAATTTTTATGTGCATGGAATTTCCCTACATTTTTGGTATTTCTGTCATTTGCACAAATTGCTACTACCTTTTAGGCCTATTTGAGGAGTTGGGGAGATTTCCATCAGAAAGACTTCTATAAATAGTCGTTTTAGACCTAATAACTAAAAAAGAGGACATTCTTAGTGCTCAGGAATATACTCAAAACTTGCAAAGACAGTTATGAAAAAAACAAAAAAACAAAAAGGCCATTTCACTGCAAAAGATACTCTTTGTGACTCATGATAATTGATGAGGTGTCAGTGTCATACTTTTAATATCGGAACCATAGAATCTGTTTCATTATTTTTTGATTGGTCAAAACTGATTTTAGTGTAAGTATGAGATGTATGGTCATTTTTTTAATCAGTCACTAAAGATAAGATGGTAGATATTGCTAAGTCATTTGTAAAGAAGGCTTGCAATGCTGTGTCAATTTTTATCCATGTAATGCCGCAAAAATGTCACAAAAATTCCGCGAAAGGTTGGCCCCCCTAGTTCAGACCCTGGCCCCCCCTTGGCCCCCCCACTCATGGATTTCTGGCTACGCCACTGCTGGTAATCGTCTGGTTTGACTAAATCATGGTTTCAGTCATGACACTGTTAAAGTTAATCACATGTTTTTACATTATGGCTGAGTGTTCCACCGCGACGTCCTGCAGTGCTCCGTCATGACGCGTCAATGTTGTAACATTTTCAGCGGCGTCATCAAAGGGAAACGTTACGTCCTGCAGAACGTGCTGCGTGAGGGCTTTGATGTGGCAACGGTGGCAGGTAATCGGGGAGAGTTGAAGGCATAAACGGTGCAGGGGTGGATCATGGGCTATGGGGAAGGATCTGGGTTGGTCAGACAATCGACCAAACTCTTTAACTCTCACTTCTGTAGTTCTGTCACTTCACCCCTACCCTCTTCTTCCATTAATTTTGGCCTGGCAGCTCCTAACTGACAAGCAAAGCCATGAGCCTATTCATGTTATAATGAAAAAGCCACAGAAATAGGTCTAATCCAAAAATCAAATCAATATAATATTATATCCTGCAGCCAAGATCATTTCGCATATTAGTATGTATGCGGGTGTCCCTACCATTCTGTGTTGCGACCATATTTTTGCTTCGATCTTGGAAGAATATTTCTAAAGTCGGTGAGGAGGATTTGAATAGGCCCTACCAGGTAGTCTATTTATTTATTTTTTGGTAAAAGGTCATTTCTTGAAAGGCCCCTGATTAGGGTGGGACTGGCGCCCCAATGTTTATTTATTTATTTATTTATTTATATAATATATTTAAACAGGGTAACAATACAGCAAAGCTGTTTTACAATTGGCCCTGGGAGTATGTACAATGATAAAAACATATATACAAATTGGCATGTAAATGACTAGTTATCTAATACAGAGTAAAAACGTAGCTTTTAAGAGAAACTTTAAAATTAGAAATATCAGACATATCTTTAAAATTGTTTGGCATATTATTCCACAGGTGACTAGCATGATACATAAAAGAATTCTTAAGAATTTCCTTTCTTGTAAAAGGAATGTAAATATTGTTAAAATCATTAAAACGAGTTTCTCTGTCACTTACTTCACATGATAAAATAATTTGGTTACAAAGATAATCTGGGGCCAGCCCATGCATACATTTAAACATTAGTATAAGGTTAAAGTAAACAGCACGTTGTTTGATATTCATAATCTTCAAATCCTTTAAGATATCAACACCTCTACAGTTTATATATTCAAAATTATTAGCTAAGATTCTACCAGCAACATTTTGTAAGCGTTGAATCTTATACAAATTTTCATTTGTGGTATTGCTCCAGACATTAATGGCATAGTCAATAGTTGGTTGTATACAAGTAAAGTAAATTTTACGTAAAACATGACATGGTGTGAATGCTCTTATCCTTGTGAGTTTGCTAATTTTAAAAGAAAGCTGTGAACATAGTTTGTTAACATGATTATCCCACTGTAAACATTCATTGATATTTAAAACACCAAGGTAATTTGTTGAGTTTGTTTGACTAATTACATTGTTATTAAGAGAAACATTGAGATTCTTAGAGCATTTCTTATTTTTTGAGCTAATTACCATTGATACACATTTAGTAGGGTTTATGACTAACCTATTGCCTTCAAACCATTTCGAAACATCATCTAAGCATGTTTGAAGGACATTTTCAACATCTTCAACAGTAGAACCAGCATAATAAATCAGGGCATCATCTGCATAAATATTAGCTTTTCCTAAGAAAACATGTTGACCAACATCATTTACAAACAGAAGAAATAAAACAGGCGCCAATACAGACCCCTGGGGTACTCCTAGAGAAAGTTCAGTTACAGATGAAGTCATATTATTGCATTTAACGACTTGACTTCTGTTTGACAAATACGATTGAAAAAATTTATTTTCATTGTCCGTAATACCATAGTTTTTAAGCTTAGTGAAAAGAATGTCATGATTTATAGTGTCAAAACACTTTGAGATATCGAGGAGACATACACCAACAGACATGTCATCACAAATGCATTCCAGCCAATCATCAATGACTCTTTGCAGCGATGTATTTGTACCATGGTACTGCCTATAAGCTGACTGGTCCATGGAAATATAGTCATTTTCAACTAGATATTTCATAAGTTGTGATTGAATCTCACGTTCAAAAACTTTTGCCACATGGGCCACAACAGAGATTGGTCTATAGTTGTTTTTATCTTGTAGAGCTCCCTTTCCTTTATAGACTGGGGTAACTCTTGCAAATTTCCAGTCTTTTGGGACATGGTTAGCTTTCACCGACGTATTAAAGAATTGAGTCAAAGTGGGGGCGAGGACATCAGCTGCAAGATGGAGAAGTTTGCTGTCCATACCAAGTACATCGGTTGATGTTTCCGAACCCAGGTTCATCAGCCTCTTTAGAACCGATGACACTTCTATAGGTTGAAGTTCGAACCTGCGGCTGCTTACAGGGCCTTTCCACGGAGGGTCAGTTGCAGGTGGAAGATTTTTCACAGTTTCTGCTCCAATTTTACTGAAATGATTATTAAATTCCTCAGCGGTCAGATCTGCAGGCGTTGATGACTTCTTGTTGCTGCCTGTCAGCTTATTTATTAGTTTCCAGGTACCCTTGGGACTCTTTGCTACCCTTGTGAACTCATTTTCATAGAAGGCACGTTTGGCATGTCGAATAGCTGATGTAACTTTATTCCTTAGTTTACGATATTCCAATACAAGCTCAGGAGTCTTATTTTTGTCCATCTTTTGTTTAGCATGATCTCGCTGGTACATCAAATTAACAATATCTGTATTTATCCAAGGGTTGCATCTTGGTTTTAGCCTTCTGGTGATCATAGGGGCGTGCTTGTCACATATTTTAATGAATGTATTTTTAAAATTATCCCAGTCTTCTTGAAAAGTTTCAGGAGTTGGCAGATTGCCAATTATCGAATTATGGGACAGTTCATTTATAAAACTTACTGGATCAAAGTTCTTGAAATCACGGAAAGTAACTGCCTTATGTTCACCACTGCTTGATCTTTCCTTGACAATGTTTATAACAGTATACACAAGGTAGTGGTCACTGAGGGACACTGGTAAAACGTTTGAATACTGGTGCTTTTCAGGCACTGACGAAAGTATCACATCCAGTAATGTTGAACTTTTATCAGTTACTCGAGTTGGCTTCTCAATGAGTTGTTTCATTGCATAAGCAGATTCAATGAAATGCACAGGACATGAGGAGAGATGTTCATCAAATTTGTAGTTGTAATTAAGGTCACCAATTAAGATGAAATTGTCACACATAATACTGGCCTGTTCTATTTGATCCAACATACAATTTAAGTAATCATTGTCACTGCTTGGAGGCCTGTAAACACAACCAACAACAGTATTGTGTCCACTGATCCTTACTTTCAGCCAAACACTCTCAGTTGTGTTGTTGTCAGTAAATAACACCTCATGTTGAAGAGTTTGTTTGATAAAAACACAAACACCACCTCCTTGTCTATCACGGTCATGTCTTATAACATCATAACCATCCAGAGACAGTTCATCATTTGTGATAAATTTATCCAACCAGGTTTCATTAATTCCAAGGAAATCAAAGTCATTTTTGATAATAATATGGTGAATTTGGTCAATCTTGGGATAAAGGCTACGAACATTAATACAACCAATTTTTAATCCAATGGATTTAGTCCGTGTGCTGTTTGAATCTTCTGGTAAGTTGACTGGGCCCCTGTTTTCATTGTATGAAGTTGAGGGACCGGCACTTGCTTCCTGGCCACACCTTTAATAAGTACAGTGTTTGGCTTTATGACCCAGTCCATTGCATGTATGACAAGTTACCTTTTTACCATGCCTGCAATTACTGGACACATGAGTAGTCTCTGCACAGTACCAGCAACTCTGCTCGTTGTAATTCTTACTCTGAGAGGAGTGCTGTTGCGAGTTCCTTGGTCTTGGGCCATGTGGTCTCCTGGTGACAACTTTCCAGTCATCTTCTTTCTCAATGGTAGAAATTCCCTTGCCATTCCCAGAATTTACTGATTTTGTACGAGCAATGTTGCCATTTTTGCAACTAGGTGAGATTTTCAGTTTTAGGTTTCTCGCAAGTATGTTTGTGCCCTTGTGAGTCAGATGGACCCCATCAACCTGCAGGTAACCATCATTCGGTGATCCATTGCCAAGCTTGAATGTCTGGTCATTGTCAATGAATGGTATATCCATTTCCACAGCCATTGTAGAGAGACGAGCATTCAGAGCATCAACATTACTTTGATACTGTTCTGAGTCTGTTCGTGGGGGCACACTGGAGATGCTGACAAGCTTTGGATTAGCAACTTTAGTCTTAGCCACATCAATGACGTTTTTTTACGTGTCCATCACACTTTCAGCACTGAAATTGTCATTTTTGCAGTCATTGGCCCCGACACAAACAACAATGTTACTGAAATTTTCATCAGACTTATTCAGTTGGTCGAGGATGTTGCTAATTTTGGCTCCAGATGTTGAGGATACCTGGGTCTTCTGCAATGTTTGCGGATCAAGCCTGACTTTTTTTTGCAAGTGAGGTTGGCATATGAGAGCATGTGTGTAAAATTTCAGCTCATTCTATCTATGTTTAGAGGTAGCACATTTCGCTTGAAGTTTATAATGTAAACCCCCATTGCCGAGACCTGAAAAAAACTGAAAAAAGCACGATTTTCCAAAAATGAGACTTAGAATCAATATTTTTCAACAATTCAAAAACTATAGGGGAGGGTTTTGGGAGGGCAGTTCATAATCGCCATAATTTTGAATTTTCCACTCTTCATCTCTGCACAATGTAATGTCCAATATCAGCGGAATATGACGAAAATGACTCAAAAACGCCTATTTTAGCTCATCACACTCTAAAAAATGTCGGGACAAAATTGGTTGTTTAGATTCAAAATGGTTTTTTGAAAAATTTTATTATGCCAACCTCACTTGCAAAAAAAAAAGTCAGGTTTGATCCGATATAAAATTTCCAAAATGTGGGGCGCCAGTCCCACCCTACCCTGATGTTGCTTTGCAACTGGGCAGGTAATTTCTGAGGCAAAAAAAGATGGCCTAAGCAATTTTTCTATGGATTTAAATAGACAGTGTCGGACGGCCCTCACTCCTTGCCCATTCAGTTCTCAGGCGGACCTCTTCAGCGACTGCTCCAAGCAAATTGCATGTCTCTTTCAAGTGACCACAAGACAGTCTCCCGCCACTCCACATCACAGAGAAAGACCGCCCTGCAGTGCCATGGCGCCATGACAAGGAGGGATCGTGAATAATGACCTTATAAGCCAAATACTGCAAATAGGATGGAGCAAAAAGTAGATTGAACTTCAATTGATTCACTGCCAGCGAAATTGCCGAATAATACTTTCGTAACTGCTTCCAGGACCATTTTGTATGTAAATTGAGGAACATTAAAGGCAATGTACATGCTATTGGTTTCCCCCTGACATCAAATTCAGTTCCAGGATGCTTTCTTGTAAATTTGTCATTTTCTTGCTCTCAATCCTGTTAGCCATTCACCCCACTTCATAAATGGTGTTATTTATTGGCTGAAGCATTTTCCTTTCAATTTTGGCCATTTTCTTGTCTGATGTCTTCAGTGGTGGCGCCACAAGTCTTGTAAGCAGACGACAATTGCCACGCTTCGCACCTCCACGAGGGGAGCCAGAAACCATGGCAACAAATAGGTGCCATCAAAGACTTACTACAATATGGACCGCCACACATCAAAGTAGGCTTCCACAGATTTGTCAAAATTATTTTTCTTGACAAATCTATGACCTGAGAAAGTGAGAAATGACATGGCTATTATTGTAAGGTATTTAGTGGGCTCACATGAAAAGAGATCTGCCCCTCCCCAAATTTTTGGAAGCTGTTAGCACATCTCTGACAGAAAAACTTGAAAATACTTTCTGAATTCAGAACATTATATCGACTGTATGATCGAATCATTTCTATTTCGGGAAAAGTTGGCAAATTAAATGAGACATTCAGCGACCAATGAGACAGAATCAGTAAATCAGCCTCAATGGGCAAAATTTACAGAAGTGCTTGACATTGTACGTTTTTTTTGGGCCAGGCCTACCTACTTTCATATAAGCAGTTATTGTCTCCGTATAATTCAAAGCATTTTAACCAGGGCCCACTACAGAAGTTATTTATAGAACCTGACAGCATTCTGTGCCTATGCAAATGTGACTGTCATAGAAATATTTAGCTGAAACAATTCCCGGTAGTGTCAAAGTGTGATTACTCATGATAAGCACAACATGAGGCATTCACTTCCAGGAGCCAGCAATGTTATGATCAACATGCACTTCGTTATAAGTCAGGGGGTCATCCTGGTACACTTTACATAATCTCAAGTGCATTTTCCCCACTTATTTTTAGCTCATAACAAAAATATTCCACATAGCTGCAATCTGATATCTGATAAACAATCATTTTATCACCAAGAAATATTTTTATCACTGGAAGAAAGGGAATTTGGTGGAAAGAGGGAGTTAACCCATTGATGATATGATGCTGATTAACAATCTGGGGATTTTATGCTGATCTCATCATAAAAGTAAAAAAAATCAATTGACTGAATAGTATTCTCATTTAAAATAAAATTTATGTTAAACTTCACTTAAAAATGTTTAGCAGCCTAAACTAGTAGTTTAAAACTACTGGTACTTGATTATAAAGTTGATAAAAGTGGAAAATATCTCGATATGTATCTTGGCCAAACATATTGTCACCTGTAAATAACAGTAACTGAGTTTATATATTTTCCAGTTACACCGAGGTTTATCACCACATATTCTTTGAAAATTTCCGGGTTTAAATTGTGGGTTCTAATGTCATTTATCATGTACTGGAGACATATCCTAAACATGCTACATGAATACAGATATATGATGATATAAAATATGTACCCAAAAATCAGTGAGTTCCACTGAACCCATTTTGGGTGCACTCAACGTGGGTTCCTGCATTTGCCCACCAGAGGTCGCCAAATGAAACCAACAGGGCATGACGGCACAGGGCCCATGCTTCAGCGAATTGGAGGCATCAGCTTGCTGCCCCCACTAATTGTGGCTGATTGGCTACATATAGGATTGGTGCTGGCAGATCTGATCAGTTCAGTGCCATCATTCTCACAGGACACATCATATCATTTCAGAGATTACAGTTACATTTTGGAACATTGAACTGGTGAATATCGGAGAAAGCAGAATTTGAAGAAAACATTCTCAACAGAACAGCAAGCGATTTTACACAGACTTTGATTTATACCAAAGGGAAATTAACTTTCTAAGTGACTTTTTTTTTATTGGACATTACAAGCCAATCACCATGTCTCTTGGAATACTAGCAGCTCACACAGCCCTCTACGAATCGCCCTACTTTGCAACGACCATTCCACAACCTACGACCTTCGAAATGTATGTCAACAGTGCCAGTCCAGCGGGGAGCACTTGCAGTTCTGGCAGCTCCGGCAGCAACAGCAGTTTCAATGCAGCAGTCACTGTCCAAGAAAACTTCTGGCAGGGTCCAACGACCTACGACTACTCTTACTGCAACAGTCTGAATGGCTCGGTCGGGTCCCCCTCATCCTCCTCATCCCAGAATGACGTCTGCAGCACCAGTGCCAGTGATTCTGCCGTCCTGAGTGATTTAGAAGATATCCTGAGCGACATGGCTGAAGTTACACAAGGTGCACAACCTACGATGCTGCCGAAAGTGACGCCCCTTCCAATGGAACATCCAAGCAGACGACAACAGAAGAAGGCGCCAGTTGCCAAGGACGCCCCAAAGGAAGTGCAGAAGAAGCGCCGCATGGCAGCCAACGCCAGAGAACGACGAAGGATGAACAGCCTGAACGGGGCCTTCGACAGGTTGAGGTCAGTCATTCCTGGTATGAAGGGGCAAAGACAGCTGTCCAAGTACGAGACCTTACAAATGGCCCAGAGTTACATCGAAGCCTTGCAAGACATCTTGAAGAAGGACATCGTCTCGTGATCGGTGACAAATTGACTCTTGTAAATTATTGATCAAGTTATTTATTCGAACTCCGACAAGGACCTTCCGGTCTGTGCCTGACCTGACTGCTCCCGCAGTTCAACCGGAAACGCGGGCTACGACGATGCCCTAGACTACTAGCCACGATGACCGATGATGTTCTGCTGTGATCAAGACGACCTACGATGGCCTCCCGCGTAATCACATGACCACCCTCCGTGTCAGATACTGCCCTCCGATCTACAATGATCTGCGGCGATGTCATCAAAGGCCTCGATCATCTACGGGACACGCCAATGACGATGCCAAGGGCGAATCATCAAGTACTAACTCCACAACGACGTCTGCTGGCAGACTACGACACTCCCGACTTCCAAGAGGCCCTCAGACGTTAAACGCAACGTTCTGTACGTCTCTGACGTCACCAGTGACGTCCTATGACCAATGACTCTATCATTCTTACCAAAGACTGCTTCGATCTCTCAGGTACAATTTGTACATGTCATGACAAAATGACACATTGTTTATTTATTGTCTTTATGATATACAAAAACTCTACATTGATTTTTGAGTTCAATCAACTTGTTTTCTTGCCTTGTCAAACCAAAAGAGTTGTTTGTTGCCTTGACAAAGTTTTAGATGGTGATGCTATGCCAAACTTACCAGAAAACACTAATTAGATTTGTTTTGAAGCTCTGACCAAAACTTGAACATTAAATTCTTGGCTGGTCCAGAATTGTCACTGCATCAGAAAATCGTACAGATCATTTACCATATCAAAAGAGTTACTGTTTTTACTCATATTATATCATATATATGTATACATGTTTTTATAACTTATTTGTTATATTATATTGTTATTAGTACCTTGCATGATGTTTTTGAATGTTTACCTCGCAATATAACTTGAGTTAACTGATTCTCACTTGAATGAATTTAATCACAAATTTCTATAAATTAGGCCTATATATTTTCACAGTACAATGTCACACTTTAAATGAATGCGTTTAATGAGTTTTTGTAATTATATTGACAAACTGTAATCAATCCACCGAACATTTCAATGTTTTTCATAAAAAAAATTATGAAAAAGAAGAAAAAAAAAAAGAAGAACTATATTTTGGAGTAGAAAATAAAGATTGGAAAAATCCCAAACCTCAGACTGATATATTTTTGTTTGTTTTCTTGACTTAGTTCACTTATTTTGTGGTTTGCAGGAATTCTCTGCACCTGATTCACTGATCTAGGTATCGTGAAAACAGCTAATTTTAGGACATTTATAAGTGCTTCGGAACATGTTAAGTTACTTGTATACCTTTGGAAGTCTGTAACTGCTAACATTGGATATGAAATTCAACAGGGTAAAATGTGTAACTAAGTAGAAGTTGTGTGGTTTTGCAAAGGCATGCTTCAACAGATACCTGACTAGAACTATTAGAAGCTGGACAATAGACAGATAGATTTCACGATAGAACTCCAGATAAATTTCACGATAGAACCCCAGATAGAACTCGGGATAGAACTCGGGATAGAACTCCAGATAGAACTCAAGATAGAATAGAATAGAATTGAATAGAATATACTTTTATTCGTCCATTCATAGTCATATAAACTAGATGAACTCAAGATAGAACTCAAGATAGAACTCAAGATAGAACTCAAGATAGAACTCAAGATAGAACTCAAGATAGAACTCCAGATAGAACTCCAGATAGAACTCAAGATAGAACTCAAGATAGAACTCAAGATAGAACTCAAGATAGAACTCAAGATAGAACTCAAGATAGAACTCAAGATAGATTCTATAGGTAGATAGACAGATAGATATGTGGGCAAATAGATAGACACGTATATTTTTCAAGTAAGTATAGGCAGATGGATAGTGAGGCAGCAGTGGTCGGGAAACTGGTCTGCTTTTAAGAATATAAGCCTAGAAACTTGAAAATGTCTAATGCTAGGTCTCTCACAGACCCACTCACTCCACCTTTCGATTTGCCCTGTTGTGCAAGAGTGGAATAACATTGCAATCCATGGTTATTTACTTCTCAAGGATGTTGTTATAATGGACTTGACACTAAACTGCTAAAGGTCTTGGGTGAGCCATTTCCTGTGAGAAAATCAAGTTCCTGTTTCGTTTGGGGGTCATTAAAAGCCTACGCGGCCATTGCTTTCCCTTGGCCCACATTCTCCCTTGGCCTAAGCGTTGAGTTTTCTGATAGCCAATGAGCTCATGAAAGATAAACAATTGAGACCTGAAACATTGCATACAGGTTTGATTAAATCATCAACTAGAATCCAATTCAAGGTCTATCAATCATGTTATACGTCAGGAAATTTTGGTGTTTTACAGGTGATTTCATTAGTACACGATTCTTAGTTTCTAGACCCACCAAATACATGTCATTTTCAGTTAATCTGATCGGTTTAGAAACAACAGAACGTCACAAATTAGATTTATCAAACGTTGTATGTGCTGGTTTAGCATTGATTCCTCACAGCCAAGTGTGAATGACAAGAATCGCATGGTAATGAAAACACCTGTAACTGAGCTAACCTGGACGATATAGGGTGTATCAGTCATTGGATTGAAAATGCTTTGTAAAGTTTGATCACTTTTGATTGCTTTTAAACAACTTAGATGTCAATAAGCCTATAGATATGTTGTCATCTTCGTATTTATAATAACTATACAAGTTCAGTTATTGTTTGCAATAGGTATGTTTTAGTAATTTCAAGGTAATACCACCGCGGATGGTAGTATTCTCAATTCTCAGGTTCTTACGAAGTAAATCTTATTTTCCCAAACGTCAAATTTACAACCTATGATTAGTTTCAAGTGCCCATTAAAGCATCAGTCAGAATAACGGGGGAGTCACGTGAGTCTGCGTGATGACGCATTTGACGTAGCGTCCTGAACGTCAAAGATGACGTATGACGTGCCCCTGACGTCATGGGAGGAGAAAGGGGCACTTACTCCAAGGGGGTCTGGCAGCTCTGTATGCCATCTGGTTCACCTGTCTCTGCAGCTCGAAGTTGAGCATCACTTGAAACATCCGGTGATTTGATGACAACCAGCAATGCAACGTCAACTTTAATATCTTTCTCGGTGAATTTTGAAAATGGGAATTGCACTGTACTAGATATATACAGTGATGTCAGAACTTATCATTTTAAAGTGGTGGGGCAAATCTGACCCAAACCTTCACTAAAAACGTCCAGGACAAACTAACCATTTTTTTCTTGCATAAACAACTATGCTTTGTCAAATTGACCAAGAAGTGGTTTGCAAATGCCCCAAGCAGCCCCACCTCCACTGACTGGGCAGTGGACAACTTCAGTGAATCTATCTTCAGGAGTCTGTTCAGAGTTAGTTTGCTCACTTGCTGCCAGAGGGAGTCACAATGCCGTACCCCTGCAATGAAAGAGTGCTGAAGGAATAAATTGTCTCAACTGCATGAGGCAACAAGTCGCAAAATGAATTAGTGCAATAAGTGCAGGAATTAAATTCTAGTATGCACTACATGTACATGCAGCCAATTTTCATTTTTATTGCCACAGAAGTAGAAGGTATAATAGGCTAAGGACATTTCTTTAAGGGAGGGCCCTTGAAGTTTGGTCAGTGATCCCAGTTTCGACATGCATTGGTCAGTGCTTCCCCCAGACCCTCCTTCAAACATTTATAGGCCTACCCCCCCCTCCTTTTTAAGACATTGTCAAATGTCCTAATGAAGTTGTCCTGTTCCCAGAGGATCGTGAGAAGCAAGCGGGACTTCGGGAGTTGACAACTGACCACTCAGTTCACTGGGTTGAGGAGAATGACTTCCTTGGCCCAGGGCAGCACATCTTCATGGCCAACTTTCGTGCTTCGAGACCAATTAACACAATTCACAGCAATTAATTCCTTAACTAGGCGTCTTAAGTCAACATGCCAGGGCTAGTTTCACCCTTCAGGGCCACTATTGGTGGTACTATTGGTTTACTATTTGTTGTCTCGCAAAGCAAGAAATCATTTACAACCAATTTTCTCTCACGACTTTGTGTGGACCGACTACTCAAGGGTGGCGTCTTGTCTGAAAGCTACAACTTGCCTACAAGATATGCAGAAAATGTCAAAATGAAAAGGTGCAATAGAAAAACATGAAGTGACAAAATGACACGTTTTCAGACCCAAATGACAATTAAGCTGCTGATTTCACTGTTCTTGACAGCCGCCAGTTGTTGGCACAAGGAACAATGCTTGGCATGAACTTGCGGAAGAGATTGGGAAGGGGGGGGGGCGGTAAATTCACAAGACAATAGCATACATTTGGCTATGATGCAATGAACATGTACATGGTAGGATTATAAGAGAAGTGATATTCGCGTAGCGACGGGCGGCGAAGCCGCCCGTCGCGTCAGCGAACTTAGCTTAACAACAGCTCATAGTAAATTTTGAATCTGTCAGTGGAGTGAGAATGAAGGACTGCCTGTACCTGCCATGGAGTTGGTCCCTGATTAAACAGTTAGTTTCGGTAAAAGTAAACATCCCTGAATTTCTCTTGCAATACTGCAGTAGTGTCTGAAAAATTCCATTTGGTTCTTAACTATCCTATTCTGTTTTGAAAATTTCATTTTTATGCTCATTTATGTCGTCTGCATGAAAAAAGCTTATTTTGCTAACAGGTGTCGCCACCGGTGTAGCATCATGCTTGCAGTGCCTCACCCAGGGAAAATGACTGAACTATCAGCAGCCTGCTTGTGAGCAGTGATGTGTGAAGTTTATTTGAGGTGTGAAGTTTAAAAGCTGATTGCTATCACTGTACTTAAATAGCATCAATTAATTTAGGCCCAACTGATTGTGTTCTTGTTTATCATTATTATACCTCGACCATGAAAGCAGAGCTGTCATTGGCTGAGAGCTGGTCACATGTCAGTCATTATTTTAGTATATATATTGACCAGGACTATTGCCCTCCAAAATTTGCTTTCCAAAAAAAAAAAAAAATTTCAGAATTTTTTTTTTTTCCGAAATTTTTTTTTTTCCGAAAATATTTTTTTCCGGAAATTTTTTTTTTCCGAAATTTTTTTTTCCGAAATTTTTTTTTTCCGAATTTTTTTTTTCCGAATTTTTTTTTGTCCAATTTTTTTTTGTCTAATTTTTTTTTGTCCCAATTTAAAAAAAAAAATTTTTTTTTTCAAAATTTTTTTTTTCCGAAATTTGTTTTTTTCTAAAATCTTCTTTCCCTAAATGTTTTTTTTCAACATTTTTCTTTCAAAATTTTCCATACATTTGCAATAGTGCAGGAAAATAATAAAATTAGGGCATTAATTAGTAAAGACCAAAAAAAACTCATCAAAACTAGTAACAATAGTGCAATGTAGGCTATGCGTCTGCTTATCTACTCTCCTGCGTGAAAGGAAAACTATTTCCCTCGGCCTTCGGCCTCATGAAATAGTTTTCACTTGCACACCCTCGAGGGAAATAGATTTGACTAATGCCCTCGAAATCAGTCAATATTTGTATACTATAATACGGTTTCAAAATAAGAACAGTTAATTTGAGCTCCGCGAATCTATGGCATTGCCATCTACATATTATTTTATTTGTGTTCACTGTTCATTTAGGCCTATAAGTATTATTTAGTGAAAGAGGCCTAGTATTTCATGATTTGGTGACATGAAAACACAAGACAGCAGTGCTCAATAAGAAAATTGTTGAATTGATGTATTTCTTTTTTTAAACTTGCTGCTAATATTTTGTCTTGGATATTTAATGCCAGACTTAATCTGAAATTATTCGTCTGCTGCCTTCATTTGTCGTCTGCATTTGAGAATTTTGAAGAAATGAAGCAGAGAATAAGCGCCAGGGGGCACCCTCGTCACTGTTGGGTTGCTGATCACTATCTACCCAAATCCTTTGAGGTCCAGGGTGCAAAGCTGGGCAATGAACAAAAAAGGTACATGAAAAAGAAGTATAGAAAGCAAGAATGAACTGCCAATAATACAAACAGTGGTCATTGCCAAATCACAGCTAGTTATTTCCAAATGTACGAGGTAAAGTACAGGGCACTCTCGTCAAAACTCATTCAGCTCTAAATAGACGATTTCTTTATCATTTCTTTATCCTTTCACCTTCTCAAGATTTCATTCAAGCTGGTGAAATGGAAAAGAGAAAAGTTAAACAGATGGAAAATTGGATGGAACAATAGAAAGGAAACTGTTTCAATTTTGAAGTTTTATCTTGAATTACATTTTTCCACATGTTTGCAATCAGTACCATCCGCAGTGGTTTGTAAATAGTCTATTTTTACTTGTTGCGTTATTCCAAAATCAATCTCGACACCTGCTTTTCATAATATATCTACTATTGAGTAGTTGTTGAAAAACCAAGTTGTTTTTGGAAATCGACTCAATATGTGTATGTGGTTTGTGTATAGAGACTATGCAAAAGTATGTATTTATAGGCCTGCAATGAAGTTCTGTGGAGGTTATTAACCAAGACTCCTTGATATAACAGTTACTGTCTATCCAGCAGACTTGTTATTACTTGTCAGAATTTCATCTGATCACAGACATGTAGGAATTACACATATGATCTGATATGGCTGTATAGGTCTATATATCGTGAAACTATTTTATTAAGATTTCCACAATATAGGCCTAGTTCAATTTTACTTCCTGAGCATTAAGCTGTTGAGAAGTTGGTATCAACCTTGTAGGCAAATGTATGATTCTATTTTTAGCTTCATGATGCTCCGTCTAATTTATTAAGATTTATGCAAATGCCGAGCAAGCTTCTCAGGCCATAGAACATACTGTAAGTATAGGTCTTTAAATTCAAAGTCCGAGCATGCAATCTGCATCTAGCCGGTTAGCCGTGATCGTATAGTGGTTAGTACTTCTCGTTGTGGCCGAGACAACCCAGGTTCGAATCCTGGTCACGGCAGAGCTGTGAACAGTCTCTGACATGGCAAGGCTAGTTCTTTTACTCTGCATGTGGACTTTTCTAGGAATTACCTGGTGGGATTTGGGTTTGGTGTATGCTTTATTCCAGTCAATTAAGTCTGGTGGTGGGACAAATGGCGCAATTTATAAGTAATTAAATTGGGAGAAGTTCTTTTCAATTGAGGGGCAACCAGCAGATCTCCAGTGAGGATGGGGGGGGGGGGGCTTGGAGTTTTTTTTTAAATAAATAATTTTGTCAGGCAGCGGCCCCCCCCCCCCGAATATCTAATGGTCGCCCCCTCAGCATTCAGTATTCAAGGCCCAAATTTTTCATATACATATGTGCTCCTGGTTGAAGGAAGGTAATGTGTGGATGGGGGCAGCCCCATCAGAGCTTCTACTGTTGATCCAGGGAGGTGTTATCCTAAATCCATTGTTGATCGCTCGGTCTGCCAATAATAATAGCTTATAATAATAATAATAATAATTTTATTTCTTAAGAGCGCATTACATGAATCATCTCAATGCACTTTACAAATAATACATACAAATAAATAGTAAAATCATTGTAAATTGATATGTAAGAAGGTTAAAATTTGTAGAGATAAAAAATATATGAAAATTTAAAATATAAATTACAATTGATAGAATAATCGAAATAAATGAGTCTTTAGCTTTTGCTTAAAATTGTCAAAGTTAAGTATGGATCTAAGATCAATAGGAAGTCTATTCCATAGCTTGGGGGCTTGGATGGTGAAAGCCCGGTCACCATAATTTTTTAACGTTCTGCCGCTGGGGCTCTGGAGAGTTATGGCACAACTGCTGCGGAGGCTTCGGCCATATGATTTGATCTTGATAAGTTCCTTCAGATAACTAGGGGCCGTTTCCCAATGAATACATTTAAAAACAAGGCAGGTGACTTTAAAAACAATCTTCCAAGCAGGAAAGATGTTGTAACTTTGTGTTGCGTGATGCAAATGAAAATAGGACACTTTCCAGGGTCATCAAGAGACCCATCCACTGGTCAGTCCATTGTTGCAGCTCAGAAGTTAAGTGACCCTCTTCAATACTGTCAAATGCCTTTAGACTACTTCAGTGATTCCACTAAAGCATTTGATAGCGTGACAATCTACAAACACACAGTCACACACACTCATACAGTTTTGAACGGGACAAGCAAAGACTTTAATGGCCTTTGATTGAATTAATACTCTGCAAATTAAAGGGCACATTGAGGGGTTAGTAACACTGGTAGTCAATTGGTTACTATTGTAATACTTCAGGTACAGCCGAAGGAAAGTCCAGTAGGCCTATATCTCTGATGTAGCACATTTAAAGATGAAAGTAAGCAGACAGTTCAAGGACAAAAGGGATGGAGATGGATTGTTGAACTGACAATGGACACACGTCACAATGTCATAATTATAAGTTTCACAACTGGACGACTGCAAGTAATTGTCACTCTATCCGAAGTAACTGTTTCATTGTATGAGAGATTTCAGCCCAGTTGTATAGGACTAAATACTGAGCCGTTATCTGTTTCTCCTGATGATGTCAACATAAGTTAATCAATATTCAACATATACACACATGTAGGCCTAGGTCTATACCAAGACACATGACCTAGCTTAATTACAGGTTTTTGGAATTCAAGACTTGCTGTCATTTCCTAATTCTAACACTTACAAAACTAGCCGCAACGGTGCACTTCATATGCAGAGAAAAATGAGATAGCCTTATAAGTAAATAATCATATTTCATGATAGGTATAAATCTTAATTAATCACACTAAATTTCGTGTGTACATTGCTTTATGAAAGCAAAACACATTTAGCCAACCCTATACTCCCTGCATGAATTTATTTTGAAGGATTTGGGTTGATGTTTTCCGAATCTCCATTCTTTGATGTATAGAGAATATTATTATTTGGTCATTAATCGCGGAAAAAAATAACTCGATAAATGACACAAGTAGACGTAATTAAAAGATGCTGACGAGTTACGTAACTCTTGATGGGTTTGCCTCCTGAGTTTAATTGTCCAGCAAATTCACTCTGACCAGAGGGAGTCACAACTCGCAGTCTTGTGACCTTCCCACAAAAGTCCCGCGGAGCAGTATTGCCCCAATGCCCACAGGGTAAAAATTACGAAGGCCTGCAATGTATTATGTAATGCGGAATTTACATAATAGATAAATGATAACCTTTTTTTTAAATGAGTGGGTTTAACGGTTAAGAGGAGAGAGGGGGGCGATTAGTAATTTTGTACATAGTTCTACAATTCAACCCACGTTTAATATTTAAGAAAACCTTAAAAAATGTCTCTTTGCCCAGAGGAGAACTTATAAGTGGGATTTTAGAGATACATTGTGGTCTATTATCCATACCTAGATCAAATTGATCAAAATTTGCCAAATCTTTTTCAAAATTTCATTTAGGATAGGCCTAATTAAAAAAATAATTATCTTTGGATATTTATTTGATATGCCTGCATAAAACTTGTCTCACTTACAAAAAATGTAGTCATAAATATATAATTATGTACAGGCTTGTGTTTTCAAGCATCCTTTCCCTCTAAACCCCCCCCCCCAATTCCCTAAGACAAATAGTTGTTAAAATTGTTTTTAATAATTTAAGAGAAGGGGGGGGGGGGGTTTGCGTGACTTAAAATGCCCAACACCTCAGTGCCTGGTTCTTCCGTCTCCGTGGTAAGAGAGAATACAGGAGACGATCACTTTGGGGATAATTTAATTGAAGTTAAGGGAAATAAATTGAAAGGTAGCCATTACGGATTATGATTACTCAGTTAACATTTTTATGAACAGGCCACCACGCACCCACGTCCAAGAAGCAGGAGTTTTGTTCAAGTACAAAGACAGGAATATAACTGGAAAGACCTTGGAAGAATAAGCACCTCCAGCTTATTCATCCAAGGAAAGACATAGATAGATGGATGGACAGATAGATAAATAGGTGCATAGATCTATAGATAGATCCAGATAAACAGATATGATGCATTCAGAATCATGAAAATGGTACCATCCGTAAACATGAAAATAGTATCATCCGCAAGGGAAAGAATTGTGATGTTTGGAAAGTTATGTCAATCACATAATTCATATGAGTTTGCCTTATACCTCCACCAACTGCAGAAATGGACCTGTCGAATTTCTTATGATGCTATGAAATTCTGGTAGTAAAAAGCAGCATTAAAGTTACTCTTGTAAATCCAAGTATTGTTTTGTGGAATGCTGTCTCAGAATTGTGTATATTTGCATGACAAGAAGCAATTAAGAAGCCAGCATAACATGTTTGTCGTTTTTGGCTGCCATTATCAGGGGCTGCCCCTTTGGGCCTTTGACTTTCTTGGTCTTTTTTTCAACTTTTTTTGTAAACCTTTTTGTCATTTTTTAGCTGCTCTACCTTTCCTCGAACTCAGTTCAACTAGCAAGAATGTGACATGACAATAGGCGAATTTCCACTGCACCAGACTTTCTGTCAAAAGGCCACCATTTTTTTCTGCCTTCACTTCTTCACTGTACATTCCTATTTGTCATGTTGATTGTCAGAGAAAATTTTTCATAAAACATATTTTGCTCCTTTTTATCACCAAGTAAAATCTACAAGCATTAGTGCACGCATGCATAGGAGAACATTTGAACACTCTGCTTGAAGCGTTTGTACAAAGGGAATGTAACTGTTATTTTCTCAATGGAACTATGGGCTGCTACATAAATCATTTTTCATGCGATTTTTTTTTTTCGCAGCCATTCAAATAAATATAAGAAAAATCCCTCTACATCTAGACCCACAGAGTGAGTGAAGAAATAAATAAAATGGCTATAAATGGAAAATGTTCAGAGCTGAATACCGTACAATTCCTAATCGACCACGAAGGAGGCCATATTCGGTCTATAAAATGTTAGCCTCGATATTTTCAAGAGATGATTCTTGCTGACATTGCATTCTTATTATAACAACATATTTCAAGAACTTGATTGTATGATGTATAGGCCCATGTGAGTAACACTGCACAATGTACTTTATTTCTAGTGTCATTCTATCATTCTAAGCACAGCTGGATTCGCGCCAATGAACAGGCAGACGGTAACGAGCAGACAATCAAGTGGATTGACAGACAGCAGACGACACAGGGCCACGTGTGCCCCACAAAAACACTCGATTGATTAATTAAAATGACAGAAGTCAGACGAACATCAATGGAGCAAAGAATCAACGGGTCTGTTTCAATTTGCACAAAAACCACTTGATATTCAAAGAACCCTGCAATGGACCTTAATCTGACATCGGACATTTATTTCCAACTTTTCCTTTGAATTCCACGAAATTAGCATTTAATCTGCTTGTTGATATTCATGAGATTGTTGATAAAAAGGAAAACATATCTCAAACAATTTTCAGGTCAAAAGCAACGCGACCTGCATCTGAAGTTACTTTTGGCGAGGGGAATCTGATTTTTCCCATGCATTCGTGCTGACTGCTGAGGATTTAACAATGAACGTGCAATTATACAGACCGATTCCATGAGTTATACCATTTTATTTGAGTTTATCTTAATTAAAATAGTTCAGTAAAAATAATCAAAATCTTCAATTTGAGGCAATGCAGCTCCTCACCCGAGAAAAATACGAGGTGATGCACTTTATGATTTCATTGGTGCATTTTAATTTTTTGAAATCAAGAAGTCCTTTTTAACTGAAAATGAGATAATCAGAGGATGTAGGATCGACAAATTTGCTTGCACTTTTGTGAGGATTAAAAAGAAGTTCCAAGAAAACCTGAGGAAAAAGTTTAGAGACAGAATGCAGTCAAATGCCTGCCATTGGTATCTCTGACGTTGGCCAAATGCTCCCAAGTTTAGCCACTCCAATATCAACCATTTTGGCCGTGAAAATGTGTCTATTTCTTTCCTGATAAACATGTATTATAGGCCTATTCGTCACATGCAGAGTTGAGAAATTTGTACAAATTTGGTAACATTTTGAAGCATGTGAGGTCAGAGAGTGCACGTGCTGCCCTGGTGCACACCTTAGAGGGCCTTTTCATGGAACCTTTGGAGAATCTTTGTGGGATTTTCTCTTGCGGTGAGATCAAAAGATGTTGTTTCCCGTTCTTTTGAGGCCCACACAGCATCAATGATTCCAACTTTTCACAAAATTCCTGCAGAGCATTGACATGTCATAATACGAATATTCTGCCCTCTTCCTCCAAATTACAGACTGGCCATGGCAAGATCTGAACCAATAGAAATCATAGGCCTAAATATTGTGCACTCAGAGACCACAGAGTTGCAGAATTCATGAGCTACATGGGAGGTTCCGTCATTAATACGAGGGGCAGTTATCAGGTTATGGCATGTAATCTGGCTATAAAGACTTCTGAAGATCAAACACAAAACGGTGGTGTGGAGACGCATTGAGTTGATTCACTTCAAAGATTCAGTGTCTTCAATTTTACTCTAACAAACAAAAAAAAACGATTCTGAAGAGACAAAATGTATGTCATAAAAAGTTGCCTGATTCTTATAACTTATAAATATGTATGCCATTCTGATTGAGGCATAATTTCAGTTGAGATGCATTTTTGTTATCAATGTCCTAATTTAAGTCAACATGGTTGCAAAATTCTTTGATAAGGTCTGTATAGAGTCAATTAGTTTCCAACCATATTACCATATTTATATGGATTATTCAAAATTAGTGATGGGATTGCCTGTAAATAAAATTTATTCTCCCCTGTAATTTCTAAAAGTTGTTTTCATGAAGCAGAGTGTTCTTTAAATCATATGCCAAAACCCCTGGGCAAGCCTGTTTCATCAGTCATCCCTTCCCCCCTGTGTTGGGTCGTTCTTCTTAAAAACAGAATATTTAAAAGTGATTTGAAATATTTTATTCAGTTGGAGGTGAATTATACCGCGCTGTCAGTAATGCTCCATACATGCCTGCTACTTCGGGCTAGCCTTTCTTACTTGTCAGTTAATTTCTGACCATGGTTGACCACTTGACCATAGCTTGTCATCAGCTCCTGGCCAGTTGACAGCCCAACAAAGACAACCTGGCCCAACTGACCCCTTCTCCCCTAAGCAAAAAAGTCTCATGGCAGGCGAGATTCACTCGGGAGATTACCATGAGGTTTTACCATTCATGGACCATTTGATATTTGTTTGTATTCAGGTTTGCTCAATAGCTAAAAAAAAGCTTTAATTGCCACAAGACCAAGTGTCACTTCGCATTAAAGGTATTTAGGCTTATCTCCTCAAATTAAAAGGCTCAAAAACCTTGAAGTGATGTCTAATAAGAGACCACTGCTATAAAGACTAGGAAAAGTATAAAAAATCCGAATCCTAATTCTGGCTTGTGAACAAAATGCAGATACAAGGTAGATTGAATGTGTGTTGAGAATTTTTATTGGTGACTGCATCCAGACAAGCAATAAGACAGTCAAGTGACAAGATATATAAATACGAAATTTGTTGTCATCTGAAATCCACTGCAGAAGTAATCAAAATACATCAAATCTCCAAAAGTCAAGACTGGGAGACTCTAAAAGTCAAGACTGGAAGACTCCAAATGTCATGACTGGAAGACTCCAAAAGTCAAGACTGGAAGACTCAAAAAGTCAAGAGAGGGAGACTCTAAATGCCATGACAGGAATAATCCAAATGTCAAGCATGGAAGAAACCACATGTCAAGACTGTAAGACTCCAAGTGTCAAGAATGGAAGACTCCAAATGTCAAGAAAGGAAGACTCCAAATGCCCAGACTGGAAGACTACAAATGTCAAGACTGCATGGAAGAATCCAAATGTCAAGATTGGAAGACTCCAAATGTCATGACTGGAAGATCTAAAAAGAAATCATGACTGGAAGAATCCAAATGTCACAACTGGAAGACTCCAATTGTCAAGACTGGAAGACACCAAAAGTCAAGACTTGAAGACTCCAAAAGTCAAGACTGGTAGACTCCAAATGTCAAGACTGGAAGAATCCAAATGTCAAGACTTGAAGAATCCAAATGTCAAGACTGGAAGACACCAAATGTCAAGACTTGAAGAATCCAAATGTCAAGACTGGTAGACTCCAAATGTCAAGACTGGAAGAATCCAAATGTCAAGACTTGAAGACTCCAAATGTCAAGACTGGAAGACTCCAAATGTCAAGACTGAAAGACTCAAAATTTCAAGACTTGAAGACTCCAAAAGTCAAGACTGGAAGACTCCAAATGTCAAGACTTGAAGAATCCAAATGTCAAGACTGGAAGACTCCAAATGTCATGACTGGAAGACTCCAAATGTCAAGACTGGAAGACTCCAAATGTCATGACTGGAAGACTCCAAATGTCAAGACTGAAAGACTCCAAAAAAAAGTAAAGACTGGGATACTCAAAATTTCAGGACTGGAAGACTCCAAATGTCGAAGACTCCAAATGTCAAGACTGGAAGAATCCAAATGTCAAGACTTGAAGACTCCAAATGTCAAGACTGGAAGACTCCAAATGTAATGACTGGAAGACTCCCAAAAAAAGTTAAGACTAGAATACCCAAAATTTCAAGACCGGAAGACTCCAAATGTCCAGACTGGTAGACTCCAAATGTCAAGACTTGGAGACTGCGAATTTTCTGACTTGAGCACTCCAAATGTAATGAATGACTGTACAGTAGCTGTAATATCATATATTAGGAACAACTTTTAAATTGATAATATATATGACAGGAGTCTTTTACAATGTTCCCATGAAACCAGGCCTATATGCAGCAATTTACCAATAGCAAAGTTCCTGATGAGAGTGCCAGGAATTCTGTATCCATTGCTATATTAGTATTGTCTCACTCATGGCTTTAGTTCAGCTGCATGAGTTTGGAATGCTATGAAACCAGTGCCTCAGTTGTGTTTTCGTTTTATTTAAAACGTTCTTCCAACAACCAAAATTGCCTCACAATACCTGACTACCAGTGAAGATTTGTTAAAATATTGCACTTTTCCCAATGTTTGTCTAGAGCTCTATTGTGACTTGCTTTCATATACGTCGAGAAATGTAATATTTTACTAAATGTTTCATGCACAACACCAAATTAGTTACTAGGCAATTATAATTTTATCAGGCTCGACGACTCGTCATATCTATTTTATAATATTATTAACACTTAAAAAAAAAAGTTATCCCAATTAACAAAATTCTTGCAAAGACCAGTTTACTAAATATAAAGTACAGTATGAGATAAGAGTCACAATGGGAATCTCAT
Organism: Platynereis dumerilii; assembly: GCA_026936325.1. Classification (NCBI taxonomy): domain Eukaryota; kingdom Metazoa; phylum Annelida; class Polychaeta; order Phyllodocida; family Nereididae; genus Platynereis; species Platynereis dumerilii. The sequence continues at coordinate 93,017,529 of JAPTHN010000002.1, forward strand.
AGAGATCACGATTGTCAAAGTAAACATACTTAATAATTATTATGATCCCACCCAACAAAAATACGAAGACGGATTTATGAAAACTCAATTTGCAGTTTATTGTTCACATCACAACAATCACGGAATAACATTCAGTTCTGTACATTTATTTACACTATTTACACGTTTCAATGAAATTTACAAAATCAGATGTATAATTTGTGTGGAATGCAATATGAGTATTTTCATCAGTGGAACAAGGAAATGAAAGTAATGTTGAATGAGATAATGCCTTGAAGTTTGCATGATGCGAAATGATGATTGCTTTTGACGCAAATGTCGTCTAATGCTCTCAAGTGACCTCAATGTTGCTAATATGTGTGTGACATGTGAGATAAAAAAGCTTCATGTTCAAGTGATGACACAACAATGTGTATATGCTTTGTGAAAATCAAAATGCCCTATGTATAAACATGATGAAATATGACATGTGTATACAAGTATGCATGAATCACAATGAGATCTCGTGTGATGACATAAATTATCGATATTTTAAAAAGTGATATGAAAATGTACAATATATAAAATGCAATATGATTTACAATGTATGGTATATAGCATGCATGGACATTGGACAATGTAGGGCTATAAACACATGAATCATGTTGTTTGTTATGTAGCGTTTGGAAGGCATTGTGTGTGTACACGGCAGCCTATTTGTCAAACAACTGTGTTTTGGTTTACATGTGTGTTTCAAGATTGTCCGACAAAGTGTGAACTACAGTATACAATGTGCTGCAGTTTTCTGAGATATGTTACAGACCATTCTCTGATGCTGCATGCATATGGAATGGATGCAAAAAAACGTATTTAAACAAATCTTTTTCAATATTAACCTGACTACGTTAAAAATATAATTTTCAGAATAGTTTCCCAACACCGATGGGATGTAATATTTCACAGGGAGGATAGGGGGTTGCAGGGGAGGAGAGAGCTGCTTTCGGGGGCGTGCAGAGCTGAAAACACGGGAAACAGCCACTTGGGGGGACCCGCCCCCGGCGAAAAATCAAAGGCTCTGCCCTAACCGCCCCTTTCATGTTTCCCAACCAATTCAACTCCCACAAATACATCTCACACGCCCATTATGGGACACACAATCAATAACTGCTTAATCTCTTACTTATAGACCAAAAGAAACCATTGGACAATGTTGGTTACTGGCCTTTTTTGACCAGAGAAAAGCATTAGACTTTCATTACACCGACAAATCAAGTCTTATAAAGCTCTATTGATCAGTTGATTGAATAGGTGAGCTCCTTTGTAGATTTTTGATAACTATTTAAATCAATTGATTTCAGAGCAGATAAACCACACTGTGCTCTTAGAAATTAGAATGGCACACGTTATTCACCAAAATAAGATGTAGACCTGTGATAATGATTAAAGTCTCCATTATGAGCCCATAGAAAGTTATTAGAAACCATATTATAGTCTTGTTTTGAGCAAACCAATGTACGTGTCAAAAGACAAGCAATGAAATACTTTAAGAGATCAGCAATTATATAAAAGTCATTAACGCCACGATGTATAATTCACGTGTGACATTATTTTTGAAGATCAATGTATTTATGAAAAGTTTCTTTACGGATGACGGTCAGTTTGGTAAGTTGGGATGTATGCCCCTGCGGATGACATGCAATGTATGGAAGTGTCTCTGCGGATGATAGTGAAATGATCAGAGAATGATGATGGATATTTACAGGTGATTTCAATGCCTCGAGTAATGACAAGTGATAATATTTGACAGCGCAGCATAGTCTTCGCAAATATACATCAATTCATGAGTGAGTCTTTTTTAAACGTCTTACGTCACTGGGTCTCTTGTCAAAAGTTCTTGCAGGGCTGAGATATAACTCTGGGCCATTTGCAGTGTCTCGTATTTCGACAGTTTTCTGTCACTGCTGAAGGCTGGCACGACGTCCCTCAATTTGTCAAAAGCAACGTTCAGACTGAGCATACGACGTCGTTCACGGGCGTTGGCAGCCACCCGACGCTGTTTAACGACCTCTTTGCCGGGCACTTTGCAGGGGCCCCTCTTGCGCCCCCGGGCCTTCTTAGTTGGCTTGTCCTGTAGATCCGAATCGTCAGAAGATCCCAAGTCTTCCTGCCTGTCGGTCCCCGTGGAGTCGGGAGAGTTTTGGCGTTGGCACGGAGGCAGATTCAAGTATGATTCGGGACTCTGTGGGTCATAGCAACTGTCCAAGGAAGATCCGAATGAAACACTGGAGTCGGCAGGACTGAACTCGGAAAATAACGGCGAAGATGATCTGGGTAAAGTCATGGTAGCAGGCAGAGGAATGCCCACTTCAGCGTCCCCGTATGAAATGCACGAAAACATGTTGTCAGGCATCTTGTCTCTGGATTTAGAGTCAAACATTTGAGAGGGCTCAATAATCTCCCATCACAGTCCAGTTGTTTATCCAATGTGATTAAGTCAATGAGATAATCCTGTTAGTCACCAGACAGTCATAGTTTGCTGTTTGCGTGCAGGATGATTGCTTGCACTTGCATGGATATCCAGGGTAGAGAAACGTGTATTGAAATCCCCAATAAGAAACTCTGTCGATATTACAGTTTCAAACGATGTTTAACTGGGTCGGTTGTACTCGTAAAATGCAGAAAATTCACAGGTTGTTTACATGTAAGATGCACACTGAGTGGCATATAATTGAGGAGGGTAGGCCAGGTCTGTGGTTTTTATAAGAGGGGAGGGGGAGGGGCACTTGGGTAGGCTTTCCACCAATGAGGACCTGGCTGCCTGGTCTGATGCACCCCGAATTGGCCCCTCGGTGCTTTCACTGCTGGGTGGGGTGACACAGGGCCCCAGCCGAGCAGTCCCAGCCAGGGACAGCAACTACTGCTATGCTCTCTGGCCCAGACTGCTTGGCTTGAATCAATTCCCCATGGCTTGTCAGTGAGCTCTAATTAGGTTTACATAGAGAAGATTTATTAGGGGAGCAATGGGCATCTCTCCGCTTGGCCTCACCCAGCTTTGTCACTCTGATAGAGCCCTCGACAATGTCACGAGTGTCACCCCAAGCTCACCCAGTGACTCTGATGTAACGTGAGACAAGACTCGCCCTCCAGACCTGGCCCAGGGCTGCACCAGCCATATTGCGCTGAAATGCTAGAAGCATATACAGTTTTCATTTATGTGTTTTGCAAAAAAGACACATTTGCAACAACAACAGAACATGACTACTTGCCACCAAACTTTGCAAATTAAAAATCATGTCAGCCCGCATCTTCATGGGCCTACAATGTGAAAGGAGTATTAGCCCTACAAAGAGCATGCAAGTTTAGAATAAAAGTTATATAAATTGCAACATCCAGATACGCACAACTTTGAATTAAATTTAAGGAAGAACAACTACAAATTGCAAAAGCCTTTTCTATTTTTGTCGATCTTTTTCAAGCTAAACTTTTCATATGGGAATGATACATCAATCATTGTTGCTGCATGCAGTTACATTCCATTCATGAACAATTCACCTGAAGTTCGAACTTATATTGAATAAATGTGGTGAGATAAAGCACAATTACGTGTTTTTGAAAGTTGTCGTGCACTGTGCTGGTCTCAAGTGCCATTTTGAAACAAGGTCTGGGAAGTGTAAATTAAGGACAATTTGTGCTTATAATGTGCATGTGTCCTGTTAAAGACTGCAGCAGTTTGTTACATGGCTGTAATTTGGGGACCTCCAACAAAGTTAAACATTGCTGTACGCCGAGGCCACCCCTGAGCCGATCACCTACCCTGTATGGGGTGACAGGGAGAAGGAGAGGAGTCCATCATCTCTATGATAACTGTGCAGCCCACGGTGTCCCTGCAGTGTGGCCATGCTATTTTCCAAGTATTCTGAAAGAATTCTCAAGCATATTTCACCCTCACTCATTGCCATGACCCTGCTAATAGGACAAGCCTTGTTTCACCCCTGTTAACTATATATTTCGAGAGGAGCCTGGCAAGACCTCCTGCCTCTCAACCAAATCATCATCATGTACAAACTTCCGCTAAATTAGCTCCAAATCTCACTGCCACAATGCCATGTTTTTCGCCAACTTGTGGGTCCAACTTACAAATTGAGGTGGGAGGGGAGAATTCAGGCACAGTGCAACTTCACCACTGAGACCACTAGCAAGGAAGCAAGGCAACGCTGCAGTGAGCCTCTTCTGCTTGATGCCCTCATCAGCAATGCAGGGTGAGATGTTTCACCTTCACTTCAGTGTCACAAACTGCATGAACTGACTATCGCTATTCTGAATCCATGGATATTGGCTTCACTATAAATCAACAAGAAATTCTTTGTAAAAGGCACACAGAATTTTGAATCTTGACCCTATATTGTATCAAGACTCCTCATACATAGCTGCTATACTTCTTCATAAACATAATTCTAGCCCACATTCCCCGATTTCTCTCTTATAATTATGTGCTCAAAAACCACTTTCCCACATATCAATGGATCTCAAACACACATTATGGAATTAACAAGCTATTTTAGATTTAAAAGTATCTATTCTAAATATTTGCAGCCTTTTGGGCAGCCTTTTGGGCAGCCTTTGGGCAGCCTTTCGGGCAGCCTTTCGGGAAGCCTTTCGGGCCAAGAGGCTCAAAGTGGTCTCACCAACCAAGTGTCCCTGTACACCCTGCCTCGCTGTGCCCGCTACCTGTGGGGTATTCCCTAATTGTTTCTCTGCTTCCACCCTGTCTCCGTCGCCTCACTGATAATCATTTCAGTCCAAGGGGAAAATATGAAAACTGCAACAAAAGGGTATTAGTGAAAGGTTGTCCCTTGACAAACTGCTCTCTGTCCATGATGTGGGAAAATGTCAAATAGATTCAAATCACACAAAGTAGCTAGGTACATGACTGACTGAATCTATATTCAGCTAAATCCCAGATTGGGATCTTGATGTTCCACCATCTCGCACAGGTCTGACATGCTCCGGAATAAATATATATGCATGGTTGTTGTTTGCTAAGGAATTCATATGGAAAGGGACAGTAAACTTTACTGGATATGTTTACTGATATATGTTTACGTGCATATAAACAGATCTTCTATTATATAAGGCAGATTTCACGAAAAAGCTGCAAAATGACTTACCACAACTTGTCCACAAGTTACATTAGCACAATACTGATAAGGTCAGACATAATCGATTCGTTGATTCTCAGATTTTCTCAGGGTGCTTTTTCAGAGGATAGCTGGCAGGACTAAAAAAAGCTGAAATCTAAATATTTTATAGTGTCAATCCATTAAATAAAATCTCTTGTAAACACTGTTTTCTGTTGGATTGGTAGATCAGAGTAACTAAAAATATGGCCTTGTGCTAATGTAACAACGATGAATGATGGAGGACGGAATTTTTTATGCTGATCCTACTGCAATATAAATGAAGTCACCAGCAGGGTACCACCCCTGGCCTGCTCTTGGGAGACCTGACTTTCAGTTCAGAAAAAATTTGAGATCTAATCATGTGTTTTTTAACATAATTTTTATGTACGCATTTTGCTAATGTAACACTACGAAATGGACGGATGCAAAATTGCAGTTACATTAGCAATAAAGAAACAGGCACCACACCCAGTCGTTTATGTTTTTGGTGATGTATATAGGCAAATAAGACACGTTTTTCCATGAAATATTATAATTTCAAGTTTGAAATTAGCATAAGTAGCGAGAACACAGAAAAAATTCCATGTAAAAGTTGCTAATGTAACTTCAGTGTCCTGAGACGGAATCGAGTTACATTAGCAGTCTTTTTTTATTTTTCCTTTTTGTCCAGCTTTATAATGACCAAGACAATTGAAAATGGTTCCAAAATAATTTTCAAGATGTTTTTTTTATCAATCACATACCATTACATTTTCCTGAATTGGTTTTAGCAGATTCCACAGAGTGCCAAAGTAAGCATGTCTGATCACCAGTAAGTTTGGCCGTCCAAAATTGTCCTCATGAGGCATAGAAATATATCTTTAATGGGAAAAAGCTACATATTTGAGGAATATTTTATTGATATTTATTCATTACCTCACAGATGTACTTAGTAATAGGTTTACTTGCTTCAGGAAGCAACAGAGAGATAACAAAAGGGTTGGAAAGTTTAAGGTACCTTTTAAGAGCACTTTTCGTGAAATCTGCCATAAGCAAGTTAACAAGTGAGCGAGGCTGATAGTTTAAGTGAGCAAATAAGCAAGAAAGCAAGTAAACAAGAAAGCAAGTAAACAAGAAAGGAAGTAAAAAAGAAAGCAAGTAAAAAAGAGAGCTGTCATAACTCAGTTTAGTGTTAGAATTATAACCCTTTCTTATATCAGTCATAAGTAAGCAACACAATTCCCCTTATAATAAATTTAAGTAAAATTAAAGTACTATTGAAAGTGTAATGTGCGGGATGTGATTTACTTGTTTACTCTATTTTCTTACTTGCTTACTTGTTTGCTTACTCTACTTGCTTAATTGCATGCTTTTTGCTAACTTGCTTACTTGCTGACTCCACTCACATGTTCTCTCTGACTCACTTCACTTGCTAACTTGCTTCCTTCTTGCTTATTTTGTAACTTTGATCGGGATCGACTAATCAAACAGCTTCTTTTAATCCCCCGGGTATCTCGACTCACAATAAAATTATAAGGTGCAATTTTCATTGTGAAGCGGTTCTACCTTTTCTCGATAAATATCTGTACTCCAATAAGTAAACTAGCAAGTAAACAAGCAAGTAAACAAGCAGGTAAGCAAGTAGAGCAAACAAACTTCTGATTCCCTGACTCTGAGAAGCAAGTTTACCAGTAAACAAGCAAGCAAACGAGCAAGCGAGGGAGTTACTAAGCAAGCAAATGAGGTTAGCAAGAATCAAGTAAACAAACACGGCAGTAAGCAAATGAACAAGTAGGCTTAAGCCAGTGAGCAATCAATTACATAAGCAAGCAATTGTGCAGTGGGAAGGAAAGAGTCAGGCAAGATTTGGTCAAACCTTTATGTCTTTTGATAAAATATATATATGCCATGGATTGAATTTCCATAATGCAAATTATTGATACACAAATATAACAATTGATTACTTACCAAGTTATGAGTGAAGTTAGTATAGAGTCTGTAAAGTGGAAACACAATCATAATGCAGTGATGATTAGAGAGAGCACAGAGAAGAATCTAAACAAGCAAGGAAAATGACTAGTGAACAATGTAAGTTGGCAACATGAATGTTGGTTTTGATATGAAAATTGACATCTTGAAAGGAGAATATGATGAATAGTTTACTAGTGCCCTAGGAGACAAGTTAGGTCATTGCAGGTAGACCCGGGGGTTGATTGGTGACTTGCATGACTTGTGCTGGTGTGGCCCTCAGGTTGATGGCAGAGGACCTGGCAGAGGACCTGTAGCAAGGAGAGGCTAAACATGGTAGTTGAAGAAGGAGTGGTTAAGGGGAGACAAATTATACACTTGTCAGGGGTTTTATTGTCAGGCCATGGGTTGTCCCATCCACAATGAGAACTTAGGTGCTGAAACGAAGAGCTGGTGAAATTACACACAAGAACAGCCATAGATCACCAAGTGAAGCATCTCGCCATTTGAGCTGGAGTTGGGCAGGGGGGAGAGCAGGGAGAGTGGCCCCAGATCTTATCTCTCCAATGGATCAAACAGCCGAGTTAAAAAGTACAAATTTTCTCACAAATGTTGCACGAAACTAAGACATCTAGCTGCCTTAAAAGCAGAGTGTATCCATTTGTGAATTCCCCCAATTGCTCCCTGTTTTTCTAGCAAAACACAAATCTTTTGCACAGATCTTGGTGTGAAGTATTTTCCATTGTTGCAAGACTCGAATGACATGAAAATGACATTGTTCTCTTTCATGTAAGTTTTTACCTTTTGTTGTTATGTATCCAACTCACATTTAACTCCCAACAGCCACATTCCTCTGTATTTATATTCCATGCTACAACTCTTTTCCATTGTGTTTTTTCTGCTCCATACAGGGAGCAATTTCTGCAATCATTTCTTATGTGCAATTTTGTGACTTTTTTTGTTGTGGTTATGACATAGCAACTTCTATATCTGCAACAGTAGCACAAACAAACTTCCAAAAATTTTGTAAAATAAACATTTAGATTCTATCTATCTATCTATCTATCTATCTATCTATCTATCTATCTATCTATCTATCTATCTATCTATCTATCCATCTTCTTTCTATCCATCTTCTTTCTATCCATCTTCTTTCTATCCATCTTCTTTCTATCCATCTTCTTTCTATCTATCTTCTTTCTATCTATCTTCTTTCTATCTATCTTCTTTCTATCTATCTTCTATCTATCTATCTTCTATCTATCTATCTTCTATCTATCTATCTTCTATCTATCTTTCTTTCTATCTATCTTCTTTCTATCTATCTTCTTTCTATCTATCTTCTTTCTATCTATCTTCTTTCTATCTATCTTCTTTCTATCTATCTTCTTTCTATCTATCTTCTTTCTATCTATCTTCTTTCTATCTATCTTCTTTCTATCTATCTTCTTTCTATCTATCTTCTTTCTATCTATCTTCTTTCTATCTATCTTCTTTCTATCTATCTTCTTTCTATCTATCTTCTTTCTATCTATCTTCTTTCTATCTATCTTCTTTCTATCTATCTTCTTTCTATCTATCTTCTTTCTATCTATCTTCTTTCTATCTATCTTCTTTCTATCTATCTTCTTTCTATCTGTCTTCTTTCTATCTATCTTCTTTCTATCTATCTTCTTTCTATCTATCTTCTTTCTATCTATCTTCTTTCTATCTATCTTCTATCCTATCTATCTTCTATCCTATCCTATCCTATCCTATCCTATCCTACTGAAAATATTTTATCGCGAGAGAGACACTATGCCCTCATATGACAATTATCCAGAATCTTCTCAATAAACTTCGTCCAAAGTAAACAGAAGTATGTCCAAGTCTTTCTGAAAGTCTTCTTTGAAGTTTTTATTGTATAACTTCACAGGCTTTACAGACGACAGTCATGGTCATGCAGGTTGTGGACTTATCTGTAGATTTATATAGGGCCTGCATGCAGTCACTTCACTGTCAGAAGTGTACAATGGACATTGTCAAAAGCTTCACGTAAGTCCAAGCAGTGGACCTTCACTATCTTGGAGATGGTATCTGGCAACTTGCTCTGCTCTCTCTGCTTGTCATTCCAGTGTCATGTCTATGTCACCTCACGAGAGGAGTGAGCAGTCATCAATTTTGGCCTCATGTCACTTACACTTCGAAATTCCACTGTAATTCGCAATTCATTGAATGCATTATGTTGCTCAGGAGGAAATAAAACAACACACCAACAACAACCTTCCTATCCGCTGACCTATGTATCCTTTTTTCTTTGTCATACACTTATATCATAATTATGCATCTGAGAGAATTGAGATTAAATTATAAAGCATTGTGCAGGGCCATGATCATTATTACAGGAGGTGGCAGATGCAATATACACTGTATATTTGAAAAATGGCAGGACACTACTGTCTTTTACCCGCCAACACTTTACAGTGATCTCCTCCAGTCTTCCTCTTTCGTGACATGGACTGTAGGGCAGAGGTATTACCCTAAACGAACGTTTATAAGCCCTTGCCCCAGCAGACTGTACTGGCCTCGCCCAACACACGCAACAAGCCTTGTGTACAATCAAAGTGAGCGATAATGGGGAAATTGGTGTCGTAAATGAATAGGCAGAGAATCCTGCATGTCCCTGCACCACCGTGCACCGGAATGCTTCCGCTCAATGGATTGAGTGTTTGATTACAACTCGTTGCACTTCAAGAGGAAGAAACATGCACGTTGACTAAAAAAAGATATACACACGCATCATAGGTATAATGACGAGTCGTCCAAAAGCTTGGAGGTAATAAGAAAATCACAGGAAGTGTAATTGATCAAATACATGCATTGTTTCTGACAAAATCTCAAAATATTAAGTAATGAGCTGATTCTTTGATAAGCAGCATTATGTTGTTCATTGAAAATAGCTCTGCAGAATATTTACATAATATGATATATCCTGCAGGTACCATAGAAAATTCGAAGTACCTACTGTACTGAACTGACTTAGCTCTATACCTATACATGCCCACATGGGAATAATCTCCAGATCTTCCGAATCTTTGACTATGAGCCTGCAGCAATAAATCACTATGAAAATTGTGACCATAAACAAAATTGACCTTTTGAAACAAATTGCAGCCAGGAGATAAGGTCCTAACTTTGGGCCTAAGCATGCAGGTCATGTGACCTCATGTCCAGGCACACGACATGAGGTCTCTCAGGTGACCTTCAGGTTCAGAAATGACCTTGGCGTTCTTTTGAAGAGTCCAGATGATCTCTTGTCATACAACCTGCAGGTTATGCGAATCTGTCTCGTCATGGAATATTCTGGCTCACGTCTTCACCCACATGTCCCTCAATCTCTTCCCTGCAAGCCTGTCTTTCCAATTCTCTTCATACATGTATAAACACTATAGCGAGATAGTAGTGAGGGATCGGAGACTGTTGCATCAGGGGGAAGAGATTGAGCGGCCTGTGTCTTCACCTATATATCTCAGAGTAGTTAGATTTATACAAGCTTTTGTGTACATGTACACTGTAAAGTCCAGTTTGGTTTCAGCTGCCTCATGGCAAAGTTTGCAGCTTCGCGGTCACTGGTTCGAAACCAGGCCAGCAAATTTGACAGTGTAACTGTATTTATAAGCAAGTTAAATTGTCGGCTTTTGTCTCAACAGCATGTCTTTGACTCATTGCTCAAACGACCCACTTTGCTGTTGCCTTGGTGTTGGTGAGAGATTTCAACACTAACTCAGCCCAGCCCATCTCTGACCAGGCTGTCAACACTTCCTGGGGGACACAATGCAATCTGCGGGGGTCAGCAGTTAAACTTCAGTTAAAAGAGCAAATGTGGTCGCTAATTAGATTGCTTTGTGACCGCTTAGACCATGGTGGTTTTTTTGCTCCTTTTGGCCCTTTTGGCACTTTTCCTTTTCTCTTGTAAATCACTTTGCAAGTGCACAAGAGTGCATTTTCAGTGCACTCTAAGAGGCACCCCAAAATATAACATTAAACTCTCAAAAGTGCACTTAATCCCAGTTATATCTCCTCCAACACCAAGACCATTTATGTATTTACAGGATCATTAAAGTTGCGTGACAAAAAAAGTTTCTCTTTTGTGCAGAATAAGTGCCATCCTCCTCCAGGATGTTCCAAATTGAGAGTTATACAGAGTAAAACTGCACTAAAATATTGTATTAATAGTAATTCGTCCATTTTTTTTAGTGCTTAGTGGAAGCTTTGCGAGTTGTAATATTTCAGTGACTTCGCTGAGTCAGGTAAAATGCCCCCTCAAGTTCACGTCAATTGCACGCAATTATAACCAGCAATGCCAGCATGAATCCATATATATACATTTCCTAAAATATTAATATTTCCGCACATCAGTGAATATCTAAAATATACCATGAATTCTGAATATATATACCTCTGATACAGGAGTGTTATTCCCCCTGGCCAGTCATGTTGGACAGCCGTTTCAATTATCATTTGCTTCATTCCTAATTTCCTATGTATGTCCTCCTTCAGGCCTGATTAATTTAGATTAGCCTAAGCTTATCTGCATGGATACAGGACGTAATTTAAAAAAAGCCCCCATCATCTATCCAGCCATTTTTCCTGCCAATTGTATCTTTGTTGATTTCCAAAATAATTCAAACAATCAAAATCGGGTTGGTCTTACAATTTTTTTGTCAGCCTCTTTGTGAAGCAGTGATGAGTGTTGGTAGAGGCGCTTAGCAGGTGTTTGATTAAAAGTGATCTCTTAATTTTCAGCCCCATGGCCCCAATTGTGCCTCCAATTGTGCCCCTCTTCAAATCTGATGACAGACTCGAGTGCTGACCCAATCAGGCCCCCATGCTGCTGTTGCGTAACGTTATGCAAGCCCACAAGCGTGCAGTGAGTTATTTGATTATTCCAATCTCAAAAATACACACAAATCTAACTTCTTTTTTGTCCCATGACACTGTATGTGCTTTTAGGGTCTTTTTGAGCATGTTTGAAAGATTTTGGATTGGTAAACACATTTATGTATATCTGGGCAAATATTTGTGAGGAGCTACGTCATATTGAGTTAATTATTGCAAATAAATGTAGGTTTATTACACTCTTTACCATGTGTAGGTGTGACGAGAATGATTTGGAATCAATTTGACACAATCATCTTTATGCCAACCACTATCCATTCATCACAATACCTTAATTGATGAAACTGCCACTGCTGGAGAGCTGGTAGCTTCGTGTTTCTGCTGGGTATATTTCCCAGTTATATTCTGAGACGCAGTATATTTGCATCTTATAAATATAGCAAGAGAAAAGAGGACCTGTCTGAGCAAAATGTTACACTGAGAAGAAGTGCGAAATTATGAGGACCACTTGCAGTAGTTTCCATTGTGTTTTACAGATTGCAAGGTCTTCGTCAGTTGTGCATGAAATCTTTGGAGTACAGTGAGTGGAAAAGCGTTTTGTTAGGAGGCCTCCTTTTGAGTGAGATGCTTATTATCTAACGTTGGTTGTGTAATAATATTTAATCATTGGGGCTTTTTTGTGCCTTTTTTATGGGCCTGCGATTTTTGATGGGAATTGCTGTTTTGAACAAAGAGGTATTGTACACATCTTGTTATGCAACTTATTCATTTTTAATTAATAAGGAGTTGGGTAATGCATTGACACAGAGTGCAGAATGATGGGTGTGTCAGTTCATTATAATGAGATGGGTATTATGCACGGGGCAGGGAGGATTTCTGGGGATTCTCTCGGGAAGACCAGCGTGGTGGCCCCCCGGGGCTTAGCGTTGGTCCGCCCTTCCCCATAGAGCCCCTGAATATATTGCATTTTGCGATGGTCAATGGTTTTGCTGTGCTATATGCTTGCGTTTTGCAATTAGTTCCTTGGTCAGCTGCTGTTAAACAGGACATAACATCTTACATAATCTCAATGCAATGACCAAACCCACCTGACCAGGTGATCTTCCCTGCATCCTTTCCCACCGTACACTCCCCCATCAGCCAGACAATAGCCTATATCTGCACAGTGCACAGTAAAGTCTTGTGGGAATATTGGAAAGATTAAGACAGGATCATTATTAGAACATTACTTTAATATTTAGTCAATGCATAATAGGAGAACAATAGCAATTCTTGACAGACTCAGATATAATTTCCTGGTTAGTTTGTTCATCGTCAGCATTGCCTTGCGGATGGTAGCCTGCAAAAATGTAAGTGAGGCGTTTCATTGCGGATGGTCGTAGTTGAATTAAGCTAACTACAATATTCATCTTGAAACACGTTAATTTGGAAAATATTTGGACAGCTTGCAGAGAGATTGTATACATTTGAAGAAATCCATCAATGAAGAATAAGTTCTGTTTTATTTTTACAATATAAACATGTACTAAATTGTTGCAGTCTCATAAAATATAAGTAGGATTCTTGTAGAGAGTGAAAAATGCTGGTAGAATTTCCCACGATGTCTCTTTGGACTTCCTTGGACTCCTTTGGACTTCTTACAGGCCAGCAGAACAGGGAACAATGGGTGGCCATGGGGCTGGTTCAATCAGCTGATGCTGAGATTCATAAACAAGGCTGACAATGGTCGGTAAGGGGAATTAGAGAGTGGGACTGCGCAGTGGGTAAATCAAGGGGCAAATCACCCTCAAATGGGGCAGATATCGGCGGAAAATTGCAACCCCTTCCTTGACAACCCTTTGCCATTATCACCTTATTGGAGATCAGAAAGATAGGAGCCCCAGCAAAAGGGGGTGACTGTTCTCCCGGGGCAAATAGGCCAATTAGCAGGCACTGTGGTCGTTCAATATAGAAATATTTAGACAACATTGACACTAAAAGATCCCTGATTGATATATCACAATTTATGGGTGCTGTCACTATTACGTGAGGGTGCATATAAACCAAATTAGTGTTCTGGATATAGAAATATCATTACAGTGGAGGACTATGAGGGTGCTTGGAAATCACTAGTGTAATTCCTTAGGGGGTTGGTCTGGTATCCATAAGATCTGTGTAATTATATATCATGATAAATTGGTTTTACTGAAGTGACAGCTTCATCTTGGTGAATGGGTGATGCTGATGCTTTGAATTCAGTCATTTCCTTACATTAGCAAAATTTAACATATAATGCTGAAAATACGTCATTATTAAACATTTTCATATATCTTCAGTAGTATTTTGTACATTTCTGGTTTAGGCATATATACTCCCGTCCAACCTGTTGTATAGTTGTGAGTAATTGTTCTTTATTGAGTATGTCAGGAGTCCTTTAATCTCACTTGTCGCTGTCTTGTGGCCTGTTTGTCCATGGCACCTTCACACCCTGGTGCTGAACGCCCCTGCCAATAATGGTCTGTGTGGTGCTCTTTTAGCCACTGATCTTTGTTCGCAGTGCCCCACAATGCAGCCCACTTCAAAGGCAGGACCACAAAGGAACAAATTGCCCTTCCTTGGCTTGTTGTAGTACCTGGTTGTTGAAGGCAGTTGTTGCACAGATAGCCAAAGAGGGTCACAGAGGCACTCAAAGTGACTGAAAAAAAGACTGAAAAGAGACTGAATAGGAAGTAGGCATTTCACTGGTGACCACGATGCCCTCTTCCTTTATCCCCCTGATAACTCAACTGAGTCTCCAGCAATGGACAGCATCAAAGGCTTGCTCTTGGTCCACACATTTATCCACATTGTCAAATCAACAATAGTCGCCTGCCAATAGTTTAAGATCCACAACAAGTGTGAAATGCACTTATTTGATAAGCAAGATAACATCTGATTCCAGCAAATTGAGGATTACGCCTGATCTCATTCATTTCAAAGAATTCAACAACAAAACTCCACAATCGGAGCATTACTCTCATTACACTGTGGAATCAGCTCTGAAAATGAAATGGACAATATTTGCACAACATTCTTGTGCATGCAATGCGAACTTGTAGATATTCAGATATCTATCATAAAAATCCTGAAAAACAAAGATAAAAGGGATCTCGATATTACAGCTAGTCAATTGTTATGCGGAAAGATAAGACTATTTCTGTATGAAATGTGCACTTTGTGATTCATGATAGCTGATGAAGTGTCATAATCAAACAAGGGCAAATAGAGGCTGTTTGATTATAATGTCACAATAAATGTTGATTTGTCAAAACTTATATTTGTGTAAGAATCAAATTCATAATAATTTGGTTTCTCAGACACGAACACAAGAAATTGTGGTGACTCACAAAATGCAATTTTACAAAACAACAGCCACTCTTTCCACATAACAAATTGATTGACTGTAATAGCCCAAGTAAAGGCATTTAAAAGTTAGATAAAAGGCACATCAGCTACTTTATCGCAATATAATTTCATAATTATTTGACTTTATTCGCTGTGAATACCTGCCAAATATATGTATCTGGAATCTATATGAATTTGTGGCAAAAATAATTCCTGCTTTCTATTCTTCACGAATTTCAACGTTTGACTGATGACGCCTCTCTATAATCCTCCATCCATTGGAAGAGGGGGGGGGGGATGCAGCAATCTGTGACATTATCGGTCATGTGATAAAGGCCCTACGTCACTTTTGATTAAAACACAATACTTAAAAAAGCTTTTCTGACACGAATGGCTGCCATGAATCTGGCATAACTGTGTCAGATTTATGCTGAAGTGTGCAATTGTGACAGGGCAGCGACCTCTAGTGTAATCGATACCAGTTGCTCATCATGCATGGGGAGCCCAACAATGGTCATGGGGGCCACAGCTCAAGTTGGGAAGGGGGGAGGGTGGTGTTCGAATTTGGGTAGGCCAACTTGTGCACCTGGGGTTGGGATAATTCTTACCTTAAGTATAGGCCAAAATTTGAAAGCATCAGAAATAGTTTGACTCTCAGAGCGATTTTGGTATCAAGGTCCCGATGGAAGCAGATTTTAAAGAGAAATCTTGTATCAAACCATGGGGCGACTATTTCAAAGATAATACTATGCATGTATGCCTGAGACTTCATATCAAACCAAGGATCAACTATTTTAAAAAGAATATACCAGGAATTTTTGTATCAAACCATGGAGCAACTATTTTGAAGAGAATTCTGTACCAGAAACTTTTGTATCAAACCATCGAGCAACTATTTTAAAGAAAATACTGTATTGGGAACTCTTGTATTAAACCATGGTGCAACTCTTTTAAAGATGATATTATACAGGGAACTCTTGTATCAGACCATGAAGCAGCAAGCTAATGGCTCCAAAACTCACATTTATCATACATGCAGTCATGCACCGGCAGAAAAGAAATTATGGCAAATTTCAATTTTATCTCACACTTTTGACAAGAGCAGACGATTTTGAAGTTTCGAGAGTGTCGGTGCATGCAAATATCATCGGCATTTCCAATACTCTTTTAGTACCTGAATATGAATCTGATTAGATGACTCTTCAATTTCTGATCAACACAATTTAAAGCTCTTATATATTTTGTTTGTCCCAGAAAATCACATAAATTTGGTCGGTGAATTGCGCGGTGGGCCAACATGGCCTTCGGAAGCATTGGAGCATTCTGGGGTTATCCAATCGAAGGTCACTGTGGATGACTGGACCCAGGGGGGCACGAGGGGGTTGGTTAAGGATGCTGTTGTTGTAGGATGCGAAATCAACGAGCAAATAATGAGCTGAGGGACGGGACAGTGTTCGTTCCGCTCCATGACCCGCTTTTTATTAATGACGTTTTGTTCACGAGTTTGACTTCGGATGGTAGTTGTCGTAAACCATCTGCTTGCAGGCATCTCCAGTAGACAGACGTTTGAGTTATGAAACATTGGAAAAGCTTGAAAACGATTCCTCTATCTGTTAATTCATCTCTGGGGGAACAATCTGTAACCGTCTACTTCAAAAAGGTTCATGGCTATCACCCCTGCCCCCAGGCCTTTGTAAATAAATGCTTGTGAATCAGATCAGCAAACATCATCAAAGCACCCCACCCCAGCCCATCCATGGTCATCCCAGAGGAACCCTTGGCCCTAATTTATGACGTAAAATGAGACGAATTTCCATAAATTAAACCAAATCTGAATTCGACTTCTTTAAAGATCTTAAATAAATGTAATGGATTATAAAATCAAAGAATGAAAATAATCATTGGGCCAAACGAGTTCTGTGATTCTGATTCTGATAAATTGATAACAATAAGGCAACTTGAAAATGGCTTCAGGCCTAAAACTGTGCAAGGAAATAATCCTTCAAAAGACCATTTACAGGACATTTCACAAATCAAAGGCATTCAATTAAGGGAGACCGGGGCTAGTTGTCACAATTTTTTTTACTTCAAGTTTGACTGTATCTGAGAGGTCAGAGGTCTCTTGGTTCAGGTTGTCTGGAAACTTCCAACCCTGTAACATTTTTGTCAGTCTTCAGAAAGTTTTTATTCAGCTTTCGTCCTGATTTATCAGTCATGTGTTTACCTGTAGGTCATGTTGTAACTCAAAGTCATTTTTGTGAAAATGTGACAACTTGCCCCGAGCCCGGGGCAAGTTGTCACACTCATATGGCCTATCTAACATTTCGAGACAGATTTTCTATAATTCAAGCTTGTAATGCATCGGATTTCTTTGAAAAACAAAAGTGCACATCTTGCGAAGACTTTGGATGAATGCCATCATAAATCAGGGCTTATTTCTACCAGATAATTGCTTCTCAAATTGGAGGACAATGAAATGATTGAAATATTTCTGTTGAAAAAGTCATTTTTAGGAAGTCCACATATCACATTGATTTGATTTGATTTGATTTGATTTATTTATTCAAAATAACAACATATGAACAATACAAAAACAATGGGAGTTTAAGTAAAAATTACAACGTAACTCCCACTAACTAGCAGAATTAAACATTTTCAAATTAGTTATAAAATTCTTGATTGACACTGAATTAATAGTTCTTTCATCTAGATTATTCCATTTATTTACAATTCGATTGCTCCAAAAATATTTTCTTTTATCAGTACGGCTATAAAACACATACAGATTATACTTTCTTTCAGCCACATCATACAAAAAGCTTAGCAAACAAACAGATCTTGAAATTTATTTAATAACGACAGAACTGCTGCCACCTATATCCATGTTAACTAACTTTTAATGATTGATATTGTTTTATACTGTACATGCTTGGCCTTGTTAAAAACACACATTGTGTAAACTTGTTACCCAGCAAAAATATGTTTTATAAATGTTATAAGCATTGTGACAACTAGCCCCTGTGACAACTAGCCCCGGCCTATCCTCGTCACGATCATGAATCAATCCAATATTTCGGTAATCAAAAGAGAATATATTCTGTTTCCACTTAGAAAACACAGACAGATTGTTCACGGAGACTATGGATTAATGCCATCATGAATCAACGCCTTAATCTCGCAAAAATTGTCTCAAATTGGAAGACAATGAAACATTTTAAAATTGTGAAAAAATTAAGTTTGAACTGTCATTTTCAGACATCTTCACATAGCACATGAAACACTACATATTTTTGTGATATGATCACAAAAATATTCCCCATGTCAAAAAGTATCAAAATCGCTTTAATTGACATGCAGCTGCTACTATCCATGGCTGAGTAATAAGCATTTTGACAACTTGCCCTGTGACAACTAGCCCCGGTCTCCCCTACTCCAAAGAGATATAGGATCTTCTCAATTTGTAAAAAAAAAAGTTCGATGTATTCACATAGGTGTCAACCAGACTAGGTTTCTGAAATTTAGATCAGTATGTAGGCCTATATATATGTGCCAATGGCCTGAACTTTCGATGATCTATTGAGTTTCCATGTTTATATCATAAAGCCAAATTAACCAGGAGAGTCACAAAAGGAATGGCCAAAATTTAGGTTATTGTCTAAAATATTGATTGACACCCTGAATGATCAATAAGTCAGAAGCTCTCTGAGCTTTCCATGTGTGCATTTGTTGTCTCTCTCAGTGTCTTGCCATGCATCTCACAAAATAACCCACATTTCTCATGGCCTGGACAGTGGTCAGATAAATGGACCGAATTTTTCATGTCCAGAGGCTTAAATCACTGACCACTAAAACGACAGGCTACCATTAGTGCCCAGTCTGGCCAGGTCTTCAGTGACCGCTAACAACTTGTAATTGCATGTCGCGGCAAAGGGTATAGGGAAAGAAGGGAGGGGGGGGGGTGACTTGGACATTTTTCAGGAGTTGTTTGATACCAGACTGCTTATCATACACTCTGTAGCATTTACAAAACTAGTTCAGTTATTTAGAAACAGTTATATCAGTATAGTTTGTACTCATACTTATTAGCTCTTATTGGATAACCTCATTGTACATACATGCAGTCTCAAACTTCCAGACAATGAGCATTGAGCAAGATTTCTGAATCATGTCCACTGATGGACTGCAATGCAGGTTGGTATAATATTATCTGCTTCATCATTTCCCCAATGCGCTACCGGTGGATTTAATAATTTAGGGGTTTTTTGTGACCGGAAGAAGAAAAAAAAAAAGACCAGATTTGTCCTCAACAGATTGTCAGTCCATAGAACTGTATGCAACGTGAGGTCATTTTGCCATAGTTTCGACTTCTCCGATTTCCATAGGTCATTGTTATTGTGGGAAAGAGAGGGCCTTGAGGACCTTGCCAGGAGAAAAGGTCAAAGGTCTGGGAGGATCAAGGTCAACAAGACACCCTGGAACATTCTCCTACCACAGAGCTTGACTTCACTTGGTAAGGGAGCCCTGAGTTATGAGGATGCCCTGGAATCCCAGTTGAATAAAAGTCACTGGGATTTAAAATTCAACTTTAAAATTGAAAGCAGAAGAATATAGGGCAAAAAGTGGTTTTGTCACACCACTCTACACTGAAAAAAAGGTTTGTGTGAAACAGACAAAATGAACGTTAGCTGGTGTCCGTCCAAAATTTTTTGTAAATTCACACAAAATGTATGTGTATTTTTGACATTTCATTGTCAATCTTGATCAAATTTTTGTGTGATTTGATCAAAGAAATGTCAAAAATACACATACATTTTGTGTGAATTTACACAAAATTTTGGACGGACACCAGCTAACGTTCATTTTGTCTGTTTCACACAAACCTTTTTATCAGTGTACACTCTATAGATATGGTCAGTATGATGGACTCATGCAGTTGTCTGATTGTTGTTGGGCAATGGTCAGTTGGAGTGTCCTTCCGTCTCGTGTCAGCAAGTGGTCAGACTGGGTTCTCCGGGTGCAGGGTTACACTCTGTGGACAGAACACTGCAATTAGGCAATCACCTGGACGCAAGTGTGCGGATCCAAGCATACATGATTATATACGATCAGAACTACAGGAGGTCAACTGACCACTGATTCACTTATACATGGGGGACACAATGTTCAAGAAAATGTCCGTAAAGTAGAGGTTGAGGCAGTTATATTCCCAGTGATATTTCATTCCTAAGAATTTCCCCCGGGATTCCAGGGTGTCTTGTCGACCTTGATCCTCCCAGGCCCTTGACCAAGGCCCTCTTTTCCCACAACAGTAGTTGACCTTTGGAAATCGGAGAAGTCAAAACTAACACAAATGATCTCCTGTCACTTACCAAATGACCAAATTAGAGTATTGCTGGTGTCTAGAAGCTTTGCTTTAAATTTGATATCACCATGCATGCTATTACAGCACTTGACCAGTCTGGTGAAAATGAGAACTGCATGCTGCTGCCACCTGGAATAAAAGTTTATTTTGTATGCTACATCATTGCTGTCCCAAGAAATAGTTCCAATTTGTAAGGAAGTAGACAAGGCCATCAGCAGACTAAGAAACAGCCCCTGTGTCTTCCAGACAAAATTGTGTGTGTTCCTCTGATTGAAATGATGTGGATGCTCGCAGGAGCTCGCGGAATACCACACTAATCACTAGCTGGCAACACAAGACAGCATATGTTCTGATCTGTGGCAATGCAAGAGCAGTCCACTAGTAGACAGGCATTTGACTGTGTATGGATTTCTCTGCCACTGTGAAATTTGCTTTCAGTGAGTCATGATAGCTGATGTGTCATGATCATATGGGAACCATAGAAAGTATCATGATCAAAATTATGTGTCACAACTGATTTCGGTGAGATCACAGAGAATCGAATTCATGAGGCAATGATGACTTAAGATTTTGATGATGACACCAAAGAAGAAGAGCAGACAGAAGGAGATGCAACACTTAAAGGTAAAGAAGAGAAAGTTAAAGATCGTACGGTAGATAGAATCTATACGAATTCAAGACTGAGGGAAAATCTAAATATAAATTTCACTTCAGAACATTTTTGGAAAAAAATATGATAATATACTGATACAGAACAAATTGTCACAAAACAGCTAATTGTACATGGTGCATGCACGGAGATCCAAAAGAAATGTTCTCAGTCTCATTAAAGACATCATCAAACGTTCTCTGGTTTTTGGTCCCCACCCTGTACACCGGCCATAAGAAGAAAGTTATTTTTATATCATTACATTCTGGGTGTTATGGCCCTAATGGGAATATTATATGCTGAACATGAATAATGGGCACATTGTTGACTTTCTTGTCCTTGTGACATCTTGCATGTCATCACGTAAGGGGACAGGCGTACACATTTGACCTCTTGACCTTAAAGTCATTAGCATATTGCTCTTAAATCTACCAATCACAATTTGTGCCTTTCTTGAGTCCCAACTGCCAGAGATATGGTCTTTTGCAAAGACAACTAGACAAAGTGGCCCCGTCCCTAAACAGGGGTCACAAAACCAGTCAGGCCATGTATATATACAAGTCGGGTCTGCTGAGCACTATTGAAGTCTTTGGCAATAGCCTCAGCCCAATGTGCCCTGCGTCTTAACTGGTAGACAGTTTAAGGTGGGGCACAGTGAGACGTCACAAAATACACAAGAAACAACCTGACAGTAATGTGCAGCTCACAATTCACAATTAAAAACACAATGCCTGCCATATATTCCTGATTTTACCGAACCATATCAAAAGGAAAGCATCAGAGAAGAATTGTGATCAGTATGTTACAGGTGCGGCAGGTTAAGTAAGTCTTCCAAATGTGTTCTGTACGACAAATTTTTCAAACATGCTCAAAAAAGAAACTAAAAAATCACCTGGGCGGCTGTTTTTATTAGGGTATAGTAGTTTTTGTAGCATGAATTGAAAGAGCAATTAAGCAGGTCAAGAGGGTCAGACGCTATGGCAGCAGAAGCCCTGTTTCACTGTGCCCCGCCTGCTGTTTCACTGTGCCCCACCTGCTGTTTCACTGTGCCCCGCCTGCTGTTTCACTGTGCCCTGCCTGCTGTTTCAGCTCACAATTCACTGTGCCCTGTCTGCTGTTTCACTGTTTCACTGTGCCCTGTCTGCTGTTTCACCGTGCCCTGTCTACTATTTCAATGTCCCCTGTCTGCTGTTTCACCGTGCCCTGTCTGCTGTTTCACTGTGCCCTGTCTGCTGTTTCACTGTGCTCTGTCTTCTATTTCACTGTGCCCTGTCTGCTGTTTCACCATGCCCTGTCTGCTGTTTCACTGTCCCCTCTCTGCTGTTTCAATGTGCCCTGTCTGCTGTTTCACTGTGCCCTGTCTGTTGTTTTACCGTGCCCTGTCTTCTGTTTCACTGTGCCCTGTCTGCTGTTTCATTGTGCTCTGTCTTCTATTTCACTGTGCCCTGTCTGCTGTTTCACCATGCCCTGTCTGCTGTTTCACTGTGCCCTGCCTGCTGTTTCACTGTGCCCCACCTGCTGTTTCACTGTGCCCTGCCTGCTGTTTCACTGTGTCCTGCCTGCTGGTTCACTGTGCCCTGTCCTCTGTTTCACTGTGCCCTGTCTGCTGTTTCAATGTGCCCTGTCTGCTGTTTCACTGTGCCCTGTCTGCTGTTTCACTGTGCCCTGTCTGCTGTTTCACCGTGCCCTGTCTCCTGTTTCACTGTGCCCTGTCTGCTATTTCAATGTGCCCTGTCTGCTCTTTCACCGTGCCCTACCTTCTATTTCAATGTGCCCTGTCTGCTGTTTCACTGTGCCCTGTCTGCTGTTTCACTGTGCCCTGTATGCTGTTTCACTGTCCCCTGTCTTCTGTTTCACTGTGCCCTGTCTGCTGTTTCACTGTGTCCTGCCTGCTGGTTCACTGTGCCCCGTGGATGTAACTCAAAGTTCCCCCAAACCTGTAAAAGTTAGGAACCTGAAACTACTGACAATATGCCCAAATTCATCATCTATCATGTGGGCCTGAACTCATTTTACTGTCAACTGCCAAAATTCTGGAACATTTGAAAATTTAACAAGAAAATCTTTTTCAAAAAAAAAGATATGCAGGCTGCAGCAATAACATAAACGGTTCAACAAAAATAAGTCCCCCTTTATGAAAAC
This sequence comes from Platynereis dumerilii, assembly GCA_026936325.1. Classification (NCBI taxonomy): domain Eukaryota; kingdom Metazoa; phylum Annelida; class Polychaeta; order Phyllodocida; family Nereididae; genus Platynereis; species Platynereis dumerilii. Next base: position 93,041,029 of record JAPTHN010000002.1, read on the forward strand.
TTGAATATCTAAAAGACATCTTTTCCGATTTATATTAGTTTTACCAAATTTGTAGGCCTGGATATTGACATTATGCCTGTGTAATTGTAGCTTGATAGCTTAATTTTTGTCTGGGCCAGCAGACCCCGAGTGCACATATCCCTCTTTGCAAAATATCAAGTTTTGATTTTTCCAAAAAAAATTGTTGCAAAAGGTGCTCAAACTCCACTCAAATTTTTCTAATGTCACCTAAGGAACCTTATACAAATCTGTCTGTGATAATGAAGTAGATGAGCGATGCCTGTTGTCCTTTAATCCACCAAATGACTTATATTATAAAATCTCTTAACCAAATTTGTGATAAGATACAGGTTTTGAATCATCAGATTCAGGTAAAAATGTTCCATTATTTCTACAGACAGAGTTACTTATATCTAGGCGTTGTATTATTATCTGCTGAATTACTATGTTTTTTTCTTTTTTTTAACTGTGATCACGCTTGTTAACTCTCCAATGGCAACAGGCCCACTGACAGCGGTGGGTTGAGCAGTGACACTAGTACCATTTAACGAAAATGACATAAACCCTTTTAGGCCGTGTGTTTAAAACCAATGTGTCAGATCAGCAAATACTTGTATGTATTATTTGTCTGAAAGGATAACACCGACTACCATATTGGAAATTAAAATTATTTTATAATCTATCTGCCTATCTGTCTAACTATCTGTCTGTCTATCTATCTATCTCTCTATTTATTATGTGTATCAGACATTTGTGAAGTGGTGTATAAACAGTAAACTGGTATATAAGCAGTAAAATCTGACACAATCAGTATTATTCAGGGAATATCATGTAAAACATAAAAAGACCTTCCAATTTGTTATTGATCATAGTGCTAATTGTCATCAATGTCTAATTGGCTTAATTGTGCTTCAAGTGTCATCAATGAATTGTGTGCTATGCTGTTTGCACAATTTAATGCAATTGAACAAAGCAGCAATCTATGGCAGATATATGTAGCATTATCCTACTAATAAAAAGAGCAGTTTGGATGCCGTGAATTAAATACCTAAAACGGCGCGAAAATGTTGGATCCCCCTGGATCACAACAGAGCAGACGAAACGGAAGTGAGATGACGAAGACTGAGAGCGGTGAGTTGAGCAGTGACACATGTACTATTTGCCGACATGGATAATCACTGCACTGCAAACATAATATGCAACCAATCCCGATTATATGACTGGTTAGGTATACTTTGATATAAGCGTGATAATGTAATAATTTGCACAGATGAGAATTTTTACTCTGCTATGGATAATATGTCACATTGTCAAGAGATTGTGTAGACCAAACCAAATTCACACCATCCGCTCGACTAAGTAAGCAGGCTTAGGGCACATCCTTTGCTATATGGAATCTTTTCATGCATGTTCAAGAAGCCTGCATAAAAAAAGTGTCTCACTGTGCCCCATTCTACCCCACTGGTTTGATGCTATAACACAATACGTACGAGGGGCGTTCAGAAAGTTCGAGGCTTTTTTTTATATGGACACTTATTTTCAATCTAGAACTATGAATTTTTCACAGGATAAAATTCAGCATATTTGGAATGGATTTGGACAATTTTGGACAATTTGGACATTTTCAAGTCATTCTGTGGTTGCCATGGAAACTTAAAGTTCAGCTTCTTGGGGCAGATGACACTGAAACCACTAAAGCCAATGAATTTTGGCTGTGAGAGACCTCTCTCTACCACTTGCATTAGTGAGATTGACAATATTTGACACAAGAAATATAATATTAGCCTTAAAAAATACTCCCAAGCTCACCAAAAGCATTGATTCATACACCTGACCCATTGAAGTAAATGTTCCTTGAAGTCCTCAAAACAAAGTTCTGCGAAAAAATTTCGGTCATCCAAAGCCTTTTCTCCTCCAGTGCCTGAAACTATAGCCGCCATGGACTAGAGTAAGGGAAAACCAGGACTTATGTAAAGCAACAAGTGACAGGAATAGCTAGGATGGATAATGCTGTCCATTTTGGTCTCTTGTTCATACTAGTGAATCCATATTTTCACAAGTCCTTATGTGGTCAGGGAAACACACCTTTGCCTCCTGAATTTCCCTCGCCAAATCTTGCATGCAGGAGTGCTTTCCTACATGGGTTCAGTGTAAGAATACACACATTTGGTGTGCTTGAAAGCATATTTAGAAGCTAATACCATATTTCTTGTGTCAAATATTGTCAATCTCACTAATACAAGTGACAGAAAGAAGTCTCTAACAGTCACAATTTCTTGGCATTCTTGGTTTCAACGTTACCTGCCCCAAGAAGCTGAACTTTCAGTTTCCATGGCAACCACAGAATGACTTAAAAATGTCCAAAATTTTGGAAATCCATTCCAAATATGCTGAATTTTATCCTGTGAAAAATTCATAGTTCTAGATTGAAAATAAGTATCCATATGAAAAAAAGCCTCGAACTTTCTGAACGCCCCTCGTATTGTGTGTATCTTTGATAAAACTTTCTTATAGAAGTTGAGTTGCCAACTGGGGAAGAAAAAGAGCCCAGTAAAATAAAAAAGAATGGGAAGAGGTGTGGAAGTGGTTGCATTTGATGCGATGAAGACATGACTTGTAAATGTAAAGAGTGTTTAGCACTTGGGAACTTTCATATAGATATATGTAAATAAACTTTAATATAGATGTCATATCAGAAGTTCTCCTCTTCTGGTTCAGAACCGGCTTAAACCTTCTGTGGTCCAAACTTTTTTGGAAAATCCAGAATTTTTCTTCGCCTACCTGAATTTTTAGCCTCCTACACAAATTTTCAAGCGTGGAGGGGGAGCACAATTATGCATATATATCACAATACCTTAGTCCTAAATATTCCATCAAAATACCAAATAAAATCCAAACAGGAGATATATCTTGGCAAGTTGGTATACCTACTCAAATGCAAAACATCACCCTTCCACCCCCCCTCCTTCCACAGGCATGACAATAACTTTTGCTGAGATCCATGAACAGCCCAATGAAGGAAGAAATAACCTTACTCCCCACAATCACAGCTTCAAACTGAACTTGCCAGTTGTTGGGGTGTCTATATTGGAGCACCAGTGACTATACATGGGCAATGGGCCTTGTCAAATGAAGTTCAGAAGGAGAGAGACTACATTGTATGTGGCGACACCTTGTGAATTGCGTGTAATCGATTTTCAGAAAGCAACCCAGGCTAATAAGTATAGGTTATTCACCACAGGAGAGGAGATATGTGATTTATCACCTGAGGGCTTTAGCCTTAGGTGTGGCGAAAACATATTCCCGATCCCATGGTGAATATCTGGCTTATACCATGAGACAAGCAGTCAAACAGTCAAAATGAGTTGATACGTGGACAACAAAGAATATGGGAATTATCGCCTGTCAAATGGTATAATTTGGTATCTTTTGGTAAACCAATCCTTTTAGGGTAATAAGATCTGTAGAGTTGCAAGACATTCACCATCTCTAATGAATTAACAAATAAGAGTGAAAGTTTAAGATAAATAAGTTATTGTATTTCGTTACTAAATGTATGTTTGAATGCTAGATATGTGTAAGGCATATCTTTCAGAATATATTACACTTTTGTTAACAATTGTATACCTTATAATGTGTGAATGATATGTTAGTTGCTAACTAGATGTATTTTTTGTTTAGGAATATCGACAGGACTAATTTTATGTTGGAGGGCCTTTAAGCAGTTGCTGCTGGTCAATCCGACATATTTTTGTATAATGTCTTAAGGACTGATATTAAATTTATATGGACATTGTTTAAACTATCTTTTACTTGATAAATAAATCTAAACTGACATTGGACACTCTTTAAAGAAAGAAAAAAACAACAACAAACATTTACAGTTTAATCAATAGAACTGGGACCAGTATTGTAATGATAATATACTTAACCATGTTTTTAACTTTCTGTAGACTAGTGTAGACTTTGATTTTGCTTTGTATTTGATTTTGCTTTGTATTATGATATTGATGACACATGTATCTTTTTTGATATTCGGTTTGTCAAAATAAAAGTTTATATATTATATATATGTATTGTCCAGGTGTATGCAGAGTGCACACCCCAAAGGATGTGTGACGAAATGCCAAAAAAAAAGTGTGATAGGAATTCAATGACAAAAACAAGTAATAATAATAATCAAATATATTTATTCTGGGAAATGACAGTTTCAGATACAATCTGTTTTACAAACTGGTCCTGCATAAAACTATAAATTTTAATAAAAAATACATATATGTTATTATCGTTTTCATAGATATGTGTTTTTCCAGTTTGCACTTTGCTTCATCTCAAAACTGTGATGTCACAGATTTAGTTGCATAACTTTGTATATTACAAGCACACATTTCTAGAAACTGACTAAATGCATTGACACATGGATTATGCATGTTTAGCTTGTTTAGCCTTAATACCTGCACTGGTTGATAGATGCTTCTATAGAATGTAACTGAATCAAACAAACCACTTATATTATCCTCGAAAGAGAGTTATACCAAAACTTTGGAAATGATAGGCTGCTCACCAGTGCACCACAGACTTGAACTTGGTGTTGCACAAAATGGTATCTGTTTGTTAGGAATCTTACTTGGTTAAATCGAAATAGACCTCAATAAATTTGAAGTGTATGATTAAAGGTAAATTTGTGAAAATAATATTAAATTTCAAAGTTTGCTCTTGAAAATGGGGATGTGTCAAAGTGAGTAAGCATTGTCCATTGCTATTTCATTGACATGCCTGCCACTTGTTTGGGTCCATCAGTATTTGTGAAAGCAACAAAGGAAACTGAATGCCATTCAGATGCACTGTGGAAACTACAATCTCTCTTCCTATTATGACATTTTCTTCGGATCAGATAAGAATCCATGCACCCACAAGCAAATTTCTGTTTCCAAACTTTTGGCCTGCAGTGTACAATGACTAACAACAAATGTTACAAAGTGATTTGAAATTGTGATGACGAGTGTCTTGTGAAAAACAATAAAACAGGCTTTGTTTGGGAAACATTGAAACAGTGACTCTTCTGGCAAGGTGTAACAATCGGCTTAGACAGAAGTTGTTTGTTGTGGTTGTACACAAATGATAACATTGCCTGGCAGTTTTAATTTCCTTTGTCATAAACCGTGATGTCAAACTCTGAACTGATATGTCACAGATTGAAGATCAGACCAATCACATTCACAGATACCCTGGTGATGTCACGGTTTAACTGCAAAACGAAGTTTTCAAAAAACATGTAGCTATGAAAACAATAATAACAATAAGTTATAAAAGCAATGAAAAAAAAAAATAAAAAAAGTTCAAAAAGTAAATCAATTAAAATTCATGTCATAAAATATTCTTCAGAGCTCTTTTAAAAGCATCAATATTACTAATAAGTTTTACATCAGGTGGTAGGCGGTTCCATAAAACAGCGCTGTTATACATTAATGATGACTTCAAAGAAGATGACCTTCCAGATGGCACAATGACATTTAAGGTGACTCAAGCGTGGTACACTGCACATACTTCTGAGCAGCCTGGTTGCCTAGCAACATAGCGTCACAACAGCAGCAGGCCCTGAAACAGTTGTGATGTTACCATTTTCTGTTCTCTTTTTTTAACAGCATGGCAGCCAGTAATTTGCTATTTAAATGAGATCTAATGCAGCTAGAAGAATAATTATTTTTTTTATTGAATGCAGTAACATCTATTCTATGCTAGTTTAAAGTTTCAGCTTCTCAGTTTTATCCAATAAAATTTCTCAGTTAATTTCAGTCAATTGTGTCAAAAATTGTCTTCATTTATTTTAATTGACATTGGCACAGTCATGGTACTGCAGTAAAAAAATGACTCGGTGAAATTTTTTTATTTTTTGCCATTTGTTTGACAATAACTTGTTTATGATATATGCAAATTTAAAAAAAAATCTGTATGATCGTTTTCCTAAAATTTGATTACTGCCAAAATTGATTCATGGAAAACCTGCAATTAATTAGTGTGTTGGAGCCCTTTGAGCTCTTACAGAAAAAAGTATTTTAACCTTTTTCTTCAAATTTATGACAAATGTATTGGTGTAAATCCTTGGGAAGACATTTCTGACGTTTTTGTGTGACAAATGCGTGTAATGCTTTATTCTGTGGTACATAACCATTATTTTTCATTTTTGAAATGTATAGGTCCCATAGAGTACCTGTGCACAATTTTAGAAAAATCTGTATGATCGAACCACCTTGAGTCACCTTAAGCTATGACTAGATCGTAATGAATAAGTTTGCTGTACATCTGACATAAGTGTAAAATTATTACATAATTAATTGGGAGCAGCACCATGAAATCATTTAAACATAAGCACTTAAGTAAAATAATTCCTCCTTCGTCTTACATTCAGAAAAGGCTTGGTATGACACACATCAATATTACATATGGGTTGACAGATCGCCATGGTAAAATCAACATGTCTCCACATGTCCTTTCAATATTTCTGTAATTAGAACTTCTGCTGTCAGTTGATGCTTTTTATTCTTAGAATTATTATGTAAGTAGGGAAGACCGGGGACCGATGGTGGCGATGGGCCACTTGACAAAATATCAACCTTCGGGGAATATATGTTGTTCAGGGAAACACTTTGATATAGAATTAAAGTGGACTGTGGCACTGTGAAAATGACACTTCGTGTGTCATGCTGATGATTTGTCATGATCAAACCCAATACTTTCACTGTTAATTTGATTGAAGGAGGCTTATATCCAACTTGTTGGTGACTGCCAAGTGAAAAGATTATGCATCTGATTTTCACTCTAATATTTGTTATGAGAAGTCAAATTGCTTTCTCTTGATCATGACTAATCAAACAGCCTCTATGTTTCCCATGTTGAAAGTAGAGCAGATGACTCTTCATCGGCTATCATGAGTCACGAAGTGCCATTTTCACAGTGCCACAGTCCACTTTAATTCTATATCAAAGTGTTTCGCTGTAAAATCTGGTTTTATTGATTGTCATAAATCTGGCTGACATTTAGGCCTACATGAATAGACAAACCAGATATATATGCCAGATGGTGTCACTATCTCTTTTTGTTGAGGATTTAGTTAGGGAGCTATAAGCAGATGAAGCGGGCAAATTAGTTCCCCAACCAATCGGTCCCCATGGCCCATTAGTCCCCGTTACCAATCGCTCCCTTGTCTTTCCAATATTGATACAGTCGCTCAGCAGCTGAAGAAACAAGACGATGCATCAAGGCAAAATCAATAATTCCTAAATTGAATCGGTCAGGTCTATTGATCGGATTGAGACATAATTGTAAGTAGAGCTCTATTTAATTGTTAAAATAATTATTATGATGTATGAAATAATTCTGCTATCGATCTCTGGTCAACTTTCTGGGTCAAAACTAGACCGAAAAATGCTGTCGTGGTTCAAGCAGCCACTTCGTTTTGAGTCAGATTTTGTCGGACTAGGTCAAAACATGTGAAATTGTACAAAGAACGACATGCCAAAAGATGTGTGAAAGAAACTGACAAGTCTTAGTTTGACACACATCTTAGTGAAACTTGATCAAGGTATTAACGTAACGTTTCCTACAAATAATGGATGATTTATTAGATCTCATTGATTATGACAATGTTTTATTTTCCTATTGTAATTACTTGAATATTGAAAATAATGTGGTCAATGAAAATGACAATTCATTCACAGTAGCTCATTTTAATATTCGTAGTGTGCCGAGCAAATTTGATGATTTTGTGCAATTGCTAGAGGTATTGGAAGAAAGAAATTTATCACCTGATATAATACTTTTATGTGAAACCTTTTTGTCCGAAAAAAATCACAAAAGATATAATTTTAAAAGATATACAAATGCCTACAGAAAGAGAAAGCAAAGGGGTGGAGTCTCAATATTAGTGAAGTTGGGTATAAATTTTGTGGAAAGATTGGATATTAGTGTTTTTGACGAAGGAAAATTTTAGTCTGTTTTTATTGAAATACCGCAAAAGAAAAGATCAAATATTGTCTTTGGGGAAGTATATAGAGTACCTGGCACGAAGGAACAAGAATTTATTGAAAAGTATGGAAACATAGTTACGAAAATTGAATTAGAAAAAAAGAGCTTAATAGTTGGTACCAATCAAAATCTTGACTTTTTAAGAATTAACATTCATGCAAACACCTTGAGATTTTTTTATCAGAACTTAACAAATGGAATATTACCTACAATATACAAGCCTGCCAGAGTAACTCAAAATACTGCTACTCTTATGGACAATATTTATGTCGATTCTAGCCTGTTTCAAAATGTAAAAATCTTTTATTGTTAAAAGTGATATTTCAGACCATTATTTGTGTTTAACATGTTTATATGGTCGTTTAGTGCCATACAAGAAACCATCTGCTATAAAATCAAGAAAAATTACAGATGATGTTTTAAGAAACATGAATGCAAGTCTTAATAATAGAAATTGGAATATACTTGATACTATGGATGCTAATGAAAGTAGTGAATTACTATTAAAAGAAATTAAATTAGTAATGGATTTCTAAGCTCCTGAAGCGAGTGAAGAACATAAATCCGAAGAAAATCAATCAACCATTGTTTACACAAGGTCTTAAAACATCTTCACGCAAGTATCTCCATGGATATGTTTAATAAGGTGGCTAAAAAACCAAAAGATAGTGAGGAATTTCAAAATTACAAGATTTATCGAAACGTATCCAGTAAACTAAGACGAAAAGCTAAGATATCGTACTATAATAACCTCATACAGGAGCATAGAAATAATACCAAGAAAATTTGGGAAGTATTGAATACATTGACAGGAAAATCCAAAGATAGACAGGGCCTGCCAGATGAAATAATGGTAAATGGTGCTAAAGTTAATGATGTTGAACTAATTAGTAATGCATTTGCAAAGCATTATAGTGAAATTGGAAAAGAGTTATCAGATAAAATTCAAGAAGCAGGTAATGTGAATGACCCAATGTCATATAAGAATAATAAAGTACCATATAATTGTTTTTTTTCACCCTGTTTCAGTGGATGAAATAGAGAAGATCATAATTGGACTGAAAGCCAAAAGCAGCAGTGGCCATGACCAAATTTCAAATAAGATCCTCAAAAAGACATATCCTGGAATTATAAAAGCTTTGCAAATAATATTTAATAAATCACTACAGGAAGGAGTATTTCCAAATAATATGAAGACTGCTTTTATAACGCCTCTTTATAAAGGAAAGAGCAAATCAGAAATAATTAACTATAGACCAGTCTCATTACTACCCACAATATCGAAAATACTATAAAAAATTGTTCATATCCGAGTAACCAAATTCCTTGTGAAACACAAAGTATTCTTTGAAGGTCAATACGGGTTTCGAAAAAACAGAAGTACTGCCGATGCCATTCTAGATCTCACTGGTAATATTGTCGAAAATATTAATAGGGGTTTTTACACATTGTGCTTGTTTTTGGATATGTCAAAAGCCTTTGATAGTTTAAATCATGAGACAGTGTTAAAAAAACTTGAAAGTTATGGTATTAGGGGTGTTACATTGTCATGGTTTAGGAGTTATTTAGTCGATAGACAAATTAAAGTAAAATACAATAAACATATCTCCGATCCCTATAATGTTAGTTATGGTACCCCCCAAGGTTCTGTCTTGGGACCCCTAATCTATATTGTTTTAGCAAATGATTTAATTAAGTGTTTGAAAGTTTGCAGTGCAATAACGTATGCTGATGAAACAACTGTCTATGCATCAGGAAATAACCTCAAGTTCTTGTATAAAAAAGTAAACAAAGATGTTGATAATTTAAGTAAATGGTTTAGAAGCAATTCACTAACGCTTAATGTAGAAAAAACAAAGTATATTATTTTCAGGCCCAGGAGAAAAGAGCTGAATTATAACGGATTATTGAAATTAGGGAATACCATCATTGACAAAGTGGAACACATTAAATTTCTTGGGGTCCATATAGATGAATTCCTGGACTGGAATTTTCAGATTAAGCAAGTTGCAGTAAAGATGACTGCTGGAAATTACAGTCTAAACATGATTAAGAACCTTCTGCCTCAAAATTAAAAAAAATTAGTGTATTTAGCTAACATACAGAGCCACATGTGTTATGCCATCAGTGCGTGGGGGTCAATGGCCAAATTAAAAGATATAAATAAAGAAACTTCAAATACAACAAAACAAAGCCATTAGAACTATATGTAATATCGGAAGGAGGGTAAGATTATCTGAGTTTAAAAAAAAAATGAATATTGTGAAAATTGAAGACTTAGTAGGTACATATATGGCAGTTTACCAGTGAGATTGGGCAATTTATTCAATCTATGCAACCACACATATTATACCCGAACAAGAAACTATTTAAGAGCCCCACAACAAACTATATAGAGAAATACAATGCAAGTTTCCTGGGAAGGTCCCCTCATCTGTGGTTGCATTTAAATGAGCAGTTAAAAGAAACAACTAAATTAAAGCTTTTTGCAAAACATTATTGTCAAAATGTACTGCAGTCATACTGATCAATTTTATACTTTTATTCATTTGCCACAATTTAAGGAATCATCACATCCCATATCCATACCCATTCTCATTTTCATTCTTTTTATACATAATATAATTTAAAAATTATTTATTTAACTTGGTTGCAGCAATTATATAGTTACGCTGTAACTCAGCTGTTTACCTTTGATGCTATTTTTGTCTTAAATTGTGTTGTTAATTACCTAGTTATTGTTCTGTGAGTATCTTATAAAAATTGTAAGTACATAATGCATCAACAAACAAGAAAAGTACCCTTAAAAAAGGGTACTGTATCGATCTTACCATGAAGCTGAGGGTTTGTGGCATGTAATAAAAGGTTTTAATATCTTAAAGTAGGCATTTCTATGAAATAAATACCCTTAGAAAAAATCCAGAGCCCCTCCCCTTGTTTCATGAAAATATATAAACAACCAAGGATTTGTAAAAAAAAAAAAAGCCTCTGATATATTTAAAATCACTTGTTTGGATATTAGTTTGTTAATTGTTCACACATGCACAGTGTACATGTTTTTCAGTACTATTTAATAGTGTGTGATGTCAGGCCTGAAATAATACCCCCCCCCCCCTCACAAAAAAAATCATGAATCTGCCCCTGGTTTGTTGTGGTCAATGGAATTTGCATCATTGCAGCGTAATGCGCCGAAAAGGTTTTTGTGAGGTTAATATTGCAAATAGAGCAAAATTAATAATAAGTACACTGAATTCGGAGGAGTTTACTTGATATGTGCAGGTTTTTAAATTTTTAAAATCGGATGTTTATTAAGGTTTTTAAGACCAGTTTTGCATTCAAGGTGATGTACACAATCTTTAGTGACGTTTCACACGGAAAAAATATGGCCACAATGATTTCCTAACCTTGATGAATCGATTTACTGTTAAGTATACTTATATATAAGTTTTTTTACAGGTTAAGACATCGATACAAAAACTATCTATCTATCTACACATCAATATCAAATATGGGTTGACAGATCGACATGGTAAATCAATATGTCTCCACATATCCTGTCGACATTTCTGCACTCTCTGATTAGAACTTCTGCTGTTGTGCAACAGTTGATGCGACATATGCTTATATATACATGTAGGGAAGACTGGGGACCAGTGGTGGCAATGGGCCGCTTGACAAATTATCTGCATTCGGGGCATTTCTGTTATAGGCCTAAGTATGTTTTTTTTTGGGTATTTCAGCACTATTAATGAATTCATTTGAATAAAAAATTACCTGAAAGATTAGGCTAACAATAGCTTCTAGTATATACATATTATAACTTCCTTCACAGTTCTTCGCCGTTCCTCCGCAGTTCCCTCTGATTTCCTTCATGGTTACTTCAGTCCGTGTCAAGCCAGAGATATCTCATACATCTCTTGATATCATCTTATAAATTCGGTTTTTGAATTAAAATTTTTCTGGTAGAGATTGTCACTTTCACTTTTAAATTTGGCTTTCAATGCAATGAAAAATTTGACCTAATCAACATTTTTCCTTGAATTTGTTTTCATCATATTTTGCCTTGATTTTTTCTCACACCTCTGGGCCACATTGGACACATCTGGGCAAAATTTCGCAAAGTAGATCAGTCCGAAAGGCATGAAACGAAATCATTGTCGTCACTGAGTTCCAAAATTTGTGAAATGCAAATTTCAGTTTTGTGTAGAATCTAAGTTGCTGATATAATTTTTTCGGCTCTTTATGGTCTATTGTCTATTAGGCAGGATTTCAAATGACATCTTCCTTTTGGTTGTGAGTTCAACTCACTGAGTTGTAGGGAAGGTATTTGTGCGAAATCTCAAATTTCATAAAACGGACTACAGAAACACAGGAAATGCTCGCACTGTAAAAATGATTTTTGGTACAATTATGCTTGTAGACAATGGAATCAGTTCGATCCATTTGGTTTTGGCCAAAATACTGTATTTGCAAAATTGTGCACTAAAATTAATTGTTGTTTCGTTTGCTAGTGAGTGTATATCAGCCAGTAATCCTAACTTGGTAGTGTGTTAATTTGTTCCGAGCGGGCATTGTGATGTTAATACGGCATCATTCAGATGTCAATTTGATGTTCAAATTACGTTACAGTGGAGGTTGATTTAAAATGTACTGTTACCATTTCTCCTATTGACAACGACATCTACAGTGAAGATTTTCTCATGCGGGATACACAAAAATTGTTTTGCTGCGATTTTATGTATTTCCTAACTTTTCTGCATCCTTTAAGTCTCCTTTGTTTCTTCGCTGCTGTGAGGAGATAGCTAGTGGTCCTGACACACAGATTCAAGCTTAAGTTCACCCATGCATCTTTTCTCATTGTTTTGGTATCAACATTCATCTCTCCAGCCAGCCTCTGCATTGAATTTGTGTCCGTTGCAATTTTGGCCTGACTTGCTTAATAAAATCAGGACATCATTTCTTATTGGCTTGACCACTGCCTGACCTTCCCTGGACACCTTTTTGCTGCCTCATTACCTTCCTAATATTAAATACTGTCTGTGAGGGCAGTTAAACAATATCGGAGATTCTCCTGGGAGCAACTTCTGCGCACAGCAAATCAGAGACTCTCTGCCTTTTCTCTCTCTGTGAAGCCATTTTTGCTCAGAATGAATTAATACTTGAGCATAATACACTTAAGACATAGCTGATTATCAACTAATAAGTTTCATTGCAGTCCATTGAGCTGTTTAATGGATATCTGCTATACAAATCAGTGCAAGTTTTGGGTCCCCACCCTGTACTCTAATAAAAGCAGCTGGCAAGGTGGTTTTTTTGAAACTTTATCGCACAGGACACATGCACGACTTAATTAACCTACCGCACCTGTTACATACTAATACAAATTCTTCTCTGATACTTTCCTTTATATATGACCTCACTAAAATCAGTAGTTTATAGCAGGCATTGTGTTTTAAACAGTGAATTGTGAGCTATGCATTACATTCAGGTCATTTCGAGTGTATTTTGTGATGTCCCACTGTGCCTGCTTCAAACTGTCTCAATGTGCCCCAAGCAGCTGTCTTTATAAAATTTTTCAATCCTGTGGACCGGATGCCTACATTGTGGTTCGTCATTTCACTAAACTGAGACAAATAACCAAAGTTTGAATCTCTGGCAATTGATTTGCATTATACCATTTTTCTTGGGAATTATAACAAAAAGTCATTTTGCAAAATGATTTACTTTTACTGGCTAAAAACCAAAATTTTGAAATTCCACTCTCGATATGCAGTGTAGGCATTCAGGAAATAGGAAAGTCTCTCACTTACTTACTTTTTGTACTATACAAAAGAGGGTTGATCTGTAAACAGTACCAGATAGACGATAGGGGCTTTGTCTCACTGTGCCGTCTCACTGTGCCCCGCTCTCCCCTAAGTAATATATAACGCCTGAGTTTGTGATTGTATGCACTTTATCTAAGCTTAAATAAGTCAATTAAGTGTAAAACTATTAATTCGTCAAGCAAAAAGTAAGCGATACTTCGTTGAAATGTCATAAATGATTTTTTCACGAGGCTTTCATACAAGCAGACAACCCAATTCAGCATAGTCCCACAACCACACATATGGAATTCACAGTTGAATTGGTGCACTCCAGTGAACTGAGGTTCGAAACAGGTGATTAGAACAGTCAATGCCAAACAATGCTAAACAAGATAATCTAGCTTGCAATTTTGTAACAGGGCCCCACAAAACACTGTCAGAGCATAAGAATATATCACAGAGCAAGGGCCCAAGAAAAGATAAATTTTGAAACATTTGAGCATCCATTTATCCGCATGGAATTGTTCATTGACTATGTATATATATTGCATGGAATATCTATTATTTGGAATGGCTGACAAGACAAATCCTAGGATACTTAATGTCAAGAAAGGTAAGAAAAATTCTCCTATGGCCATGTCAGCACAGAATATTTTGCCAACTCACATTGAAAGTTTGGAGGCTGTTAGTCAAATATCAAAGATGTTGCAAGGTTACACTTCGGTCTGCTGTGACTACATACACAGTTCTAAGTGGTTTTCTATAGCTGACAGCAATTTGATTTTATATGAATTGACTTTTTCTGTAACATGTACTTCCTGCAAGATAATGTTTGTTCAAACAGGAAGTCATGAGCATGTACATTGCTGCCACGTTGTTGCACCATGCCAAATTGCCAATTCAGTACGCTTGGGCGCTGTTCGGTGGGCATGGTTGATGAGACCCCAGCCAGATTTTTCTTTTATTGTTTCGTAATATTAACCCAATATACAGTTTTTCTGCCATAGCTGATATTCCAAGGAAGCTTTAAAATCAAGTGTACCCTCCCCCTCCCCCTCTTGGCTTTTGAGAATAAAAGGGCTGCTTGTGCCATATATATATATGCATTTCTGAAAGCATGAATTTGCAATTATTGAAAGAAGTTTTACGCTGTGTTACAGTGAACTATGACATTTTTGGGATTATGAATTTTTAATTTGGTCGACCAACATCATTTTGAGTTTATGGAACAGACTTGATGTTTTATGAACACGTAACCAACTTTTAGTGTTTCCTTATATTACCTCTTTATTGGAGTCTGCGTCAAAGGCAAATGTTATTTTTATTGGCTTATTTCTCTGTTTAGCGACAGACCTCAGCCTGCCAACAATGAATGTTTAAATAATAAATATATTTGTAACATAGGCAAATCTGTACCGTCATAATACCTGGAACCATGAAAATGCAATACGACACTGGTTTACACATGCATGTAATTCGTAGGAGATCGTCTGTGAGCAGTTAATTATATTTTTCTATATTCTTTTTTCAATATTTTTTAAATAATTGAATACCCATCAGACCATCACTGTATACATAAGTGATATGTGTGCAAAATTTCATGCATGAACACGAAATGTGGTTGAGCAGTGGACATGAAAAGTCATTAATGTTTTTGAAGCTATATAATTAGCATAAAATGGTAGTGTCTGATCTAATATTGTGATACAGGTCTCACACAATCAGAACTCACATACTGCTGGGAAATCTTCCAGAATCTGTTTTAGTGACCTCCAACTAATTGTCTCCCAAAACGAAAAAGAAAACTCAATCAATCTACAAAAATCAGAGCACAGGCTTCAATTTCGCAATTGACATTTATTCCCTCAATTGAACAAGTAGAGTGTTCTCGATAGTACCACCTTATAGATTTATATATATACTAGATATACCCATTGAGGGACATTTTTAGGGGGAATGGAGCGCCCGCCCCCTGCCGACCCCATTGGTGATTGGATGGTGCTATGCAGGATAGCGCGTAGGAGGTTGGATAATAGTTGAGACATCTTGATACGTTTAGGGCTTGGAAAGAGCTTTAAAATGAGGGTAAGATCACGAAGATACGATGAGTAGAAGTAGGTCAGCAAGGGTGTAGGCATGGAAAGCAGCTGACACTGGAGTGTGGATGTGTGTGGATGTTTTTGGCGGGAAAATGGAGCAGTGGCGCCAGTCCCTGGTGATGTGATAAGCGGAACTACTGAGCAGACTCATGCGCCCCTGGTGGCAGAGGACAGTTGCCGTAGAAAAACGTAAATAAGACAGCAGTGGAACTGTTTTCTGGTCTTATCAGAAGGACAGGATAGATCAATAAGGATAGGTGGATAGTTTGGGTGAGTGGCATCGCTAAGGGAGGAGTTTTTAGGTGTTGCAGGAGTGAGCATGTCACCCATGATTTTTGCATCTTATACCCGGCAGGGATATATATCGATAATACAGCCTATGACAATTGGAACCATTTACGAAGTAGGAATCCATAAAATAATAATAATAATTATTATTATTATTTTGTATACCGTAAAATCCAACAATTTCCTCTAAAACGGTTTACAATATCACAGAAATAATAGTCAAATGTAAAAATAAAAGTATATAAAAATATATAAATAGATGCAAAAATGATAAAAATGTAGTGTAAATGTCTAATTGAAATGTTCTTTAAAAAGAAAGGTTTTCAAGGCAGATTTAAAAGAGTCTACTTTAGGACATCCACGAAGATTGGCTGGCAGCATGTTCCATTGTCTTGGCCCTGCATGGCTCAGTGTAGAATTCATAATAAAAGAACTGCGTGTGAATGGCAAATCACTTCATTATGGCCCAGAGATAAGCAAAATTAATTAGGATAATTTAACTCTCACGATAACATGCCCTCTATTGGAATTTTCTGGAACTACATCATAAAAAGGAAAAAATCCATAACTGAAATTTCTCTTTCCTGAGGTTATTTGAAATAAGCAGAAACTGCTTGTTGTTTCTGGGCTGCTTAATTACGAATGCAAGTAGTTTGTACTATTTGAAACAATGCTCTCTGGTGTGGTCCAATCGAGGCAACTCAGTGGTCGAATCGTGGATACAAAGTTATTTCAGAAATTGAACAATTTTTTTTGGGTAATGGTCTAGTTTCGATACAGATAAGCTTTGGCACTACACAATTATAGCAAAACATATGTAATGTTAATCTCCATCTTTACCAATACCCGGTTTAACTTCATAACACTACTACCCTTTCCACACTGAGCACTTGTAATTAGGTGTTCCGATCCAGGGGACTCTCCCCTTGCCAATTTGGCAATGACTGGGAGACCAAATCCGCCAATGTGTTAAAAATTGCACTGTAACTCTTAGCACAGCAAAGAAAATTGACTACTATTGTTTCATCACATGCCTCAAATTTTGTCCTTTATGACCCAACATTATGTTTTCATCTCATCAAAAAATGCCTATTGTGTTGAGTGAATAGAATAATTATGCGTATTTGAATTCATTGTTCTTCGTTTTAACACTGTTATGGCAAACGTACATATGTTTCCGCACAAGCAGTACACATTACGTCATCCTCATCGGCATTCATTTTTCTGTAGGTTGATTTATTGAAAGCAATGAAATATTATGGTCAATATGAAATTCAAACAATTTAAATATGCATTAACTGCATTTGTTCTATAGGCCAACCTCCCCTTTTCATTTATTAGCTTATTGGCTCTGGATCAATTATACATTGGTCAGTCAGAAATCTTGATCGAGTTATTCGATTAATGTGGGTTTGCATTGGGACACAATGCAATTCATACTGATGAATTATGCAAAGGCAATTTTCACTAATACATATATTATGGGGCATGTATTAGTATCTTCGATAATGCACATGACTAATCAGACACTAATTGGTTTTGCAGTGGTGTGTCAGAAACCTTGTTTATATACCAAATGAGGCTGTACGAGGGGTTTTCCATAAGTTCTGTCCAACTTGCCATAACTTTTGCAATGTTTGATACAAAAACATGATATGTGGGTTAGATAATATTGAAGTAATTTGCAAATGATCATCAAAACATCAGATCATAGAAACAAAAATAAATGGTTAATTTGTTACCATGGAAACCAAAAGTCATGAAATGCGGTCCAGGGCACTTTTGGAGACACAGATTCATTACATAATTATATGCTGTCAAAAATTTAATTTTTACCATGGATACAGAACAAGAAACCTATTAAAAATAATCCCTAGCATTTCACAAATTCTTGAATTAATGACCTTGACATGGAGTACTTTTCCCCTGGACTTACACCCCCTTAAAAAATCAATGCCTCAAAGTCCTCGTATTGAGATCACTGTTGGTGTTTTGCAGACTTTTTGGTTTTCCATAAGTTCTGTTCAACTTGACATAACTTTGGGTCAGTTAATATTGAGGTAATTTGCAAATGATTTCCAAAAAATCAGATCATGGAAGTAAAAATAAATTGTTGATTTGTTGCTATGGATGCCAGGAGTCATGAATGTGGCTGGGATCTTCTTGGGACATATACTTCATAAATCTTGTAAATATATGTATGTAATTACTACAGGAGATATGGTACAGAATATATTTAAAAATTCATAGCCAATTCATAGCTTCCTAAACTAGTGAATGGGACCCTGTAAATACGTTTTCTCATACTTTCTAACCATGTCTAAATAAGATACCTCAGTCTTCATGTTTTGGCATTGTGCAGTCTTCTTTTTTCGGGTTTTCGAATGTGTGTTCCCTTCATTCAGAAAAAGTTTGTACAATCTTCATTTGGTTCTGTCACTCATACTGTCTTCCTTGTATGTACATGTATGATAAAAGGTTCTTACTCTCTCTGCTAGTTTTTATCCAATTAAATTGAAGAAGTACAGATGTCATCCGTATCCATGAAAATTCTCATCTCATAAAAACTGAGAATGATGGTAAAGTAACCGAGATGTAACAATAATACCAGTTTCCATTGTTATTAAAGATTCTACAATTAACTGATTGTATTTCATGAAAAAATTATGAATATACTTTAATTCAATGAGTCAAGACATAGATAATGCAAGCAGGTGTTCAATTAGTTTTAAGTGAGCACAACAAAGTCTGGGACGCATTTCATGACTTCTGGTTTCCATGGAAATAGATTATGCATTTATTTGTATCTGTACGATCTCATTTTTTCTGTTTTCTTTGGAAATTACGTCAGTATTGTCTTACCCTAATATTATGTTTCTACATCAGATCTAGCAAAAGTTATGACTAGTTGGACAGAACTTATGGAAAACCCTTCGCATTAATATTACACTTGGATCTAAAATTAAATTGTCTCATAGTAAAAATACATATATATTTGAAAATGAGACGTGATTTTCTGTGATTGTCAGTGACTGAATGACTTTTGATTAATTATAAAAAGAAATACAAGCTGAAAAATGAACAAGTTTTTAATCTTCAACATTGGTACGTATGAGAGTGACAATTAAGGGGTCATGCATTATCAAGTGTTCCTAATCTGCATGCATGCATGTACATCATAACACTTTTAAAATCTGCGACATCAATTATTCCAATATGCTGTGGTGAATGGCAATTTACATGACCTCTGTGGAACATCTAAATAAAGGTTAACTAGTCAATATTCTTATGAATCTTCACAGAAACTCTATCTCGCACACGTTACTTGGTAGCTTTGCGTAAAGATAAATAGCTCTGCATTCTGGAGAACACATGCAGTAAAAGACACAAGCAACATGCTCAATGATTTCCAATAGTGCACATTGTCCTGTTTCACTCAATAAGCTCAATCCACCTTCTACAGGATTGCACTTCAAGTTCTTTCCTGCAATTTTCACTAAGACAGGCTGCGTAACTTTGTATGGAAGTGGAGTTCTTATGACCAGTTGGTCAAGATTGTTATAGCGTTCACTCAATTCTTTCGTGCAACTTGTTGAATTTTTATCCACCAAATTGGGAGTTAACCAATTACTGGTAAAGTTGAACTCCATGCTGATGCACTCCTCAGATGATGAGAATTCGTTTACCATAGAAAACTCAGGCCAGTCTGAAAAAATAAGTACAATCAATCAATAGCCATGGGGGTCAATATTAAAAAAAAAAAAGAAACCCAAATGATGATCTGCTATATATCTGTATGCTTACTTGATAAATGGATGAGGCAATCATATTTTATCAATTTGATAGAGCTTTTTCAATTATTCATATGATGAGTTATATATATATTTTATGTAGAATGGTGTGATAGACCACACTGCAAATTGACAGTAGAAATTGATATGGATTTTGGAACAGATATTGCTGAAGACAGGCCAGTGCATTCCAAAAAAGTTCGGGACAAAATATTGGTTTTTTTAGATTCAAAACGGTGTTTTGAAAAACCAAATTTAAATGCAAAACCAACATGGATTTTTTAAAAAATCCATGTTGGTTTTTTGCATTGAAATTTGGTTTGAAAAAATCCATGTTGGTTTTTTGCATTGAAATTTGGTTTTTCAAAAAACCATTTTGAATCTAAAAAACCAATTTTGTCTGAACATTTTTAGAGTGCGTGAAACCAAATGAAAGTCTATGTTGAAAGTCCACATCACAGTGAGTCGGATAATGTGAAGGGACAATTAAACATAAATCGACCCTTTGGAAACTGAAATTCAACCGTTTCCGTCATGAAAAGTCCAGAAAAATGTGGCTATATGATAGGCACATTTGCACTTCATGAAAATTTGATGCAGATTCCACATCACATCACCAATGACCAGAGGTTATTGCTATAATAATTGGCATGACTGCCGTTTCCACATTATGAGCCCCTGAGTGGAGATCTATTTGGAATGGAATGGATGCTATATAGTAATACTATAATTTAAATCTGGATATATTTTCACATGCACATAACAGTACTTATTTATGTAATGCCAAAGCTGCATGCAACAACATATCTGAATTCAAAGACTGTTTTCCCTGAAACTCCCTGCAAAAAGCAGTTATCCAAAATTTTTGTGGGGCTGCATCATATGCACTAGAAAGTCAGGGTATAATAGACTATTTTAGAATAATATTTATATTTCTTCTGGTGTGTCTTGTCTATTCAGCTATGCCCTATTGCCCATATTTGAGGAGTGTCATTCTCAATGACTTGCTGGATATTCCTGATTTCCAAAATTTAAAAAGTTTTAAAATCTTAAATGTAACGTAATAAGGATAATATAGCAAGAAAAAGCTTTGTTTTTATACTTTTTGTTACCTTACCAATGCAACAATGCTTATATTCCCAAATGTTACCATGGAAACCAAACTGAATTGAAAAAAGAGGAAAAAATAAGGTTTTAAGACTTGTTACTATGGAAATAATTCTTATTCTCCTGGACAGAATTTAAATTAGCCATCTTTCCCGACTCTCAGACACGGGTGTTCACTTGGGACTAAAACTTGCTTGTAATCAGCAATGTCTAGGTTTTTTGTCAATTTCTACTGGAATGATAAGTTCACAAGAAAATATTACCTTTGCAATTATTTTCCTGCAGCATATTAGGCCCAATATTAACGGAATGTCCAGTGGCATTTTCGCAAACAAGGTTGTTCGGGAGAGAGTTATTAGCGAGTAATAATCCACAGAGCTGGAAACCACATTCAAGAGATGTTATGTCCAGGCGAGTGACAAAGACATTTCTGAGGTTAGATGCTGTGACAGATTTTATACCCGTATCCTGCAACATGACATAGAGTTGTTGCTGGCTTCCGATGCCAGAAATGTCAGGAAACTTGGTCATGGGATTGGTAATGAAGTTGAATTCTTGTAGTTGTGGCAGGTTCTGCATCACAACATGATTGATACCACAACTATTGCAGCCAAACTCTTGTAGAGAAGGCAGATCTCGGACCGCCAGAATCCCGTTAATGGGATTTGAACCAATTCGGAATTCCTCAAGCTCTGGCAAACCAAACAATCCATCAACATCTCTGAGAAGATTAGTCACCAGGCTAACGTACCGCAGTGTATTTCCGACTGATGTGAAGTCTGGTACTGATGCGAAGCGGTTGTCCCCAAGGTCCAAATAATCCAAATTTGGGGTGTGGTTAAAAAATGACCCATTGATCCAAGACAACCGGTTGCCAGATAAGTACAGCTTTTTTAGGCTGGGCCAGAGGATGACGTTGCTTGCATCTTCAAAGTGCAGTTTGCTAATTTCACTTTTTCGAAAGGTAGCTGTCTCCAGGGCTGGTAAGTAAGGAATGTGGAGAACTGTTAGGTTATTGTAGCTCATGTCGATTGTACGGACACTAGGAAACCCCCAAAGACTGGCAACAGGCAATGTATGAATCTGGTTATATTTAAGACTAAGTGTTTGCAGAGATTGGTTGCAAGGAAGCAAAACTGGCATTGTTGTCAACTGACCTTCTTCCAAACGTAAATCAATGAGATTACTCAGCAATTTAAAAGTCATATCATCCAACAAACGTAAAGGACTTTTAGAAAAGGTCAATTTAGTTAATGCTGGGAAGGGTAATATCTCAGTAAGTTCGGATATCATAACTTCTGTCAAGGTTAAATCATTTATGATATTGTCTGCCAAAAAGAGGGGAAATGTTTCAAGAGGGTTTTTACTAATGGACACCTTTTCCAAAACAGTCTCTTTGCATATAAGCAAAGTAAGGTTCCTTAGACTTCCTTGGCTTACTGTGAGTGTTTTCAAGGTAGACCAAGCAGATAAAGTGAAATTGGTCTGACTGCTAAATCCAAACTCAAATTCTGTCATCTTGCTGAAGTTGCAGGGAAGGACTAATTCTTCATCCGATATATCCGGCTGGTAGAATTTCAGTGTTTTCAACTTTGGAAGTGTAAAGAAAGACATATCTGATATATTACTTCCTGTAACTGATAATGTTGAAATTGTCGAATCCGCACTGCAGTTGATAAACAGTGTTTTGATTGGATTGTTATCCAGGTACAGAGTGGTCAAGGGAGTCGCACAAGGAACATTGATCTCCCTTATGTTATTCTCTCTCAGAATCAATACTTTCATCTTAGGATGACTAATCCAATCGTCAACATTAATTGCTCCTGTGCTAGTTAGATCTAATGTTTGTAGTTTAGAGAAGGTGTAAGTATTGTTTAGATAATTTTGCTCGAGTGGATTTTTTGCAATGTATAATCGCCGTAGCTTGGAAGATAATACTGGCAGCCATGTCATATCTTGAAGTTTGTTGTCAGTCAGGAAAAGACTATGGATATTTGTAAATTGAGAAAAGCTAGAAGAGTCAATGCTGGCTAAGGCATTATATCTGATATCTAGGGTATGAAGATTTGGTAGTGGTATACTTGAATTTATGGTTTTTAGTTTGTTGTATCTTAGGTAGAAGTACTTCATGGCATCGCAATTGGTAAATGTCGGAAAAGAAGTGAGCAAGTTATAAGACAGGTCTAAAACCGACAGAATAGAGGTGCCCTCTGTGCAGTTAATCTCTGCTGATTCAATGTTGTTGTAAGTCAGATAGAGTTTATTAATCGGTCCTGTACCATTGGCTAAAGACAATGACGACACTGTGTTCTTCTTTAATGATACTTTACTTGCTGTCTTCATAACAGACTGGAGGCTTTCTGGAAAACTTCTAAACTTATTTGAATCCAAATTCAAAAGAGGTAACTTTTGAATATTTTCACTGGATGTAAATTCGATTGATGACAACAAATTCCCATGTAAGTACACATTATTTAAGTTTGGTAAAACTCCAAGAGAGACTCCTATTAATTGGTTGTAGGATAAATCCAGAGTAACCAAATTGGTCATGTTGTCAAAAAGGCCTGACGGTATACTAGACAATTTGTTGTAAGCCAATCTTAAACTTTCCAAAGTATGTTGACAATCCCTGAGACCTGGTATGACTGTTAATGAGTTGTATCTGAGAGTGATAGTCTTTAGGGAAGACATACCAGAAAAGATGTTCGTGTTTATTTTCCAAATTCTTGATGTCTCCATTGTAAACGTCTCAAGGGATGGTGCCGCTATTCGATGTTCAATGATCGGTATCCTGGTGTTGCTTAAGACTAAGCTTTTCAAACTTGTCATTTCTTGCAAGGATGGCATGACCCTGAGAGGGTTGGAACTGACATCCAGGGCTTGAATCAACATTTCAGAAGGACATTCAAACAACAATATGTCAATATCATTAGATTGCAAGATTAACACTGTTATATTCCTTAAACATGTCACAGTTATTGTTGCATTCAGTTTATTGTTTTTCAGATTCACCTCAGTGACATTTTTGGGTATGTCATTTGGCCACGAAATTAATCCTTCATTTTCTCTTGTATATAGAGAATCATCTGGCAATCCCTTTTTAATCCAAAGTATGAGAAGAATAGTCAATATTCTTGTTAAGCCCATATTTCTGAAAAACTTCATTTTAAAGATGCTATTAAGATAGCGGCTGTGGGTGATATTGTGCTTTGAAAAGTAATATTGATAAGCTTTCTATGACATCAAAATGTGAGTTGTTAACATACTCATCAAGATTCATCTAGTCTCTGAGAACATCCCTAGGCTTGCATCAGCTTTTATACATGTATTTATTGATCTGCGTTGTGCCAAGTTCCAGGCAGATAATTGGTTTGCTTTCTCACATAATTTGTATGTATGTGTGTCTAATAACTTGTGAATGATTTCTCACTGTAAAATTTGAAAACCGTTTTGAAGCCCTGGACATGTTATCCTTGAGACATGTGTGAAAAGTTGGTATCCATTCAGGCAAGACTCCTCCTCCGTCAGGTCATACATTCTGAACAGTCCCTTCTAACGGGGATTTGATTTTGGCATACAATTTTGGACCACCCTAATACCCCAGATTTTAGCTTCTCTATGTCCTTGTCTGCAGGATACTTGCAGATTTGACCAATTGCAGGATACTTGCAGATTTGACCAATTTGTCGGATGAAACAGATGACGCTGTTGGGTATTTTCGGATGAAAGTGTGAACGCAAGACAATTCAGACCTCCAGTGGAGGCCCTTTTAGCCAAGGAACTGTTGAGGCTTGCATGTTGCAAGTAATAATAATAATAATAATATAGATATTTATAGCGCCAGTTTCAATAATATTGCTCACCAGCGCTCTGAGATTTTAATTATAGTACTTTTCAAAAAGTATAGTTTATACAATGAGTTTGAGGTGTATAACTAACATTTCAGGTGGTTAAATAACCCCTGAAATGTTAGTTATACACCGAAAACGAGTTATATAAGCGACTTATACTCCATATATGACTCCTGAAGGATTTGTAACTGATTTTGTTGCTTTGTTGTCTCTTTAGGTGCGTTGTCTGCAGAAAAAATTACTTTAGAACTTAATCTCCAACATTGGTGTAACTAACAAATCTGTTGGTTACCACGGCAAAAGACAATAGATATATATAAACTTTTATTTTGACAAACTGAATATCAAAAAAGATACATGTGTCATCAATAATACAAAGCAAAATCATCAATAATACAAAGCAAAATCAAACTCTAAACTAGTCTACGGAAAGTTAAAAACATGATTAAGTATATCATCATTACAATACTGGTCCCAGTTCTATTGATTAAAATGTAAATGTTGTTATTGTTTTCCTTTTGTTTTTTCTTTCTTTCTTTAAAGAGTGTCCAATGTCAGTTTAGATTTATTTATCAAGTAAAACATAGTTTAAAAAATGTCCATATAGATGTAATATCAGTCCTTAAAACATTATACAAAAATATGTCGGATTGACCAGCAGCAACTGCTTAAAGGCCCTCAAACATAAAATTAGTCCTGTCGATATTCCTAAACAAAAACTACATCTAGTTAGCAATTTACATATCATTCAATGATTCAAACATTATAAGGTATACAGTTGTTAACAAACATTTAATATATTCTGAAAGATATGCCTTACACATATCTAGCATTCAAACATACATTTAGTACCAAAATTCATTTTGCAAACTCTTTACTCACAAGTAGGGAGGCACAGCTAGACAGCTAAAAATACACAGAAGGATATTTACTTTTCATTAATTTCTTAGCTACACTTACATTACTTTGTTTAGGTAAGAGCCTATAGCCTGTATCACATCCGGTCTTTTATCTGACATCAGTGCAATAAATTTTTCACTTTCACCAAGACTACTTAAGTTTGGCATAAGGCTACTAACTCTGTCAAAAAGCTCTGATCTTGGGATATCGTTATTAGTACAAATTAAGAGGCAGTGAATCTCGTCTTCTATGTCGTCAGTATTACATTTGTCACACTTTCTCTGTTCTCTCGGAATTTTCGGTATGTTATGTCTGCCTGTTTCAATTTTTAGATTATGGGAGCTTACTCTGAATCTGGCAATGTTGCTGTATGTTTTCTTTGAGAGGTTTAGATTTAGATATGGTTCTAGACAGTAATTTGTCTTAAACATTTTATATGTGCGCAGTTTGGGAAATTTATCCAAGTTATTAATCTCATTCAAAATTCTGGACTGTTCCTCTGAATATAGTTTAAGTTTGATTTCCTTTAAGGTTTTGCCAGGCTCATTGGTAAGCCAGGCAATGTTAGCATTTGTCATTATTTTTGCTATCTTACTGTACCAATTTTTCTGACCAGCATTGTGATTAATTATCTGTATATTTAGGCATTTATGTAAGATATCATCACTTGGGAGATTTTTAATTTTAGCCCAGTAGCTTACTCCAGTTAGTTGTTGCCTAATCTTAAGGGGAAATCTTCCTGTTTCTGCATACACCGCTAGTGTTGGCGTTTGCCGTCTCACATTGAGAACATGTTTAAGAAAGCTAATTTGTATTTTCTCAATTTGGGGGATTTCTGCTGCACCAGACCAAAAGGCGCTGTTATATTCAAGGATTGGAAGTACATAACTGTCAAACATTTTTAAAGCAAGTGAGGGGGATATGTGGCCTAGGGAAGGTTTCATGCGCCCATACAGTGTAAAGAGTGCCTTTTGGGCTTGCGATGCTATGTAATCTGCCATCTTTTTATGTATGTTTCTTTGATTACAAATTGTATGTCCTAAGTATTTAAATTCTTCGACATTTTCAATTTTCTCGCTGTTATACTGGAAATGCGCTTGGTTTTTTACCCCAATTTGCATAACTTTAGTCTTTGATGTGTTTACAATTAGATGCCATTTGGCACAGAATTTATGAAGAGAGTCTATGCTATTTTGCAGGCCTTCAGCTGATTGCGAAATAAGAACTATGTCGTCGGCATATAAAAGATGGGTAAATAGTGTACCATCTATTGTAATACCATCTGTTGCATTTAGATATTCCGGGAGATCTGAGAGGAACTCGTTAAACAATTTTGGACTGACTATACCACCCTGCAAGACTCCAAAGATACTATCAATAGGGGCACTTAGTTTACCAAGTTGGTGGACTTTGGCCTGGGCCTTATCAAACATACTCATGAGAATTTTTAACATCTTAACACCCATTCCTTTTTTATATAGCTTATAATAGAGGGCATTCCTGTTAATGTAGTCAAAAGCCTTAGTGAAGTCTACAAAACAAAGGTACAAAGGTTTCTTTTCTAACTGCTGGTGGCTGACAATTGTGTCCAGTACAAAAACACAGTCGGTTGTGCCTCTGGAGGGTGTAAAACCAAATTGAAACGGGTCGTCTAGGGACATGGCGTCATTTTTAAAGTAAAGCCTAGAATTCAGGATAGAGTCAAATACTTTGGCCATAGCCACTGTTATAGTTATCTTTCTATAGTTATCTGGGTTACAGTAGTCTCCCTTTTTATGAAGTGCATTAATAAGCCCTTCAGCCCACTGTGTGGGGTATTCACCCTTATCAAGTATGTGATTGAAAATTGCACAGAGAGGTGCTGTTAGCTCATCTGCTATATATTTATAGAATTCTCCACTTATTCCATCTATTCCCGCAGCCTTATTATAAAACTGTCTTGGTGGTGTATAAATGAAAGTTATATCACTTATATTTCCTATAAAATGTAAGTGTCTGACGGATTTGTCAAAGTGACACTTCAGCAGAGGCCATAGCTTTGTTGATGAGGTTTATAAAGCCGTTTATCATTGTAAAATTATGCTTTGTTTCAATTTGCAAAAGACAATTTTCCCTTGATGTGTTGGTTCCACGAGCAAAATAACAAGCTGAGTGTTTTATGAAGATTGATTAGTTCAGAAACATATAAAGCAATAATATGCATACACAAGTTCAGTGCAATAAAATTTCACGAGCCACATAGGCCTAATGTCAATGCGATAAAATTAAAAAACAACCCACGGAGCAATATGTTGACTACTTTTTAATTGCCAGTGCTGAACTCGAACATAAGCAGGACTTTTATGCTGCCATCTGGTATAAAATTTTGAACATGTGCTGCCACTTAGGCAAGTTCATGAGTGCCAGTGAGCAATACTCGCCCCAGAGGAGAGCCAATTCGCAGGAACTAGCACTCGCGTTTGACAAAGTAGTGATACTGCCATAGCACGCGCGTAAATGACTGAACGTTGTTGAGTTCCGAGGAAATATACCATAATGCACCTGCATGTTCATTGGCCTTGATGGCAATGTGAAAGCATGGTGGCCGTGTTTGCCAAGTTTTTTTAAATGGTGGCCGTTGGATGTTTTACTTGCCCAGCATAGACTCAGATACAAGGGGCCACCAATTTAATGTCTCATCCAAACGACATCCAGCTGGGATTTTGCTCATTAAGGTACACTGAAAATTTTTAGTTCCTCAACCGGGGTTCAAACCCATGCAAGCAAAGACCTTCAGCGGAGCAGTCGGGCACCTAAACCACTTGGTCACCCACCAGTGCAATAACACTGTCTCCAAAACGGCTATGGTTAGATAATTATTAGATGCCCGAAGTTTGAAAGCGCATAGGGCAGATTTCACGAAAAGTGCTCCTAAAAGGTACCTTAAACTTTCCAACCCTTTTGTTATCTCTCTGTTGCTTCCCGAAGCAAGTAAACCTATTACTAAGTACATCTGTGAGGTGATGAATAAATATCAATAAAATATTCCTCAAATATGTAGCTGTTTCCTCTTAAAAAGATATTTTTTATGCCTCATGAGGACAATATTTTGGACGACCAAACTTACTGGTGATCGGACATGCTTACTTTGGCACTCTGTGGAATCTGCTAAAACCAATTCAAGAAAATGTAATGGTCTGTGATTGATAAAAAACATCTTGAAAATTATATTGGAACCATTTTTAATTGTCTTGGTCATGATAAAACTTGAAAAAAGTGAAAAATAAAAAAAGACTGCTAATGTAACTCAATTCCGTCACAGGACAATGAGGTTACATCAGCAACTTTTACTTGGGCATTTTTCTGTGTTCTCGCTACTTATTCCAATTTCAAACATGAAATTATAATATTTTATTGAAAAACGTGTCTTATTTGCCTATATACATCACCAAAAACATAAACGACTGGGTGTGGTACCTGTTTCTTTATTGCTAATGTAACTGCAATTTTGCATCCGTCCATTTCATAGTGTTACATTAGCAAAATGTGCACATAAAAATTATGTTAAAAAACACATGATTAGATCTCAAATCTTTTCTGAACTGAAAGCCAGGTCTCCCAAGAGCAGGCCAGGGGTGGTACCCTGCTGGTGACTTTATTTACATTGCAGTAGGATCAGCATAAAAAATTCCGTCCTCCATCATTCATCGTTGTTACATTAGCACAAGGCCATATTTTTAGCTACTCTGACCTACCAATCCAACAGAAAAGATTGTTTACCCATGATTTTATTCAATGGATTGACACAATAAAAGATTTAGATTCAGGTTTTTTTTGTCCTGCAAGCTATCCTCAGAAGAAGCACCCTGAGAAAATCTGAGAATCTACGAATCGATTATGTCTGGCCTTATCAGTAGTGTGCTAATGTAACTTGTGGACAAGTTATGGTAAGTCATTTTGCAGCTTTTTCGTGAAATCTGCCATAGGAAGAACAAAATGGAGCTGTCAGGTGGGTGTACGAGAATGGTGACCATTACATGAGCTCCAAGAGTAGTCCAAGAACTACCATAGTTAAGAATGAGCACACTTCGAATATAATAGCTGTGAATAATCTATGCAATCTACTCTGTCCAAAGCTTTGAATCCTGCCTTGTCATTGGTTGCATAAAAAGCTGTATATGCTGAACATGGTGGACAACCAGTCTGTTTCTATTCAATAATGAAATAAACCTGAGTCAGGCTATAGCCAATCACAATCTCTAAGAAAGTAGACAAGGCCATCAACACACTCAGAAACAGCCCTGGTTTCTTCCAGACAAAGTTATGGGAGTTCCTCACACTCAGTTTCTGTGGACCGCTTGCTGGAGCTTAATGAATTGCAGACTAGCCACTAGGTGGCAACACATGGCAGCATATTTTCTGGCAAGGCTGGAAAAAACACTGGCAATGAAACAACGGTCATTTTGTAGACAGGTCGATGCCAGGAAGGATGTGCTACGAACAGTGTTTTGAACTTTTAGTCTTATAGTTTTTAGCCCTAGTTTTTGGCCTGAGTCAGAGACGGGAAGTCATACCAAGAAGAAGAAGAAGATGTCAAAAACGGCTAAAGGTCTAAACCAGAACAGCTTTATCACTATACCAGAATGTCTACTTCTTCTTCTTCTTTTGTCCCTTCCCGCCTCTTTTTCAGGTGAACCTCTAGAGGTTCTAGAGTAAAAACAGTTCATCTAGTAGGATTTAAAACATTTGCAATTGCTAAAAACAAGTGCAGCCTGTATTTGACTATGACTTTTTTTGAGTTTTTATGATGCTGCTCTTCTGCGGACCAGAAAAAGCCATCAACTTTACATAAAGTATAATGTCCCTTTTCTTGCCAGTCTACTGCACAGGAGATGACACAGCAGGTTCAGTCGCATCGGTGATTTTCCAATGAATGTCCAAATTGTAATTGTAACATTTGATCTTGACACAGTGCGGTTCAGACATAATGCAATATTGGCAAACATTTACACCAATTGGCAAATATGTACGTCGATTGGCAAACATTTAAGTCGATTGGCAAACATTGACACCCATTGGCAAACATGTACACCTAATGGCAAACACTTACACCCATCGGCAAACTTTTACACCCATCAGCAAACATGAACACCAATCGGCAAACATTTACACCCATTAGCAAACATTTACACCCATTGGCAAACATTTACACCGATCGGCAAACACACCCATCAGCAAACATATACACCCATTGGCAAATTTACACCCATTGGCAAATGTTTACACCCATTGACAAATGTTCACACCCATTGGCAAACACTTACACCCATCGGCAAACATTTACACCCATCGGCAAACATTTACACCCATTGGCAAACATTTACACCCATTGGCAAATTTACACCCATCGGCAAACATTTACACCCATTGGCAAATTTACACCCATTGGCAAATATTTACACCCATCGGCAAACATTTACACCCATTGGCAAACATTTACACCCATTGGCAAACATTTACACCCGTTGGCAAATTTACACCCATTGGCAAAAATTTACACCCATTGGCAAACATCTACACCCATCGGCAAAACTTTTACACCCGTTTGCAAAGATTTAGACCCGTTGGCAAACATTTACACTCGTCGGCAAACATTTACACCCATCGGCAAACATTTACACCCATCAGCAAACATTTACACCCATTGGCAAATTTACATCCATCGGCAAACATTTACACCCATCGGCAAACATTTACACCCATTGGCAAATTTACACCAATCGGCAAACATTTACACCCATCGGCAAACATTTACACCCATTCGCAAACATTTACACATCATTTACACCCATCGGCAAACATTTACATCAATCGGCAAACATTTACACCAATTGGCAAATTTACACCCATTGGCAAACATTTACACCCAACGGCAAACATTTTGCACTCATCGGCAAATTTTTACACCCATTGGCAAACATTTACACCCATCGGCAAACATTTACACCCATTGGCAAACATTCACACCTATTGGCACCCATTGGCAAAGATTTACACCCATTGGCAAATTTTCACACCCATTGGCAAACATTCAGACGTACCTCCCTCTTGGGAGTCCAGGGAGAACCAACAACCAACCAACCAACAATGGAGGAATGTGAAATGTTTGGATGGTTGCTAGGGACTTCATTATGAGCTGTTGGTGGTTTGAGCATTTAAATGGAAAAATCAGACCCCAGGGAACAAATTAGGAATAGTTTGTGAGAATGACGGGCAAAGCAGGGTTTCTAAACTGAAGATGGGAACATAAAAGAGCAACATAGCTGCTTGACTTTTTGGCCCTGTTGCCATCCAATGTCAACGTCAATTATATTAAATAACATTGGGCCTGTGTTTCACTTACTTATCAAAGACTTTTACCCATCATCATCATACCCTTAATTCATGGATGCTTTACGCTACTCCTCCCAAACTACTCAGTGCCCACAACTAAAAATTTGCAAGCAACATCATTTCATGTCTTATAACAACCATAAGTGGGTGTGCTTTTAACTGTTCATATTATACCAGTGCACTTATTAGTTATTTATGCACAACTCTCAATCTTCTCCAATATAATGGTAGTTGCTCTGTTTTCCCTGGACTACAATGGAGGGAGGGAGGGAGGGAGGGAGGGAGGGAGGGAGGGAGGGGCAACTGTCTTGAAAGACTGGCCCTTGTCAGTATTCAATAGTCAATTACTTGGTTTGAAAGTTCTGTTAAATGTTTCCTATTCCATCTCACTGTTTTTTTATCAAGGTCTCGATCCTGCATGGTATGTTTCTCAAGTCATCACATACCTAAACCTCACTCTCTCACTGCCATTCTTACTCTCACCATGCGCATTCTCACGGGTACCATGCTTCAAATGCACTGTCTTCATAATCATAATGTTTACAGATGTCTTCAAAAGCACACTCATCACAATTATTACTGTCTCCAATTGCATTTATTGTACGACTTCGGAATGGCCTTGCTCTGTCACGACCACTATGCTGTTCTCTGTCGTGCTGTTCTCTCTCATAGTTTTCTTGATCAGATAAGCACACTGAAGCCCAATGCCCTAGGTGACCACAACGGTTGCAAACATGATCTCTTGTGGGGCAATATTCTCTTCCAAAAGTATGGCCTCTACCGCAATTCTTACACACAGACTTGGTTGGCCTGTAGGACTTGCTTTTACGATGAAAATTCGGTCGTCTGCCCAGCGCATTGACAGTCTCTGTCTTTTCTGTTTCTACAATACCAGTCAGCTTCAAATTTAATGAGCGTAGCTGTTTCTTGTTCTCTAATGCCGCATCATATGTTCGCCCAAGCACAATGGCATCCTTCAAGAGGTACTTCTTGTCCTGTTCGAGTAACTCCTTTTGATAATCATCAATTGGCGTGCTCGCAATAATTAACTCAATAATCCTGTCGTTTGGCTCATCCGCGGAGAAGTCACACTTGTCGGTCATGAGCCTACACCTGTTCACAAAGTTTTCAACTGTTTCCTGCTCCTCCTGCCTATAGCCCATTAATTTAAGGCGACACACACAAAAGTTTTCTGCGGGTTCAATTTGCTCTAAAATTGTATCGAAAATCTTTCCTACGTCTTTCTTCTTCTCCTCAGTCAGTGTACGCGAGAAACTGTTATAGTGCTTGAGCCCTTTGTCACCAACAGCTACCTTTTCTTCTGAAACAACAAAGTACAGTTCCATTTTTTGCCTGAACAGTCTGAACGACTCTGGGACATTTTGGGCAGACCAGTCCATTTCTGGGCATTTCCCAGTCATCTTGAATTGATATAGATATAATTGTCACTGTCTTAACACTCACAAATTGGATGAGCACGTGCGTTTTTCGTATGGTGGGCGATAATAGAATAACTGCTACAGTTGTCAGGCTCTGGATGGGGTTTTGTGTCCCCCTGTCCCTTGGCCGTTTTATTTTTGAATTCCCTGTACCTTTGCAATTTTGCTAATGGTACTTTTGAATTCCCTGTCCCTCAGCAGTGAATGGAGTTTTATGTCCCCCTGTCCCTTGGCCATTTTACTTTTGAGTTCCCTGTCCCTTGATCATTTTACTTTTGAGCTCCCTGTCCCCCATATCCTCCATCCACACTGTAAATTTTGAATTTTGAGTAATTCCTTTGAGCCAAGATAGCTTGTTGTTTGCATGTTATAATATAACAACATAAAGATTATCATAACTCAAAACGGCAAGCTATCATGGCTCAAACAAATTGTGCAACCATCTCACTCAATCATTTGAGCTAACTCAGAATTTCAAAATTTACAGTGCAGAGCCTCAGTTGTGTCTGTTTGAGCTGCCGCCACCATGATGTGAGCTTGTGTTGCTGCTTATCTAATATATTAATACACAACTAAGGCCTACTGGGATGCCATGACGTCACATCGCCGTTTTCTTTAATTTACTAATCCATACTTCCCTTCTTTCCATTCAGACATGCCCTTCCAGATGCATTATACTTTTTTCGATCAATAAACACCAAATATAACCATATCCCTCCTCTAGCTTTTAAGTTTACCCATTTTTCCGTTTTCTATCGAGACCTCATATAAAAAACCAGGCCATTTTACCCCTAATACTGACGCTCCAGACGTCCATAGATAAAGTAATTCTGCTTCTATAGACGTCTGGGAGCAATTGCTCCTCCAGGTCTACTGACAGTCTGGAGTAGTACATTTTACAGCAGTTACTGACACTCCAGATACCAGCACTTCAACAAATTGTGCTTATTATGGACGTCTGGAAGCATGCTATTTTCTGGGTTTACAGACAGTCTGGAGTAGAACATTTTACACCAGTTACTGACATTTCAGACACCAGCACTTCAGCAAATTGTGCTTATTATGGACCTCTGGAAGCACTCTATTTTCTGGATTTACAGACAGTCTGGATTAGTACATTTTACACCAGTTACTGACATTTCAGACACCAGCACTTCATCAAAGTGTGCTTATTAGCTCTTAATATTATGGACGTCTAGAAGCATAGCATTTGATTAGTTTACAGACAGTGTGGAGTGGACAATTTTTCCCAGTCACTGAAATTTCATATACTAGCACTTCAACGAATTGTGCTTATTATGCTCCAAAAAGAGTTCAACAAATGAGCAGACATCTCCTAATCTTAGTTTACAATATATACAGACGTCTGTGTCCACTGATACATGGTCAGTAACAGACCATCTGTGATCTTGATCAAATGCAAAGTGCCTTGGTGATATATTTAAGACAAAAAGACCATTAATCCCAGATTTGTACATATATATTTATTTTTAAATGCCTTCACCACGAGGCCTCAGCAGTTATTCTGTTTTGTGAAATAATTCTACCATCACTTTCCTCGGCTATACTGATACTATAATCAAATCTTAAAATGAAGACAACAAAGTCAAGTAAAAACGAGATAGTTTATTATTTACAGCAAATATCAAAATAGTGTAACTCATCAATTACATGTTTCAACTCAGTTTTTTACTTTTAAAATATATATCACAAAAATATTTTGATGATCAAAATTAAAGATATGTGCATTGATAGTCCAGAATATGTTAAAGATTAGTATTAAGTGTAACACTAAACCAGTTACATTACTGTGTTAATGTATGGATAACTGGAAATCTGGATCCTGCATTGTGGAGATAGCATATTGGTACTGAAAACGCCCCCTGAAAGAAAACAACAATATTGAAAATAACACAAAAGTATCTGAGTTGTGCAGTGCCACATATATCCGATTTTGTTTCCTCAAATTTGTCTATATTAGATACACATATGGACAAGATAGATAGATAGATAGATAGATAGATAGATAGATAGATAGATAGATAGATAGATAGATAGATAGATAGATAGATAGATAGATAGATAGGCTATTGAAAGATAGGTTGATTGAAAAATAGGTTTGTTGAAATATAAGTGCTTGAAATATTGGTTGACAGACAGACAGATAGGTAAATAGGTAGAAAGCCAGATAGGCAGCTAGATAGGAAGATATATAGAAAGCTGGGTAGGAAGCTAGATATAAAGCTTGGTAGAAAGCTAGATAGATATAGATATAGAGTGATATAGATAGATAGATAGATAGATAGATAGACAGATAGACAGATAGATAGATAGATAGATAGATAGATAGATAGATAGATAGATAGATAGATAGATCGATAGATAGATAGATAGATAGATAGATAGATAGATAGATAGATAGATTCATTCATTCATTCATTCATTCATTCATTCATCCATTCACTCATTCATTCATTCATTCATTAGTATATAAAGATAGGCAAATAGATAGATCAGTATATAAAATTCATATGCTAGACATTTAGAAATTTTGGTAAATATTAAAAGGTTTCTAGTCCCAAAAAATATCTTTAGAAGTGTTCTAGTAGGAATAATAGGCTGATTTGTCAAACTGGAGATTGTTTGTATCAAAGGAAACAGGGTTATAGATCAAAGATAACACACCAATGGTAAGATTAGAGTTTGGGGTGCAGGAGATAGTTGTAATGCATCACTTGTGATTACATAACAACATATGCACTCTTATCAAACCATCCACCCCTGCCCATATAATACTTTTCAATATCAAAAGTTCAAAGATTTTTTTTATTGCAGCCGTGTGATGGCATTTATATAACATATAAAAGAAAACTTGTTGATGGTAATCATTATCTAGGCATATATTGATAAAGCCGGAAATCCAATATTGCAATAATATAAGAAAAAAATTAAATGCTGGGTTAGGGTTGAAAATACACTTGGTGAATATACCTACCTTATTAAAAATTCTGATTAGAGATGTCCTCCCTTCTCTGTTGCTCAGATGATAGTGATGCCCCTATTATCTGCCAACCAGCTGACCTGCCCCCCCTCCCTCTGGTGGTGGGTCAGTGTGCCCTGATTGGTCTTCAAAATTGAGAGGGAGTGGAAAACACCCCTGTGTATCAATCTGGTACTATAACAGACCAACCATCCACCTGGTGGAGACTTTTCTTGCTGCTGATTGGTTAACAGGTGGGAAGCCACAAGACCTGCTCAGGGATT
This sequence comes from Platynereis dumerilii, assembly GCA_026936325.1. NCBI lineage: Eukaryota > Metazoa > Annelida > Polychaeta > Phyllodocida > Nereididae > Platynereis > Platynereis dumerilii. The sequence goes on from JAPTHN010000002.1 coordinate 93,077,969, forward strand.
GAAGAAACACTTCACTTCATTTGGAAACTCAGAAGTGTCCACATCTAAGGTAAGCTATTAACATAGTAGAATATGTTCCAGGTTACAAATAATTATTTTAGCACTATTTAACAAGATTTCACAAAATTAAAAAAATAATAAATGTAGTTAAGCCAGAGCCATGTGTTTTTCATATACTACAATACATTCCTCTTTGAACAGGCAATTAATATAACTTCATTTTATTCAAAGAATAAAAATTTAAATACCATGACAGGTAGCTGATAAATAAGTTTGCTTTAAGTTTGATTTAAAGGTATTAGATTATTTAAAGAGAGCCCTGCATTGCTTGATTTGTAAACAAAACAGAAATCTGTCATAAATTTTCAAGGATTTAATCTTCAGAGATTTTACTTAGCATAGCTAGTAAGTAAATTTATCAATCAGAATATAATTATGTAAGATATGACTGAAATCTAAGAGTTCCTTTGAAAACAGCTGACTCCACAGCTTTAAGAGTAAGATACCTGGACATGTGTACATGTATGCAGATAGATGCATCTACATAATTGATAGTTTCATTAATTTTCCAAATCATATTTTCATGTGACTTCAAATTGCAAATGTGAAATTACTTTTGCTTCATAAAATTAATGGCAAAAAAGATTCATAATGAGGGTTTGAATGATATTTAAATGTTCTGTTGTTAAATTATTATGCTTTGAATCAGAGCTAGAGATATCTGAAACATAGGGGTGGATAAAGGAGGATGAGTTAACATCTGATGTTATGCAATTGTACCCCTATCCCCCCCTCAGGTTATCAGTTAACCAAAAGCTCTTTATCTCCCAGATAATGGCATTTATACTATTGCAATAGGACCATTTTGATTATTATTTCATCAAAACTTCAAAACTCTGTATATTCTTTATCCAATTACACAAATTGAAGTTTTGATTCATTAACATTTTTAGCTGCACTAACATGAAGCAATATGATGTGAAAGATAGCCAAAAGAATATGTTACTTATCATACACATTGCCACATCTATCTATCTATCTATCTATCTATCTATCTATCTATCTATCTATCTATCTATCTATCTATCTATCTATCTATCTATCTATCTATCTATCTCTTTATCTATCTATCTATCTATCTATCTATCTATCTATCTATCTATCTATCTATCTATCTATCTATCTATCTATCTATCTATCTATCTATCTATCTATCTATCTATCTATCTGTCTATCTTTCTATCTTTCTATCTATCTATATTTCTCCCTTTGTGGAGGTGAAATAAATAAATAAATAAATAAATAAATAAATATCTGTATATCTATCTATTTATCTATCTGTCTATCTATCTGTCTAACTGGCTTTCTATCCAGCTTTTTAATTGGCTTTCTGTCTAGCTTTCCATCTAGCTTCCCATCTAGCTTTCTATCTGTCTTTCTACCATTTGTGTATCTGTCAACCATTATTTCAAAAACCTATATTTCAATCAACTATTCATCTGATGTCTATGTGTGTATGTATGTATGTATCTGATATTTTATCTATCTATCTATCTATCTATCTATCTATCTATCTATCTATCTATCTATATAGTATCTATCTGTCTATCTACCTAATATCTATCTCATGATCATAATCAGGTTTTTGATTTAATGTTTGTTTGTCTCTTTCAGGTGGATGCTATTCGACCAACAAAAAGAACAGATTTTGTGATGACCCAGAAGTACCTCTGTACAGCCAGAAGAAAAGCAAAAATGAAGCAAACAAATATTCATTTACTAATTCAATTAATTTTCCTCTTATTTTAAACCTTCCTATCCTGTCATATTCATAATGATATTGATTATTAACTAAATCATGAATGACTGAATATGTACCAAACTGTTATATATATTTTTCGTAACAAGTGGCAAAAATGATACAGATGTTTGCCAGTCAAATGTACTCAAATTGAATATGTAAAATAATTTATGGTGTGAGCCTTCTGAGATATTTGAATAAAACCATTGTCTTTGTCCTTTGATTATGCTTGTTTGAAATTGGCAGACATTTTAATTTTTTTAAAAAGATTTTTATCATGATTGTCAGTTGTGAAAATAAGCCATCTACAGTATACAGATGTAGTCTGTAGGTTGGTGTTTTTGTGTCCATGGCTTAAATGTTGGTTGCTTTGAGATGCCTCTACACACTCCTTTCTTTGCACTTCCAGCAAATGTGTTCTAGACAATGGTTAGTCTGGATGGCTCAAATTTTGGTAGCTTTGAGATGCCTGTACACGCTCCTTTCTTGACACTAACAGCCAATGCTGACAAGACAATGGTTAGTCTGGATGGCTTAAATTTTGGCCAATGTGTTTCAGGAAGTGCTTAGTCTGGATGGCTTGAGTTTTGGTTTTTTTGGAGATGTCTGTAAAGGTCAATTCAAGGGACCATGCAGACAGTCTGTAGTGTTAACAATTTGAACTGCTCCAGACGTCTGCATCTAGCAGATTTTTTGAAATACTGGACGTCTGTTAGCAGCCGTTTAGCTTGAATACTGAAAATATCAGTGTCAGTAGATTAGCCAATAACATGAGATACAGACGTCTGTAAGTGCCACATTTGTTGCATAACTAGACGTCTGGTAGCAATCATTTAGCTTTGACCACTGAAATGATCAGTGTCAGTAGACGCATGAAAAATATGTGAAGTAGACCGTCAGTAGGCAACCAGTTGATGGTCCTACCAGACGTCTAGAGAAACAGAATAGTTAAATGCCACTGACGCTATGGACGTCTGTAAGAGACCTCTTTTGCCTTGGTTTTTTAGCTCGAGACCTATGGCCGCCATTTTATTTGTTTTGATCCAAGTGTCGGTTGCAGGAGGCTAGGCCTATTGGATGTACATTATCAATGTTATGTTTCGACCAGGATAGCAATGTCTTTAAACCCGTAATTGCCATTCAATTGACACTTAGAACTGCATGAAATTTGCAACAACACTGCCTAATTGGTATTGAAGTGTCAAGTCAAGTCTGAGGTGTCATGCTGAAGTGCAATTCAACTTTAACACCTCGAGGACATTTATATTCATAGGCATTCTTTAAATGCTGGACGGCAAATTTACATAAGTACATATATATTGCTCTGTATCTCTGATAGAACCTATCCATTCCACACGAGTACATCATTTGTAAGTAGATAAATAACTAGATAGACAGATAGGCCTACATAGACAGTCAGAAACATAGATAGACAATTTATACATATGTAGATTATGATCAGAAAGATAAAAAGACAAACAAATAGAACACATCAAGGCCGGATCCACCAAATGTCGCATGGGGGAAGGGGGTTGCAAATGAAAATGTACTAATCAAATCAAATTTATTCATACTCAGTTTGCACAACATCAACATTACCTCAAAAGCTATTTTCACAGACTTCAGTTTACTATACTAAAATTGTCGGGATTTCAATTATTCTTTACACTAAAATATACATGCCAAAAGGGGGGTGAACAGATAAAGGCTTTCTACAAGTCATGCTCATTCTTATTCAAGCCTACAATGGGGACGCTAATGCAGTTGCTCTTAACCAGTTAACAGCATACATGTGCATGTCTTTTCCCTGTCTCACACATGCATATTGTCACATAACACTCTAATTCTACAGACTGCATATGTCTTACTTATCCTCTATCACGGGTAAATGATAGTAAATTTATTAATGTTTGTGTGGATTTGCAAAATCTACATCTGGCAGTTGTTCGGCCGCCATTGTCAACATGTCGGCGCCATTTTGTGTGCAATTGAAAATTCACTTGACAACGGAATATTTGGCATTGACAGCACCAGTGCACTGTCGGGATTTTTCAGGTAAACTTTCAATATTAGTTCTGTGCTATTCAGACCCTTGACAAATCGTTTGATAATTTCAGATATCAAGTTCAACTCGCATGTCTGTTGAATTAAAAATGGCGGCCCGACCACTGAATCCACTGCAGGAAAGATTTTACTGGAATGACAGTACAAATAAAGGGTCGAAATAAGCAAAGTATCAATTCTGGAATATGCATGTATTATTGACAACTTTAGCAGTTCGTCAGATGATTATTGGCTGTCTGTTGAAGTTAGGCACATGTTTGTTTACTCAAGAATGTGCCGTGCTACTTCTGACGATCGTTAGGCCTTGACCAATCAGGTGCGAGGGCGGAGCTAAGCATTTGAACATGTCGTCGAATCAGATCTCGGGGCTTGCCTGCATTTTTAATGTGCGGGCAGGAGACCCACAGAGTTTGAGACCAATCATGCAGTTAGGATGACATGTTGTTGTCTGCCATAAGATGGAATAGTTATTTATTGGCACATGATGGAGCTTCACACAAATATCAGCAACCGCGACACCTATTGTTTACAATTATCATGACAGAGACAAGAGTTGCCCGAGCATTCTCTTGTAGAAGTGATCTATTTTGACACATCTCTAGACCGTAGTACTGATACTTCGATACTGTGTAGCTGCCTGGGGAGGACATAAGTTCTTATGCAGCCACCGGTGAATCAATACCATTTACTCCATGCAGACCAATGACAAGGAGGGTAGTAAGGGAAAGGCGGGGAATCCGGGGATATTGGGGCTTGGAGGATAGGAGGAGGTTATTCGAGGGAAACGGGAGTAAGTTGGGGCAAGTGGGGTGTAATTGGGGGCTAAAGCTAAGTGGGGGGGGGCAAGTGGGGAATGGGGGGGGGCAAGTGGATGAAGAGGGGGCAAGTGGATGAAGAGGGGGCAAGTGGGGGAATAGGGGGCAAGTGGAGGGTAGCATGGTTAAATCAGGGGTATGTAGGGTAAGGTTCTCGGAGTCGGACACCTGGATTCTTGACATTTTAAAAATGTGAAATCCTGCTTGGCCTATGGGTTGTAGATCGTCAACAAGGGCCTCAAATTAAAGGTTTTCATTAACTTTAAGAGTTTTTCTAAGTTAGCATGGAAAGAACATTCACTAAATATTGGATGAATTATCTAAATTAGAAAAAGGAAGGGGGTATCCTTGAGTCGGACAGCTTAAGGAAGACATTAAATATGTAGCTGTAAAATAACTTTTCAGTCCCTTGAAAAAGCCCATATTAGAACAGCAAATAGTTTTAAATCTTTCCTAACAATGTGCTTAACAAACTGAAGATAAATCAATACCATAGACCAACAAAGGATCCTTCAAATCTGACAAAAATTCACGAAAAAATACACAATTTTATGACAAAAAATATCAGAAAAACGGGTTTTGGTCCCATCTTTATAGCCGTGAAAAACACACTTCAGTTGTTCATATCAAGTTGATTCTTTTAGAATGACTTAAGGATGTATTGGACTACACAATGGTACCAATAAGCCAGGTCACCTCCATTAAAAATGTCCGACTCAAGGTTACCCTCCCTGAGTGTCAGACTCAAAGAAACTTACCCTAGAGGAGAATTTCCCGTTCCCGGGAGTCCCGGGAATAAACCGGTCTCTGCATGCAACACAAGCTACCATGTGGAAATTGTAGACATCCTGCTTGATGTCAGATTTTTCTATGACTCTTTTGTTCATGAATTTACAAGCAGTCTCTACGTTCTCTATGACTGCCAGTCAGCAATCGCAAGCGTATGCTCAGCAGACATTCACCGTTCACACCTCACACCAGGGTATTATTGATGAGATACGCAGGTACATTGACTCGCTGTTATCTGACGGAGTAGACGACATCTTCAACTGGATAGTAGACCATGTAAATCTGACTGGAAATGAGCTTGCGGATGAAGCTGCAAAAGGTGCGGCTGAAGAAGCCAAAAACCACGCAAAAGACCAGTGTGACGTGTCCCTAAGCACACAGAAGAACTCCTTCAAAAGACAGGCCACCACAAGATGGCAGTGCATGTGGAACCTATCCACATCAGCAAGAGACCTCCATAGTTGGATTACCGAGGTCACAAAATTCAAACTCCCAAAAGCTCCAAATCGTGGCCTGGAGGTTAAAATGATAAGACTCGCCACGGGACAGATCCGTTTGAACGAAAACATGTTCAAAATGAAGCTAGTTGACTCCCCCCTTTGTGTTTGTAACAAATTGCTTCAAACAATTGAACATGTCATGTCTGAATGCCCCCTGTTGCATATGAACAACTGGAACAATTACATAATGGCCTTGATGATATTTATATCAGACATTACAATCACGCACATGCTTACCAATGATACACTATAGACAATACAAGTGTATGCAATTCGAATTTGGAGATTGCAGGAGCAGAGCCATTTTGCAAATAACACACAGATATGGTGCAAATGCTATAGTTGACCTTGTACATCTCACTTATTTTGATAATGTTCTGGCATGCAAAGTATTTTTTCTTTTATAGTATTTGCATATTTTGAAGAAATACAAAACTAGTATTCAGTATTCCAAAGTCACATAACAAATTTCAATTGGAATACAACCATAGCAGTGGTCACAAACTGTTATACATTGATTGTTACTATGCGGCTTTTAGCAGTTAGACATGAGATAAAAATACATAAGAATCTGCAACTTATAGAACTAACAATACCCAACAATAAACTGTGAATTTTGAGAAAATGTTTTTCATAGCCAACTTTCAAATTTGACAGAATCTGTAACAAATATATCAAAACACACATGTCCTGGGCATTTCTTGGACTTGTCATATATATGCTAGTATAATATGGATGGTTTAAATCGATTAACAAGCCCTGATATACCATGTCTATTAATGACAGGTACTTCCGCCCGTGATAACACTCCTCTGGATGATCGCTTAACAGGCATTAACAATTGCATAATGCCCCAAAACAAAGACAAAAGAACAACAGCTGAAATCTACAAGCTCTTGTCCATTTTTATCAACACCCTGGACGCTGATAATTTAAAGATTTAAAGCCATGAAACGGATGTTTTTAACTATCATTGTGAACATTACTCATGTGTGACATTATTTCATGTGTGAACATTCGTCAATTTCCAGAGAGACCATTCAGACCACGAAATAGGGTCTAAAGACAACAACAACAACAGAACAAAACCTAATTTCAATGAGAAGGGGGCTTCACTTCATTAAGAAATTTTAACCCATTATGCAACTGTTGGTAGAACAAGGAAAAATTATGTGAACTCTTGGAAAATGTTTTGCAATTTTCCAAAATCAACAACGAAAGAAGGTCGAGAAAATTCGTATTCAAAATAAGCTTAGGGGATATTTTGATAAATTTGAATTGTGATGATGCGCCACAGCATCGCTATAACATATTTGCCTCCGGCATCAATTATACAGTTGAAATATATGCATGCCAAATAATGATAATACATCTGTTCAAAATGTAGCAGCAAACTGTTCAAAATTTATGCGTGTACTGATATGTTTTCTGAAGTTTGAAAACAGTGTCAAGCGTCCGGTATTTTTTTAAACACGCAATGGGAATTTTTGTTCATATTTATCTGTCTATCTATAATTGATTAGCAATATTTTCGAAAACAACATATTTCTGGCATGAGCTAAGCTCAGCATGCCATTATTGCTCTTTGAAGATTAGAGGACCAAACACTTTCAAAATGAACATTCAACTTGGTCTTGTGATGTCACTGGCTAATTTGCAAACTGGCTTTAACTGTTACATGTTGGCCCTAATCTTCTATTTAGGTCCTAACTTTAAATTAGTTCATTAGTTTATTGATTCACACCTACAGAGGCTGCCAGATATGATATATATTGACCAAATAATAACTGACACAAATAAAGAAGTAAAACATTTTAAGCAAAATAAGAAGAAAATTAATTTTTCCAATCAATGGACTGCCAATCTGCAAGGAGCTCTAAATAATTGGACGTAAATAATTTTCTGTAGTTCAAGTGATGAAATTCGGGTGCGACCATTAGATAATCGGGGGGGGGGGGGCTTGAAGTTTTCCTCAAAGTTCTGGACATAATCTATTTCACAGTAACAGCACCACAATAATTATTTCCAGCATGCTACGTCATAGAATATTCATTTCTGAATCAAACAACAACATGTTAAGAAATTATTTATTTGAAGACTGCCCAGATAGAATTGATTTTATTTACCAAACTGGGCATGAATTTTTTATTTATAAAAAAAATCAGAGCTCCACCCCAAAGATTAAATGGTTGCCCCCCCCCCCCCCTTATGAGCTGCAGTGGCACACTCACCCTGCAAAAAGTTTGCAGACGAGATGCTCCATAACATTGCAGTAATCAATAATTACTAATTTAGAAATGGCATTGGCTTTGTTCTACTTCTACTTCTATCTTCTACTGGACTAGGGTCATCGACATCGACGTCCAGGGTGCATGGTCACGTGATTAGGTGTCGGTTAAAAACTTGTTAGTACTGTCCACTTTTTTTGATTTTCTGATGCTTAAAAACAGGGCATGTTTAGAATAGGACTGCTATAGTATCCCTGTTGTCCATTTTGGCGATGGGGGATACTAGTCTTGATGTTGGCAGTCTATTTTCAGCATCTTCAGTTTTCCTTTTTCAAAGTGCAGGTTCAATGAATTTCTGAATGCCTCGACTGTTGGTCTTAGTACAGTCTCTTGGGGCAGGGCATTCACCTTCTGATGGCCAAAAACTATCACCGTAAATATTTGTCTTCATCGAGATTGGTGTCAACTGCATGGGATTTCTTAGAGATGGTCTCGCTTGCATCTGAAAATACGGCGGGAGGTCAATAGTGAAATGTCTGTTGTAGGCTTGGAATAACAGTGTCAGTCTTCTCGTTAACCTTCTCTCTTGCAGTGATCTCCATTTCAATTCTTTGAGCATTGCTGTTACGCTGGCAGTTTTCCTCCAATCTCCTGTTACAAAGCATGCGGATTTCCTCTGGATTTTCTCTGCTTGCGTGATCCTCCCTCCAGCTCCAGGGTCCCATACGCTGGCTCCGTATTCAACTATTGGTCGTACAAGGGTTTTGTACGCTCTCTCTTTGACCTCCTTCGGACAGTTATACAAATTTCTTCACAGAAAGTTCAGGCATTTGACCGCCTTGGCTGTAGCTTGATCGATGTGTGTACTCCAGTTCAACTTCTCGTCCATCTCTACTCCCAGGTACGGGTGATTCTTCACGTCTTATAGGGTGATTCCCATCATGCTATATTGTGTTTCTATGGTGTTCTTCTTTCTCGTTATGTGGAGAGTGTAGCACTTGTGAGGGTTGAACCTCATCTGCCATGTCCTCGCCCACTGTGTCACCTTCTCCAGGTCCCTCTGTAGGTCTTCGGTGTCTTTTTCTTTGTCTACACTCTGGAAGAGAAGTCCGTCATCTGTGAATAATTTCACAGCTGAGTTCACTTTTTCCATGATGCTGTTTATGTAGATCAAGAACATGATTGGTCCCAGCACTGTCCCTTGAGGTACGTCTGATTTTACGTGCTCCTCTTGCGATCGTTCTCCATGTAATAATTGCTGTGTTCGTCCAGTGAGCCAATGTTCGATCCAACCATTCAGGTTTCCTGTGATACCACAGTAGTTTAATTTCAGCAGCAGTCTTCTATGCACGGCAGTGTCAAAGGCTTTTTCAAAGTCCAGTATGATGACGTCTACTTGTTTTCCATTGTCAACTTGTCTAGCGAACTCCTCTATGGTGTTGATGAGCTGGGACTCACAGCTGTGTTTTCTTCTGAAGCCATGTTGATGTTTCGACAGGATGTTCTTGTCGTCCAGGTGGTCCATGATGTGAGATGCAATGATGTGCTCTAATAACTTGCAGGTTATGCATGTTAATGAGACTGGCCTGTAGTTCTTGCTGAGGGTTTTGTCTCCTTTCTTGAATATGGCACAAATGTTGGCTGTTTTCCCATCTGTGGGGACTGTTTCTTTGTCGACTGACTGTTGGAATAATTTCTGAAGAATTGGATCAATGTGATGTTTGTAGTTCTTCCGTGTTCTTGTTGGGATCAGGTCTGGGCAAACTGCTTTCTTCACCTTGAGGCGTTCCAGCTGTTTCTGAACTCCTCGCAGTCCAATGTTTAGTCGAGGTGCATCTTGATATGGCTGGTTTCCCATACTTGGCATATGGCTGAGGTCCTCCTCTGTAAACACCGACTTGTAGTACTGTGTGCTTCGTAGTTCGGCTTTTTCTCTTCTCTCTGTAGTGAGTTCTCCTGTGTTCTTCTGGAGTGCTGTTACATTGCTGCTTTCTTTCTTCCTGGATTTGATAAAAGTCCCTAATTTCTTGGGTGCTCTCTTATTTCCATCATCTGCTTCTGACATGAGACCATCAAGGTATTTTAAGTAGGCTTCTCTTATCATCTTCTTTTTGTAGATATATTTGCGAATGTTGTCTATCTGTTTTGGCCTTGTTATAGAGCGATCTCTTAGTCCGTATTTGTTTCTTTATCCGTGGTGTCAGCCATGGAAGGTCCTTCCCAGGGGTCATTTTCCTTGTGGGGACGTTCTTGGTTGATGATCCTCATGACTCCTTCCTTGAAAAAGCTCCAATTTTCTTCCACTGTCTTGGCCTCACAAGTTCATAGGTATGATCTTCTCATGTTCCAGGTCTTTGTCCATTGTCTCCTTGTTTTCCTTTTTGAATATGAAGACAGTCCTCTTATGGTGACGGGTCACATATTGATGGACGTTATCACTGCTAAATGATCACTCATGCCTGGGAATGTGTTTCAAACTTTGGTTGTGTTAACATTCGAGGGTACGTGCTGAAAATTAGGTCCAGGGTATTATCTCCTCTGGTTTGCTGGTTGACCATCTGGATTAGTCCTATCTTTCTTCACAGATCCAGTGCGAGCTCATTTATGTTGGTGTTGTAGTTTGCTGGATGGCGGTATGTTAGCCAATCCCAGTTACAGTCCGGGGTGTTGAAATCTCCGCCTAGGATCAGGTTTGGGAGTCTATCCTGTCCAAGTAGTTCCTGTAGGTCGTTGGGACCACACCATTTGTATAAAGCCTTTAAGATAGGTGTTCTCCGATTCTTTGCCTAGTTCCGGTATATGCGTCACTACTAGTTCTTCTCTGTGCGCTATCAAGACTCCTCCTCCATTTCTGTTCCTGTCTTTTCTGATGACTTTGTATTTGCTGTCTGTTGGGAATAATTCCGCATCATATATGTGTCTGTCCAGGTGCGTTTCTGTGGCCATTAGGATGTCTGGGTTTTCTTCTTGCAGTATTCCATGTTGGTCTACTCTCTTCCGTACTCCTTTTATACCTCTGCAGTTCATGAGTATAATTTCCAGTTGCTTTGTAGATCTTGGTGGGTCATTGTCGATTGGGTGATCTGGGCTGCTTGTTGAAGTTGGGCTATCTAGCGCTGTCAGTTTGGCTGGCCTACATGGTGGTGTGTCAGCTCGTGATTCATCCTGTACGCTTTGGTCAAAGAAATTGTCTCTAAGTAATGGCATCCCACATCTGATGCATTCCCATGGGTACTCCTTGCCTTCTTATTCTAATGCTTGGATTGTCTTATACATGTATGCGCCTGGGGTGATTCCCGCACATTTGATGTGGTACCACTTCATACAGATGTCACATTCTAGGGCTCTGGTTTTCTGCAACAGGTCTCTAACAAAGTCAACAAGGAAACTTGATTGGGTCAGGGTTGCTCTCATTGTCTCCCGATCGCAATTCTGCTTCAAGATTCACTGACCTTTTTGTGTTTATATAGATGACCATTGTAATTTGTAAGTAATAATGATGCCATTTTCGTCCGATGTTGGCCTGTGTGGCTGTTGTCCGCCATGCTTGTTTCACTTCCTGTCTTGTTGATATTTTAATGAACAGTTATATACCAAATTATATTCTTTGTTTGCCATACAAATATAGTATAGACGATTGAAATACTTAATAGATAAATTTGGTAAAACATAAAACCATCACGATACGGCTTAACTTGTTCAAATCAGGTAAAAATTATCAAAACATGCAACAGAGTCAATTCAACAAAGCTGCAAACATATCACGCAGTCAAAAGTGTTTGTCACAACTCTGTTCACTTTTTTTTGGAAAAACATGCCGAATATAAATAAACACGATGGTCATGGAAATTGAAAACTAAAATTTTATGATTAATATCTATTTCATTAAGTTACCAAATTTACCAGCTTTCTGTACCCCGATTTCAGCGTGGAAATGGGAGTGTGATAAACCAAAATCTTGAAATCAACATAACTGAAAATTCTCCCAATAGAATTTTTCGTTTTTGTCTTAAAATGTTCTCCTGACCTACCTCTACAATCATGCGCTTTTATTTTTGGGCTTCATTTCGAAAATCCAAAACTTTTTTATTGGACGCTGGGTCATTCCATGTCAGATCAACAAGTGGCTTCCACCATCACATCTGCGAATTGACTGAATTTTTTTAAAATTTTTCTATACCACAAAGGACAACCCTCCTGAAAATTTCAGCTGGATTGGTCAATTTTCCAGGATTTGGCAGTGGTTTCAAGATTACTGATATTACAAGTTTTTCAGGAATCCTTTTAGGTGCTATTGCATGTTTTGTTCAATAAAACCATTAATACTCAACCAAAAGCTTTAAAATTTGGTTTCTAGACTAACAGGACAATGGGAAAGCTTCGAGAGTAACCATTTCTTATCCAGCAAAAGCATTGATGAAGCCATAACCTTGTTAAACCCACCCCTTAAAAATCAACGTTTACTACAAAAATGGTGATAGCTCAAGGGTAGTATCGTGAATAAACATGAAACTCCCAAGATATATTCTGCATATGTGTGGTCAAATGATATAAAAAATTTGGAGATATGTTCAGCCTCGTTTTTTTAATATGGATTTTTGAAAATTATTGGTTGTCTGAGGCTGGTTCAACATCAAAAATAGCTAGATCTTCAGGGTAATAGATGACACATCCCTGAATCTTTCCAATTATCTTACACATCAATAGGATAAAATGCAGTAAACAATTCAGGAATGTGTTCATCATACTTTAGGTTTTGAGGAATTTTGAACATTTTTTTTATATTGACAGGTTGTGCAATTGGTAAGTAGCTATTCCACTAAGGGTATTATGGGCACAGCCTTTAGACTTGTTGTACACATTCTATATATATACATGGCCAAATAGTGTTGAAATGAGAAATGTGCTCGGCCTCATGCCATCAGTGTTAATTTTGTTTACAATTATTTGGGATCTCAGACTTATTCGACATCTAAATTGGCTGGATATCCACGATAGTAGATGGCGCATTCCTAAATTTCCCAGTTATGTTTCCTATATATGTTTAATGTAAACAAAGCATAGAATAAAAAAAATCGAAGATATATGTGCCATATTCTTTGAGTTTTGTGATTTATTGAAAATCACGATAATGCTGAACTTTGCTGTACTAAAAAAAATTCTTAAAAGTAGAATGATATGTACTTTAACACGTCTTTGTTTTTCCTACAGTGCTTAATTTGTTTAGTACTTTAACTATATCGGAAAAGTTGCAAGGTTACCTTGGCAGCAGTGCTGCTCTGTGATTGGGCTGCTTTAAAAGGTGAAATAATATTGAAAATTCATCAGGACGGGAAGTTAGCCTAATACATGCCTGAGTTTTTTGCGGTGTTATACCCCAAAGACATGAAAGAAAACTGGAAAGTTTTAGGGATGTGTCATCCACTACCAAGGAGATCCAGCTATTTTTTATGTTGAACAAGCCCGAGATACCAAATAATTTTGAAAAATTAATATAACAAAGCTGAAGCTGAATACAAGTATTATTTTCTAATACTAGTTGGTCATACATATACAGAATATGCACAAGAATTTTAAAGATTGTGCTTATTGTATCCTTAAGGGAAAGGCCACTTACTAATTGTACAACCAATCAAGAAGGAAAAATATTTAAAATTCCACAGAACCTAAAGTATGATGAACACATTCCTGAATTTTTTACAGCATTTTATCCTATTGATGTGAAAGATAATTGGAAAATTTCAGGGATGTGTCATCTATTACCCTGAAGATTTAGCTATTTTTGATGTTGAACCAGCCTCAGATGCCCAATAATTTTCAAAAATTCATATTAAAAAAACGAGGCTGAACACATCTTCAATTTTTTTATATCATTTGACCACACATATGCAGAATATATCCTGGGAGTTTCATGTTTATTCACGATACTACCCTTGAGCTATGACCATTTTTGTAGTGAAAGTCGATTTTTAGGGGAGGTAATTAACAAGGTCACAGCTACATTATTGTTTTTCCTAGAGAAAAAGCAGCTATCCATTTTGCTTTTCCATAGTCCAGTCAGTCTAAAAACGACTTTTCAAAGCTTTAGGTTGAATATCAATTGTTTTATTGAGAAACAAATGTAGTTGCTCAAAAACGACAGCTGAAAAGCTTGTAAAATCAGCACTTTTTAAACCTCTGCCAAATCCTCAAAAATCTACCAATTAAGCTGAAATTTTCAGGAAGTTCATTTGTTGGGACATACAAAAACATATATTTTTTTCAGCCAATTCGCAGACGGGGTGGTGGAAAATTTCTTGAAATTCTGATGATTTGACACGGAATGACCCCGCTGTATGTAGCCTCCTTTGCCTAAATTACTTGTGTTCACCAAATTTTGGGGCCTGTTGCCCCCCGCCCATCATGCCTATGCCTCCATGTTTGTGATATCTGATCGTTTCATGGTCGCACAACCTTTTACTGTGGAAATCACATTTCAAATGTGGACTCAAGAAGGTGATTGTAACAAACAGCCAATGCCAAACAATGCTAAGCGACAATCCGACCTGCTACTTTGTAACAGGCCCTTTAAAACACTGCCAGAACATAAGAATATGTGGCAGAGCTAAGGACTACTTGCCTTATGCTTTTAGTTACTTTATTATATAGTTACATTGCATGGGGTATGACCCGGTATGTCTTGAATGTAATACATATTGGAACACTTTGAGGAATGTAATTTATAAGACAAGGTAAGACAAATTCTCCTTTGACCATGTCAACACAGAATGTCTCCAACTCGCATGGAAACTGTGAAGGCAGTTAACTGTGTACAAAGGTGCTTCAAGGTTATACTTTGCATAGGTTTGGCCCACAGTGGTCATGTACACAGTTCTTAGTGGTTTTCTATAGCTGACATAAATTTGATTTTTAATAAAACTGATTTATTTCCGAGATATTTGCTTTCTGACAGCTCAATCAAAAATAGAATACAAAAAATTATGAATGACACTGCTTCTGACAAATTGGGGCCTGCGTTTTTATATAAAAAGCGTAATAGTCAATTCCTACCAAACAGAATCATTCAAAATTGTTATATTTGTGGTATAAGGTAGCCCACTGATAATATTATATGATATGAAAAATGTATACGAGTAATTATAATATAGTTGACAAAAAGATGAGCTTTTGTATTGTGCCCATCATGTAGTAACCTATCAAACCCACTAATTATATCTTAGTCCATAATAGCAGCGCGTGTACCAGATGTACATTGTACCTAATTTGATTCTATGTTAGTTAAAAAATCCCTATATAATCACTGTAATCATTGTCTAGGTCAAAATAAACTAAATCTGTCTGTCAGTCTGTCTGTCTGGTCTCAGATTACTGTACCAAATTGTTCACTCTGTCCTTGAGCCATTAATATCCTTATTTATAAGTTCCATTTAATAATTTATCAAGTTTTTATATCTAATCAATTAAACAAATTATTGAAGCACGATGAGTGTGTAAATGCATCAATGTTATATAAAGGGAAAGGATACTTTTATTTAATGTGGGTTGCCAAACTAAGTCAGTGACTTTTTTCCAGGTGGGCCCACGGCGCCTCCAATTTACGTCTGATGCGAACGACGATGTTGTGGAATGACATGATGGCCAGCCTGGGGATCGAACCTGGGTCCCTCGCTTGTGAGGCGAGCACTCTACTGACTGAGCTATAGGAGCTGACATTTCAAGTGGAACGACAATCTGAAGTTATTTAGCGCAGATGCGTTCAAATGATCACATTATGTATTATCATGTACATCATCAATAATGATTTAGATCTATTGGCATGCAGTGTCTCTTATAGCTCTTTGCAGATTAGCGGTCCCAACACTTTCAAAATTAACTTTGAACTTGGTCTTGTGATGTCAGTGGCTTAATAATTTGTTTGTGTCAGTCATGGTTAATCAGTTCAAATCATGTCCAGCAGCATAGGTGTCAATAAACAAACTAGTGAAATGACATATTAAGCCATTTAAGGTACTAATAAAACAAGAAGATTGGGAGACTAACAGAAAACTGTCAATGATGTGACAAAGCCAGTTTGAAAATTGAAAAAAAGAAAAATTAAATTAATAAAAGCCAATCTGCAAAGCCAGTTGAATCAAATTTATTACTACGTAAATGTCATCTTACTTCAAAGAAATGCTATATATATATTGTGTGCAGATATATCATAAATGTCATTCAGTTTTTGCATGTTTTCAATGATTGTATATTGCGCATGAACTATTTAGATTTTGGAAAGGACTCTAGGAATCAGAGCATTTTTTAAGGATTTTCGACTGGGAGACCAACAGAACAGCGTAGCGCCATGATGCGCAACATCCATTTATTTATTTATTTACGAATATATTTTAGTAGGTTGACACAATCAGAAATATTCTGTTTTTCATGTGGCCCAATGGGTACAGGTAAAAATTAACAAGTATGGTACAATAAAATCACTGTACAATAAAAACAAAGCAATCAACAACTGATGGTAAAATAATCTAAAAACAAGCAGTGTTGGCCCTAATAGATTTCTTTAAATTAAATTTAAATGAATCAACACAATTACTATTGTGGAGTTCATCTGGAAGAGCATTCCATGTTCTATAACCAAAAGGTTTCTTAAATATATTACTTTGACAAGAGGGAACATCGACTTGCAAAGTATCATTGACACGAGTATTACGGTCAATCGTCGGTGATTTGCCTGACACGCCATAACAATAGAATTACACAAGTTAGTAGGAGCATTTCCATGAATACAGTGATACATTGCCACATTTAAGAAATGATTCACTCGTTCATTAATTGACGGCCATCTTAGGGTTTTCACAAGATCTCTACCCCTAGTATTAACAATATCAAATTCACCAGAAATAATGCAAGCTGTTCTATTTTGCATTCGCTGAATTAAGTCCACATTCTTCTTTGTAAATCCCAAAACAGGTCAACAATAATCAAAAATTGGCATTTAATATATGTTGAGTAATTTAACTTAAGGACATTCAAAGGAACATGATGTCTAAGTCTTGCTTACCATGCAAGTGCCCTTGATAGAGTCTTGATCAAACTTAAGATTCTGGTCTATATAAACACCAAGATATTTGGTAACATCCATTTTTGATAAATTTGTACCATCAAGAAAAATTTCAAAATTATCAACATCAGCATCATTCACATTTGACCCCATCAACATAGAATTTGATTTAGATACAATTAACACCAGTCTATTAGCTTTGTACCAGTCATGCACATCACCAACAATTTCATTCATATTATCATTAAGGTCGGACACATTAGAATCATTACAATATATAATAGTGCCATCTGCATACATACTGCAGCCACCATTTGCAACATGTAGTGGTAGATCGTTGACAAACAACATAAACAGAAGTGGACCAAGTGTAGATCCTTGCGGAACAGCTATATTTACGGGTAGCGGCTGTGATAATACATTCTTATGTTTGACACTTTGTGTACGGTCAGTCAAATATGGTTTGAACCATGTTTGTTCAACATCTCAAATTCCATATTTAGACAATTTTTAAAAGTAAAATACAATGATCAATAGATTTCTCAACATGTTCCTGATCCATACCCACAGGCCCATACCTGTACCAAATTTCGAAACTCTAAGCAAAATATTGAGGTCACTATGAGCAGTTCAATAAATTAAAAAAGACGGCTGCCAAAAAGGCCACCACAAAATTGCCACCATCTTGGATTCTTGACATGTTCCCAATCCATACCTAGAGTTCCATACCTGTATCAAATTTCAGAACTGTAAGTGAAATATTAAGGTCACAATGGGCAGTTCAAGAATGAAGAAAGATGGCTGCCAAAATGGCCACCACAAAATGGCCACCATCTTGGATTTGTCGACATGTTCCCAATCCATACCCAGAGTACCACACCTGTACCAAATTTCGTAACTGTTAGTGAAATATTAAGGTCACAATGGGCAGTTCAAGAATGAAGAAAGATGGCTGCCAAAATGGCCACCACAAAATGGCCACCATCTTGGATTTCTCTACATGTTCCCAATCCATACCAAGAGTTCCATACCTGTACCAAATTTCATAACTGTAAGTGAAATATTAAGGTCACAATGAGCAGTTCAAGAATGAAGAAAGATGGCTGCCAAAATGGTCGCCAAAATGGCAGCCATCTTGGATTTCTCGACATGTCCCCCGATCCATGCCCATAGTACCATACCTGTACCAAATTTCATTACTCTAAAACTAAGGTCACAAATGGACTTTTATACACATGTTGAAAAGAAGTGTTGACATGGACACATGGACATGGTTTACATGAGTCCCCTTTCACTACCCACCCCCCTAAAAGCCTTTTTTAACAGGATTAGGCTGTCTGCAACACTTTAATTTCTAAAAAGTGCAGACTGAAGAGCCAATGGGAGTCAAGATATCGTCCTAGACCATTGATGTTGGTATGCAAATTGTATGTATTTTTGAGAGCTTTCCAGCCATGGCAGGTAAAATGTTGTATGAACAGCAGATTGGCGAAAGTGGTCGAAAACAAAAAAACATTTGAAACTTTGAACCAAAATTGAAGTAGGCAAGAATTGTCCTATCACAATTTTGAGAACAGATTTGGATTCCCCAGCTCAAAACGCACTTTTTAGGCACTAGTGCTTTTTAAATTTGCATAAAAATTAAAAATTGACACATCCAACTGTAGTATGGTTCAAAATTTACTAGTCCTTCAGCAAATCTAATGGCCCGCATGACGCAAACTATTATTCACATTTTGTTTCCAGTACATTTGCAACAAAAAAATCACCTGATTGTCACATAAATTGAAATGAAGATTCTGGTAATATGAAAACAATCTAGAGGATTTTTTGTTTTTATTACTAAATTATGAAATTTCCAATGCTTATCAGCTATTTCAAAAGGTTTAAACTCAGTTGAGCTATCCTGAGCAGCATCCATGCTACTCAATGAAGTGTTGAGGCTTAACAGCCTGAGCTGTATTTTCAGACCTCATGTATATAGGCTGGGCTGATAATATAAACTATCCATTTCAATCTAATTGAACAACTATTTATAAATTTATCTATTATTTGATTTCAAACAATGTGCATTAAAAATGTTCCAATTGAATAAAGAATAATTTGATCAAAATAACATCCAAAGAAATCTACAGCATCCAGGAGGTGGCAGGTGCTCCGCTAGCTATAATGCTGGACTTCATTAATTAGTACTGAGGCCTGGGCCCACCATTGGCTTTCACTATAACTCTTGTTGTCCTGCAAAAGATTCTGGGAAAATGGTTTCACTCAAGTGGTTCCAAAAGTCAACATCCAGTGTTTTGGGAAGGGCAGGGCAACATTTACATTAACTTGGGAGAGTTCTTTCATTTTCATGCTATCAATACCAGCTTCCCAAAACTAGTGTGGATTAATGTTCCCTAATAACCTCCCAACACAAAGCAGACCACATGAAATTTGTATGTTTTTAGGTAAATTCCCTCCATTCAGAAGATTGTGGAATCCTACCCTCCACCCCCTACCCAAAATGGTAGAGTCCATGTGGTTACGAGTTGGTGTCACATGACCTACACCCAGTTCCCTCATTGGTCAGCCTACTACCACTACTAGGTAAACAGCAAACATGGCAAACATTTGAAGAGGCAAACATTTAGATGTTCCACAGAAATAACTATGAAACTGATGAAATAACAACATACACAGATGTCATTGCTATGCCAGAACTTCATTTGTATCACATATAAATGGTCACATGAAAAATTTACACAGTTTGTTGGTCATTTGCCAAGTTTCAGGCCAATCTCATAATTAGTCAAAAGCAGACAACCCACTTTCAATCCCCTTTTCCCTTATCACTTCCCGACTCCCTTTGCCCTCCTCTAATAACCGCCGATAGGTCGGTTAAAAATGCACTGCTAGGAATAGGAGAGAAAAGTTCTGAGGCATGTTTGTGTGTAGCTTTTTTGGAATAACTTGGAATGAGGCCAATAACGTTTTACTTTAAAATTTTAATATCAGCCTCTCTGTATGCAAGAATAAGACATCAGCTTTTATTTATTAGGAGCTCATTCGTACAGGATTCAACCAACATAAAAGTTTTAAGCAGTTATTGTAAGTGATCAAGAATTCACAAATTATATACACAGGCTTGTAAGAAAGGACTATTTCTTTCCATGGCACTTGGCAAAATACAAATCAATTGAGTATATGAATGATTAATGCTGGACTGGGAGTGTTTCCGGATACTCATTCTGTATGCTTCTTTGAAGCAACTCGCACATTGATGTCACAGGAAGTTTATTACTCTTCAAACCATATAACTTTACACAGCAGTTATCTTTATCTTAAAAATGGAGTTTTGCAGAAATATTAGCTTTACAAGAATATTGATTACTCTTTTCGTACTTTGGATAAAAAAAGCATCACTAGATGATTCCGTATATACCCGAGAAAATGACGGATTAATATTCTGGCCGAAAGACATCCCAGGAAATGTTACTGAGGTGAGCTTGAAAAACAATAAACTGAATGCAACAATAACTGTGACATGTTTAAGGAATGTAACAGTGTTGATCTTGCAATCTAATGACATTGACATATTGTTGTTTGAATGTCCTTCTGAGATGTTGATTCAAGCCCTGGATGTCAGTTCCAACCCTCTCAGGGTCATGCCATCCTTGCAAGAAATGAAAAGTTTGAAAAGCTTAGTCTTAAACAACACTAGGATACCGATCATTGAACACCGAATAGCAGCGCCTTCCCTTGAAACATTGACGATGGAGCGGTCAAGAATTTGGAAAATAAACACAAACATCTTTTTCGGTATGACTTCACTTAAGACTATCACCCTCAGATACAACTCTTTAAAAGTCATACCAGGTCTCAGTGAGTGTCAACACACTTTGGAAAGTCTGAGATTGGCTTACAACAAATTGTCTAGTATACCGTCAGGCCTTTTTGATAACATGACCAATTTGGTTACTCTGGATTTATCCTATAACCAATTAATAGGAGACATCAGCCTTGGAATTTTGCCAAATTTAGATAAGCTTTACATATCTGGAAATTCTTTGTCATCCATCACATTTACATCCAATGAAAACATTCCTAAGCTACCGCTGTTAAATTTAGATAGAAATAAATTTATGAGTTTTCCGCAAAACATTAAAGCTGTTATGAAAACTGCAACTCATGTGTTGTTACGGTGGAACACACTTTCGTCTTTGTCGATCACCAATGGCACGGGACCGATAAACAGACTATATCTGACTTACAACAAGATTGAATCAGCAGAGATTAACTGTACAGAGAGCACCTCTATTCTATTTTTAATAGAGCTGTCTTACAACTTACTTACCACATTTCCAACATTAACCAATTGTCATGCCATTACGCAGTTGTACTTAAGATACAACAAACTGACCAGCATAAATGAAACTATACCACTACCAAAGCTTGTTCACCTAGACCTCAGATACAATGCCTTAATGAGCATTGATGATTCCAGCTTTTCTCAATTTATCAATATCCATTCTCTTTACCTGAGTGACAATAAACTTGAAGATATGATATGGCTGCCTGTACTCTCTTCTAAGCTGCAACGATTATACATTGCCAATAATCCACTTCGGCAAGATTATCTTATCAATACTTACACCTTCCCTAAGCTACAAACATTAGATCTGACTGGCACAGGAGCTACTGATGTTAAAATGTGGGTTAAGCAGCCTTATATGAAGATACTAATTCTGAGAGAGAATTACATAAGGGAGATTAATGTTCCTTGTGTGACTCGTTTGACCGCTTTGCACTTGGATAACAACCCAGTTCAGTCATTGCACATCAACTGCAGTGCGGATTCGACAATTTCAACGTTATCAGCTACAGGAATTAATATATCAGATACGTCTTTCTTTACACTTCCAAAGTTGGAGACACTGAAATTCTACCAGCCCGATATATCTGATGAAGAACTGATCCGTCCATGCAATTTCAGCAAGATGACAGCATTTGAGTTTGGCTTTAGCAGTCAGACCAATTTCACTTTGTCTGCTTGGGCCACCTTAAAAACACTCACAGTAAGCCAAGGAAGTCTGCGGAACCTTACTTTGCTTGTATGCAAAAAGACTGTTTTGGAAAAGGTATCCATTTTTAAAAACCCTCTTGAAACATTTCCCCTCTTTTCGGCGGACAACATCATAAATGATTTAACTTTGACGGAAGTTATGATCTCCAAACTTACTGAGATATTACCCTTCCCAGCATTAACTAAATTGACCTTTTCTAAAAGTCCTGTACGTTTGTTGGATGATATGACTTTTAAATTGCTGAGTAATCTCATTGACTTACGTTTGGAAGAAGGTCAGTTGACAACAATGCCAGTTTTGCTTCCTTGCAACCAATCTCTGCAAACTCTTAGTCTTAAATACAATCAGATTCATACTTTGCCTGTTGCCAGTCTCTGGGGGTTTCCTAGTCTCCGTACAATCGACATGAGCTACAATAACCTACCAGTTCTCCACATTCCCTACTTACCAGCCCTAGAGACAGCTACCTTTCAAAAAAGTGAAATTAGCGAACTTCATTTTGAAGATGCAAGCAACATCATCCTCTGGCCCAGCCTGAAAAAGCTGCACATGTCTAGTAACCAGTTGTCTTGGATCAATGGGTCATTTTTCCAACACATCCCAAATTTAGATTATTTGAACCTTGGGGACAACCGCTTTACTACTGTACCAGACTTTACAGCAGTTAGAAATACACTGCGGTACGTTAGCCTGGTGACTAATCTCCTCAGAGATGTTGATGGATTGTTAGGATTGCCAGAGCTTGAGGAATTCCGAATTGGTGGAAATCCCATTAACGGGATTCTGGTTGTCCGAGATCTGCCTTCCCTACTAGAGTACGGCTGCAATGGTTGTGGTATCAATCATGTGGTGATGCAGAACCTGCCACAACTACAAGAATTCAACTTCCTTACCAATCCCATGACCAAGTTTCCTGACATTTCTGACATTGGAAGCCAGCAACAACTGTATGTCATGTTGCAGAGCACGGGTATAAAATCTGTCACAGCTTCTGACCTTAGAAATGTCTTTGTCACTCGCTTGGACGTAACGTCACTTGAGTGTGGTTTCCAACTCTGTGGATTATTGCTCGCTAATAACTCTCTCCCGAACAACCTTGTTTGCACAAATTCCACTGGTGATTCCGTCAATATTGGGCCTGATATGCTGCAGGAAAATAATTGCAAAGGTAAAATATTTCTAAAAAACGTTGTGAACTGATACATTGTATGTGCAATAGCAACTGGAAATATGTACGGTGGCCTGTTAGTGCCACTTGTTTTCTAAATTTTTTATGCGTTATTTCGCAAAAAGTTTTGGTTATTTTGCAAAAAGTTTTGGTTAATTCGCAAAATTTTGCATTATTTCGCAAACGTTTTGCATTATTTCGCAAAAGTTTTGCATTAGTTCACAAAAAGTTTTGGTTATTTCGCAAAAGTTTTGGTTATTTCGCAAAAAGTTTTGGTTATTTCACAAACTTTTACATTACTTCACAAAAAGTTTTGGTAATTTCGCAATAGTTTTGCATTATTTCACAAAAAGTTTTGGTTATTTCACAAAAAGTTTTGGTAATTTCGCAAAAAGTTTTGGTTATTTTGCAAAAAGTTTTGGTTATCTTGCAAAATTTTGCATTATTTTGCAAAAGTTTTGGTTATTTCACAAAAAAGTTTTGCAGTATTTCACAAAACTTTTCCCATACATCTTTTGTGTTTCCCAGCCCAATAGACTATCTATTATATGTAATAGTTACATTATAATTTAGGCAAAAAGAAGATTTTGAAAAATTCCCACTAGCATGACTGCTCCCCCCCCCCCTCCAAAGACCACTTGCCCCTCTGGAGGTTTTCTGGCTGTATTTATCATACCTATCTATCAATCTGTCTATCTCTATCTATCAATATATAAATATATCTATCTATGTACCTGTTTGTCTAGATCTAGGGGTTGTCCATGTCTTGATGATACATCACATATGAAAATTGCACTTTGTGAGTCACAATGAGTGTCAATGATGTGTCGTGATCAATTAAAAGAGCCCTCACATGGATTAAATGTGCAACATGCTGAGAACCAGTGGCGTCCCTATGGGGGGCACAGGGGGCACGCATCCCCCATATTGGACCTGTGCCCCCCAGGTGCCCCCCATATGAACTTTCCAACTAAAATATACAGTTAGTATAGTTGGTGCCCCCCCAGAGAATCGCGTGCCCCCCCAGGTGCCCCCCCCCGCTCAAGGCCCCCCAGTTACACCACTGCTGAGCACTCCCACTCTCTCTACCACCACATCAGTCCATCCTCCTGAGTGCCTGGAAACGTTACAGGAGCTAGGCAACCAACCCATAGATCTCCTAATATAATTGGAAGGGACTGCATGAATAATTGTTTGCCAAGGTGCAAACACCATTCAGAGAGATTACCTACGTTTGGAAAAGCAACCAGGTCCCGTGCTAAAAGTGTGAATATGACACGTCATCACTTTCATCAGCTATTCTGACTCATTAGGTGCAAATACCACAGTGAAATGGTGCTCTCTTTTTTTTAGCCTAAATTATAATGAAACTGTTATAATAGATAGTCTATTGGGCTGCAAAACACTAAATATGTTTGGGTAAAGTTTTGTGAAATATTGCAAAAATTTTGTGAAATAATCAAAACTTTTTGTGAAATAATGCAAAAGTTTTGTGAAATAACCAAAACTTTTTGTGAAATAATGCAAAAGTTTTGTCAAATAACCAAAACTTTTTGTGAAATAACCAAAACTTTTTGCAAAACAACCAAAACATTTTGTGAAATAATGCAAACTTTTGTGAAATAACCAAAACTTTTGTGAAATAACCAAAACCTTTTGTGAAATAACCAAAACTTTTTGCGAAATAACCAAAACATTTTGTGAAATAATGCAAACTTTTGCGAAATAACCAAAACTTTTGCGAAATAGCCAAAACTTTTTGGGAAATAAACAAAACTTTTTGCGAAATAACGCAAAAAAAAAAGAAGAAAACAAGTGGCCCTAACAGGCCACCGTAAATATGTGATTTATCCAGTCAGGGTTTCTTTATTGCTCATCTCACGGTTATAATAACCCACTTTTCCATGAGACAAACACTCACACATGTCGGGTAAGGTGGGGTGAATCTGGCCCCGGGGCAAATCCGGCTCCTTGAGAATAAAATGCCGTCTCATCGCGCAAAGGTGGCAACCATTTATTTTCCAGGGGGGCTTTGATTTTCCTCGACGGGAAATTATTTATTTCAAGGTGTCAATGGCAGTAATTATTTGTCCACAGTGACTAAATACACCAGTTCTATGTGTTTTCTACAGCTGACAGCAATTTGATTTTATATGAATTGACTTTTTCTGAAACATGTGCTTTCTGCAAGCCAATGTTTTGATCAAACAGGAAGTCTTGTACAACATGTACAGTGCTGCCACGTTGTTGCACCATGTTTTACATACATGTGCTTTGGGTTCTTCTGGTTTTCCTTTTTTTTTGTAGATCGATACACACTTTTTAATGTCACATTAAAACAGGTGAAGTTGTAGTTGTTTTAATTTTAGAAAAGTAGTGACAATTTGAAGATATGTGTGTTTTTGCTGATTGCTGAAGTGAGAAATTTTGTTGATCATTTATAAGTTTTGTTTGTTTGTGTTGTGCATTCATTTGTGGCCAAATTTAAGACCTTTGTTGCTGTGGTGTTTTCACAGCTTCACTTATTATTCTCCCATGGGAGGATAACTGGACAGCAAGGAATATGGGTTTTATCGCATTGAAATACTGGCTTGTGATTGACTGACAGAGGTGTCGAATGGTATAATAAGATTTATACCATTCAACACCTCTGTCAGCCAATCACATGCCAGTATTTCAGGGAAATAATTCCCATATTCTTTGTTGTCCAGTTATCCTCTCATGTTTGACTGTTTGAGTGTTTGTCTCACGGTATAAGCCAGTTATTCACCATGGGACCAGGAATATGTGTTTATCACACCTCGAGCTAAAGCTCTTGGGTGATAAATCACATATTCCCTCTCCCGTGGTGAATAACCTATACATATGTTAGATGACTGGTGACAGATCTATAGAATAATTGACTGGACTCGATTGACTTTGTAGGAGGTGATAAAATATTTATTAGCCTAGATTATTATTTCAGGGTAATGTGATATTAACTCCAATGTCTATTATTATAGATTTTACTTCTCTTTCAGACTGGCCTGAGTTTTCTATGGTAAACGAATTCTCATCATCTGAGCAGTGCGCCAGCATGGAGTTCAACTTTACCAGTAATTGGTTAACTCCCAATTTGGTGGATAAAAATTCAGCAAGTTGCATAAAAGAATTGAGTGAACGGCAAAACAATCTGGACCAACTGGTCATAAGAACTCCTCTTCCTTACAAAGTTAGACATCCTATCTTGGTGAAAATTACAGGAAGGAGCTTGAAGTGCAATCCTGTAGAAGGTGGATTGAACTTACTGACTGAAACAGGACAATGTGCTCTATTGGAAATTATAGAGACTGGAAAATGTGTCTATTATTGCATATGTTCTCTAGAATGTGCAGCAATTTACTTATACCCAAGCTTACTGAGTGATGTGTGTGAAATGGAGTTTCTGTGAAGATTGATTAACATATGGCCTAATTAACCTTTATTTGTGTCCCATTAAATGCCAATCACCAATAATTGATGACACAGATTTTAGAACTCATGTGACATAGGCCTTCTGGTACTTTCGGCTTTCATTTCTGTTTTGTTACTCAATCGTCTATCTCCACAACACTGTTCCACCAGCAACTTTTCATGTTTAAGCTTGGATTTCCTTAATTGTTAATGTCATTCTATAAAATCCAAATAATAAATGGAAATATTTTTACTGGTTGAACACATAATTTTGTCTTCTAAGCCTTATATATAGGTCTACTAGGCCTTATATAAGGTTAATTGACTAATTAGTATATAAACAGGGTTTTTAAAACACTGAGGCAAAAACCAATTGGTGCAGTGTTCAAAGATACACTACGAGGGGTTTTCCAAAAGTTCTGTCCAAGTTGCCATAACTTTTGCAATATTTAATACAGAAACATGATATTTTGGGTCACGTAATATTGAAGTAATTTGCAAATGATCCAGAAAAAATCAGATCATAGAAACTAAAATAAATTGTTAATTAGTTGCCATGGAAACCAAAAGTCATGAAATGCGGCCCAGGGCACTATCAGGGACACATGTTCATTATATCTTGTCACAAAATGTATTTTTACCAGGGTTACAGGACA
The DNA here is from genome assembly GCA_026936325.1 of Platynereis dumerilii. NCBI lineage: Eukaryota > Metazoa > Annelida > Polychaeta > Phyllodocida > Nereididae > Platynereis > Platynereis dumerilii. Next base: position 93,105,543 of record JAPTHN010000002.1, read on the forward strand.
AGAAACATATTAAAAATGATCCCTAACATTTCACAAATTCTTGTAATAATGAACTTGACACAGAGTACATTTCCTATGTATAACCTTATATCCCTTAAAAAAATCAATGCCTCATAGTCCTTATATTATGATCACAGTTGGTGTTTCGTAGACTTTTTGTTCTTTACGATGGGTCACAACTTTTGCAAGATTTTAAATATAAAAATGATATTTGGGTCAGTTGATATTGAGATAATTTGCAAATGACCGCCAGAAAATCAGATCATAGAAGTAAAAATAAATTGTTGGTTTATTGCTATGGAAACCAAAAGTCATGAAATGTGACCGAGAGCTTGTTAACAGACACATACTTGACATATCGTGTAAAATATGTAATTGTTACAAGAGATATAGAAAAGAACATTCATAGTCATTTCACAACTTCCAAAAATAATAACTGGGACCTTGTAAATATGTTTTCTCATACTTCTATCCATTTCTAAGTATGATACCTCAGTCTTCATGTAAAGGTCAGTATTGGCATTTTCCAGTCTTCTTTTCTTAGGTTTTCCATTATGTGTACAAAAGTTTGTACAATCATTATTTGGTTCTGTCACTCATACTGTCTTCCTTGTATGTATGATAAAAGGTTCTTACACTCTCTGCTGGTTTTATCCAATTAAAATTAAAAAATGTAAAAGGTACATATGATGTCATTCATATCCAAAAAATTGGTCATCGCATAAAAAACGGAGAAACTGCATGAGTAATGGAAAAGTAACTGAGATGTAACAAAAATACCAGTTTCCATTGTTATTAATGATTTTACAATTAACTGATTATATTTCATGAAAAAAACTAAGAATCTACTTCAATTCATTATGTAAACAGATGTTCAGTTCGTTTTAAGTGAGCACTACAAAGTTTGGGCCGCACTTCATGACTTCTGGTTTCCATGGCAACAGATTAAGCATTTATTTTTAATTTTATGATCTGATTTTTTAGGAGTTATTTGCAAATTACGTCAATATTATCTGACCCAAATATCATGTTTCTACATCAAATCTAGCAAAAGTTATGAACTTATGGAAAACCCCTCGTATGACATGCCCCATGCCATGTATTGGTGCTATGACATGTATGCCCGATGCAATACATGTATTGGTGCAAATTACATTTTCCTCAGTCATGTGGATTTCAGGTGAACTTATATAACCAACAATAATCGAAGATCAAGATCCGGATTTCTGCTAACTGAATTATATAAAATTGATTGATCAATGAGCAAGGGAAAAAAATTGGTAGACATCAGCTTATGAATGAATTATGTGGTTTCTTATTGAGAATATTATTTTATTGCTTAACAGACTGACCTTTGGAAAAATTAATACAGATGCGGATGAAAACATGTTTACTACTTCTACTAGCGGCCTGTTTATATGGTTATACTCTATGGTTAAACTATAATAAGCTGCTTTGGTAAATTCCAATTAATTGGCAGGTGGCCAATTACTAAAATTCTCAACCAATTTGTCTTTGATTGACCTGGAAAATGGTTCTTTTCAAACAAATCCTACAGTTTAAGCCTGTCTTCATAAGTTTATTCGTAAGGTCATTGTACACTGGATCGATATATTAAAGATTCCTACACATTTCTATTCGCAATTTAGTGTGAATAAAGCTCTTCACCGTATTCCAACATTAGGGACCGTTCAGAATTTATGACTGGGGGGGTGGGAGTTTTGGCCGAGGGGGTACTAACTTTTCAGCTATTTTTCAAGGGGGGTACTAATTTTTGACAAGATATCCAAGGGGGGGTAATAAAATTTAACAAAACATATATATGTAATAAAATATGCATACACTCAGTTCATTCACGCTTTTTTAAGCGCGAAAGTCAGCAAATCTGTACGCGCGACTGTACAAGGGGCACATGTAAAACAATATAGGTACAAGTATGTATTGCTTTGCATGTCGAGGGGGGGGGTACTAAAAATCCGCATGAATCATAGGGGTGGGGTACTAAAAATCCGCATAACTCTCTTCTGACAAAACTCTCACCCCCCCCAGTCATAAATTCTGAATGGTCCCTTAATTCAAGAAAAATAAAAAATGCATCCACCAATTTTTCCGAAATTGAAGATGAATAACAGACAAGGGCTTATCTACAAAAGGCCTGAGGGGAGCCATTAAATGGGGTGAATATGCGGCGCTGCGGCGCCGTCGCTCGAAGGCGTTTCCTATATCTTCCATTTTGGACCGGGGGGACATGGCCCAGTACCCCCTAAATACCCCACTGTGAACACATGAACTATACTTCCATGTATTCATTAAGCTTGAATTATAATATAAGTTGCATACTGTACAAGTTTTAATATCCGAAGACACGATGTGGAAGACATTGGTCCATTTGGCAAGGAAATGCATCCCGATTTGAATGTCACCCCATGCAGCCACCATGTGGATGATATTCAGTTTGGAATATCTGCTAGATGAAGAGTAGAAGTAAATGGAAGGCATAAGATACATCAGACACATGCTCTCAGTTATACAATGTGCAAAAGAATATATACGGTACATCAGGACATGGCAATGTGCTGCGGAGCAAGGTATTCTTTAAAAAATAAAATTGATTTCAGACTCTTCCCTGCGTGCAATTTGACCTATTTTGATGTCAGGGGGACATCAGCTGACGTTGCAGACATTATTCTGACCTCTGTCTGACGTAAGATGATTGGGTTTGTGATTGAAATCCATTGTATTTAAATTGTCCAGAGCTAGATTTATGATTGAGCCACCCGACCCGATCCCAGGGAAGGTGGGCTTTTATTCAATTTTGAACAAAATGTTACACCATTGTACATGTAGTTCTATCATATTGTGGGTTTAAGCATTGAGTATAAAGCCAAATTGTTAGTGAAATTGCATGAGAAAATGCTGAACTGATGTAACGCAGTGAAGATGGTTCACTTTTCAAAAGGAATAATAAAATTCCACAGTAAGTATACCAGTCCAAGATGGGATTGTAAGGTTTGGAACTGCTAACTAGGTGTGAATTGATGTATAAAACGAAATGTGATGCAATGATGCGTAGATGACAAGGATACAAATAATTGTGGTCACCACACTAGAGTGACACAGATGTATTATGAGATTATGAGATACTTTATAAAAGAGTTGTACAATTACAATACTGGGCTGAACAGTTTCTTGCAAATATGCTTCTGCAAGCACAATGCTAAGTTATGTTAACTGAAATTGCCAACATTGAGAGGATGAAGAAATCCGTCTTCAGATATCGCGATACTGTAAATATGATTGTATACCATGGTATTGAGTATTGACTATTGATGTATTTATTATTGAGCGTTTGAAGACATTGTACGTACGATTATTGATGACATGTAAATTGCTATGAATACATGAAATGGTGTAACGTTTCTTGTGTACTGATGTGTCTCATACGATTGCAGTTTAATATGATAATATATCGCAAACGTAAATTGCTCTTAATTCATGACATGTTGTGATGGTTGTAAGATACCACTGATATAGATAAGTACTGTATATGTAACTTACATTTTAACTTTAACATTTTAACTTTAAATGTCTCTACCTTGTATTGTGCTTGATGTTGTAATAATGATGGTAGATTAATAATGGTAGATTACTCTAAAATTTTATGTAGCATATTTGTCTTTTTGTCTTTATACAAAATCTCTTAACAAAAAAAAAAATCAGAGGTATTTTGACATTTTCTTTCTTATAGTTTCGAGGACGAAACTTCTTTAACCAGGAGGGATATTATCATATTGTGGGTTTAAGCATTGAGTATAAAGCCAAATTGTTAGTGAAATTGATAACAGAATAAATATAGAAACATGTTGTATTGTAACGATACTGGACTTGTTGGAGACTTGAGTGTTAAGACATTAGATGAAGCAATTATCATTCATCTCCACCCGGAACTTGTGTTCCGTCAATCGGGACTTTCTGTGTGCGTAACAGGGAATCCCACTGATTCACTGTTACCATATAAAAGCCTGTCTTCCAGCAGGACGGTCAGTTTGGTATAGTTTGTCAGATTGGATTCAGCTTGATTCAGTTTCACATTGTGTTGACTACATGTATGTTATGTTGCTCCTTGGAAATGTGGATGAACCTTTTTGTATCAACTTTTGGATTAATATACAACACTTTATTTAACCTCTCACAAGCGTCATTTCCCCATATAACAGCCCTACAAAAAGGCTAGCAATAGACTCTATCATTTAAGACTATTGTACCATATCAAAGTTGACAAAATTAGTTTACACCTCCATCAATATGCAAGGACAGAGAGATTCAGACAGACTCGTCTTCCCTCAAATAACTCGCCTCCCCCCAACTTCCCTCAGTTACCCCATCATGAAACAGTGGTTACCCCATGGGGGTGAGGGTGTATCCTGCCATGAGGCCTGCTGATTCAAGCAAGTTTGAAACCAAATAGGATAGGATAGGATAACACTTAATTGTATCACGAATAAACATCATGCAATTTGTTTCACATACAATCTGTGGTGCATAATACATGTAAAGTAAGGCCAAGATAAAAAAAATATAAACATATAGAACAACCAGTCAAACCTCATTACAAAGTCTAATGCTATAGCAGGCGTTAGTGGAACTCTCCTTTTTCCAGCTCTCCTGTGTTGACGAGCAGAATAAAACTATTTCCGGAAACATAAGTCTGGGAATTTACAATGGAGCCGTGGTTTCTAAGGTCCGTAACAAAGTCTAATCAGCCTGACAGTACTGGAATATGGTGGCAATCCATGCTAAACATTCCATTTAAGACTCGGCAATGCAAATCCATAATGTTTTCAATGGATTAAAAGTGCCCTGGGGCCTGGAATGCCAGCTTCACTGAATCAGCAATGGTACAAAATGGCAGCTTGTTCCCGGAAATAGTTTTATTCTGCTCGTCAACACAGGAGAGCTGGAAAAAGGAGAGTTCCACTATCACGGCCTATTGGGCATAAATGAATGGTTGAGTGAAGATGAGTATAGTTGAGGGGAGGCAAGTTTAGTTGAGGGAAGCCAAGTTTGATTGAGGGGAGGCGAGTTTAGTTGAGGGAAGATGAGGTTAGCTGAGGGTAGTGTTGGGAAGTAGAGGGAAGGTGAGGGCAGATGAGGTTCGTTGAGGGTGACAGAGCTTGATAAATTAATTTAATTAGTTAAAAAGGGTAGCCTGAGGGTAAATGGGATTCAGTCGAGGGTACCGAGATTATGAGAGGGTGTAGAGGGTGTATCCTGTCATGAGGCCTATCAGCAATGTGTACATTTCAAGTGGTTTGTATGTAGTGTAGTGGAGTGTAAACGATGATTAGTCTAATGAATAACTGAATAAACCTTATCGAGTTAGTTGTATGTCATTGGCTCATTTTGTCACCACAAACACAAAACATAAATATTATTTCAAAATGTTATTTGGGTATTTTTTATTGTGATATTGACTCTTATGTCTTTATTAATTGATTTGTTTTCAGCCTCGCCTGAGTTTCAAATGGTAAACAAAATATTTGTAATTTGTGCAGTGTTCCAGCATAGAGTTAACCTTAACACCATAACCATTTGGACAAATAAATTGCAAGAACTCCTCTCTCACAGGAAGTCAGGCACCCTATCTCAGTGAGAATTACAGGAAAAACCTGGAGGTGCAATCCTGTAGATTAAACTTGGAGAGTCATAGACGTCAATGTGTACTATAAGAAAATTGTAGAGATTGACATTTGTGTTAATTATAGTACATGTCCTGCTGACCACTAATTGTTTATTTGTACCAAAAACTACCAAGTAATGTGTGTGAGTTGAACTGAGTTCCTGTGATTATATTATTGATAAGGAAGATTTCAAAACGTTTTAGTTTTAATTGGCTCTCAATTGGTGGAGCATATGAAATTCCAATCCTTGATAAAACATTTCTAAATTACGAAAGCCCCACATTTTAGAAGTGATATAACAAGCAGTTAAAAAGCAAATATGGTGCACCGCTTCCTGTTGCTCACTTGACTTCCAAAAGCACTTGTCCCGTCAATCCTGTAAGGCTCTGGAATAGGTACAGCTGTCAGTTTAATGATCGATTTACACTCAATCATAATAATAAGAACACTGGTGCCTTTAAAGTAGGTTTTTGGAATGCTTAAAGCTTGAGACATAAAACACAGCTTATGAAAAAGATTAGTGATGAAAATCGTGTCGATATATTTCTCATTGCTGAAAGCTGGTTGAAATCTGATGATACACTTAAAATTGAAGAACTTGAAAGAAAGGGAGAATGCCAGTTCTTGCACACACCAAGAGATCACCGAGTAGGTGGTTGTGTTGGCTGCTTGTGTATTTCTGAACTGAGAGTGAAGAAACTGAATAACTTTCGACCCAAAACTTTTGAATTGCTTGAAACTGAATTTGAGCTATCTCGAAAGAAATCAACCTTCATAAATATATCATGACTGTTACCAGAGAAGGAGTAAAATCATTGGTTTTTACCCTCGGCCATGTTCACATGGCCTGTGTATTGCAGAGTGCAGCGGCGTCCATCTGTCTGTCCGTCTGTCTGTCCACCATCCTTGTCTGCAAGATAACTCAATTTGTATTGATCCTAGGATCACCAAAATAAGTGGGATTATGTATCACTGTAAGACCTTGAAGGAGTTTTGACATGAGTGACCTTGACCTATTTCTGTGACCTTGGCGGCCATATTTGTGAAAAGCTTGTGTACACGATAACTCAAGTTGTATTGCTCCTAGGATCACCAAACTAACAGGGATTGTGTATTACCATAACACCTTGTACGAATTCTGACATGAGTGACCTTGACCTATTTCTGTGACCTTGGTGGCCATATTTGTGAAATCCTTGTCTGCAAGATAACTCAATTTGTATTGATCCTAGGATCACCAAACTAACAGGGATTATGTATCACTGTAAGACCTTGAAGGAGTTATGACATAAGTGACCTTGACCTACTTCTGTGACCTTGGCAGCCAGATTTTTGAAAAGCTTGTGTACACGTTAACTCCAGTTGTATTGCTCCTAGGATCACCAAACTAACAGGGATTGCGTATTACCATAACACCTTGTACGAATTCTGACATGAGTGACCTTGACCTATTTCTGTGACCTTGGTGGCCATATTTGTGAAACGCTTGTGTACACGATAACTCCAGTTATATTGATCCCATGATCACCAAACTAACAGGGATTGTGTATTACCATAACACCTTCAAGCCCTTCTGACATGAGTGACCTTGACCTTTTTCTTTGACCTCGGCAGCCATATTTGTGAGAGACTATAGTGCACATGATAACTTGATGATAATTAAATTTGTGTTGAAAAACAGCAGCATCTACGGCCGAGGGTAGCACTTGCGGTAGCGGGTATTTTTTGTCTTGTTCCATGTATGTCTCGCTCCTGTTGCAGCAAGGTGTGAATTACCTCCTAATAGACTCTAATGAACCCCAAAAAATGACTGTGAGGGGGGTGTCTTTTTCAAAGGGGTACTATAATAAAACTTAATGGGAGTGTGGATCGCAGCAATGAACCTCATGAATGTCAGGTCGCGGAAGAATACAACACGAGTCTGAAGGACGAGTGTTTATTCTGCAGCAGACCTGACATGAGTGAGGTTCATTGCTGTGAACCACACTCCCATTAAGTTTTATTTATATCTCACAATAAAAATAGACTTCCAGTAAAAATAACTAATAATTTCAAGAGACACTATTTTGTTTGAATGGCCGCAAAAAGATCCCTAGCAACCACACCGACCAATCAGAGCGTCAAAACATTTTGACGTCATCACTTCACTGCCCATTGTTTACATAACAACGTCAGATAATGAGATGCATGTGGTTCACAACGATGAACCACATGGTGTGAATCACATGGTTTTTTGCCAGAACTACACTGCCTATTGTGGGATATATAGCAGAAATGCCCTCTCATTGGTCAAAAATGATAATGTTGTCAAGGAATTCCCAGGATTTCCCCACTGTATATTTAGTTACTTGGTTTATATTTGGTTTATACTTGGCATTCATTACCAAAAGCCTTTTGGTAAATGGATAGAAAGATAGATAGAAAGATAGATAGAAAGATAGATAGAAATATAGATAGAAATATAGATAGATAGATAGATAGATAGATATATATAGATATAGATAAAGATAGATACAGATAGATATAGATAAAGATAGATAAAGATAAAGATAGATAAAGATAAAGATAGATAAAGATAGATAGATAAATAGACAGATAGATAGATAGATAGATAGATAGATAGATAGATACTAGATAGATATCAAAACTATACATTGTCTAGTATATATCCAGTATGTAAGTATGAAAATTTGTTGGTTTCTTATTTGCAATGCAATTTATACAATGGCATGTTATAATTAACCTCTAAAATTGATTGAGATTCAATGAATATGAGAAGTAGAGCATAATCAGTTGACGCATGACTAAATCCTATGGATTTCATATTTGCAATGGTATTTATTGGTTTTGCGGGTCACCCTATATAAAATCGAATGCCAATGAAAGGCAAAACACCCCAAGAAGAAATGCATAAAATTACAAAAGAAATATGATGAAACAGAATATTGGATAATTGCAAGATTTTGGACGGGTGGACAGCTGGTGGGCTGCTTTAAAGATCTCTGTGGTTAGTACGGGTAAGTCTGAACAAAAACTAGTTCATCTGGTAATTCCAATCAGTAATTACAGCCTATCCATTAGTTATGCCACTGGAACAATGCTCTTTGTGACTCGAGATAGATGAAGTGTCATCTTCTCTGCATTCAACATGGTAGACACAGAGGCTAATTGAGTAATATAAGTCACTTACACTGGACAATAGGTTGAAAGTCTGACAGTTTCAGGGACTATCCAGTCCCCTTCCTCAGAGTTGAATGACAGTTCTATGACTTGTCCCTCTGGTAGTGGTTGGTGGATGCTGCCCCCTAACAGAGAGAACTTGTGGCACCCCCTCAATTGCCCTGTCCCAGGCATGAGAGAGATTGAAATGAAGACCACCCTGTCGGTTCAAAGCTAGTTACTCCCTTCGTTCGTAAATAGCCTGCTTCACTCCCCGTTCGAACCAGTTTTCTTCTGTATCTAAGATAATTACATCCTTATTTGAGAATTGATGTCCAGTTTCATGTAGATGGGTGTACACAGCTGAGTCATATCCACTTGAACTTGGACGGCAGTGTTGGAACATTCGTTTGGGAAGAGGTTGAGATGTCTCTCCAATGTACGAGGGGTTTTCCAAAAGTTCTGTCCAACTAGTCATAACTTTTGCAAGATTTGATGTAGAAATATCATATTTGGGGAAGACAATATTGACGTTATTTGGAAATAATTCCGTAAAAATCAGATCACAGAAATAAAAATAAATGCTTAATCTGTTGCCATGGAAACCAGAAGTCATGAAATGCGGCCCAGATTTTGTAGTGCTCTTAAAATGAATTTAAAACCTGTCTGCATTATCTGTCTCTTGACTAATTGAATTGTAGTATATTTAATTATTTATATTATTTTCATTAAATACAATCAGTTAATTCTGACATCATCAATAATAATGGAAATTGGGGTTATTCTCATGTCTCAGTTACTTTACTATCACTCATGCCGTTACTCAGTTTTTTATGAGATACATTTTTTTGGATAAGGATGACATTATATTATATACCCACTATCTTTCTTTAATTTTATTTGATAAAATCTAGCGGAGAGAGTAAGAACATTCTTTATCATACATACAAGGAAGACAGCATGAGTGATAAAACCAAATGAAGGTTGTGCAAACTGTTTCTGAATGAAGAGAACACACATTTGAAAACCCAAGAAAAAAAGACTGCACAATGTCAAAACAGACCTAAACATGCCGACTGAGCTATTTAGACATGGTTAGAAAATATGAGAAAATGTACTCAGTTTCCCAGTCATTAGTTTGTGAAGTTGTGAAATGGTTAATATTTTGAACCTATTCTCTGCTATATATATATCTCTTGTAATAATTACATATTTTGATGAGATATATCAAGGATGTGTCTGTTAGCCAGATCTCAGCCGCCTTTCATGACGTTTGGTTTCCATAGCAACAGATGGACAATTTATTTTTACTTCTATGATCTGATTTTTTGGGAATCATTTTAAAATTACCTCAATATCAACTGACCCAAATATCATTTTTCTGTATAAAATATAGCAAAAGTTATGACAGGTTGGACAGAAGTTATGGAAAACCAATAGTAGAGTACAAATAGTTTACGAAACATGAACATTGATCTAAATATAAGGACTATGAGGCATTGGATATATAAGGTCAGAGGAAATGTACTCAGCATCAAGTTCATTATTTTAAGAATTTGGGAAATGTTTAGAATTACTTTCAATAGGTTTTCTGTCCTATATCCCTGGTAAAAATTGAATTTTTTGACAGGATATGATGAATCTTTGTCTCTAAAAGTGCCCTGGGCCGCATTTCATGACTTTTTGTTTCCATGGTAACAAATTAACCATTTATTTTTGTTTCTATGATCTGATTTTTAGAGGATCATTCGCAAATCACTTCAATATTATCCGCCCCAAAAATGATGTTTCTGCATTAAATATTGCTAAAGTTATGGCAAGTTGGACAGAACTTTTGGAAAACCCCTCGTATGTTTCAGTACAATCAGGATCACCACATTTTATGCAATAGATGACATTAGGCTTCTTTTCCTTGGGTACTTTGTCTTTTAGATGAACCAACAAGTTTCTCGGAGTGTTATACGCATTGAAGTGTGAGGTAATGGGATGTTCGGTAAGTACCCTCCTTATTTTCTCTGAAATGCCTGCCACATAGGGCAAAGTGACTCTTTTAAAATTTTCGAGTTGGTGGTTGCACCTCTTTTTTGTTGGTCTTCTTCCTGGCCTTGTCTCTTTGTTTCATAGCCTAATCCGGATATCCGCAATTCTTCATTGCCTGTCGGATGTGCTGTTGTTCTTTCAACTTTTCCTCATCCTTTGACACAACCACGTCTGCTCTGTAATTCAATGTCCTTACCACTCCTAACTTATGTTCGATGGAATGGTGTTATGTAAAGAGCAATTACTGGTCCGTGTGGGTAGGTTTTCTATATACTGTTGTTTGTAATGAACATTTTCCTGAATGGAAACTACGCTGTCAAGGTGGGCAAGTTTGTTGTCAGGACCTCTTCTTTGGCGAATTTGATGTTTCTATCCACTGAGTTGAGAAACTCAAAAAGGGGGTCAGACTCAGACTTCTTTAGTTGGCACCAGGTGTCATCTACATAACGATCCAGCAAGATGGAGATATCCCCTGGTATGTGCTCAATGCTGTCATCTCAAATGTTTCCATATATAAATTTACTGAAATGGGTGAGAGCGGTGAACCCATTGCACATCCATGTTTCTGTCGGTAAAATGTTCCCCGGTAAACAAAGTGGTGGTGAGGCACAGTTCCAAAAACTGTCAGACTTTCAACCTGTTATCCAGTGTAAGTGACTTATATTACTCAAATATTGGATTTTACCTGGATGTCTAATAGGGTGTTTCAGGTGCCCCCAATATTTTCCGATCCAGCTTGACCTTGGTCTAGTATTGCACTTTATATAGTAGAAGTCACATGTAAAATTTTGGCCCATTCTATAAATACTTACCTTTACCAGAATTCACTTGAAGTTTATAATGTAGTTCCCCAATGGCGAACCTGCAAATCTTGAAGATATTGCAAAAATCAATGAAGGAATAAATATGTTTCCCTCAATTCATAGTTTCTGAGTAAGCTTTGGGAGGGCAATTCAAATCTGGCATCAGCAATGTTACAGCAGGTCTTCCATATGAGCTAGGAAGTGTTCCTAGCTCATATGGAAGACCTGCTGTAACATTGCTGATGCCAGATTTGAATTGCCCTCCCAAAGCTTACTCAGGAACTGTGGACTGAGAAAAAAATATTGATTTCTTCATTGGTTTTTGTAATATCTTGAGGATTTGCATGTTCGCCAATGGGGAATTACATTATAAACTTCAAAGGCATTCTGGTAAAGGTAAGTATTAATAGAATGGGCCAAAATTTTATATGTGACTTTTACTATATAAACTGCAATACCAGACCAAGGTCAAGCTGGATCGGAAAATATTGGGGGCACCTGAAACACCCTAATGTCTAACCTTTGATTAGTTATGATCAAGAGAAGGCCATTCGATTTGTCATGACTGATTTTAGGGTAAAAATCCTTAATAAACCCTTTTTCGTTTGCCTGCTGTCAACAGGCGGGTTTAGTCTCCTTAAATCAAATTAACGGACAGACAGACAGACAGACAAATTCTTTATTGACCTGTGTAAAAAATATACACCCAGCCCTATAAGGGTTTACAAGTCATCGAAACAATTCAAAAGTAACTTTAACAACAAATTTTATGGAAACTACAATATTAAAACATTTACAATCACATATTTACAATATTAGAACATTTACAATCACATATTTCCATTATTTAAACAACAAACTTCTTCTTCTATGGAAAGCTTTAAACAAATATTCTGCGGTAAATTTAACTAAATCTTTGGAAATCAACAACTTAAATTTTTCTTGTAATGATAAAAAGTAAAAATCCACACAATAATCTAAAACACGAGTTAAAAGTAAATTACGTAAATCGTTATATCACTTTCAGACTCAGCAATTAAGGCCAAGTCATCTGCATACATAAGAATACTTAATTTAACATTGTCTGTAACATTTACACCCATTTCTAAATTTTTAATATCTAGAACCAAAAAGAGTAGGGGATAATGGATCACCTTGTTTAACCCCTGAACCTAACTGAAATGTGTCTGTATTAGCATTATTAAGATTTACTTTAGCTACTGGGTTGGTGTATATACATTTTATGGCGTTGAATAGTTTTCCACCAAACATATTGGTTATGATCATGACAAATCATCAGTGTGATGACTCACGGAGTGCCATTTTCACAGTACAACAGTAGACTTTTTTGCATATTAAATCGACAGACTGTAATCGAAAGGATTTGATAGAGAAATTTTGATTTTTAATGGGCTTCTTGCTAAAAAAGTCTCATACAAAAACCGTGATTGGTTCTTGGGCTTGTCCCCCATATCATTCTGACCCAATGTAGGTTTGCGAAAGTACTCTACAGGCCTATCGTCATAAATCCTGTAGATTTTTAGGAAAACCAAACTTCTGTGCAAAAATTCATTTGATATTTAATAAAACCAATCTCGCTAAACATTTTTGGAATGTAAATTTGGCTTGAAAAATGGCTCTTTCGAACAATTAAAATGATGAGTTTGTCTTTATTCACAAGGTCATCAAGGTTTTCATTGCAATTAAAAATTAGTACTGTATTGTGCCAAAGTTTGGTAGAATATGAAATGCATGATTATAAAACCAGCCACCTGATGGATAATATTCGGTATGTAAAATCCGTCTGATGGAGTGGAAAAGGAAGAAAGAAGATACCTCCTGTACGATTGATGAATTTACCTTCAGGAGATTTTGAAGTTTTTGAGCAGAATTTTCGACGATGTCACATCGTCAGACGATCGTCTTCCTCAGTGTTTAGGTTGTGGGGCCGAGGTGTCACTTGACGCGCGAGAGGTTGTGGTAGGTTGGGATGTTGTGTGATCTAAATAGTCTCTGTAGGTTTTCTGATACCTTGCTCACGTACGGTAAGGCGATCGGAGGAATGTTGGTCCTGGATGTCTTGTCAGGGTTGCCGGTGTCCTTTTTCTGCTTCTTCTTCGGGATCTTGAGTATCCACGGTTGGTAGCCATTTGCTGCAAGTGCTGTTCTTATGTGAGTCATCTCCGCCTTCTCATCTTACTCCGTCGAGACCAATGTGGCCGCTCTTTGGATCAGGGGGCAAACCACGGATCTCTTGTGGTCAAGGTGTTGGTTTGACTTCCAGTTCAGGTACTGTTCCATGTGGGTAGGCTTGCGGTATACTTTCGTTGTTAAGGAGGCATCATCGTTCAACATCACTTCGGTGTCTAAGAATGGGATCTTTCTTTCACACTCGAGTTCTATTGTAAATTTGATGTTGGGGTCCTGTGTGTTTATGTGCCTGGTGAAGTTCTCTATCTAAATTCATCAATCGTAACGAATCTGGAGACAGAGAATCTACATTCAAGATACCTCATGTAGATCTTGCATGAAAATGTGGCCTACTCTCGTAAAGATGACATGTACTTGTAACAACATAAAATTGAATAAGAATGTCGATTGCATTTCAAAGGTGGGACAGAGCCACCGGCTCACCGAGCGGAGCGAGGTGTCTCGTCCCATATGGCAAACATGCGAGGAGTAAAACATGCAGATGGTTCAATCAAAAGAAGTGATTCAGACATGCCATAATATGATCCTGGCACTTTTTTCTCATAATGCGTGACTACCAAAAATGTTCGAAAACAATTTTTTTCCAAAAAATTTAAAATGTTCGAAAAACAAACAAACTGTTGAAAAACACGTTTAAAAAAAAAAACTTTCTAAAAAAAGAAGAATGAAAAATTGTTAAGAAAAAAGAAAATTTCCATTAAAAAAGATGATCGAAAAAAAAATTTTCCAAAAAAAAAAATTTACCAAAAAAAAAAAATTTCCCAAACAAGTTTTCAAAAATAAAATGTTCAAAAAAAAAAAAAAAGTTTACAAAATGTTTGAAAAAATTTTTTTTCCAAAAAAAAAAAAGTTACACTTTCCCTCAAAACTTTTTAAAAAAATTTTCTTTTAGACTATTACCTTTCCGACCTATTTCTCTTTGTCCCAATTTTTTCCTCCAAACTTTTCATTGAACAAACCTGAATACAAAAGGAATTTTGAGAAATAATTTAATAATTACAATTTAGAGTCTTAAAGATTCATTTTTTGCGTTCAGGCGGTCCCGTCTTCATGCTTTGGCATTTACATATTATTGAAATATATGCATAACTTTATATAATCACTGTAATTATTGTCTAGGTCAAAATAAACTAAATCTGTCTGTCAGTCTGTCTAGCTCGTCTCAGATCACTGTACCAAATTGTTCACTCTGTCCTTGAGCCATTAATATCCATATTCATAAGTTCCATTTAATAATTTATGAAGTTTTGACATGTAATCAATTTAACAAATTACTGAAGCATGATGAGTGCGTAAATGCCATCAGTGTTACATAAAGGTAATGGTACTGTTATTTAACGTGACTTGTTTCCAGTTAGGCCCGCAGCGCCTCCAATTTACGTCTGACGTCACGACGATGTTGTGGACAGTGGCGTAACTGGGCGGTCTCGAATGGGGGCAGCTGGGGGGCACGCGATTCTTTTGGGGGGCATCCACTATACTTATTGTATAATTTAGCCGGAGTTGGAAAGTTCATATGGGGGGGCGGTCCAATATGGGGGGGCACAAGCCCCCCATGCCCCCCCAATAGGGACGCCACTGGTTGTGGAGTGACATGAAGGCCAGCCTGGAGATTGAACCCTGGTCCCTCGCTTGTGAAGCGAGCACTCTACTGACTGAGCTATAGGAGCTGACATTTCAAGTGGACCGCCAATCTGAAGTAATTTAGTGCCAATCTGAAGTAATTTAGCGCAGATGTGTTCAAATGATCACATTATGTATTATCATGTAATTGATGTACATCATCAATAATGATTTTAGATCTATTGGCATGCAGTGTCTCTTATAGCTCTTTGCAGATTAGTGGTCCCAACACTTTCAAAATTAACTTTGAACTTGGTCTTGTGATGTCAGTGGCTTAATAATTTGTTTGTGTCAGTTATGCCTTATGGTTAATCAGTTGATTCAGTGCAAATCATGTCCAGCAGCATAGGTGCCAATAAACAAACTAGTGAAATGACATATTAAGGTACTAATAAAACAATAAGATTAGGAGACTAACAGAAAACTGTCAATCTGCAAAGAGCTATAATGTGCTGTGGGACATTTTTGGAGGCTCCATTGCTGCTGCCTATACTCTTTAAAAAGTCTGTAACGTCAGCAACAGCGTGTTAATTCAATTTTATTACTACGAAAGGTCAACTTACTTCAAAGAAATGCTATAAATATATTGTATGCAGATATATGATAAATGTCATTCAGTTTTGCATGTTTTCAATGATTGTATATTGTGCATGAACTATTGAGATTTTGGAAAGGACTAGGAATCAGAGCATTTTTTAAGGATTTTCGACTGGGAGACCAACAGAACAGCGTAGCGCCATGATGCGCGACATCTATTGACCTGCTTAAGATCTATTAGATATATTCATGAAGGGATTTACCTGCAAAAAGGACTTTGAACTGTTGAGCTGACTGATAATTTTGGATTCAGGCCAATTTCCACCAAAGCAAGTTCGACAAATTTAAAATTTATGAAAATTGGAAATCAGAAGAATGAAATATATTGTAAAGACAGTACATTATTCATGGGGAAAGAGCAAGCCTTGTACTTTCAAGTGCATACAACAACTACAAAATGAAAAATAACGTGCAAGCACTTTAAGCAGCGCAGGCCTGAATAATCGGTCACTGATGAGTTTAGAGTGCCAACCCACTGACCAATGAACAGTACAACTTGGGCTTTAAATCACTGTATGTGACTATTACCGTAATTAGTGTGATTGAATCAATCAATAGATGTTCATTAGGGAGTTTAAGGTGCTCCCAATATTTTCCGATCCAGCTTGACCTTGGTCTAGTATTGCACTTTATATAGTAGAAGTCACATGTAAAATTTTGGCCCATTCTATAAATACTTACCTTTACCAGAATTCACTTGAAGTTTATAATGTAGTTCCCCAATGGCGAACCTGCAAATCTTGAAGATATTGCAAAAATCAATGAAGGAATAAATATGTTTCCCTCAATTCATAGTTTCTGAGTAAGTTTTGGGAGGGCAATTCAAATCTGGCATCAGCAATGTTACAGCAGGTCTTCCATATGAGCTAGGAAGTGTTGAATTTCCTAAAATTCTGCCATTTTACGCAGATTTTCACAAATTTGACAGCTTCGGGCAGCTTGACAAGTGGGGTTATACAAAATATATTACCAGATTTGAATTGCCCTCCCAAAGCTTACACAGGAACTGTGGATTGAGAAAAAAATATTGATTTCTTCATTGGTTTTCGTAATATCTTGAGGATTTGCATGTTCACTAATGGGGAATTACATTATAAACTTTAAGGGCATTCTGGTAAAGGCAAATATTTAGAGAATGGGCCAAAATTTTATATGTGACTTTTACTATATAAACTGCAATACCAGACCAAGGTCAAGCTGGATCGGAAAATATTGGGGGCACCTGAAACACCCTAATGTTTATAGATACATGTCTGCTTGGCAGTCAGCAGATGAAAGAATCTTGAGTACGGCGCTGGCCCCAGGGGCGTAGATTTTTCATTTTTGTAGGGGGGGGGGCATGATTTCGGCATAGACGTACTACACGTTATGCCCAATGGGCCGAAAATTGCGCGACGGAGATTTTCAGGGTCCAGAAGCAAAAATACTTTAGATTATTGGAAGGTAAATTCTGAGCAACCTGAAGCCAGTGAAGGATGCATTTTTTTCTAACATCCAACAAGTATTATGGCAAAAACAGCTAAATTTTGCAAATAATTCTCAAGACCAAGTAGTAATGGTTTGAGATTCTTGAATCCCAGGCTGCTAAATTAAAGATACAGGTCATACAAAGAGGTACACTTTTAATATTTATTTACAATATATTAATAATTCAATATTAATTGCTTATATTTTTTGAAATCTGAGAAATGTGGATTGCATGTGGATATGTTTAATTGGAATTACTGAGGGCATCACTTCTCCTAAAACTGCCAACACTGATTGCTTTTGAAAAGATAGGCCATCTTTTGATTCTTTCAATACAAATTTACAAAAGAGAGATAATTGCTTGATCACAAATTGATTGCAAGTAGCGGAGGGGTGAAACAGTAGCGGGCAGACAGGCATGTTGTACTATAATAAGACCAAATGGGTATGGTGGTATTTTGAGATGTACTCCACGAGTTGAAGATATCCTGAGTCCTCTGTACCCACGAGTGCGTCAGCACGAGTGGGTACAGAGGACTCAGGATATCTTCACGAGTGGGAGTACATCTCAAAATACCACCAGACAGCCATTTGGTCTTATTTATATCCCATTATGCAATCCTAAAGAGAGCTAAACTTCACTCAGATGATCAATACTCAACAGTCGCCTCAGCCAATCAGAGCACAGATAGCAGCTCAACTGATGATGTCACAATGTTGTGACGTCACCATGGACATGACGTCACAATGGTAAACAATGCAATGACATCATCAACAATGATCAAACCATGTGGTATACAACAAACCATTGAGTATACAACGCATTATCCGACCACCAAGGCCAATGCTTGTTTCTGATTGGCTGAGAACTGTGGGTATATATCCTGTATCTGTCAGGCTGCTTGGCCTGTACAGATATTTTCTGTATCCTGCAGTGATGACGTCACAATCACTCATAAATTATCTGACGTTGTCATGCAAACAATGGGCAGTGATTGTTTGTCATGACGTCACAATGGCATGGGCTACTGGTGACGTCACAACAATCTGCTGCTCCTATCTTACAGAATTTGAAGTTATCAGACTAAAATTTAGTAAAGACCACTGATAAAATCATTGTGGAACATAAATAAATCCCAACAGCAGTGTAGTTAATTCACAGCTATGAACATCATTTGTGTCAGGTCTGCTTCTAAATCACTCATCATACCTGGCACCCATGATGTTCATAGTACTATCTCTGAACAACATTGTTATGGGGGGGTTTATTATACCATGTGGTCGGATAAATTCATAATTTGTTATTTGCTTTTGGCAGATACAGGATTTACCTTCCCTCAGATAGCTGTATCTGCTTCGCCCAGATACAGCTATCTTCGGGAAGGTAAATCCTGTATCCGCCAAGCAAACAACAAATAACTAATAATACCACATGGGATATATCCACTGCTTTTTCATGTGGTATTGTAAACATTATGGGGTATTACATAATCCTCAGTTTGCCCTGGGTGCTTCCTATTGTTCCCAGTGTTTATTTTGCGCGTATCCGCTACCCGCTACCCGCTACTTTCAACCCGCTTTTTAGTAATTCCCCATTTCGAGATCAGCACAAGGGTCAGCAATGATTTGCGACAAAGGCTTTCTTGGCCTATTTTGAAGAAGCATAAGTTTGGGTTATGTTGAGAAATTAGTTCATCAAGGTTTTGTTGTCTTGTTGAGTCAGTTTTGGTCGACTGTTAGATTATTTTAGTCATTTTTTGGACCTAGAATGCATCAGCCTCAGTGGTGTTGAAAGTTGAAGAATCGCGATGTTTTTTTCGTGCGCAAAATGGCTCGTTTCGAACTGTTTTTGGGGTTTTATCTGTCTGAAACCATTTTGTTTGTATCAGCAATGATGTTAGATGAATTTTGCACTAATTCTCATGTTTCTAGGTGCTAAAAACTAGCTTTTTAGTTGAGAAAATAAAAAAATTCTTGTCACAGAAGTTGACCAAAAGTTGATGGAAGCAAGATAAACTTATGATGAGACCATATGGCAAGTTTCAGAGTGATAGGTGTAACAGTGAGATTTTCTATATGGTCAGAGTGTGTAGAAAATTATAATAATTATACAAATATTAAATTATCGACAGTCTCCAGGGAAATTGGTCCTCAGTGATACCAATTTGGCAATGACTGGGAGACCAAAATTATTAATATGTCCACTGAGAGACCATTTGGTCTCCCAGTTACTATGTTAACAAGAAAAGTACCCTTAAAAAAGGGTACTGTATCGATCTTATGATGAACCTGAGGGTATGTGGTATGTAATAAAAGGTTCTAATATTATAAAGTAGGCCTTTCTATTAAATAAGTACCCATAGAAAAATGCCAAAGCCCCACCCCTTGTTTCATGAGAATATTACATAACCAAGGATGTGTAAAAAATGAAAAATACCCCCCCCCCCTACAAAAGAAAATCATGAATCTGCACCTGGTCTGTTGTGGTCTGGGATTTTGCAAATTTGCATTTATTGCAGCGTAATGCGCCAAAAAGCGTTTTGCGAAGTTAATATTGCAAATGGAGCAAAATGGATAAGTGCATTGAATTTGGGGGAGTTTACTTGATATATGCAGGTTTTTAAATTTTGAAAATCGGATGTTTATTAATGTTTTTGGACCAAGTTTTGCATTGAAAATGATGTACACAATCTTTGGTGACGTTTTACACGGAAAAAATATCGCCAGAGAGACTCCCTAACCTTGATGAATCGATGTACTGTTAAGAATACTTACATATAAGTTTTTTTATAGGTTAAGACATCGATACAAAAATGCACTGCTAGGAATAGGAGAGAAAAGTTCTGAGGCATGTTTGTGTGTAGTTTTTTTGGAATAACTTGGAATGAGGCCAATAACGTTTTACTTTTTGCTTGTTGCTGGCTGTGAACTCGTTAGGACAGAGGAACCGAGGCAGGCATTTGGTTGAAAATGTCATTTTATTAAATGACGGAAATAAAACAACATTACAAATGTACAATGTAAAGTCATACAAGCAAATGCCGAACAGGTGACACAGTCCAAAGGTGGGGGACAGAACCGCCACAAGATTTACAAAAATAGTACAAAGAAAATAATGTAAATGTTTGGCAGCCTGTTACAATCTTGGAATACATAAGAGAGCAGAAAAATACACATAACAAGACAAACAAAGAGGAACATATTAAACATACAAATTGGAGAAAGACACACGGTGGAAATTGAATAAAGGAGTGGGTGGGTGGGAAAAAATCTGTCTATGAAAATCAAGCAAAACGTCATGATGGCGCGAAGTAGGCAGTAACTGCAGATTGGCCAACCCCGCAAAAATACATTTCCGGTTCGGAAATTATGCTTTAAAATTTTAATATCAGCCTCTCTGTATGCAAGAATAAGACATCAACAATAAGGACAAAACGTCCCTGCCTGCTTCATCATTGTGTCGCCACCTTCCCTGCTCAAAGGCATAGGGGGAACCGGGGCACATTGGGACACGGGCACAGTGGGACAAGGGGGAGGGGGTTCGTGGTTCCTGACAAGGTATAGTGTATATGATGTGGTGATGCCATCAAATCTTGCAGGCCTATATAACCAACCTGATGGTCCTACCTCTTTATCAATTCACAGCAAGATGCAAAAGTTTGATAAAGAAAGGTTTGTTTTCCTACTTCAACTAAATTCAAAGGACACTGAAGACAGGGCATATTTGGACGCACTTTATATGGGAGAATGTAAGTGCCCAAGTTGACTGAATGACCTGAAACAGCACACAACAGATATATACTATACAGGGCACATTGAATTGGGACATAGCGGACTACCATGCTCTGTGAACAAATTGATTGCAAAGCACTGTGTGTTACTTACAGTGATGACTGCATCCAGCACTTTTTATATCAATGTTTTGAACAGTTTAAAAAGTTATTATTAACTAAACTAGCTGTTCACCCGTTGGAGTTTCTTGCTTTTCAAAAATGCATAGAGATCCAGGTTCTTCCAGGTTCCGGTAATGTGAAGCCAGCTGTTATTTGCAGGTTCCAGTCAGCTTTCAATTAGATGAAGTAATGTGGATTGTTTGGAACTACTACAACGGGTTCTACAGCACTACAAACACTGAGAGAGTGGAGTTGTTGGAAAATAAGATGTTTTCGAAATGCATGACGCAACTTAATTCGTGGGAGCTGGGTAGTTATATTGGACATAGACGTTGAATGAGTGTGGCCGAAGATGCGGAATTTAGTGGCCTGCAATATGATATGCATTACTGGCCTTGATGTGGTAGAGAAATATATAGCTTCCAGATTTGTATGTGGAAAATATGGTTTTTGTGGAACTCCCAATAGGAATATGTGGTAACTGGGTAGTTATATTGGCCATAAAGGGTCCGTCAGCATATGGAAAGATGGGGAAGTGAAAAAACGTGTTTTTTGACCAAATTCCCAAGAAAAATTTGTGTAACTATGGAAATAATGAATGTTGATAGGTAAAAGTTGTCCTATCGGGAACTTCAGATGAATTGACAGGCTTAGGAGTGTAATTGAAGGTCTTATGGGTTGAGAGAAAAAAGCCTTATGAGTGAGATGAGATTCCTGCTATGAGTATTATTATGATTAGATATTTGGCACTACAAGGTGGTTTTCCGCTGTTTTATATAGTATAGTCTAACACACTATATTAACACATTATATTGAATATCTAGTGCACATAGTGTTAAAACTTTTTTTTTAATGATGGTTATGATCCATTGTATTTTTCTGTCGGACTGTAAAAGAGTAGACCTGTGCAGACTGATATGTCATGCCTGGGAATTAAGCTTAATGGTGTTGGTAATATTCATGCAAACTTCTGAGTTGCTCAGTGTTTTCAACATTGAGTAAAATTAGTAGATAAAAAGCATCAAAATGACCACAATGGGGAGACCTCAATTTGCAGACCTCAATGGGCAGACTTCAATGGACAGACTCAATGGGCAGACTTCAATGGGCAGACCTAGTATTCATAATAAATCATTTCAGGACGGGGATGCTGCTAAAGAGAAAGATATTTGTTGGAAAAAGACGATAAACTTCAGTGTCATCTGCTGAAAATGATTTGTAAAAAAATACAACCAGAACTAGCCCTGGACCCCTGGGACAGGGGTCATGAATCGTCCCATTGGAAAATCATGAGATTTGAAGGACATGGTGTGAGAGAACAGAATTTTCACTCTTTTTCCATTTGTTTTATACAAATTTGGTGATATATTCTAAAAGAAGACACTTCTCGCTGCTGACTGCACCTGATTTGGTCTCAAATAGTCACTGGAATAGATGTTTAATTGTCCCCTGAAACAGGACAAGTGATTTTTATCCTTATACATTGAACAAATAGCGTCTTCTCATTGGTGCAGAGATAATGATGTCACAACAATCAATTATGATGTCATAAGTCACAATGGTGACATCACATATCAAAATGAGGCTGATAGCTGTATCACAATTTTTTTTGCCATTTCTCCCTTTAAAAAGTATATTCCTTATGAAGTTCATCAGGATGGCAAAGTCCAAAGATTTAAATGTTTATGTAACACATCCAAAATATCTGTCACCTTCCTCAGCAATGACTGATCTGTCACCTTCCTCAGCAATGACTGATTACTGGAGCTGTGCACCACCAGGAAAAGTAAGGGTCTGGTGGTTATTCCTTATGTTAAAGGTCTTTCTGAGGCATTGGACAGGGTGTATAGGAAGTATGGCATACAGACAGCTATGAAGCCACACATGACTCTCCGCAAATTACTGGTGCATCCGAAGGACAAGTATGATTTAAAGGAAAACAGTGGAGTTGTATACAGAATACTATGCAAAGGATGTGATCAAGCCTACATAGGAGAAACAGCAAGAAATTTGGGATACAGGTTGGAGGAACATGAGAAGGATGTGGAAAACAAGATGGAAGTCAGATACACAAGATCTCAAAGAAAAACATCAGAAAAGGAATATAACAAGTCAGCCATAACAGACCATGCTTCACAAGTCAATCATGTCATCGACTGGAGAAACACCAAAATAGTAGCCAAGGAATCAGACACACGCAAGAGACAGATGAAGGAAGCCATCTGGATAAGGAAAGAGAATTCTCCAATGAACAGGGACGAGGGGCCCTACAAACTGAGTCATGTTTATGACACTTTTCTCACCACCCTGCCACCTGGTGGTGCACAGCTCCAGTAATCAGTCATTGCTGAGGAAGGTGACAGATTGGTCACCGAAACTGTCCAGGTATGGAAATATTTTGGATGTGTTACATAAACATTTAAACCTTTAAAAAGTATTTTTTACCATGCTGGTCTTTTTAGAAATCCTTTCAAAACCAGTGCCGTCAGCAGTAAAATATGTGGGCTACCCTAAACCAAAATTTCATGAAATTTGAACAGAAATTGACTGATTTAGAACAATTCTCCCGACACAGTGTCAAATTCTCATGATTTGGCATGGGACGACCCATGACCCATGCTAACGCATGGGCCCCAGGGCTAAACCAGAACCCCTCATCTTCATCTTATACTCAAGTTATAAAACTGTTAAAATGAGCTGCCCATACCAAGCAGAGAAACCCTCCCATCTACTCTGGAAGTGAACATTGCCAGAGTAAAAGATCAAATTATCTCAGAGTCATCTCAGAGTCACCTCAGAAATCAAAATTACTAGGAATGATACGAAGAAACTGATTCGCTTGAAGCACCAAGGTGAAGAACCTAGCTTATACCACCTTACAGGTTATATTAGTTTACATTTATATAAAATGTGAGTTCTCCATATTGCAGAAAGTCTAATACAGTTTTCCCAGCATTATGAGACCACCCTTCTGCAGGAGGCAGATGGTCTCTCACGGAGATTCAGTATCTAATCCTGTTACAAATACTGTAAGGAACAAAATGTCAGTTGGGGAATAACATCAGAATGTAGAGTAGGTCGGGGCATGCGGCCCCCCTTAACTTCGAGGAGCGATTTGACCTACTTTTTATGGACGATTATTTGAATGCTTATGCTGTCAGGAAGGGATCACTTGACTCTACTAATAACTAGTGAAACAAATGTCTACCAATTCAAATAAAAGAGTTACTGCCATTTTTGTAAAAAATTTTAAATGGCTTCTTACCCCACCCATCGGGCAAGAAGCCTCCCTATTCTAATCCTATGGCAATTTTTTTTGTGAGTGCATTCAGCCTAAAAGTTATTTCTTAGGGTTCTTCTATCATTTTTAAGGCATTCTATTCACTTTTTTTGAATTTCAGAATTTTTCTGTTAATACTTTTATTTTTTAATATTTTTTGCCCTGTTTCAATTTCGGGCCAAATTTTTTCTATTTCAATTAGCTATTCTATCAAGATTTAAGGTAAAGTACATATTATTAAATGGTTTTTGAAGCAGCTTCGACCCCCCAGTGAAGGGGGCCTCATGCCCCAGATCATGTGGGGCCTCTCGCCCCAAACCCACATATTTTAATTTGACCTCTATATTTTGAACTAAAATGCAAAAAACATGATCCAAAACATATTTATGTGATGGTCATAAAGTGAAGCAATGCAGATATCCATTATACTTTAAAAAATTTCCAAAGTTATTTCTGACAACCCCTTTCAAAGAATTAGTCAAAGTTACAAAAACCATGCACATTTTTTTGTTTCTTTAATTTCTACTATGGTTTGGTGCTGTTTGCCCTGAAAATTTGTGACGTCACCTAAAATGCCTCTAGCTTCAATCCTAGCAATAGATAAACGCACCAAAAATGTAAGTTTGGATATAAGCTTGGGGGGGGGGGCCTCTCACCTAACTCGGGCTTCATGCCCCGACCTACTCTATACTTTTCCTCTGTGTATAGGCCTAGCTTTCATTGGCCTACTTAAAATTGAACACTTAGTTGTTTTTTTACTTGTATAAACTCCTATACACCGGGTGATACATCACAATGTTGTTACCTATTGTTTTAGAAATAGGTCATGTTTACGTCAACACATTGTGCTGCCGAACTTGACACAATTAGCAGATTGATTGGTGGTTGAAGGTGAGTTTTCTTTATTTATACCTAACTCTTCTCACTGAAGACAATGTAAAACAGGCCTAATGACTAGTAATATACCTATACAAAATATCTGCAATGTATTTTATCTGCAAAAAGGTATGTGTTGGAAGAAGATAGCATTATAAGTGGTGACCTCAATACAAGCTAACATGTGTGCATGGTTATCATGCTTCTAAATGCATTCTACTGTCTCCATAAAATAGCAACAGTCACCGGAATGGCTTCTAATTAACAAAATTATAGTAGTGCTCCTAAAATCTTACTTGCAGAAATGTAGAATTACTTTGTCCAGAGTCCAAAACAGTATCTGTAGCAACATTGTGAGAACTGTGACAACATTGTGTCACAGTTTAAGCTGAGTTACATTAAATAAGATCACTGAACTGAATGTCAATTTCCTAGAATATTTATGGCATTTTTGAGTGGTAAACCATTAAATAGTATATTTTTATGTTGTAGATTTCCTCTTTGGCCTAGAAGATGCTGGACTGCAGGATGTGCAGAATAATTTAACAGTGCCTCATGCAGGGAGGTATCAGCTGGGAAAATATTCTTTTATTTCGTGCTGATCAGTAAACTGATGAGTGAAGTATTTTTCCCTTTGTTAGGAGTACACACCACATCCATCAATGACATCATTTTGTGGGGTTTCTTGAACATTTTTGTTGATTTATTTGTATGTTTTTTTTTTTACTTGCTTTAATATTGAAGATGCACACTGGTCACTTGTAGTCATCGATTGTCATTATAAACACTCATATTATAGAGTTCAAAAATATTATCCTTTGGAGTTGCAGTCATGAATGATTTTATTATTGTTTTACGTTAACTGATGCTAATAAAAAATATTGCAATTTAAAAAAAGTTGTATTTTTCTGATTTAAATCTTAGTTGATTCTTGGAAATGGCACACCTTTACTGAGGTAGGGAGCATTTTTGACAACTCAGCCTTGTCATTCCCCTGAATCTAAAACCCCATCTGTCCTTGAAAGAAGTTGAAATGTGCTTTGGGGTGGGGGGGGGGGGTGAGTGACCTTTGCCCATATTGTGGAATGTTGATTAACTTGATTTAATACATTTCAAATTCAAACACTGGGTGACTGTCGATTTTCTACAATACTTTTTAATCATCTGCCCAACATGATTAGCATTTTCTAGGTTGCATTATTAAGGTTACTCCAGCAGTCAAAGAGTGATTCCTGGCACAACATAAATCAAGAAGTACCAAATTCTGTTTTCCATTGAATTCTATACAACAGTAAGCTGTACTTCTTGAATGAGATTCAATTTATAATAGTGAATAAATATGGCATATCTGCAGGAGTAAAATTAGATGAGAAACCACTGATGGCTTCATTTGAGCCTTGTTTGTGTTGCATCCCCTACCCACATTGAATTGATAGACAACTTTGCTGGTGTATATAATATTATGAAAGCTGTTAAAAATTTGGAAGTGAAGTTTCACTCATAAAATAAAGGGAATATACATGTTTCCTGTTACTTTTTGAGGTCGGAAAAAAATTGTGTCTGTTGGTAGATAAGGGGCTCTACGTCGCAATGTCATTCTTTTAAGAAGGCCTGTGTTGCTGTGTTGATTTTTACCCATAAACCCCTACAGTGCCCCATCACTGTATGGCTCAGTCTTTTTTTCTTTAACTACATGCCTAAGTCTATTGAACTTCCATCGTACTGGTCCCAATCCGTTGAGGCTTCTTGAACTAAATTTAGAAGGTCAGAAGTATCACACAATGTCTTGACAATGAGCAAAATGTCGCTACAATAACCTTTTATGCATGTTGAGAACTTATTACATCATTGAATGATTTTTTTTGTGTCAAGATATCTTTTCTTTAGTCTATAGTCTGTAAAGAAGCAATAATTTGCATAGAAATGTACTTCGGTGATATTTTACAGCATATAAAACTATCCTGAGAGAAAATTCTGTGGCCTTGCACAACTTATAGAGCTATCTCCTCCAAATTTGCTGGTCAAATACTCAAAATTTAAATCATATTTATTACTTGAGGCTTTGTTTTAGTCATTGTCAACCTTTTTGTGTAAATACATTTGATTGAATTGTCACAAAAATGATTTTCCTACTTGACATACGATTTCTGGGTCAAAGTCATAGTCACAATGTGTTGACATAAACATGACCCATTTCTAAAACAATAGGTAACAACATTAGAGAGGTTTTGCTACACGTTACGTATGACGTGTACGTGTGGAAGTGCTATCTAATAATATGGTTGTCATGGCAACTCCCACGTTCACGGGACCCGTATACGTGTAGCAAAACCTCTCTATTGTGATGTAGCACCCGGTCTATATGTAACAGAATATTAGTATTTGGCTTTTTGAGAAAGCCATGCCTTGTGAAGAAAAACATTTGCACAAACGGTCGATCTGTGGTTGTATAAAGGAGTCTGGTTGCATGTTAGCCTTTATTCATTAGGAGCTCATTCATAGCAGGGACCAATGCACATACAAGTTGAAGGCAGTTATTGTGTGTGGTAAAGAATTCACAAATAGCAATGCATGTACACCAGTCAGGTACGCAAGGAAGAACCCTTTCGCTGCATGGCATTTGGCAAAATAAAAATCAATTGAGCATATGAATGATTAATGCAGGACTGGGAGTGTTCTCGGAGATTCATTCTGTATGACTCGTTTGACCAACTCACACATTAATGTCACAGAAAGTTTATTACTCATAACAACACACAACAGCTCTCTTAATAATGGAGTTTTTCAAAGATATTGGCTTTGCGAGAATATTGATTACTCTTTTCGTACTTTGGATAAAAAAAGCATCATCAGATGATTTGCTGTATACCCGAGAAAATGACGGATTAATATTCTGGCCAACAGACATCCCCGAAAATGTTACCGAGGTGAGCTTGAAAAACAATAAACTGAATGCAACAATAACTGTGACATGCCTAAAGAATGTAACAGTGTTAATTTTGCAATCCAATGATATTGACATATTGTTGTTTGAATGTCCTTCTGATATGGCGATTCAAACCCTGGATATCAGTTCCAACCCTCTGAGGATCATGCCATCCTTGCAAGAAATGACAAGTTTGAAAAGCTTAGTCTTAAGCAAAACCAGGATACCAATCATTGAACACCGAATAGCAGCACCTTCCCTTGAGACGTTTACAATGGAGACATCAAGAATTTGGAAAATAAACACAAACATCTTTTCCGGTATGTCTTCACTTAAGACTATCACCCTCAGATACAACTCTTTAAAAGTCATACCAGGTCTCAGTGAGTGTCAACACACTTTGGAAAGTCTGAGATTGGCTTACAACAAATTGTCTAATATACCATCAGGCCTTTTCGACAATATGACCAATTTGGTTACTCTGGATTTATCCTATAACCAATTAATAGGAGACATCAGCCTTGGAATTTTGCCAAATTTGAATCAGCTTTACATATATGGAAATTCTTTGTCATCCATCACATTTACATCCAATGAAAACATTCCTAAGCTACCGCTGTTAAATTTAGATAGAAATAAATTTATGAGTTTTCCGCAAAACATTAAAGCTGTTATGAAAACTGCAACTCATGTGTTGTTACGGTGGAACACACTTTCGTCTTTGTCGATCACCAATGGCACAGGACCGATAAACAGACTATATCTGACTTACAACAAGATTGAATCAGCAGAGATTAACTGTACAGAGAGCACCTCTATTTTATTTTTGTTAGAGCTGTCTTACAACTTACTTACCACATTTCCAACATTAACCAATTGTCATGCCATTACGCAGTTGTACTTAAGATACAACAAACTGACCAGCATAAATGAAACTATACCACTACCAAATCTTGCTCACCTAGACCTCAGATACAATGCCTTAATGAGCATTGATGATTCCAGCTTTTCTCAATTTATCAATATCCATTCTCTTTACCTGAGTGACAATAAACTTGAAGATATGATATGGCTGCCTGTACTCTCTTCTAAGCTACAACGATTATACATTGCCAATAATCCACTTCGGCAAGATTATCTTAACAATACTTACACCTTTCCGCAACTGCAAACATTAGATTTAACAGGCACAGGAGCTACTGATGTTAAAATGTGGGTTAAGCAGCCTTATATGAAGATACTAATTCTGAGAGAGAATTACATAAGGGAGATTAATGTTCCTTGTGTGACTCGTTTGACCGCTTTGTACTTGGATAACAATCCAGTTCAGTCATTGCACATCAACTGCAGTGAGGATTCGACAATTTCAACATTATCAGTTACAGGAAGTAATATATCAGATATGTCTTTCTTTACACTTCCAAAGTTGGAGACACTGAAATTCTACCAGCCGGATATATCGGATACAGAACTGATCCTTCCATGCAATTTCAGCAAAATGACAGAATTCGAGTTTGGCTTCAGCAGTCAGACCAATTTCACTTTGTCTGCTTGGTCTACCTTGAAAACACTCACGGTAAGCCAAGGAAGTCTGAGGAACCTTACTATGCTTATATGCAACAACACTGTTTTGGAAAAGGTGTCCATTCGTAAAAACCCTCTCGAAACATTTCCCCTCTTTTCGGCAGACAACATCATAAATGATTTAGCTTTGACGGAAGTTATGATAGCTGAACTTACTGAGATATTACCCTTCCCATCATTGACTAAATTCACTTTTTCAAAAAGTCCTTTACGTTTGTTGGATGATGAGACATTCAAATTGCTGAGCAATCTCAAAGATTTACGTTTGGAGCAAGGACAGTTGACAACAATGCCAGTTTTGCTTTCTTGTAATCAATCACTGCAAATGCTTAGTCTTAAATATAACCAGATTCATACCTTGCCTGTTGCCAGTCTTTGGGGGTTTCCTAGTCTCCGTACAATCGACATGAGCTACAATAACCTCACAGTTCTCCACATTCCCTACTTACCAGCCCTAGAGACAGCTACCTTTCAAAAAAGTGAAATTAGCGAACTGCATTTTGAAGATGCAAGCAACATCATCCTCTGGCCCAGCCTAAAAAAGCTGCACATGTCTAGTAACCAGTTGTCCTGGATCAATGGGTCATTTTTCAAACACACCCCAAATTTGGATTATTTGAACCTTGGGGCCAATCGCTTCACGTCAGTACCAGACTTCACAGCAGTTAGAAACACACTGCGGTACGTTAGCCTGGCGAGTAATCTTCTTAGAGATGTTGATGGATTGTTTGGATTACCAGAGCTTGAGGAATTCCGACTTGGTGGAAATCCCATTAACGGGATTCTGGTTGTCCGAGATCTGCCTTCCCTTCAATTGTACGGCTGCAATAGTTGTGGTATCAATCATGTTGTGATGCAGAACCTTCCTCACTTGAGAGAATTCAACTTCGTTACCAATCCCATGACCAAGTTTCCTGACATTTCTGGCATCGGAAGCCAGCAACAACTCTATGTCATGTTGCAGGACACGGGTATAAAATCTGTCACAGCATCTGACCTTAGAAATGTCTTTGTTACTCGCTTGGACATAACATCTCTCGAATGTGGTTTCCAACTCTGTGGATTATTACTCGCTAATAACTCTCTCCCAAACAACCTTGTTTGCAAAAATGCCACTGGGCATTCTGTCAATATTGGGCCTGGTATGCTGCAGGAAAATAATTGCAAAGGTAAAAATATTTTTTCATTTGTGTACTGATACAGTGTATGCCCATTGCCCAATAGCAACAGGAAACATGTGTCTAATCCAGCCGGGGTTCATTATTGCCGATCAAATGGCTAATATCCCACTTTTCCATGAGACAAAAACGCAAACATGTAAAGATTGGATCTTTCGCCTCATTGCCGTGTCCTCCTCCTGTCCTAATTAGCCTACCAAGTGCATAAATACAGGACGTAAAGCCCCAAACATACATGCATCCATGTAAACATTGGAGAATAAGAGCAAACAAAGAATATGGAATTTCTTGCAGTGTAATAACATCATCTCATTTGCTGAAAGAGGTGACAAATGGTACAAATGTTGCAATCCCCTCCTTCCCCCGGGCCCCCCTCCCCCACCTTGATTAAAAAATCTCTCCATGAGCCGCTGGCATGGATTCAGTTTGCTGTCTTAACTTTGATTTTTGGTGTCAAAAGGTCTTTTAGATATTGTTTGTTGGTGCGATATTCTGTTTTTAGACTTCTTATAATCCTTTGTTTTTGTTAGTTTATCACAGTTATAAAGTGGATTTCAGTGCAATTGTTACTAAATTAGCTATATTAAGAAATATAATTATTATGTAAGATGACAGGTCTATTAAATAATTGACTGAACTCTATTGACTTTGTAGGAGTTGATCAAATATTCATCATATATATCATTTCAGAATGAGACTGGTCATCTTTTATTGCAATATTGACTCCTATGTCTATATTATTATCATTGATTGTATTTCCCTTTCAGACTGGCCTGAGTTTTCAATGGTAAACGAATACTCATCATCTGAGCAGTGCACCAGCATGGAGTTCAACCTAACCAGTAATTGGTTAACTCCCAATTTGGTGGATAAAAATGCAACAAGTTGCACAAAAGAATTGAGTGAACGCTATAACAATCTTGACAAACTGGTCATAAGAACTCCTCTTCCTTACAAAGTTAGACATCCTATCTCAGTGAAAATTACAGGAAGGAGCTTGAAGTGCAATCCTGTAGAAGGTGGATTGAACTTACTGACTGAAACAGGACAATGTGCACTATTGGAAGTTATAGAGACTGGAAAATGTGTCTATTATTGCATATGTTCTCCTGAATGCACAGCAATTTACTTGCACCCGGATCTACAGAGTGATGTGTGTGAGATGGAGTTTCTGTGAATATTGATTAATATATGGACTAATTAACCTTTATTGTGTCACGTTAAATGTCATCACCAACACATAATATTATTTGAATAATTGATGCCACAGATTTTAGAACTCATATGATGACAAGTAGATAAGGCTCTCATTTCATCATTGTTATCGTTACCCATTCGTCAATCTCCCAACACTGTTCCCACCAACAACTTTTCATGCTTGGATTTCCTTGTTAATGTCGTTCAAGTTCAAGTTCAAATAACGAAAATTAGCTGTTGAGCTATATATTCCGATATATTCTGAGGAGTCCAAACAAACTCAATTGATAAAAGTATATAAAAGTAACAATGACAGGGTAGAATTGTCTATTAAAATTGATGTCCTAATGACATAGTCTTATATAGGGCATTGTCTGCACTTGCAGACAGTCCTTTTATAGTCAAGTAGCGCATTGTTTGAAATGCTGCAGAGTCTCTTTCTCTTTAGTCTCTTTTTTTAACTCGTTCCATATCTGAGGTCCTTTATACCTCTGCGAGTGTAGTCCAAACCGTGTGGTCCTGTGGTACGTGTTCTCAGTATCTCCTCGAGTTTTGTTTGTTGATTTCAAACAGTTCTTTCAAGTAACTTGGTCCAAGACCATGCAAGCATTTAAACATTTCTGTTGCTATTGCTTTTTCTCGTAGTAATTCTACAGAACACATTCTAGCTTTTTCTAACAATTCTTGATAGCTTGATGTGTAGTCATCAGAAGTATGTCTGACACTTCTATATTGAATTTTTTCCATCTTATATCTACTTAATTCCCCATTTTAGTGTAACAATGGTGAACAGTACACAAAGAGTGCAATAAAACTTCTTACTATAGCTAATTTACAATCTTTTGTGAGATATTTAGACAATCTTCTCAATGCCTGCAATTTGGCATTGGCTGTCCTATACATTTATGCTTAATGTGTACATCCAAATTTAAAATTCTTATCTATGTAAAAACCCAGAAAATTAGCTTCATCTTGGCTAGTAAGTGACATATTCTCAATTTCGATAGTTACAGAGTTTGAGTTTTCAGCTACTGAAGGACAAAAGAACATGAATTGAAACTTTTCTATGTTTGCCTTCATCATGTTGTTTCTGAACCAAGAGGCCAGAATTGACATCGTTTTTCTAACTAAGGTAAGTGTTTCCACTTTGGATTTACCAATTACAGTACATGAGTTGTTATCAGCATAGTTATTAGGGATTATGACATTTTCTAAAAGTTCTGCCACTTCCTTTGGATCATTTACAAATTTGCCATTTTCAAATAGCTGAATAGTGTTATAAGCGTTACCTTTTTCAGAAAAATGGGGTTTGATCAATTCCTAAAATTCCTTTGGTTTGCATTTTTCACTTTTACATTTTTAGCAGCACAGCTGCTCTTACCCCAAGAATTTCATGCAATCTCGTTAGAGAGGTCACTCTCTTTCACCAATTTCAAATTTACTCTATATTCTCTCTAGCTTTTTAACTTTCGACCAGTCGCTTCTGTGATGGAAAAAATTATAAAGAAACTAAAATGGACTGGCTTTCATGGGTCAAAGGTCAACCATGCTTTCTTCTTCTTCTTCCTCTTAGTATATGCAAGACTGGTGTGCCTGTGTTGGAACCATGCACTGTCTGTGCTGCTTAAAGTGCTTGTACGTTATTTTTCTAGCGTGTGATTTCTCATGCTTTATTTTTCTTAGTTTTTCACACTGGTTTTTTTGGTTTTTATAGGCGTACAAACTTTGACTAGTTTTAAATTGCCGGTATTTGTTAAACAACTGGTGTTTTCTATGAATTGCATTTCTCCATTCAACATTCATAAAAGGGGATTGTTTGTCTCTGGTGCTTTTTGTTTTTATTTGTTTTATTTGTTGTATTTGTTGTATTTGTTGTATTTGTTTTCATTGACTGCAGAGGGTTGTGATAAAGTTACATTGATCTTCAACTTCCCAACATTCAGCAGCATGAAAGGGGGCACCTTGTAAGTCCTTATTTTAAAGCATTAGCATTGAAGTGCTTAAAAGATCTATAAGTGACTTGTCTTTTTCCTATTCTAGGTACCTTTACATCAAGTACAGCACAAATAAACTGATGGAAATCACTTAAAGTACATGGTAGAACTTTACATTTCCTAACATAATTTTCACTGCTTACAAGTATTACATAACAATGTGGGTGAGTCACCATTATAACAAGTCCGTTTTTCAAGAACACTAACAAGGTTAAGATCATCACATAAAATTCTCACACCATTTGAGCCATTTCTTAACAGTGACAGTTCAAATCACCAGACAACAATCAAATTATCGGCAATATTCAAACATCTGTCAATCAAAGGATCAAGTTTTTCATTAATACATTGTTCTGGTATGCTTGGCTTTCTATATGTTTAAAAAAAAATATGGGCTTCGAAGCCTTCGATAGTGATGTTTTCACAAGGATGAGAGTCTGTCGATATATCACTTGAAGGTATGTCCGAGCGAAAATAACAGAGGAGGCCTCCTCCATTATCGTGGATTCGTGGGTGTTATCCTTCCAGTAAAGATGATAGTTTGGGACCTCGAACGTGTAGTCGGGTGTAAGGAGTTCTGCTTGGTTTCCGCTACGAATAGACAGTCTACTAGGTTTCTGTCTAAAATACATCGTAGTTCTTCAAATTTATGTTGAAAACTGTTTATGTTGATGTAACTAGTGATGAAACTTGATCGAAACGGTTTTCTGAGATCGACAAACTGGGCATACAAAGGAGGTTCTTCTTGAATTCTCCATCCTCAGCATCACCAGTAATGGCAGTAGGTTGAGCCACATCTCCAGGTTGGTCTTCCCTTAAGTCAGTCCAGTCGGAACCCGCAGGGCAAGCCCAGGAGACAGGGCAGAGGCAAGGTGAGTGCCATCGTCATCTTCTTCTGTAACAAATGAATCACTAAACATAAAGGGCACAGCACACTTATTGCAAATCCGTGATAGATCTTCTTGTCTGCAGTACATCTCATAAGAATCATTTGCCTTATTTATGTATTTCATGTGGAATCAAAGGTCAGCCATATCACAGCAGATGCATTTTTGATTCGTTCAATCAAATTCAAATGGTAAATGGTAATATTTTTACTGGTTGGACAATCGTACATAACTTTGTCTTCTTGGCCTTATATATATCGGTCAATTAGGCCTTATTTAAGGTTAATTGACTAATTTGTACATAAAAGAGGTTTTTAAAACACTGAGGGAAAAACCAATTGGTGCAGTGTTCAAAGATACACTATGAAATGCCTCAATGCCCCATGCCATGTACATATGTATGCCCCATGCAATGCTTTGGTGCAAATTATTTTTGCTTCAGTCATGTGGATTTCAGGTGAACTTATTTAACCAACAATAATCGAAGATCAAGATCTAGATTTCTGCTGACTGAATGATTGATTATCAAAATTGTCCAGGGTAAATGAGCAACGGAAATAACTGGTTTACACTAGCTCATGAATGAATTATGTGGGTTTATTATTGACAATATTATTTTATTGCTTAACGGACTGACCTTTGGAAAAGTGAACACAGATGCGGATGAAAACATGATCATTACTTTTACTAGTGGCCAGTTTATGGGGTTATACTCTATGGTAAAACTATAGTAAGCTGCTTTGGTCTATTCCAATTAATTGACAGGTTGCTGGAATTCTCAACCGATTTGTCTTTGATTTGCCTGGAATATGGTTCTTTTCAAACAAATCCTACAGTTTAAGCCTGAAATCATATACTATGAGGTTATACCATGGGTGCAGTACGTCCCCGGTATACTGGAGTCGAGGGGAGTATACCAGGGATGTACTGCACCTACCCATGGTATAACCTTTTTATCCCATGTCTAGGCACATTTTTGAGATATAAAGTAAACCTGCCATGGAACTAGATAAAAAAATGTCAATTCAAATCTATGATTTTACGATTAAACTGAAAATTATTGTTTCAGTTATGATTTTTTTGTGGCATTAGTTTCTGAGATATCGCCTTGAAATTTTGGATTTGTAATCTACCCTACATGTAAGACAGTACTGGAAAATTTAATAGGTCTGGTGCTTTCAGGTCCTGAGATATAAAATAAAACGGCCATGCAACTAAAAAAAAAACGTTGACTCAAATCAATGATTTTACGCTTGAAGTGAAAATTCTTGTTTCAGTTATGATTTTTTTGTGGCAAGAGTTTTTGAGATATCGCCTTGAAATTTTGGATTTGTAATCTATACTATATGTACGGCATTACTGGCGAATTTAATAGGTCTGGTGCTTTCAGATCCTGAGATATAAAATAAAACGGCCATGGAACTAAAAAAACGTAAAC
This sequence comes from Platynereis dumerilii, assembly GCA_026936325.1. Lineage (NCBI taxonomy): Eukaryota > Metazoa > Annelida > Polychaeta > Phyllodocida > Nereididae > Platynereis > Platynereis dumerilii. Next base: position 93,142,377 of record JAPTHN010000002.1, read on the forward strand.
TCAAATCAGTGATTTTACGCTTGAAGTGAAAATTCTTGTTTCAGTTATGATTTTTTTTGTGGCAAGAGTTTTTAAGATATCATCTTTAAAAATTCGGATTTGTAATCTATACTATATGTACAACATATACTGTGTGAATCTGATGTATCTACATTGATTAGATCCAGAGAAATAAAATAAAATGGCAGTGCAAGGCAGAAAAACGTTTCTGAAATAAAAGATCCATAGGGCTGAAACAATACTGGTCAACAGAATTTAACATTATTACTTTGTCATATGTTGTGAAATAATTTATTTTGTTAAGGGATAATTTGGCTGCTAATTGCGCCAGGGTAACAAGTGAAAGGTGTATTTCGATGTTTTTTGACCTGCTGAGTTCAAATTTGATGACTCCAAAATTGAGTTATGACTCCTTAACCCTCTAATTGGCATGAAACAAGATGGCCGCCAATTTCCTTTATTTTACAATAATTTTTATTGCACAAGGGTACCAAGTAAAAGGTGTATTTGGATGTTTTTAGATCCAATGAACACAAATTTGAGAACTACTTAGTTGAATTATGACTCCATCAACCCTTAGCACAAACAATTCAGAGAAGTTATTGTGCTGTGGCCTCAAAATGGTTTCTTTCCAGTACAGAATGAGTCAATTTAGTGTTTTGAAGGACATTTTCGACTCTGACATCAAGGCTATCCATCCACATCCCATTGGGTTGGTTAAAAATGAGATTTCTAGTGATTAAGATAGGTAAACTGAAAATACAAGGGAGGATTTAGCGTTTCGGATGATATTTTTGACACTGACAGCTATATTAACTTAGCTTTTCGAGGGTTGACAATTGCGGTAACAAAGAAATCAAGATGCCAAATGAAAGCTGACATCAAGGGTTATCCTTCCACATCCATTTTGACTGGTTAAAAATAAGTTTTCTAGTGATTAGGATAGGTGATATTAAAAATAATTGGGAGGATTTTGTGTTTCTTAGAGATTTTCGACACTGATGGTAATGTATATTTCGCTTTTGGAGGGTTGATAGTTGTAGTAACAAGAATACGAAGTTGCCAAATGAAAGCTGATGTCAAGGGCTATCCATCCACATCCATTTTGACTGGTTAAAATTGATTTATCTTGTGATCAAGTCAGGTGAAATTGAAAATGTATGGGAAGATTTTGTGTTTCGAAAGAGATTTTCGAAACTGGCAACATCACTTATTTAGCTTTCGGAGGGTTGACAACTGTACTAACAAGGAAACCAAGATGCCGCATGAAAGCTGACATGAAGGGCTTACCATCCACATCCATTAGGTTTGGTTAAAATGAGTTTTCTAGTGATTAGGTCAGGTGAAATTGAAATGCAATTGAAGGATTTTGTGTTTTGGATATTTTCTACTTTGACAGCTACATTTATTTAGTTTTTGGAGTGTTGACAGTTGCAGTAACAAGGAAACGAGGGTGCCAAATGAAAGCTGACATCAAGGGCTATTCATTTACATCTATTTTGACTGGTTAAAAATCAGTTTTCCAGTGATTCGGATAGGTGAAATTGAAAATACATGGGAGGATATTGTGTTTTGGATGAAATTTTCCACACTGACAGAAACATTTATTTAGCTTTTTGAGGGTTGACACTTGTAGTGACAAGGATACAAAGATGCCAAATGAAAGCTGACATGAAGGGCTATCCATTCACACCCATTTTGACTGGTTCAAAATGACTTACCTATAGTGATTAGGATAGGAGAAACTGAAAATACATGGGAGTTCAACCTAACCAGTAATTGGTTAACTCCCAATTTGGTGGATAAAAATTCAACAAGTTGCACAAAAGAATTGAGTGAACGCTATAACAGTCTTGACAAAATGGTCATAAGAACTCCTCTTCCATACAAAGTTAGACATCCTATCTCAGTGAAAATTACAGGAAGGAGCCTGAAGTGCAATCCTGTAGAAGGTGGATTGAACTTACTGACTGAAACAGGACAATGTGCACTATTGGAAGTTATACAGTCTGGTGTATGTGTCTATTATTGCATATGTTCTCCTGAATGCACAGCAATTTACTTGCACCCGGATCTACAGAGTGATGTGTGTGAGATGGAGTTTTTGTGAATATTGATTAATATATGGACTAATTAACCTTTATTGTGTCGCTTTAAATGTCATCACCAACACATAATTGACTAATTGATGCCACAGATTTTAGAACTCATATGACGTAGGCCTACGAGTAGATAAGGCTTTCATTTCATAATTGTTATCGTTACCCAATCGTCAATCTCCTAACACTGTTCCCACCAACAACTTTTCATGCTTGGATTTCCTTGTTAATGTCGTAAAAGTTCAAGTTCAATTTTTTATTTATTCTCGGATAAACAAAATAAAGAATATTAGCTGTTGAGCTATATTCCGAGGAGTCCAAACAAACTCAATTGATAAAAGTATATAAAATTAATAAAAGTAACAATGACAGGGTAAGATTGTCTATTAAAATTGATGTCCTAAAGACATAGTCTTATATAGGGCATTGTCTGCACTTGCAGACTGTCCTTTTGTAGTCAAGTAGCACATTTTTGAAATGCTGCAGAGTCTCTTTCTCTTTAATCTCTTTTTTTAACTCGTTCCATATCTGAGGTCCTTTTGTGCACATCAGCCAGTGTGGTCCAAACCATGTGGTCCGTGTTCTCGGTACCTTTAAGTTTGGGCCTCTCCTCGAGTTTTGTTGATTTCAAACAGTTCTTTCAAGTAACTTGGTCGAAGACCATGCAAGCATTTAAACTTTGCTGTTGCTATTGTTTTTTCTCTTACTAATTCTACAGAACACATTCTAGCTTTTTCTAACAATTCTTGATAGCTTGATGTGTAGTCATCAAAAGTGAGTCTGAGACTTCTATATTGAATTTTTTCCATCTTATATCTACTTAATTTCCCTGGTGAACAGACAGTACACAAAGTGTGATGCAATAAAACTTCTTACTATAGCTAACTTACAATCTTTTGTGAGATATTTGCACAATCTTCTCAATGCCTGCAATTTGGCATTGGCTGTCCTATACATTAATGCTTAATGTGTACTTCCAAATTTAAAATTCTTATCCATGTAAAAACCAGAAGCTTAGCTTCATCTTGGCTAGTAAGTGACATATTCTCAATTTCGATAGTTACAGAGTTTGAGTTTTCAGCTACTGAAGAACAAAAGAACATGAATTGAATTGTTTGCCTTAATCATGTTGTTTCTGAACCAAGAGGCCAGAAATGACATTGTTTTTCTGACTAAGGTAAGTGTTTCCACTTTGGATTTACCAATTGCAGTACATGAGTTGTCATCAGCATAGTTATTAGGGATTTTGCCATTTTCTAAAAGTTCTGCCACTTCCTTTGGATCAATTACAAATTTGCCATTTTCAAATAGCTTAATAGTGTTATCAGCATTACCTTTTTCAGAAAAATGAGGTTTGATCAATTCCCAAAATTCCTTTGGGTTGCATTTTTCACTTTTACATTTTTCTAGCATGTGATTTCTCATGCTTTATTTTTCTTAGTTTTTCACACTGGTTTTTTTGGTTTTTATAGGCGTACAAACTTTGACTAGTTTTAAATTGCCGGTATTTGTTAAACAACTGGTGTTTTCTATGAATTGCATTTCATTCAACATTCATAAAAGGGGATTGTTTGTTTCTAATGCTTTTTGTTTTTATTTGTTTTATTTGTTTTATTTGTTGTATTTGTTGTATTTGTTTTCATTGACTGCAGAGGGTTGTGATAAAGTTACATTGATCTTCAACTTCCCAATATTCAGCAGCATGAAAGGGGGAACATTGTAAGTCCTTATTTTAAAGCATTAGCATTGAAGTGCTTAAAAGATCTATAAGTGACTTGTCTTTTTCCTATTCTAGGTACCTTTACATCAAGTACAGCACAAATAAGCTGATGGAAATCACTTAAAGTACATGGTAGAACTTTACATTTCCTAACATAATTTTCACTGCTTACAAGTATTACATAACAATGTGGGTGAGTCACCATTATAACAAGTCCGTTTTTCAAGAACACTAACAAGGTTAAGATCATCACATAAAATTCTCACACCATTTGAGCCATTTCTTAACAGTGACAGTTCAAATCACCAGACAACAATCAAATTATCGGTAATATTCAAACATCTGTCAATCAAAGGATCAAGTTTTTCATTAATACATTGTTCTGGTATGCTTGGCTTTCTATATGTTTAAAAAAAAATATGGGCTTCGAAGCCTTCGATAGTGATGTTTTCACAAGGATGAGAGTCTGTCGATATATCACTTGAAGGTATGTCCGAGCGAAAATAACAGAGGAGGCCTCCTCCATTATCGTGGATTCGTGGGTGTTATCCTTCCAGTAAAGATGATAGTTTGGGACCTCGAACGTGTAGTCGGGTGTAAGGAGTTCTGCTTGGTTTCCGCTACGAATAGACAGTCTACTAGGTTTCTGTCTAAAATACATCGTAGTTCTTCAAATTTATGTTGAAAACTGTTTATGTTGATGTAACTAGTGATGAAACTTGATCGAAACGGTTTTCTGAGATCGACAAACTGGGCATACAAAGGAGGTTCTTCTCCATCCTCAGCATCACCAGTATTGGCAGTAGGTTGAGGCACATCTCCAGGTTGGTCTTCCCTTAAGTCAGTCCAGTCGGAACCCGCAGGGCAAGCCCAGGAGACAGGGCAGAGGCAAGGTGAGTGCCATCGTCATCTTCTTCTGTAACAAATGAATCACTAAACATAAAGGGCACAGCACACTTATTGCAAATCCGTGATAGATCTTCTTGTCTGCAGTACATCTCATAAGAATCATTTGCCTTATTTATGTATTTCATGTGGAATCAAATGTCAGCCATATCACAGCAGATGCATTTTTGATTCGTTCAATCAAATTCAAATGGTAAATGGTAATATTTTTACTGGTTGGACAATCGTACATAACTTTGTCTTCTTGGCCTTATATATATCGGTCAATTAGGCCTTATTTAAGGTTAATTGACTAATTTGTACATAAAAGAGGTTTTTAAAACACTGAGGGAAAAACCAATTGGTGCAGTGTTCAAAGATACACTGTGACATGCCTCAATGCCCAATGCCATGTACATATAATTATGTATGCCCCATGCAATGCTTTGGTGCAAATTATTTTTGCTTCAGTCATGTGGATTTCAGGTGAACTTATTTAACCAACAATAATCGAAGATCAAGATCTAGATTTCTGCTGACTGAATGATTGATTATCAAAATTGTCCAGGGTAAATGAGCAACGGAAATAACTGGTTTACACTAGCTCATGAATGAATTATGTGGGTTTATTATTGACAATATTATTTTATTGCTTAACGGACTGACCTTTGGAAAAGTGAACACAGATGCGGATGAAAACATGATCATTACTTTTACTAGTGGCCAGTTTATGGGGTTATACTCTATGGTAAAACTATAGTAAGCTGCTTTGGTCTATTCCAATTAATTGACAGGTTGCTAGAATTCTCAACCGATTTGTCTTTGATTTGCCTGGAATATGGTTCTTTTCAAACAAATCCTACAGTTTAAGCCTGAAATCATATACTATGAGGTTATACCATGGGTGCATTACGTCCCCGGTATACTGGAGTCGAGGGGAGTATACCAGGGATGTACTGCACCTACCCATGGTATAACCTTTTTATCCCATGTCTAGGCACATTTTTGAGATATAAAGTAAACCTGCCATGGAACTAGATAAAAAAATGTCAATTCAAATCTATGATTTTACGATTAAACTGAAAATTATTGTTTCAGTTATGATTTTTTTGTGGCATTAGTTTCTGAGATATCGCCTTGAAATTTTGGATTTGTAATCTACCCTACATGTAAGACAGTACTGGAAAATTTAATAGGTCTGGTGCTTTCAGGTCCTGAGATATAAAATAAAACGGCCATGCAACTAAAAAAAAACGTTGACTCAAATCAATGATTTTACGCTTGAAGTGAAAATTCTTGTTTCAGTTATGATTTTTTTGTGGCAAGAGTTTTTGAGATATCGCCTTGAAATTTTGGATTTGTAATCTATACTATATGTACGGCATTACTGGCGAATTTAATAGGTCTGGTGCTTTCAGATCCTGAGATATAAAATAAAACGGCCATGGAACTAAAAAAACGTAAACTCAAATCAGTGATTTTACGCTTGAAGTGAAAATTCTTGTTTCAGTTATGATTTTTTTTGTGGCAAGAGTTTTTAAGATATCATCTTTAAAAATTCGGATTTGTAATCTATACTATATGTACAACATATACTGTGTGAATCTGATGTATCTACATTGATTAGATCCAGAGAAATAAAATAAAATGGCAGTGCAAGGCAGAAAAACGTTTCTGAAATAAAAGATCCATAGGGCTGAAACAATACTGGTCAACAGAATTTAACATTATTACTTTGTCATATGTTGTGAAATAATTTATTTTGTTAAGGGATAATTTGGCTGCTAATTGCGCCAGGGTAACAAGTGAAAGGTGTATTTTGATGTTTTTTGACCTGCTGAGTTCAAATTTGATGACTCCAAAATTGAGTTATGACTCCTTAACCCTCTAATTGGCATGAAACAAGATGGCCGCCAATTTCCTTTATTTTACAATAATTTTTATTGCACAAGGGTACCAAGTAAAAGGTGTATTTGGATGTTTTTAGATCCAATGAACACAAATTTGAGAACTACTTAGTTGAATTATGACTCCATCAACCCTTAGCACAAACAATTCAGAGAAGTTATTGTGCTGTGGCCTCAAAATGGTTTCTTTCCAGTACAGAATGAGTCAATTTAGTGTTTTGAAGGACATTTTCGACTCTGACATCAAGGCTATCCATCCACATCCCATTGGGTTGGTTAAAAATGAGATTTCTAGTGATTAAGATAGGTGAAACTGAAAATACAAGGGAGGATTTAGCGTTTCGGATGATATTTTTGACACTGACAGCTATATTAACTTAGCTTTTCGAGGGTTGACAATTGCGGTAACAAAGAAATCAAGATGCCAAATGAAAGCTGACATCAAGGGTTATCCTTCCACATCCATTTTGACTGGTTAAAAATAAGTTTTCTAGTGATTAGGATAGGTGATATTAAAAATAATTGGGAGGATTTTGTGTTTCTTAGAGATTTTCGACACTGATGGTAATGTATATTTCGCTTTTGGAGGGTTGATAGTTGTAGTAACAAGAATACGAAGTTGCCAAATGAAAGCTGATGTCAAGGGCTATCCATCCACATCCATTTTGACTGGTTAAAATTGATTTATCTTGTGATCAAGTCAGGTGAAATTGAAAATGTATGGGAAGATTTTGTGTTTCGAAAGAGATTTTCGAAACTGGCAACATCACTTATTTAGCTTTCGGAGGGTTGACAACTGTACTAACAAGGAAACCAAGATGCCGCATGAAAGCTGACATGAAGGGCTTACCATCCACATCCATTAGGTTTGGTTAAAATGAGTTTTCTAGTGATTAGGTCAGGTGAAATTGAAATGCAATTGAAGGATTTTGTGTTTTGGATATTTTCTACTTTGACAGCTACATTTATTTAGTTTTTGGAGTGTTGACAGTTGCAGTAACAAGGAAACGAGGGTGCCAAATGAAAGCTGACATCAAGGGCTATTCATTTACATTTTTTTTGACTGGTTAAAAATCAGTTTTCCAGTGATTCGGATAGGTGAAATTGAAAATACATGGGAGGATATTGTGTTTTGGATGAAATTTTCCACACTGACAGAAACATTTATTTAGCTTTTTGAGGGTTGACACTTGTAGTGACAAGGATACAAAGATGCCAAATGAAAGCTGACATGAAGGGCTATCCATTCACACCCATTTTGACTGGTTCAAAATGACTTACCTATAGTGATTAGGATAGGAGAAACTGAAAATACATGGGAGTTCAACCTAACCAGTAATTGGTTAACTCCCAATTTGGTGGATAAAAATTCAACAAGTTGCACAAAAGAATTGAGTGAACGCTATAACAGTCTTGACAAAATGGTCATAAGAACTCCTCTTCCATACAAAGTTAGACATCCTATCTCAGTGAAAATTACAGGAAGGAGCCTGAAGTGCAATCCTGTAGAAGGTGGATTGAACTTACTGACTGAAACAGGACAATGTGCACTATTGGAAGTTATACAGTCTGGTGTATGTGTCTATTATTGCATATGTTCTCCTGAATGCACAGCAATTTACTTGCACCCGGATCTACAGAGTGATGTGTGTGAGATGGAGTTTTTGTGAATATTGATTAATATATGGACTAATTAACCTTTATTGTGTCGCTTTAAATGTCATCACCAACACATAATTGACTAATTGATGCCACAGATTTTAGAACTCATATGACGTAGGCCTACGAGTAGATAAGGCTTTCATTTCATAATTGTTATCGTTACCCAATCGTCAATCTCCTAACACTGTTCCCACCAACAACTTTTCATGCTTGGATTTCCTTGTTAATGTCGTAAAAGTTCAAGTTCAATTTTTTATTTATTCTCGGATAAACAAAATAAAGAATATTAGCTGTTGAGCTATATTCCGAGGAGTCCAAACAAACTCAATTGATAAAAGTATATAAAATTAATAAAAGTAACAATGACAGGGTAAGATTGTCTATTAAAATTGATGTCCTAAAGACATAGTCTTATATAGGGCATTGTCTGCACTTGCAGACTGTCCTTTTGTAGTCAAGTAGCACATTTTTGAAATGCTGCAGAGTCTCTTTCTCTTTAGTCTCTTTTTTTAACTCGTTCCATATCTGAGGTCCTTTTGTGCACATCAGCCAGTGTGGTCCAAACCATGTGGTCCGTGTTCTCGGTACCTTTAAGTTTGGGCCTCTCCTCGAGTTTTGTTGATTTCAAACAGTTCTTTCAAGTAACTTGGTCGAAGACCATGCAAGCATTTAAACTTTGCTGTTGCTATTGTTTTTTCTCTTACTAATTCTACAGAACACATTCTAGCTTTTTCTAACAATTCTTGATAGCTTGATGTGTAGTCATCAAAAGTGAGTCTGAGACTTCTATATTGAATTTTTTCCATCTTATATCTACTTAATTTCCCTGGTGAACAGACAGTACACAAAGTGTGATGCAATAAAACTTCTTACTATAGCTAACTTACAATCTTTTGTGAGATATTTGCACAATCTTCTCAATGCTTGCAATTTGGCATTGGCTGTCCTATACATTAATGCTTAATGTGTACTTCCAAATTTAAAATTCTTATCCATGTAAAAACCAGAAGCTTAGCTTCATCTTGGCTAGTAAGTGACATATTCTCAATTTCGATAGTTACAGAGTTTGAGTTTTCAGCTACTGAAGAACAAAAGAACATGAATTGAATTGTTTGCCTTAATCATGTTGTTTCTGAACCAAGAGGCCAGAAATGACATTGTTTTTCTGACTAAGGTAAGTGTTTCCACTTTGGATTTACCAATTGCAGTACATGAGTTGTCATCAGCATAGTTATTAGGGATTTTGCCATTTTCTAAAAGTTCTGCCACTTCCTTTGGATCAATTACAAATTTGCCATTTTCAAATAGCTTAATAGTGTTATCAGCATTACCTTTTTCAGAAAAATGAGGTTTGATCAATTCCCAAAATTCCTTTGGGTTGCATTTTTCACTTTTACATTTTTCTAGCATGTGATTTCTCATGCTTTATTTTTCTTAGTTTTTCACACTGGTTTTTTTGGTTTTTATAGGCGTACAAACTTTGACTAGTTTTAAATTGCCGGTATTTGTTAAACAACTGGTGTTTTCTATGAATTGCATTTCTCCATTCAACATTCATAAAAGGGGATTGTTTGTTTCTAATGCTTTTTGTTTTTATTTGTTTTATTTGTTGTATTTGTTGTATTTGTTGTATTTGTTTTCATTGACTGCAGAGGGTTGTGATAAAGTTACATTGATCTTCAACTTCCCAACATTCAGCAGCATGAAAGGGGGCACCTTGTAAGTCCTTATTTTAAAGCATTAGCATTGAAGTGCTTAAAAGATCTATAAGTGACTTGTCTTTTTCCTATTCTAGGTACCGGTACCTTTACATCAAGTATAGCACAAATAAACTGATGGAAATCACTTAACATACATGGTAGAACTTTACATTTCCTAACATAATTTTCACTGCTTACAAGTATTACATAACAATGTGGGTGGGTCACCTTTATAACAAGTCGGTTTTTCAAGAACACTAACAAGGTTAAGATCATCACATAAAATTCTTACACCATTTGAGGCATTTCTTAACATGTTACAATTCAAATCACCAGACAACAATCAAAGTATTGGCAATATTCAAACATCTGTCAATCAAAGGATCAAGTTTTTCATTAATACATTGTTCTGGTATGCTTGGCTTTCTATATGTTTAAAAAAAAATATGGGCTTCGAAGCCTTCGATAGTGATGTTTTCACAAGGATGAGAGTCAATCGATATATCACTTGAAGGTATGTCCGAGCGAAAATGACAGAGGAGGCCTCCTCCATTATCGTGGGTGTTGTCCTTCCGGTAAACTGGTTTACACTAGCTCCAGGGACGGACGCAGGGGGGGATGGGGGATGCATCCCCTCCACCGGACCAAAATTTATATATTTGTACATGTTAATTTTATCCGCGCGCAGTCACAGAATGTCGCGAATTGTGCGTTCCGCGACGCGCTAGCCCGATAGACCCCCCCACCGGAATTTTGTGGATCCCCCCTGACTAGCTCATGAATGAATTATGTGGGTTTATTATTGACAATATTATTTTATTGCTTAATTAACAGACTGACATTTGGAAAAGTGAACACAGATGCGGATGTAAAATGATTACTACTAGTGGCCAGTTTATGGGGTTATAGATCTGCTCTATGGTTAAAATATTATAATAATAAGCTGCTTTGGTCAATTCCAACTAATTGGCAGGTTGCGATAATTCTCAACCGATTTGTCTTTGATTTGCCTGGAATATGGTTCTTTTCAAACAAATCCTACAGTTTAAGCCTGACATCATATACATAAGTTTATTCATAAGGTCATTGCATACTGGATCGATATATATATATATTAAATCATTTTCAGTAAAGAGGGTTATATTCACAATGTAGTTTGAATAAGGCTCTTCACTGTATTCCAACATTAATTCAAGAAAATTAAAAAAAATTTGCATTCACCATTTTTACAGAAATTCAAGATGAATTACAGACAGGGGCGTATCCAGAATTGGCCTGATTATTACACTGGGTGAATATGTGAGGCTGCAAGGTGTTTCCTGTCTCTTCCATGCTACATTTAATTTGGGCCCGAGGAGGAGGGGGGGCATGGCCCAGTCCCCCTAGTTATGCCACTGTAAACACTTGAACTATACTTCCATGTATTCATGAAGCTTCGCAATGCATACTGTACTAGTTTATCAATATCCGAAGACACAATGTGGAAGACATTGGCCCATGTGGCAAAGAAATGCATCGCGATTTGAATGTCAACCATGCATGCAACCACCATGAATGTGGATGATGTTCCGTTTGGAAGGTCTGCTAGATGGAGAGTAAGAACTAATTGGAAGGAATGAGACACATCAGGTACAGTGGGTTGCAGCATCCTCCCCACGCAAGCACTGCTAAAATGGACAGGGCTTTCTGCTATTTCCAACCTCTTCTGTGATTGGCTGCGTATTTAGGTCATAAGCATTTTGCAGGCAGATTTAGTCCGATTATGGACAATAAGAGGATTACTGGCAACTAAAAAAACAGCGTAAAACAAGCAAACATTCAAACAGTTTCATTTCAGAACTGTGAAAATACATAATTCAATGGAATTTTCGGAACTGTGATATCACCTTTCAACAACACACAATTTCTCCATTTGTAACTGTGTGAAACAGAAGCAACAATTTCAAACTGTGATGTAGCAGTCCCTGATTGGCTGAGCCAAAACTGGGTTAGTTAATTAAGTATTCATGAATTAGCAAAGGTTATGGGCCATTTTGTCATGGTATGACTTGGGATGATGGGGTTGCAGAAGTATACTCCCCCCTTGAGCAGTGTTCAATTTTCTGTCATATTTTCTTTCAGAAATGCATCATCAATCACGTCCCTCTGCATGCTCATACTGACCTATCTTGCAACCTACATTCACCATAAAATACCGGGTGGTAAGTCATGGAAGGGTAGAAAAAATTGAATCAGTGAAACTTAGTGTTCGAAAGTATACACTCCCCTTGCAAGTTGTGGTGTTTTTTATTGATAATAATGTTATTTTGACCTGAACCAGTAAAATAATTATGATATAAATAGTTGATCTATGATTGGTGTTTAACATTTTTAATTGTTTTACCCTATTTCTGTAAATTCTGCGGAACTTCAACCACCGGAACCGAAACTTTTTCTAGGTTGAATAAGGGTGTGTCTCTGACTGTCCGGCACCGTTTCTTGCTTTTTTTTTGGGCTTCCAAAGGAAAGGGAATCCAAACACCGTTTGTCAAGTATAAATGTCAGATCACTCTTACACTTCTGCGTGGGTGTTGATGTGTAATTAAAGCTCAAAATATTTTTGTTTCCCCATTCAACCTCTAAATTTCTAAAATGCAGCTTATCAACATTAGATATTTGCTTTATTTTCATATTGGATTTTCACGACTTTCATTTACAGTCGGTGGTTTGGTGATATTGCCAATCCGCATAAGTTACAGAAAAAGGGTAAAACAATGCATGGGTCCCAGCGCATGGACTTCTTGGTGGCTTCACACATTGAAGTCAGTCAATTATAATTCACACCATTTCCTCTAACTTTCTCAATATCAATAAACCATGCATTAAAGTTTTGATGAGATTATCTATTAATTCACCATTTAGTTTTAAAAGTAATTTTTGATTACTGTCCAGTCAGCACAAAATAGAACATAGGCTGTTTGGAGAACGGTTAAAACATGGACATTTTCATAAAAAATACACTTTCAAAACTCCTGATAATCATTATAGTATTGAGTGTATAGCCACTAGGAAAGAAAAATACAGTAAAATAAAATGACAATTTGCAGAATAATGTAGTTTTAACTAATAGGGCCTAAAAGGAGATTTTGTAAAATTATATTTTGAAAGACTTTTTTCTTCATTCAAATATCTCCATAATTTCATGACTGCTGCTTTTGATGTGTTCTGCATTAATCAGCCACTTAACCACCAACTGTGACTGACATAAGATTATGTAACAATTACACAATGCAGAGACGTGGAGCAGCCAAGCCTGATATCCACTGAAGTCTTTACCCCAGTGATCTCGGCTTCAGTCATTGAAAGGATTAGCAGGGAAGACAATGATCCTCTGACATAATATTACATAAACAATACTTCTCCAGTGCTCCATTCAATAAAGCCAGTCTGTCTGATTCATGCACATTTAATTTTCATGCAAATAACTAAATAAAAGGGGCTGACATTAATTTATCTTCTAAAATTTACATCAGCGAGGTTAGATATTAGCCAATAGCCATAAAGTTATAATAATTAGGAGTTCAAGATTTATGGTCAATGTTTTAAAATATTAACAAACAAATGCATGTTTTTGAATATGCTTAATGCTTTGTAAGTCCACATATCTATATATATTTCCTATTGATAATATTTGATGAGGAGTGGTACAAAAAGTAAAATTTAGACATTATTGTGGCAAATTTGATTGACCAGGGCCAAATATTGACTGATATATGATTATCTGAAAATCCTTAATATTTATTTCACTTTGCCAGTATTGACCTCTGCTGTTAATAAAATTTTCATATTGCTCAAAATTAGCGTGATGATGATGTGAAACATGTCAGGTTTATTTCGACAAAAAATGTCAAAGACTGGGATGACATCAGAAATGAAAAAGGGGAGTAAATATATAGACATTTTGACAATTTTTTGCATTTTAAATCATAAGTTTCAATGGAAAATTTGCAATGACTCATGCAATTGCTGTGAATACTAATTCATAGTGTGTCTAACTACAATAAGCTTTAAATTTAAATAATAACCATTACCATTTTGGCTTTTCATGCAGAAATGTTGGAAAATTGGGATTTTTTTCGAATTTTTGGGTTTTTATAAAAAATCATAGGTCCGACATTCCAACTGAGTTGAGATGTTTAAAGAGACATAATTTAGACACCTAATTGGGAAATTCCAAAATTGACTGAATCGTGCAGGTTTGAAATAATATGGCTTCAACTTTCTCAGAGCATTTAGACCCCCAAAAATACATGTTGGGTATTTAATGCATACAATATGCAAATTTCCATGTAAAAAGTACAGCATTTTTTTAGGTCAGTTCCAGAAACAAACAAAAAATGTTCACATTTTCAATGATTGTGAGAAGAGTATTAATGTCACGGCGATTAGACCTAGAGATGAAAGGCTCAACTTGGAAAAAAGATACCATATTCACCCAAAAATCATAAATGTACATGCTTGACGCCCGATACACAAAAAATAAAATTTTTTCACATTTTTGATAATTATCCGGACGGACAAATTTTCCCAAAGTAACTACAATACCCGTCGGCAATGTATACATTGCTGGGGTAAAAAGTGAATGAATAAGTATATACATTAAGTTTCACACACAGGACTTCATTTAAAGAGGAAACAGATGTGAATACATATAGTTGGTTTACTTTTAACACAGCCACACTTCTAAATAAAAGGTGTTTTAGGAAAGTCCGGATACATAAAAATTGTTGCTGAAAACTGCTAGTGAACTTCAGCAGTGTGTGGGCTCATTATTATTGGTGGCGATTAATCCTCGACAGATAATTAAGGGAAACTCTTTGTTGCTGTGACATATCGGCAATGGAAAAACATAGGCTGCGCAGCAGCAAACCTTCAGCGAATAACACCTTTAGAAGATTACAATTACACCATAAAATTGGTGTGTTTACCAAATTACATATATTATAGGTAGTATGCAATAGTGGTCGAGTCGTGGCCTTCTATTATCTCTATTATCTGCCATCTGCCCGTGTGCTTGCCAGGGTTTGTAAAAGCAGGGAAAGGCCTTATTAGACTAATTTACTCATATTATAGTACGGTTTTATGCATGTACAAAGTATAGGTTATGAACTGTCGGTTGGAAACCAAAAATATGAAGCTGTTATAGTTTTCTCTATTTTTTCCAGTCATTCAAAAAGTGTTAAATACACATCAAGAAGCACTGCTACATTGTATAGGTGATATGTGTAGAAAATTTCATTGCTGTATATGCAATCTTGGGGAAGCTTTGGCTCCAATATGAAAAAAAGGATTTTGAATATTTTTTCTCAATATTACAAAAAGTATAGAATATGTATCAGGTAGACCATGGAAAGGCACAGCTAGACCATATAAGTCATGTGTGTACCAAACTTTATCCATGTACATGCAATAGTGACCGAGTCTTGGGTAGAAACAAATCTTTTGATTTTACCTTTTGTATCGCTTTTACCCTTGTTCTCATATACTTGTTATTCTAGTCAAGGCCGTGTTGAAAAACAACAGAAGCTGAACATGTTACCCTAACAAATAAAAGTATTTTTGACTTTATAACAAAACAACCCAAGTCAGGGTCACTGAGTAACAGTATCACGAGCTGTTGTGTGAATTAATATCACTCGAGCCCGCAGGGCGAGAGTGATATTAATTCACACAACAGCTCGTGATATTGTACGAAGTGCCCTGACGCGTAGTTGTTTTGTTTTTATCACCTGGTTTTACCTAAAATTTTTGGTTATAAAGAGGGACTATTTTCTGCCATTACAAAAATGTGACGTCACCATGGAGCAACAATGGACATGACGTCACAATCCCATTATTCTGGCCCTTGTTTGGTTTGTGACATCATCAGGCAGCTGAAATGCTGGTGATGTCATAACCATTGTTAAAAATATCGCCCTTGAAGGGTGGTATTTTTTACAATATCATAGGCCCTGATATTTTGAGTGTAAACAGTGATATTCAAAGCCAACCAGGTGATAATATAACAAAACAACCCAAGTCAGGGTCACTGAGTAACAATATCACGAGCTGTTGTGTGAATTAATATCACTCGAGCCCGCAGGGCGAGAGTGATATTAATTCACACAACAGCGAGTGATATTGTACGAAGTGCCCTGACGCGTGGTTCTTTTGTTTTTATCACCTGGTTTTACCTCATATTTTCAGTTATAAAGAGGGACTATTTTCTGCCATTACAAAAATGTGACGTCACCATGGAGCAACAATGGACATGACGTCACAATCCCATTATTCTGGCCCTTGTTTGGTTTGTGACATCATCAGGCAGCTGAAATGCTGATGATGTCATAACCATTGTTAAAAAATATCGCCCTTGAAGGGTGGTATTTTTTACAATATCATTGGCCCTGATATTTTGATTGTAAATAGTGATGTTCACAGCCAACCAGGTGATGTGGATAGGTGCAAATCTGAGCTGGCATAGGTAGCAGGATCCTAAAAAAAGAAATACTTCATATTTTTAATTTAACGTTGACAGGTGTCAAAAAAGTTATAATGCGAGCCTGGATGCCATTTTAGAGGATTTCATCAGTACATATGATCACAATCACTATTTGCAACTCTGAAATAGGGCATGACCAGATATTTTTCCTACAAACTCACCATTTCTGAAGATCTTTGAAAATCTCTGCGGTTGGCCTCAAAATTTCCATCAAAACACCAACTTTTTGAAGAGCCGTAATTTCTTGAAAAACAGTTCCATGCAACCCTATTCTATTCTAATTTACAGCCTCCATTAATATCCAATCAGAAAAAGCTTTGTTTTTCACTGCTGCACTATAAACCATAAGATATTGGAACAGCGCCCCTGGTGGATAAGATATTGGAACAGCGCCCCTGGTGGAAATGCCCAATCTGGGCTCCGCGGTCATTTATGACCTTAGGCACGTAGTAAGTCACAAAGCTTTTCTCAATTGGTGACGTCACTTTGACTGTTTTCTAGACCAATCAGAGCGCAGAAAGCAGTACTCCCTGCTTGTCTGTAGAATCACAGACAGGAACTAGATTGGAAATGCCCAGAATTAGGGACCTGCAACCAATAGCAACCAGGCCTGAAATCTCCAGGTGGCACCACTGTCTATGTTTTATTGAGCCTCATTTTCAAAGGAGACTATAAATCACACCAGTTTAAGAAGGATCACTGGATTGCTAGGACTGACAGACTTGTGAAACAACTGTCAAACATCTCAAGTGTAACACTGTGTTGAATATTCACGATCAGCATGAAAAAATTATTCAAAGACAAGTATGATTAATATTATTGAATATATAAATTATAGGGTACGATTCACTTTAGCGGGCCATGATAATGACCGTATTTGGAACGATGAATGCATAACGTCATCTGAGGGTATGATTCACTTTAGCGGGCCGTGAAAATGACCATATTTGGAGAACAATGATATTTCGTGACGTCATTCATTTGTGTAACCACCGCGAAATGTTTACATGACGCCATGATTACATGATGACGATGTTATTTTGGTGACGCAAGAAGCTGCAAAATGCACTAAAAACGTAAGTTTCAGTAACTTTTTAGATATAGTTTGTTGAAATAATGCCATGGAAATAAATTGGCGGGGATGTGGGGGCGGTAGCCCCCACGTTAACCACTAAAAAACAACGTTTTCACTTGCCAAATATGGTCATTTTCACGGCCCGCTATAGTGAATTTTTTCCTCATCTGATTATAAATAGCAGGTAACTGATAGTATAGCGGGCCGCGGTGACGTCATCAGTAAAAATTGTTTATCTGACCCTATCAGCGCTTGACAATGGATTATTTTCGTGACGCAAAAAGTCACAAATCTATCAAAAGCAGTAAGTTTTAGTTATGTTTTGACTAAATTGTTGATAAAAAGTTAATTTGGCGGGGGTTTGGGGGCGGCCCCCGAGATTGCCATGGAAACACAATCGTTTTCACTTGCCATATATGGTCACTTTCACGGCCCGCTATAGTGAATTTTTTCCCACCGATCTTGTTTTGGTAATGCAAAAAGTAGCAAAATACACTAAAAACATAATTTTAGTCATTTTTGTGTAGCAGTTTGTTTAAAAAGTGCCATGGAAAGCAATCGACTGGGGTGTAGGGGCGGCAGTTTTTCAGTTGCCTATTAAACTATGTTTTCAGTTGCCAAATATGGTCATATTGATGGCTCGCTAAAGTTTTTTAGTGGTTAACATGCCCCCGCCCATTGGTTTCCATGGAATCATTTCAACAAACTAACAAAAAAGTGACTAAAACTTACGTTTTTTGTGTACATTGCTACTTTTTGCGTCACTAAGAGTAAGACAAGATCGTCGTCATGTGTTGATCATATCATGTAAACATTTCTTGCATGGTTGCAATGAGATGACGTCACAAATATATTGGGGTATGCTTCACTTTAGCGGGCCGTGGAATTGACCATATTTGGAAAACAATAGATTTGTGATGTCATGTCATTGTAACCCGACAAGAAATGTTTACATGACGCCATCAACACGTGAAGATGATCTTATTTTGGTGATGCAACGAAGTACAAAATACATTAAAAATGTAAGTTTTAGTCACATTTTTGTTACAGTTAGTTGAAATAATGCCATAGAAACCAATTGACGAGGGTGTGGGGGCGGTAGCCCCCACGTTTACCACTAAAAAAAGCTCTTTTTTACCTTGCCAAATATGGTCATTTTCACGGCCCGCTAAAGTGAATCATGACCAGGGAAACTGTTGCTATTTTTAACATCTTACCCATGACCAGGACTATTCTGTTATTGGAAAACTAGAGTGAATTAGTAATGAAACATTTGTATCTTTTGCAGGACCGTGCGCGTCAGTAGAGGATGCTATGGGAAATCTCGTTCGGGAAAAAAAGAAAAAGGATTTCGCCTTAGTCTCTTTTAAAAGAAAGGCCTGTCTTTATAACATGATGAAGTTATGGACAATTGACCAGAAAAATCAAGCAAACCAAGACAAAAATAACAGGAATTAAATATTTGAATCCATACAAAATCTCTTCTTAAAATTTTCTTTCATGAATCTCTTTGTAACTTTATAACTTCTTTTTAGTTTTATTCATTTTTGTGCCTATTAAACCATATATTCATGAATACTCTGAATTTTCAAACTGAAAAAATTACTTGAATTGTTATGTACTCTGAATTTCTAAAAATTTTTCAATAAAATTGGCTGAGAAATGATATTCTTTCTGCTCAAATAACCTTAAAAGAAGTCCTCCGTGACTACCTTTCGTGGATCTCTGTTGGTGGGATCTTCAATTGCCTATGGCTCATTTCAGGATGCCGTTGTCAGATGGCAATAAGTCTTTACCCAGAAGATTAGGTCTGTCTCCATTTTGTAGTTCTGAATTTGATTGATCAGAATGTCACATGACAGGGATCAGAAAAGACTATCGGCCTTTCAGAGGGCATCAGTTCACGATATTCACACTGAGGCTGACTTCTGATCAAGATCGCAGGTAAAAAGTAGGTGGTGGAACCACAGATGTTGCCTCAACCTTTTTCGTCTGATTATAATGCTAACGACGACTTTATCTAAGACATTGTTGCAGCTTCACTTGTTTATTTCAACTGTGTAGGCCCAACTGAAGTATTTGTGACAGTGTGACGCCACTCCATTGTGATGTCATCCAGTTGGGACGTCACCACAGTGAGGCTATAAATAGATCATTGCTCTTCACTACATTAAATGACAATGGAACTTGTTGATAGCATAATTAATACGTCTTTTAAATCTCGATGAATACCTGATCATTGTCGAAACTTTGGTGGAGAAATTTCCTGTCTCTCCAGTCTCCAAAGTAGTCTTTTTTTGTCAGAATTGCATTCAAGGTATAACAAAACAATTTTTGACTGTTACATCAGGCAACAGTGCAATCTATTTGATGCTCGGAAGTAGTTTCCAGTGAGACTCTTTAAGATCATTGAGTCACAACCGTTGTCATGGCGTCACATGGGGACTGCCGCCCCCATTACCAAAGATTATGTACCCACGCTCATATTGGCTGAAATGTTTGTTATGATGACGTCACAACCAAATAACACACTGATTGTCACACCCTGGAACTATTTAGTCCTAATATTGGACTTGAACCACTCTCACTCCCCTGGGTCAGACAGATTGCACTGTTGCCTCGTATCAGTCAACATTTGTATATACACTGGAAGCTGGAATCCCAGTCACCAGAGTTAGAAGCATGCATGCATGCCCATCTTAATTTTTCACATTTAATTTAACATTTAACATTTTAACACATTTTCCATTTTGTCATGTCACAACCTTGAACCAGTATTAAACACTCAAAAAAGACACAATTTTGGGGTTGATATATAAATAATGCCATAGAAACCAATTGACGAGGGTGTGGGGGCGGTAGCCCCCACGTTTACCACTAAAAAAAGCTCTTTTTTACCTTGCCAAATATGGTCATTTTCACGGCCCGCTAAAGTGAATCATGACCAGGAAAACTGTTGCTATTTTTAACATCTTACCCATGACCAGGACTATTCTGTTATTGGAAAACTAGAGTGAATTAGTAATGAAACATGTGTATCTCTTTCCTAGTGGCTATACACTCAATACTATAATGCTTATCAGGAGTTTTTAAAGTATATTTTTATGAAAATGTCCATGTTCTAACAGTTCTCCAAACAGCCTAAGTTCTATTTTGTGCTGACTCGACAGTAATCAAAAATTACTTTTAAAACTAAATGGAAAATTAATAGATTATCTCATCAGAACTTTAATGCATGGTTTATTGATATTGAGTAAGTTAGTGGAAAAGGTGTGAATTATAATTGACTGGCTTCAATGTGTGAAGCCACCAAGAAGTCCTACCACAATCAGTGATATCTTAATTGCAAATCTGGATTGCTCCTGTGCTTGTCAAAAGGGTTTTAGTTGATTGAAATTGACAAAATCGGTGGCTGCAGCCAATTAAATCAAACAAGAGATGGCTGGCTGTTTAATAAGATAGACTGCAGCTGACTGAAGCAAGTAATTAGTGGCTCGGCTGGCTATCTGCGGCGGCTCCCACGTCTATATATGACCGCAGAGCCCAGGTTGTGCTATTTTCTTCCCAGCTCCAAGGGTTGACGCTGGTAGAAGCATGGGTTGCTATGATGCATGTCAGCCTTCTTTTGTCAGCTGAATCATTCTCCAAATACAAGTAAAGGTACCGTTACTAACATATGTGTGACGTGAAAATTTCAAAATATCTAAAAATCTACTATGCTGTGGGTACCAGTTCAACAGCGGTCATGTACATTTATGATTCGATCAATTTTATAAAATTTATTTCTTGCATAATTTCCGTGTATCAACCCCAAAATTGTGTCTTTTTTGAGTGTTTAATACTGGTTCAAGGTTGTGACATGACAAAATGGAAAATGTGTTAAAATGTTAAATGTTAAATTAAATGTGAAAAATTAAGATGGGCATGCATGCATGCTTCTAACTCTGGTGACTGGGATTCCAGCTTCCAGTGTATATACAAATGTTGACTGATACGAGGCAACAGTGCAATCTGTCTGACCCAGGGGAGTGAGAGTGGTTCAAGTCCAATATTAGGACTAAATAGTTCCAGGGTGTGACAATCAGTGTGTTATTTGGTTGTGACGTCATCATAACAAACATTTCAGCCAATATGAGCGTGGGTACATAATCTTTGGTAATGGGGGCGGCAGTCCCCATGTGACGCCATGACAACGGTTGTGACTCAATGATCTTAAAGAGTCTCACTGGAAACTACTTCCGAGCATCAAATAGATTGCACTGTTGCCTGATGTAACAGTCAAAAATACCATGCAGTGCATGTAAAGCATCAGCTTTAGTAATAAACATATTAATTGCTTAAAATGTGAATAATCTGAAATGTTCAACAAAATGATAGGAGTATCAACTATCCATTATATGGCAGGATACTCTTGAAGTAACTTCAATTTTATGCACTGTCAAAGTCCTTATTATTATTATGAGGGAACACAAAATCATCTAAGCTTTCAAAAATGGGGCTTGCCATTTCTGTACACCAAATAGCTGTAGACCAATGTCCATTTTACAGCACAAATTGTATTTCTAGGTGATTTACGCACTGTTTACCGCAACCGCAACAGTACTACGATATTTTTCTGGGCGATAATACAGAATTTCCGGTAAAACTATAACCAAAAATGTTTTAAAAAATAACAAATTGAGTCTACAATGTCAGTAACGCCTAATTTGATAATGTGGAATACCTGACAGTCATGTGTAAGGCCGTATTTGATCAGTTCAGTTGAAAATTTGTCAGCAAAAACACCTTCTCACTTCCCGCATCCTCCATATTGGAATTCCGGACGGACGCTTGGTAATGACGTCAGAGGAACCACCTGATCTGATTGGCCGACCAAAATATTACGATTTTTTTAAAAAAATAAGTAACTGCAGATTTTTATGAAAACAGGAGTGTAAATAGTGAGGAAATATTTAAAATCGCCGAATGAGACCCGGAAAAAATAGCATTTGATACTTCGGGTGTTTTCGTGAGATGCCGAAGTTTGCCGACATCCAGTTGAGAAAAAATGGCGGACGAAGCAGGTTGTGCGCGATGCGGAGTCAAATAAAATGGCTTGAATGAGAAGATATAAGCACTCGTATGTCCGGAAAATTACACTGTCTCGTGGTTAGGGGCTAATAAAGGTCCAGGAGGAATTTGGTTGGTTAACTCGTCAGATTAATAGAGAAATCGTGGACGTTGTGATGTAACAGCCTGCCTGCGACGAAAACGACAATCGTAATAAGCGATCAGCTGTAGTAGCTGATGCTTAAAAATTGTTTTGTTATACCTTGAATGCAATTCTGACAAAAAAAGACTACTTTGGAGACTGGAGAGACAGGAAATTTCTCCACCAAAGTTTCGACAATGATCAGGTATTCATCGAGATTTAAAAGACGTATTAATTATGCTATCAACAAGTTCCATTGTCATTTAATGTAGTGAAGAGCAATGATCTATTTATAGCCTCACTGTGGTGACGTCCCAACTGGATGACATCACAATGGAGTGGCGTCACACTGTCACAAATACTTCAGTTGGGCCTACACAGTTGAAATAAACAAGTGAAGCTGCAACAATGTCTTAAATCAAGTCGCCGTTAGCGTTATAATCAGACGAAAAAGGTTGAGGCAACATCTGTGGTTCCACCACCTACTTTTGACCTGCGATCTTGATCAGAAGTCAGCCTCAGTGTGAATATCGTGAACTGATGCCCTCTGAAAGGGCGACAGTCTTTTCTGATCCCTGTCATGTGACATTCTGACCAATCAAATTCAGAACTACAAAATGGAGACAGACCTAATCTTCTGGGTAAAGACTTATTGCCATCTGACAACGGCATCCTGAAATGAGCCATAGGCAATTGAAGATCCCACCAACAGAGATCCACGAAAGGTAGTCACGGAGGACTTCTTTTAAGGTTATTTGAGCAGAAAGAATATCATTTCTCAGCCAATTTTATTGAAAAAATTTTGGAAATTCAGAGTACATAACAATTCAAGTAATTTTTTCAGTTTGAAAATTCAGAGTATTCATGAATATATGGTTTAATAGGCACAAAAATGAATAAAACTAAAAAGAAGTTATAAAGTTACAAAGAGATTCATGAAAGAAAATTTTAAGAAGAGATTTTGTATGGATTCAAATATTTAATTCCTGTTATTTTTGTCTTGGTTTGCTTGATTTTTCTGGTCAATTGTCCATAACTTCATCATGTTATAAAGACAGGCCTTTCTTTTAAAAGAGACTAAGGCGAAATCCTTTTTCTTTTTTTCCCGAACGAGATTTCCATAGCATCCTCTACTGACGCGCACGGTCCTGCAAAAGATACAAATGTTTCATTACTAATTCACTCTAGTTTTCCAATAACAGAATAGTCCTGGTCATGGGTAAGATGTTAAAAATAGCAACAGTTTCCCTGGTCATGATTCACTTTAGCGGGCCGTGAAAATGACCATATTTGGCAAGGTAAAAAAGAGCTTTTTTTAGTGGTAAACGTGGGGGCTACCGCCCCCACACCCTCGTCAATTGGTTTCTATGGCATTATTTCAACTAACTGTAACAAAAATGTGACTTAAACTTACATTTTTAATGTATTTTGTACTTCGTTGCATCACCAAAATAAGATCATCTTCACGTGTTGATGGCGTCATGTAAACATTTCTTGTCGGGTTACAATGACATGACATCACAAATCTATTGTTTTCCAAATATGGTCAATTCCACGGCCCGCTAAAGTGAAGCATACCCCAATATATTTGTGACGTCATCTCATTGCAACCATGCAAGAAATGTTTACATGATATGATCAACACATGACGACGATCTTGTCTTACTCTTAGTGACGCAAAAAGTAGCAATGTACACAAAAAACGTAAGTTTTAGTCACTTTTTTGTTAGTTTGTTGAAATGATTCCATGGAAACCAATGGGCGGGGGCATGTTAACCACTAAAAAACTTTAGCGAGCCATCAATATGACCATATTTGGCAACTGAAAACATAGTTTAATAGGCAACTGAAAAACTGCCGCCCCTACACCCCAGTCGATTGCTTTCCATGGCACTTTTTAAACAAACTGCTACACAAAAATGACTAAAATTATGTTTTTAGTGTATTTTGCTACTTTTTGCATTACCAAAACAAGATCGGTGGGAAAAAATTCACTATAGCGGGCCGTGAAAGTGACCATATATGGCAAGTGAAAACGATTGTGTTTCCATGGCAATCTCGGGGGCCGCCCCCAAACCCCGCCAAATTAACTTTTTATCAACAATTTAGTCAAAACATAACTAAAACTTACTGCTTTTGATAGATTTGTGACTTTTTGCGTCACGAAAATAATCCATTGTCAAGCGCTGATAGGGTCAGATAAACAATTTTTACTGATGACGTCACCGCGGCCCGCTATACTATCAGTTACCTGCTATTTATAATCAGATGAGGAAAAAATTCACTATAGCGGGCCGTGAAAATGACCATATTTGGCAAGTGAAAACGTTGTTTTTAGTGGTTAACGTGGGGGCTACCGCCCCCACATCCCCGCCAATTTATTTCCATGGCATTATTTCAACAAACTATATCTAAAAAGTTACTGAAACTTACGTTTTTAGTGCATTTTGCAGCTTCTTGCGTCACCAAAATAACATCGTCATCATGTAATCATGGCGTCATGTAAACATTTCGCGGTGGTTACACAAATGAATGACGTCACGAAATATCATTGTTCTCCAAATATGGTCATTTTCACGGCCCGCTAAAGTGAATCATACCCTCAGATGACGTTATGCATTCATCGTTCCAAATACGGTCATTATCATGGCCCGCTAAAGTGAATCGTACCCTATAATTTATATATTCAATAATATTAATCATACTTGTCTTTGAATAATTTTTTCATGCTGATCGTGAATATTCAACACAGTGTTACACTTGAGATGTTTGACAGTTGTTTCACAAGTCTGTCAGTCCTAGCAATCCAGTGATCCTTCTTAAACTGGTGTGATTTATAGTCTCCTTTGAAAATGAGGCTCAATAAAACATAGACAGTGGTGCCACCTGGAGATTTCAGGCCTGGTTGCTATTGGTTGCAGGTCCCTAATTCTGGGCATTTCCAATCTAGTTCCTGTCTGTGATTCTACAGACAAGCAGGGAGTACTGCTTTCTGCGCTCTGATTGGTCTAGAAAACAGTCAAAGTGACGTCACCAATTGAGAAAAGCTTTGTGACTTACTACGTGCCTAAGGTCATAAATGACCGCGGAGCCCAGATTGGGCATTTCCACCAGGGGCGCTGTTCCAATATCTTATCCACCAGGGGCGCTGTTCCAATATCTAAAAATTGAATTTTCAGAAAAATATACCTTCACGAACATGCTGGTTCAGCAAAATAAAACAGGTACTAGAGAACAACAATATACAGTTTGGAGAAATTAATGAGACAGACCTAATAAATGAAACGTTCTCTAAGATGTTTAAAGAGAAACTATACCAAAAATATCAAAATGATTTTTTCCAAGAAATGAATGACTCGACTAAACAACCAAAACTTAGAACTTATAAATTAATGAAGACTGATTTCAGAATAGAACCTTATTTACTACATAATATTAACAGGAAATTATACACTAAAATTGCGAGATTTCGCACTAGCTCTCACAACCTTCGAATTGAAACTGGAAGACATGAAAGCCCTAAGTTGCCTGTAGAAAACAGAATTTGTAATAAGTGCGATTTAAATGAAGTTGAAAATGAAATACATAGTTTATTGTTATGTCCTAGTCATGGATTAGACAGGGAAAATCTTATTACCATATCATCTAATATAATATGCAACTTTGATCAACTCGATAATTTTGAAATTTTTTTAGCTATTATGACATCACGAGAACCCCAATTATTAAAAGCTATAGGTAAATTTCTTGTAAGTATTGATGTTTAATGATATAGTCTGTCGTTTTGCATTTCATTTTAAATGTATATATATATATAGCCCATTGTGATTTAATTTACTGATTTGTCATGTCTTAGAATTAACATTTATTTAATTGGCTGGAACCTTAAATTGTATAGATATTTTGTAAGATTGAAATTGATTATGTCTTTTTAAACTTGAACCATTTATTGTATGTTTGTATTACTATTTTGTTATTTTCTGTTTTGACAAATGTGTCAGATGTGACACTTTCGTTGTCGTCATAAAAAAAAATAAAAAAAATATCTTATGGTTTATAGTGCAGCAGTGAAAAACAAAGCTTTTTCTGATTGGATATTAATGGAGGCTGTAAATTAGAATAAATATGGTTGCATAGACTGTTTTTCAAGAAATTAAGGCTCTTCAAAAAGTTGGTGTTTTGATGAAAATTTTGAGGCCAACCGCAGAGATTTTCAAAGATCTTCAGAAATGGTGAGTTTGTAGGAAAAATATCTGGTCATGCCCTATTTCAGAGTTGCAAATAGTGATTGTGATCATATGTTCTGATGAAATCCACTAAAATGGCATCCAGGCTCGCATTATAACTTTTTTGACACCTGTCAACGTTAAATTAAAAATATGAAGTATTTCTTTTTTTAGGATCCTGCTACCTATGCCAGCTCAGATTTGCATCTATCCACATATCAAAGTTAAAGTCAAAAATACTTTTATTTTGGCAGGGTAACATGTTCAGCTTCTGCTGTTTTTCAACACGGCCCTGACTAGAATAACAAGTATACAAGAACAAGGGTAAAAGCGATACAAAAGGTAAAATCAAAAGAAGAATATATCATATATAAAAGTATACAAAAAAACTATAAATGTTGGTTTAAAATGAGTTTTAGATATTGCTTTTAAAAACATTAATACTGGAGGATGACTTAACATGACTAGGTAGAGTGTTCCAAACACTCGCACCACTATGTACAAACGAACGTTGACCCATATTTGTGGTACACCTTAGCACCTTCAGATTTTCCTGTTGTCTTGTACCATAGTTGTGGTCTACTTTTTCAAACTGAATTGAAAGATAGTTCGGACACATGTCATGCAAGCATTTGTACATTAAAATTGATTTGTGATAAAAAGACCTTTCACTAAAATTAAGCCATTTAAGCTTGTTCAGAACAAAAGAACTTGGAGCGTCAAAAGGAACACTTTAAAAACAATTCTGCCTCCTTTTATCATCAGTTTCTCCACTTACTTCATTGATTTCATGTAACAGGAGGAATATGTGACATCACAATAGTCAATAATCGGCATGACTAAAGCATTATACAATTTCAATGCAGTATCTTGATCCAAGAATGATCTTACTCTGTGTAGCACACCGAGTCTTTGTCTAAGTTTCTTGCACATGGTTTCGACATGATCTATCATTGGATTAGCAGGTAGCAGTGATGTTACAAAGCATTTTTTGAATCCGTGGATGTTGATTCTGTGTTCTCTCGACCAATCAGATCATAGAAGTCTGTAGTAGTAGCTGCCTAAGGTCATATATGACTAGACATTTGACCCAACTCAAAAAATGAAAATCAGTTGGCCATTCAAATAATGAATTTTGGAGTTTTTGTTTCATCATTTTTAGCACATTGCACCAGCATTTCTGTCACAGCGATCCAGTGAGGTTAAAAAATGCAGGTCCTCTTCAAAGTTTATAGGTTTGTCCTGCACATTTTTACCTTCAGCGAACGAAGTTCGAAGAAGGTATTGTAATCACTTGGGTAAAAATGTTGTCCGTCCGCCGGGCGGGCGGGCGTTCGGGCGGCGGGCGGATAGAACATTTCCGGCCTCTATTGAGTGTACATAGATGAAATTTGGTACACATATAGCCTGTATGATGGTCTGATTGATAGATATTCTATACTTTTTGAAATAATTAAAAAAATATATAAATTATTTTTGTTCGTTTCCGGGCCGAAACTCAGTCAGTAATGCATGTGCAAGGATGAAATTTGGTACACATGTGGTCTATATGATCTAGTTGTGCCTTTTGATGGTCTCATTGACAGATATTCTATACTTTTTGTAAAAATGATTAAAAATATGTATTTTTTGGTTTTCAGGCTAAGACTCGGTCACTATTGCATGTAAATGGATAAAGTGTGTTACACATATGGCCCATATGGTCTAGTCTGCCCTTTGAAAGGTCTGATGGAAAATATTAAGTGCTTTTTGAAATATTGAAAAAAAAAAAGAACAAAAAAATTTTTTGTTTCTACCCAAGACTCGGTCACTATTGCATGTACATGGATAAAGTTTGGTACACACATGACTTATATGGTCTAGTTGTGCCTTTTCATGGTCTGACTGATACATATTCTATACTTTTTGTAATATTGAGAAAAAATATTCAAAATCCTTTTTTTCTTATTGGAGCCAAAACTTGCCCACCATTGCATATACAGCAATGAAATTTTCTACACATATCACCTATACAATGTAGCAGTGCTTCTTGATGTGTATTTAACACTTTTTGAATGACTGGAAAAACTAGAGAAAACTATAACAGCTTCATATTTTTGGTTTCCAACCGACAGTTCATAACCTATACTTTGTACATGCATACAACCGTACTATAATATGAGTAAATTAGTCTAATAAGGCCTTTCCCTGCTTTTACAAACCCTGGCAAGCACACGGGCAGATGGCAGATAATAGAGATAATAGAAGGCCACGTCTCGACCACTAATGCATACTACCTATAATATATATAATTTGGCAAACACACCAATTTTATGGTGTAATTGTAATCTTCTAAAGGTGTTATTCGCTGAAGGTTTGCTGCTGCGCAGCCTATGTTTTTCCATTGCCGATATGTCACAGCAACAAAGAGTTTCCCTTAATTATCTGTCGAGGATTAATCGCCACCAATAATAATGAGCCCACACACTGCTGAAGTTCACTAGCAGTTTTCAGCCACAATTTTTATGTATCCGGACTTTCCTAAAACACCTTTTATTTAGAAGTGTGGCTGTGTTAAAAGTAAACCAACTATATGTATTCACATCTGTTTCCTCTTTAAATGAAGTCCTGTGTGTGAAACTTAATGTATATACTTATTCATTCACTTTTTACCCCAGCAATGTATACATTGCCGACGGGTATTGTAGTTACTTTGGGAAAATTTGTCCGTCCGGATAATTATCAAAAATGTGAAAATTTTTTATTTTTTGTGTATCGGGCGTCAAGCATGTACATTTATGGTTTTTGGGTGAATATGGTATCTTGTTTCCAAGTTGAGCCTTTCATCTATAGGTCTAATCGCCGTGACATTAATACTCTTCTCACAATCATTGAAAATGTGAACATTTTTTGTTTGTTTCTGGAACTGACCTAAAAAAATGCTGTACTTTTTACATGGAAATTTGCATATTGTATGCATTAAATACCCAACATGTATTTTTGGGGGTCTAAATGCTCTGAGAAAGTTGAAGTGACGAAAATTTACCAAAAATAACAAAAAAATACTATTATTTCAAACCTGCACGATTCAGTCAATTTTGGAATTTCCCAATTAGGTGTCTAAATTATGTCTCTTTAAACATCTCAACTCAGTTGGAATGTCGGACCTATGATTTTTTATAAAAACCCAAAAATTCGAAAAAAATCCCAATTTTCCAACATTTCTGCATGAAAAGCCAAAATGGTAATGGTTAAATTATTTAAATTTAAAGCTTATTGTAGTTAGACACACTATGAATTAGTATTCACAGCAATTGCATGAGTCATTGCAAATTTTCCATTGAAACTTATGATTTAAAATGCAAAAAATTGTCAAAATGTCTATATATTTACTCCCCTTTTCCAATTCTGATGTCATCCCAGTCTTTGACATTTTTTGTCGAAATAAACCTGACATGTTTCACATCATCATCACGCTAATTTTGAGCAATATGAAAATTTTATTCACAGCAGAGGTCAATACTGGCAAAGTGAAATAAATATTAAGGATTTTCAGATAATCATATATCAGTCAATATTTGGCCCAGGTCAATCAAATTTTACTTTTTGTACCACTCCTCATCAAATATTATCAATAGGAAATATATATAGATATGTGGACTTAAAAAGCATCCGGTATATTCAAAAACATGCATTTGTTTGATAATATTTTAAAACATTGACCATAAATCTTGAACTCCTAATTATTATAACTTTATGGCTATTGGCTAATATCTAACCTCGCTGATGTAAATTTTAGAAGATAAAGTAATGTCAGCCCCTTTTATTTAGTTATTTGCATGAAAATTAAATGTGCATGAATCAGACAGACTGGCTTTATTGAATGGAGCACTGGAGAAGTATTGCTTATGTAATATTATGTCAGAGGGTCATTGTCTTCCCTGCTAATCCTTTCAATGACTGAAGCCTAGATCACTGGGGTAAAGACTTCAGTGGATATCAGGCTTGGCTGCTCCACGTCTCTGCATTGTGTAATTGTTACATAATCTTATGTCAGTCACAGTTGGTGGTTAAGTGGCTGATTAATGCAGAACACATCAAAAGCAGTCATGAAATTATGGAGATATTTGTCATGTATTAGCCTAATGGTAATCAACTGACTCCTGTCGACCTCTAGTGTTAATTACGTTTGTGGAACTCTTCTGTGTTGAAGCCTAATAAAACTACTTCCGCCCAAGCCATTCTCCGTGTCTGTTACATGGTGCCAGAAGGCTGCAAAAATACTCACAAAACAGATGAGAAACCACTAGAAACGACCAGATTTCAGTGAAAATGGAGACCTTAGTATTCAGACCACCTGCGGAATTCAACTTTGATGGTCCCAACGTAAGTGCAGCATGGAAGAAGTGGCTGAAAAGATTTGAATTGTACCTCGTGGCAGCAAAGCACAGGGAAGAAAATGACCAGACGAAAATTGCAATGCTAATTTCGGCACTCGGCGAATCAGGTTTTGATGTTCATCACAATTTTAAATTTGGTGAAAATGAGGACAGTACCAAGTACAAGACTGTGTGTGACAAATTTACCTATTATTGCAATGCAAGAAATCCTGTGTTGGCGCTCAGAGGGCAATTTTGGGAGTACACTCGCCCCGAAGGTCAAGGGTTAGACGCCTTCTTAAATGACTTGCGCACAATGGCAGCCAATTGCCAGTTTGAAAATTGTGACAATATGATCCGAGACAAGTTGTTCTTTTCGATTACTGACACAAATACCAAGGTTAAGGTCATGGGTGATGATGGCAATGCCACCCTACCTACAGTTATACAGCGTATGCGCACACTCGAATGCTCCAGGAGAGAGTTAGAGATGATCAAACCAGAGAAGCATGTCGACGCCATTCAGAGCAGACCTCGTTCCCAGAGTTGGCGCGAACCTCCACGTTCCAGATGGTTCAAGATGTGGCACACAACACCAAGCAGGGGATTGTCCCGCTTTCGGCAGAACATGTGGCAGATGCCACCGAAAAAATCATTTTGCAAATCTGCGCACCGCCCCAGCTCCAGTTCTCCAACCTCGCAGCCAGACGAGCGGTCGTTACAGTTGCGGTCGTGGAGCTTCACAGCAAGTCCATTCCATTGATGAGCAGGACGAAGAGCATGAGTATGAACTGTGTGACTATATGGCGTATGAGCATGACGACAACACTTTTTTCATAGATTCACTTGAAAATGATGACCGCAGTGCTTGGTATGCTCAGATAAAATTAGAGAGTGACTCACTACAGATGAAGCTTGACTCCGGAGCTGACACAAACTGCATTCCTCTGACTGTCTTCAGAACGTTGTCTGGCTACAAACGGATACCAGTGAGGAAGTCAAACACACAACTGAGAGGCTATGGAAAGCACTTGATTACACACATTGGCAAAGTCAAATTAATGTGCAAGGCAACGAATGGCAAATCAGCTTTGTATGATTTCTTTGTAACCACCGCAGATGGGCCTCCTATATTAGGCAGGAAGGCATGTTCGGGCCTAGAGCTTCTAAAACTTGTTGATGGTTGTGGTTCACCAATTAATGATGTGAGTGCTGCAAGTGCCCAATTGTTAGCGGATCGTCGCTTAAAAGCTGTGCTTCCCGTGAAAACTGCTAGGCCTGATTTGAAGCCGCAGGCTACTCGGAACAATCATGTTTATCCCCGCTATTTCCCGGCTAAGCTGCCAAATAACCCACAGTGCACACGCCCCCTCCTGCAGCCGTCGTACCCCCGTCCACCTCGCTCGAAGAAGTTTCCTGACAAGTTCAAGGACTACTTGGTGACATCGAAGTGAAGAGCCTCTGAGCTGTCCCATTCCTGCTTATGTGCACTTTTCCCCCTTCGATTCCACTTCATGTCACCAAATCCTCAACATTCTAACAATCAGTATATAATCCCTCAAGTGTCAAATTTCTAACAATCAGCATTTAATCTCTCAAGTGACAATTCAACATTTTATTTCGATTTCAATCACTGACATTTTATTTCCATTTCAATCAAAGACAATTTTCAAAGACTCTTATCAATACTCGCTTTCAAAATGTTCAAATATTTAATTTTCCTTGTATAACTTGTGTGAATTTCAAATGTGTTTTATTTCATATTAACATTGCCTAATGTGACTCTTATACTGTCATAATTTCGCATAGAGGTAAATTTTCCTGTTCACCAATTACAATAACTTTGTTGAAGTTTCCTAGAACTTCTATGTATAGAAATTTATAATTATAGACCTAAGCTTTGTTAAAGGGAGAAGTAAAGTAGTAAATTGTGAAGTAAAATTTTCAGTAAGTTAACTAATGTCTTGTTCCGTTAACTTAGCTTTGTTAAAGGGAGATGTCATGTATTAGCCTAATGGTAATCAACTGACTCCTGTCGACCTCTAGTGTTAATTACGTTTGTGGAACTCTTCTGTGTTGAAGCCTAATAAAACTACTTCCGCCCAAGCCATTCTCCGTGTCTGTTACAATATTTGAATGAAGAAAAAATGCTTTCAAAAATTTTCCAAAATCTCCTTTTATTAGTTAAAATCTACTTTATTCTGCAAATTGTCATTTTATTTTACTGTATCTTCTTTCCTAGTGGCTATACACTCAATACTATAATGCTTATCAGGAGTTTTTAAAGTATATTTTTATGAAAATGTCCATGTTTTAACCGTTCTCCAAACAGCCTAAGTTTTATTTTGTGCTGACTCGACAGTAATCAAAAATTAGTTTTAAAACTAAATGGAAAATTAATAGATTATCTCATCAGAACTTTAATGCATGGTTTATTGATATTGAGTAAGTTAGTGGAAAAGGTGTGAATTATAATTGACTGGCTTCAATGTGTGAAGCCAACAAGAAGTCCTACCACAATCAGTGATATCTTAATTGCAATTCTGGATTGCTTCTGTGCTTGTCAAAAGGGTTTTAGTTGATTGAAATTGACAAAATCGGTGGCTGCAGCCAATTAAATCAAACAAGAGATGGCTGGCTGGCTGGCTGTTTAATAAGATAGACTGCAGCTGACTGAAGCAAGTAATTAGTGGCTCGGCTGGCTATCTGCGGCGGCTCCCATGTCTATATAGAGTGGGTCGAGGCAAGAAGCCCGGGTTAGGTGAGAAGCCCCCCCAGGGTTACATCTAAACTTACATTTTCGGTGCTTTTTCTTATTGATAGGATTAAAGCTATTGGCTTTTCAAGTGACGTCACAAATTTTCAAGGCATTCAGCACCAAACCATAGTCGTAATTAAAGAAACAAAAAAAGGTGCATGGTTTTTGTAACTTTGATTAATTCTTTGAAAGTGGTTGTCAGAAATAACTTTGGAAATTTTTGAAAGTATAATGGATATCTGCATCGCTTCACTTTATGACCATCACATAAATATGATTTGGATCATGTTTTTTGCATTTTAGCTCAAAATATAGAGGTCAAATTAAAATATGTGGGTTTGGGGCGAGAGGCCCCACATGGTATGGGGCATGGGGCCCCCTTCACTGAGGCCTCGAAGCTGCTTCCGGAACCATTTAATAATGTTTACTTTACCTTAAATCTTGATAGAATAGCTAATTGAAATAGAAAAATTTTTGGCCGAAATTGAAAAAGGGCAAAAAATTAAAAAAAAAAAATGCATGAACAGAAAAATTCTGAAATTCAGAAAAAGTGAATAGAATGCCTTAAAAATGATAGAAGAACCCCAAGAAATAACTTTCAAGCTAAATGCGCTCGCAAGAAAAATTGCCATAGGATTATAATAGGGGGGCTTCTTACCCCGATAGGTGGGGTAAGAAGGCCGTTTATTTTTTTTACGAAAAGGGCCGTAACTCCTTTATTAAAATTGGTAGACATTAGTTTCACTCGTTATAAGTAGAGTCAAGTGATCCCTTCCTGACAGCATAAGCATTCAAATAATCGACCACAAAAAGTAGGTCAAATCGCATCTCGAAGTTAAGGGGGGCTGCATGCCCCGCGCTACTCTAGGCTTGTTGATCACTTGTAGTGTGTCTAAGTCAAGTTTACTACAAATTAGGTCCAATTCTTCAGAAATCAGCATTAACAGTCACTTTTCGCCATGTCTTATACCAAAACGTTTTACTCAGATATTGTGCGCACTGGCCTTGGTAGAGACACCCCAAATACAACAACCAATCAGAATAATTCTGAATGGATTCATGTTTCAAATAAATCAAAGAAATATAGAAAAATGGCACAAAGCATCATCTATTTCAACAACTTCAGCTTATAAACAGATTCTCACATCTAGATCCATGCAGTACTGAAAATGTTGGAAACAATCTTAGCATCACCCATCCCAAGAAAAACAATATTTTAAAGATGTGTGTAGATCTATGGAATGCCCAAAGTCTGAGAACGAAAACACAAACAGTAAAGGACTTCAGGGACGAGCATGATCTGGACATCTTCCTCTTCACTGAGACTTGGCTAAAAGAAGATGATAGAGTTGAAATTGGCGAGTTGGAACAAAATGGCGAATACTGCTTTCTGAATTCTCCCCGAGTTGGAAGACCAGGCGGTTGGATGGGTTGCATTGTAAGATCAGGCATACAAGCAATTAGAAAAGATCACGCGAAGGCTAAGACTTTTGAACACGTGGAAATCCAAATACAACTTGATGGAAAAATTGTTACTGTTCTTCTCATATACCGCCCTGAGCCATCCAAGAAAAATAAATACAGCCTTCCAGAGTTCTTCCAGGAATTAACAAAATTTTTAAGTTACTATCAAACAACAAACAACGAAATTGTTATAGCTGGTGATTTCAACTTCCATATGAATAAACCAGATGATAACAAAGTCATCCAATTTACCAACATTCTAGAAATGTTTGACCTTGTGCAACACGTCTCAGCACCAACTCACAGAGATGGCAACATGCTCGATCTTGCGATAACTCAAGAAAAATCTGCCTTCAGCAACTGTATGGTCAGTGAATTCTGTCTGATCATAATTGCATCCTCTTTGAAATTCCAATAAAACTAGTGGAAAAAAAGAAGAAGAAAATCAGGTTCAGGAAGACTAGAAAAATAAACATGCATGACTTCAAAAAAGACATACAGAGACATCTGTCTGGAAATGGGCTTGAACAGAAAAATCTCAATGAACTTATTGAACTCTACAACTCTACCAAACAGGTTCTTGACAAACATGCCCCAGTTAAAACAAGAGAAATTACACTACGCAAACCAACTCCTTTTAACAATGCAGATATTAAGAATTTGAAAACAGCAAAAAGAAAGGCTGAACGATTATGGAGGAGAACCAGACTCGAAAATGACTGGGAATCTTTCAAAGGAATGAGAAATGCATTGAATCAACACTTAAGTCAGCTCAAATCAGAGGATCTAAGATCCAAAATTGAAGATTCGAAAGGTAATGCAAAGACTTTGTTCAAGCTACTGAACTCCAGTTTGAACAGAAAACCAGAGCTACCTCCACCCCAACATGCCAATGAAACATACCTGGCAAGTGATTTCAATACATTTTTGATGAAAAGATCAAGACTATCAGGTCTAAATTAGACTCTACCAGTATTGAGACTGTTAATGATGTTGAAACTGCCTCTCACATGCTGTGGCACTTTAAAATGTTGTCAAAAACTGAGGTCAAGAAACTCATCACTGAAATGCCAGTTAAACACTGTCAGCTTGATCCCATTCCCACATGGCTTTTGCTTGAATGTATTGATGAATTCCACCCAATTATAACACATATTCTAAATAAGTCACTCACACAAGGACAGATGCCACTTGAACTGAAACATGCTCTAGTGAAACCTCTGTTGAAAAAATCTGGATTGGATTTGATCAAAAAGAATTATCGACCAGTTTCAAATCCGTCTTTCCTCAGCAAATTGATTGAAAGTGCAGTTATTGAACAATATACTGACCACCTTACGAAAAAACGAACTGAACGACGAAAAACAGTCTGCTTACAGAAAATTTCACAGCACTGAAACCCTCCTGAGAAGATCCATGATGATATTATGCTAAATATGAGCAAAGGTGAGATAACAATGCTTGTATTGCTGGACCTATCAGCAGCCTTTGACACGATTGACCACAAGATTATTCTGAAACGCCTGGAATGCAGATATGGTGTTCATGATTCTGCACTGAGCTGGTTCAAGTCATATATTTCTGAAAGGTCTCAGTCAGTGATAATTAATGACAAAACATCAACCAAACTGCCTCTCAAATTTGGAGTTCCTCAGGGATCAAAATTAGGACCAATCCTATTCAATTCATATATCACACCATTAAGTGAAGTAGCCGCCAAAAATCAAGTCGATGATCAAAAATATGCTGGTGACGAACAACTTGTGCTCTCCTTCAAACCAGCATTCTTGGATCAAAGAAATGCTGTCAATAAAATGGAGAAATGCATTGCTAAGATCAGGAATTTTATTCAAGAAAATAAGCTTTGCAACAAATGGAGATACAATTGAACTATTCTTCATTGGCAGTCCAAATCAACTCCGTAAACTCCAAATATCATCAATCAATGTGGACAATGTGGAAATTACTGCAACTGACCATGTTAGAAATCTAGGTGTGATTTTTTGACAAAAATATGACCATGGAAAAACAAATCAACAAAATGTGTCGGAACACCTATTTCAACCTGAAAAATATATAAAAAATCAAGAAGTCATTGAACAAGGAAGTTTGCAAAACTGTAGTTAATGCTCTTGTCACTCCTCACTTAGACTATGGAAATGGGCTTCTGTACGGTACATCAAATCATTTGATAAATAAACTCCAAGTGGCGCAAAACTCAGCAGTTCGACTTATAGAAAAACTGAAGAAGCACGACAGTGTGAGCCAATACAGGAAGCAGCTACATTGGCTGCCAATTCCAGCTCGAATCCAAATCAAACTGATGCTAACAACATGGAAAGCAGTCAATAATCAGACTCCTGTGTATATTAAAAATCTGATTGAGCCAAAAACCAAACAAAACCGTAATCTCAGAGGTAATAACAAAGCGCTCTTAAAAGAACCGAGTTCTTGCAATAAAAATAAATTTGCAGACAGAGCTTTTTCGAATGCTACTCCAAAACTTTGGAATCAACTCCCAGAGGAAGTCAAGGCCTCAGCAACACTTGTATGCTTTAAGAGAAATCTCAAAATTTATTTGTTTAAGACTTTCTACAAATAGAGCTATCATTCACCAGCGCTATTGAGCAGTTTACTGGAAATAGCGCTATATAAATGTCTATTATTACTATTATTATTATTATTATATATATGACCACGTAGCCCAGGTCGTGCTATTTTCTTCCCAGCTCCAAGGGTTGACGCTGGTAGAAGCAAGGGTTGCTATGATGCATGTCAGCCTTCTTTTGTCAGCTGAATCATTCTCCAAATACAAGTAAACGTACCATTACTAACATGTGTGACGTGAAAATTTCAAAATATCTAAAAATCTACTATGCTGTGGGTACCAGTTCAACAGCGGTCATGTACATTTATGATTCGATCAATTTTATAAAATTTATTTCTTGCATAATTTCCGTGTATCAACCCCAAAATTGTGTCTTTTTTGAGTGTTTAATACTGGTTCAAGGTTGTGACATGACAAAATGGAAAATGTGTTAAAATGTTAAATGTTAAACTAGAAGGCAAACAGGTTTGCAATGGCCGTACAGGGCTAAATTAAAGGGAGGGGGGGGCCATGTCAGACCTGTGTGTGTGGGGGGGGGGGGGCAAGGGAAATGAGATGTTATGTGTGGGGTGAAAATTTAGAATCCACCAGACTGAAGACAAAACAGAATGTATCTTCTGATATTGCATTCCCAATAAAAGTCCATTGCAGCACACAAAATGAAAGGTATTTCCAAATTAGTGATTGATAATTTGTAAATTCCTGTATGCTTAACTGGGGACTATTGTGCACAGAATGATTGTTCCCAGGCCAGTTAATCACAGACACTGGCCCAGCTGATACCACTGGTCATGTCATTTCACTGATAGTACCAAATGCAGATTTACAAACTAATCATAAATGAATAAAGAATGCAAAAGTCTTTTATAATATAGGCCTTCATTTATCTATGACTTGATTTCAATCCATTAACCAGGCCTATTCACATAACTATGCAGCTCTCTAATCAAAGATACACACCACACAACAAAGTGCAATCAGCTTTGACACCTATGTGGTTTACCCCTTGTGCAAAGTGAGGGTGAAATTAAGCTTTAGAACCCTCCAGTATTGCAACTAGATCTCTCACTAGGGGCGCTGCAGCATCAAATAGCGCGGCGCCATCTGTAGGCAGTTGGTAACCAAGGCAGCAAGATGGCGCAAGGCATCGGAAGAAATGCTTGACACAAAAACGTGGTTTTGAAATTGCTGCATTACGCTGTCAAAAAAGGATGTACATCAAATTTTTCAGTGCACAGCACAAGAGCATGAGTAATAAAGGTATTCTGCCAAGTTAGGGGCCCAAGGTGCCGCTAGTAAGTGAGATCTCGAAGTCATGGTTGTGACAAGGATTGTGGACGACAGTGGACGACATTCCTCTCTATCTGCTAAATGGCCGGTACCACCTCGGTGGTACGGCAATAATTAAATGAGAAAAATTAAGATGGGCATGCATGCATGCTTCTAACTCTGGTGACTGGGATTCCAGCTTCCAGTGTATATACAAATGTTGACTGATACGAGGCAACAGTGCAATCTGTCTGACCCAGGAGGTGAGAGTGGTTCAAGTCCAATATTAGGACTAAATAGTTCCAGGGTGTGATAATCAGTGTGTTATTTGGTTGTGACGTCATCATAACAAACATTTCAGCCAATGAGCGTGGGTGTGGGGGCGGCAGTCCCCATGTGACGCCATGACAACGGTTGTGACTCAATGGTCTTAAAGAGTCTCACTGGAACTACTTCCGAGCGTCAAATAGATTGCACTGTTGCCTGATGTAACAGTCGAAAATTGTTTTGTTATACCTTGAATGCAATTCTGACAAAAAAAGACTACTTTGGAGACTGGAGACAGGAAATTTCTCCACCAAAGTTTCAACAATGATCAGGTATTCATCCAGATTTAAAACTCGTATTGATTATGCTATCAACAAGTTCCATTGTCATTTAATGTAGTGAAGAGCAATGATCTATTTATAGCCTCACTGTGGTGACGTCCCAACTGGATGACATCACAATGGAGTGGCGTCACACTGTCACAAATACTTCAGTTGGGCCTACACAGTTGAAATAAACAAGTGAAGCTGCAACAATGTCTTAGATAAAGTCGTCGTTAGCATTATAATCAGACGAAAAAGGTTGAGGCAACATCTGTGGTTCCACCACCTACTTTTGACCTGCCATCTTGATCAGAAGTCAGCCTCAGTGTGAATATTGTGAACTGATGCCCTCTGAAAGGGCGAGTCTTTTCTGATCCCTGTCATGTGACATTCTGACCAATCACGGACAAGGAATTGCATTAGAGGTGTAACAATATACAAATGTTGACTGATACGAAGGCGACTGTGCGATCTGTTTGACTCAAGAGAGTGAGAGTCACCTTGCTATTTCTAAAACAATAGGTAAAACATTGTGAAATAGCACCCAGTGTGTACTGTGTTGTTATCCCATCAGTTTTGTCTCTTGCATTGGTGGGCTCTCCTCATGCTAGAGGAAGACATGCATTTTGAATATTTCATTTCCCATTTATTATTTAAGAGAAAAGTCAAGTTGGTCTTTGAGTAGACATGCAATAGGTCTGTCTCCATATGGGGATTACGACAGGTATTATCGGTAGGTGGTGCAATGATAAGGGGGGAGTGCTATTTTTGTCTTGGGGAAGCCTACCTGATGATATATTATCTGGTTTGTTTGCAAAGTGAGTGAGATCCTGTGACCAACAGTTAATAATAATCTGGTTGTTAACATGTTATAATCCACCAATCTGTACGATAACAACACTCTTTTCTGTTGAACTGATGTTTTGGGAACATAATCAATACAGTGTAGCTGACCCAAACAATCAAACATTCAACAAACACACTCATTAAGTCAGACTCCTTGGCTTGGTCAACAACACCAATTACCTTGCTGAAAGGCAAAGGGGATTCCATCTGAGCTCATATTGTTTGGAGACTCCACCTGTCCCATTTCTCGTTGTCAAAGCCTCTTGTGCGAGCTGGCACAGCGAGGCTTTGTCTCTGTTGCCAGTTTTTCTTGTGGTTTTAGTCACATTTCGATTAGCCATGCCCCAGTGGTTTCAACCAACCAGAAGGCAGGTTAGATATCAATGACTGGAAAAGCTTAAAATCATTGAAAGCAATCAATGAATGTTGAACAATGAAACAAAACAAACAAACTGAAAACAAGAAACTGTAACCTGAAAGTTACATAAACTGTGAAAGTTTTGAAGTGTTCTAAAAACAAATACTGAAAGTGTGAACAGTTCAGATGTCAATCATAGTCAGCCATGCAGTTAATTCCGATATGATTGGTTCTAGGCTGTCTTATCAAGAAAGCTTCATGGCCAGTGATTGACTTGGTCCAATATTGATATGTTCAGAACGCATTTCTGAGCAAACACTCACTGCAGTTTTTGGGTGCAACAAGTATCAAATAAGAGTAAAGAGTTTAAAGTGGTGCAATAACCTTTGAGGGCTGACATATCCAGTTAGTCTGTACTTTTAATTATGAAAATAAATAGATTACTTTTAATTACGAAAATGAATAGATAGCATATGTTTTTTCTATGCCAAATTTTCAGGGGTGTAGGTAAGGGGGTCTTGAAATCAACTTTCTCTCTCTAAAATTTACATTTCCTTTGGAATTTGAAACACAAGTTAAATAATTTAGCAAATTGATTGATATGTGTGCTTGTCAAGTCCGGTATCACTTTATATAGTGTGATTGATGATTGATTGGGTCTTTAATTCAATGGTATGTAATAGGTATGTAATGTGTTCCTCTCAGAGACGCTGTCAAATGTTTGCAGAACGAGTGCAGTGAGTGGTGCAGAACCACCAATGCTGAATTTGCCTAAATGTAATAACCACAGCTTCAATCATAACAATGATTGATGTCAAACTTGAAAAAACTTAAAACAACAAACGGATCAACAGCCAACAGCTATCAATAGTATGTAAAGACTGGAATGATATAACCTTGCTTGGGCTATAACAGCCACTCGATAGCGATACTTGTAGGTATCATAAAGGGGTCACCTAGCTCATTAGTATTCTTGTTTTTCTTATTT
This sequence comes from Platynereis dumerilii, assembly GCA_026936325.1. Taxonomy (NCBI): domain Eukaryota; kingdom Metazoa; phylum Annelida; class Polychaeta; order Phyllodocida; family Nereididae; genus Platynereis; species Platynereis dumerilii. The sequence goes on from JAPTHN010000002.1 coordinate 93,184,601, forward strand.
CTCTGACTATGGATTTGTATATATACTAATGAGCAAATAAATGATTGAAATTGAATTGAAAAAAATTGATTGTGCGAACACTTCCCTTCGCAACCAATCACCTTGAACCTCAAAAACCACACTTTTTGTGGCCCACCAGGTCAGAGGCTCACTGGCAGAGCCAGCTCGAAAGTGAGCTGATGACTACGGGAGAATGCACCTGTCCATAAATTCAGAACTACAAAATGGAGACAGACCTAATCTTCTGGGTAAAGACCTATTGCCATCTGACAACGGCATCCTGAAATGAGCCACAGGCAGTTGAAGATCCCACCAACAGAGATTCACGAAAGGTAGTCAAGGAGGACTTCTTTTAAGGTTATTTGAGCAGAAAGAATATCATTTCTCAGCCAATTTTATTGAAAAAATTTTGGAAATTCAGAGTACATAACAATTCAAGTAATTTTTTCAGTTTGAAAATTCAGAGTATTCATGAATACATGGTTTAATAGGCACAAAAATGAATAAAACTAAAAAGAAGTTATAAAGTTACAAAGAGATTCATGAAAGAAAATTTTAAGAAGAGATTTTGTATGGATTCAAATATTTAATTCCTGTTATTTTTCTCTTGGTTTGCTTGATTTTTCTGGTCAATTGTCCATAAATTCATCATGTTATAAAGACAGGCCTTTCTTTTAAAAAAGACTTAGGCGAAATCCTTTTTCTTTTTTTCCCGAACGAGATTTCCCATAGCATCCTCTACTGACGCGCACGGTCCTGCAAAAGATACACATGTTTCATTACTAATTCACTCTAGTTTTCCAATAACAGAATAGTCCTGGTCATGGGTAAGATGTTAAAAATAGCAACAGTTTCCCTGGTCATGATTCACTTTAGCGGGCCATAAAAATGACCATGGATATTTGGAGAACAACATATGGAAAAAATTCACCATAGTGGGCCGTGAAAATTACCATATTTGGCAAGTGAAAAAGAGCTTTTTTTAGTAGTAAACGTGGGGGCTGCCGCCCTCGTCAATTGGTTTCTATGGCATTATTTCAACAAACTATAACCAAAAAGTTACTGAAACTTTTAGTTTTAAAACGTTTTTAGTGCATTTTGCAGCTTCTCGCGTCACCAAAATAACATCGTCATCATGTAATGATGGCGTCATGTAAACATTACGCCGTGGTTACACAAATGAATGACGTCACGAAATCATTGTTCTCCAAATATGGTCATTTTCACGGCCCGCTAAAGTGAATCATACCCTCAGATGACGTTATGCATTCGTCGTTCCAAATACGGTCATTATCATGGCCCTCTAAAGTGAATCATACCCTATACTTTATATATATTCAATAATATTAATCATACTTGTCTTTGAATAATTTCATGCTGATCGTGAATGTTCAACACAATGTTACACTTGAGTTGTTTGACAGTTGTTTCACAAGTCTGTAAGTTCTAGCAATCCAGTGATCCTTCTTAAACTGGTGTGATTTATAGTCTCCTTTGAAAATGAGGCTCAATAAAACATAGACAGTGGTGCCACCTGGAGATTTCAGGCCTGGTTGCTATTGGTTGCAGGTCCCTAATTCTGGGCATTTCCAATCTAGTTCCTGTCTGTGATTCTACAGACAAGCAGGGAGTACTGCTTTCTGCGCTCTGATTGGTCTAGAAAACAGTCAAAGTGACGTCACCAATTGAGAAAAGCTTTGTGACTTACTACGTGCCTAAGGTCATAAATGACCGCGGAGCCCAGATTGGGCATTTCCACCAGGGGCGCTGTTCCAATATCTTATCCACCAGGGGCGCTGTTCTAATATCTTATGGTTTATAGTGCAGCAGTGAAAAACAAAGCTTTTTCTGATTGGATATTAATGGAGGCTGTAAATAAGAATAGAATAGGGTTGCATGGAACTGTTTTTCAAGACGCTTCTCTGAAACTACTAATCAAATAAGGGTGCTAGTAACTTTTTATCATTGTCTAGCATCTGAAATATGGTTTAGCAAAGACATTGGGCGCTGGAGGGAGTAGTGGAGATCATCTTTATTATTCAGTATCCAAATTATTGTTGAAAACAAGTATTTTTGTTTGTGTTTGTAAATTTCTGGTTCAAGGATATGTTCTATCTCAATAACTATTGGTCATAGAGATCTGATATGTAGCTCAATGTGTGCAGAATAGTCACTTTCCTATACGTTGGTAATACATCCTTCAGCTCTAAATGGTACGGATTTCAAGTTATAGGCATGATGCTAATGACACACATATTTGGTATTTTAATTGATATAAATGCAGTTTCTAAAAAAAATGGCACTAGAGACCTGGAACTTGCCTAATCATTGGTAATATAATGTTTAGCACCAAATGGTCAGGATTTTTTAGTTATAAGTGTAATTTCAATGACAGTCAAAAAACATTACAGCTGTGTTTATCATCTCAGTGCAGATCAGCAGAGCATTGGGACCCTTGGACATGAAAGTGCAGTGATAGATGATTACCCACCCAATGCAAACTTTAAAAGGCATTTCTGGAACGAAAAATTTTCAAATTTTTTCTGCTGAAATTTCAACATTTTCAAATTGGACCCATATCAAAATAGGTAGAATTTGTTATGTTACCATGACTATTTGAGGTTGATGTGTCTGCCAGCATCATGCAGTTAGCGATGTTATATCTTCCATTCTTGTATCACATGTTTCACCTTTACTGAAGTTGATTAGAAGATTTCATGTTGAGTTATCAGAGGCCGGATGGAAATTCAAGGATATTTTCTTGGAGCCAGAATGTAACAGAAACACCTGTGTTCCATAATACTGTTACGCGCAAGCTACGGTAACTGGAGACGAAACTCAGATTTAGGGAGATTTCAGCCTTTATTGAAAACTTGAATAATTATTGATGGAAGTTCAGAAATAAGCAGTCTTGATTTCTTTGAGTCTATGTAAAATGAGATGAAATTCATAAGAGTCAGGATTATTGAGTCTTGCTTGTCTTGATAAGAGTTAGCTTTCTGTTAAACTGGATATCTGTTACTATTGTCTCTTGAAACGAAAGTCTTGCCACTCTCGGAAATCAATCAGCTGGTAGCGTGTATTATTATCTGGTCCTGCCCTTGTCCTGGTCACAGAATATGGTGCCCTGGTCCTGGTCACGGAATATGGTGCCCTGGTCCTGGAATATGATGCCCAGGTCCTGGTCCTGGAATATGGTGCTCTGGTCCTGGAACACAGTGCCCTGGTCCTGGAATACGGTGCCTTGGTTGCGGTCCTAAATATGGTGCCCTGGTCCTGGTCCCGGAATATGGTGCCCTGGTCCTGGTCCCGGAATATGGTGCCCTGGTCCTGGTCCCGGAATATGGTGCCCTGGTCCTGGTCCCGGAATATGGTGCCCTGGTCCTGGAATACGGTGCCCTGGTCCTGGAATATGGTGCCCTGGTCCCGGAATATGGTACCCTGGTCCTGGTCCCGGAATAAGGTGACCTGCTCCTGGAATATGGTGCCCTAGTCCTGGTCCTGGATTATGGTGCCCTGGTCCCGGAATATATGGTACCCTGATCCTGGTCCTGGAATATGGTGCCCTGGTCCCGGAATATGGTGCCCTAGTCCTGGTCCTGGAATATGGTTCCCTGGTCCCGGAATATGGTGCCCTGGTCAAGGTCTTGGAATATGGCACCCTGGTCCCGGAATATGGTGCCCTAGTCCTGGTCCCGGAATAATAATGGTACCCTGGTCCCGGAATATGATGCCCTGGTCAAGGTCTTGGAATATGGTACCCTGGTCCCGGAATATGGTGCCCTGATCCCAGATTATAGTGCCCGTAACCAAGGAAAATAACAATATTATTTTCCTAACTGTCAGATAACTTGAAATGTAGTTGGAAGTAGTTGGTTGGGTCTTGAATTGTCTTAGAAAATTTAGAAAGTCAGAATAAGTTCATTTTCCATTGTTGAGTCTTGGTCCTTGGCCTTGGACAGTTGAGTCAAGACTGACCCAAACGGTGGTTCCTGCCCCCTATTTATCAACTTTTTGGATTGAGTCCATTGTCAATAGGGGGAGCAGGGTCAAGAAACTTTGGATGAGTCCATCTTGGATCTTTCCAATTCGCGCCTGAACTTTGGCAGCCGAAAATGGTTTTCTTGACCAGACAAGTGGTTGTTTCATCCTGACAATGGCTGGAAGTTGACTGGAGAAAGTGTAAGATTCATTTTAGTCTAAATTTGACTGTTCTACGTGGCTTTTAGGCGATTTGACAACATGTGAAGTTGAACTGCTAAATTCCATGTTTCGGAACTGAATCGGCGCACATTATCGCTCATCAAAACACGCTCGTTTTGATGAATTGGTTGTTCTGAGCTCCTTCTTAGTGTTACTAATAGGTACATTGGCTTTTTTCTGATCATTTTGGTACCAGTTTCATTAATTTCCGTCAAGATTTGACCATTTTCTGCCACTTTGAAGTTGTGAAGTCAAATCGATATTTTGAACTGTCAAAATGTACATAGGCGCGAGCTAGGGTGTCACACTCCCCTCTCCTAAAATTATACTTCACTGGTGAAATATAATTCTGAAGGCTGTTAACTTCTCAGGGGATTTTCTGTTCAAGAGACTTGTGAAGTTGTTGTCCCAATGTTCCGAACATCAAAAGTTAATTAGTTTCCTTTTTAGTGACATCTGAAGTTTGGGTATCCGGCGTTCCGAACATTTCAAGTTAGTTTTTTTTCCGTTTTAGTGACATCTGAAGTTAAATTTCTCCCGTGTTCCAGAGTATTCATTTTCTTATTTTCTGTAATCAATGTAATCTTGAAGATGCTAATTATCAAGACTGATTTCTTTCAGTGGTCCTGAAGAGAGAAGATTGAAGTGTGGATTTCTTGAAGAAGAGATTCTTAGTTTCAGTCATCACAAGTCAGTCCTCAAAGATTGATCTATCTATGATGGACTGTGGTTTGTCCGTACTAGGAATTTCTTTCCAATGAGAAACTTCCGCAACTGCCTTATAAAAGGATTTTTTCCATCAGTTTCTTCTTCTGCTTTTGCTGAGTGAGAACTCCTTGGTGTCTTCTTGGATGCTGGATCTCTAATAACTTGTAACTTCCCAGATCGTCCTGGATCTCCAGATTTATTCTCCTCCGTTTCACATTCCAGCTCACCCGACCCCGGTGAACTTGGTTCCAACTCTTCACATCCGGAAGTCTTGGAAACCTTGTTTCCCTCTGAGATGGACTTGGAACCTTCCTCTTTCTTGAACTTTTGTTGCTCTGGTTGCACATTTCTTGGGACAACATTTTGTATCTTCTGACTAGAATCTTCTTGATTATTCCTTTCAGAAACTTCTTGGGGACTGTCATGATGCTTCCTCCTGTGCTCCTCATCTGTTTCAGTTGTCAGATCCTCAGTAGGTACTGGACGGCTGTCTTCCTCCACCCTGGAAACAACCAACCTTGCTGTTCCAGTCGTACACTTCTCATGTACCTTCAGCTTTCCTGAACCTGCTTCTGCAACTTTTAGAATTTTCCTCCTGGACTCCTCCAATTTTTCTTCATTATTCTTGACTTTGTTTTTGAGTTTCTTCTTTGCTTTTGTTGCAGGACAAACTCCCGAAACTTCCCTGGAGCTGTCCGTAACCTCTCTTGTTGAGACTGCACAGGTCATTTCTGGGCCGATAGAAATGACCTTCTCTAGTTTAAATTTCTCGAACCAATATCCGAGGAAATCTCATCCTCCTCTTCAGTGGTATGAACCATTTTCAAATTTTCAGTCCTCGTTGGACAATGTCGTGCGAAGTGTCCTCCTCGGCTGCACTTGTAACATTCAGAATTTCTTTGCTGAACTTTCCCTGGTCCTGGGTTGGTCTGATTCTGCTTTTCAATTAACTTCTGTATCATCTGTGACATCGAACTCACAGCTTCCGTCAGCTCTGTTAGTGTCCCTCTTGAAAGATTGGATGCCTCAGAAGACTTCTCTTTGACAAATCTGACTTTTTCTTTGTCTGACGTCTCTCGTTTGTGATTGCCTTCTTTCCAGGTCGATGTCTTCCTTGAACGAGAGCTTTCTCGCTGGATATCCCTCCAGTCGTCGTACTCGTAGACAAGTTCTACAGCTTTGTCAAGACTCTCCGGCGATTTCAAGTACTGCACATAGTAATGTAGGTCTTCATCATCGAAGCCATCAAAGAATTGTTTTAGGAGCATGTCTTCCATCACTCTGCAGCTAATTCCTGTAGGATAGGCCTTTCGGATAAGGCGTTTTAAATCAGAAGCAAACTCTCGGATGTTCTCCCCGCGTTGAAATCTTCGGCTGTAAAACTGACGAACATGTGTCTCCCGGGTTTCATGAGTCATGAATCGCTTCTCCAGCTCATCGACAACATCGAAGTAATCTTCCAAAATATAAGGCTCCAGATCAAAGACGAACTCTGCAGCGTCGCCCCTCAAGTTAGCCAGGAGATATTGTAGCTTCTTCTTTTCCGCCCATTGAAAAGTCACTGCTTCATATTGTCTGATGAAAGTTTGCCACCTTGATTTTCCATCATAAGTTGGTAGGGATATTTTCACTGCAGGCGCTGAATCCATGACTCTCGACTGGCTTCTCTGCGACTCCCCATAGCTGTATCTTTCAGGATAGGAGTATCTGTCATTCCTTGGCAATCTACTGCGGTGAAAAGGATCATATTCTTGATATTGCAAATTTTTCATGACTCTAGATGATGACCTTGAAGCAGCTTGAATCAATGAAGGAGACCGGTTCCCATCTGTCTGATAATTAGGGACTCCTGAATCCCGGTTGCAAGCGGATCTTTGCCTTTGTGACTCAAGGTCAGAGTAACGTCTTCCTGGCAGCCAGCTGTCATCTGTTCGGGAAGCAGGACATGTAGGCGTTGCAAAATTCCGATCGTCGACATCCCTGTACTGGTTCACCATTGAGTCGTTGAACAGGAAGTCTTGACCACCCCCCTGCGGGGATCTGGATGTCCTTATCGGGATTCCTGCTTCCGGGGATGTTGCAAGATTCAGGCTTCTAGTGTCTATTCTAAGGCTGGCTTTACTCCTTGTTTGTACTCCCTCCATGACAAGTTCACTGAGTTTCTCTCACTTCTCCAATTATAAGTTCAAATAAAGTTCTTGTCAAAAACTTGTATGCTTGTTCGTTTCACTGGATGCCTATTACAAAGACATCCCACCGCTGCCACCAAAATGTTACGCGCAAGCTACGGTAACTGGAGACGAAACTCAGATTTAGGGAGATTTCAGCCTTTATTGAAAACTTGAATAATTATTGATGGAAGTTCAGAAATAAGCAGTCTTGATTTCTTTGAGTCTATGTAAAATGAGATGAAATTCATAAGAGTCAGGATTATTGAGTCTTGCTTGTCTTGATAAGAGTTAGCTTTCTGTTAAACTGGATATCTGTTACTATTGTCTCTTGAAACGAAAGTCTTGCCACTCTCGGAAATCAATCAGCTGGTAGCGTGTATTATTATCTGGTCCTGCCCTTGTCCTGGTCACAGAATATGGTGCCCTGGTCCTGGTCACGGAATATGGTGCCCTGGTCCTGGAATATGATGCCCAGGTCCTGGTCCTGGAATATGATGCTCTGGTCCTGGAACACAGTGCCCTGGTCCTGGAATACGGTGCCTTGGTTGCGGTCCTAAATATGGTGCCCTGGTCCTGGTCCCGGAATATGGTGCCCTGGTCCTGGTCCCGGAATATGGTGCCCTGGTCCTGGTCCCGGAATATGGTGCCCTGGTCCTGGTCCCGGAATATGGTGCCCTGGTCCTGGAATACGGTGCCCTGGTCCTGGAATATGGTGCCCTGGTCCCGGAATATGGTACCCTGGTCCTGGTCCCGGAATAAGGTGCCCTAGTCCTGGTCCTGGATTATGGTGCCCTGGTCCCGGAATATATGGTACCCTGATCCTGGTCCTGGAATATGGTGCCCTGGTCCCGGAATATGGTGCCCTAGTCCTGGTCCTGGAATATGGTTCCCTGGTCCCGGAATATGGTGCCCTGGTCAAGGTCTTGGAATATGGTACCCTGGTCCCGGAATATGGTGCCCTAGTCCTGGTCCTGGAATATGGTGCCCTGGTCCCAGAATATGGTGCCCTGGTCAAGGTCTTGGAATATGGTACCCTGGTCCCGGAATATGGTGCCCTGATCCCAGATTATAGTGCCCGTAACCAAGGAAAATAGCAATATTATTTTCCTAACTGTCAGATAACTTGAAATGTAGTTGGAAGTAGTTGGTTGGGTCTTGAATTGTCTTAGAAAATTTAGAAAGTCAGAATAAGTTCATTTTCCATTGTTGAGTCTTGGTCCTTGGCCTTGGACAGTTGAGTCAAGACTGACCCAAACGGTGGTTCCTGCCCCCTATTTATCAACTTTTTGGATTGAGTCCATTGTCAATAGGGGGAGCAGGGTCAAGAAACTTTGGATGAGTCCATCTTGGATCTTTCCAATTCGCGCCTGAACTTTGGCAGCCGAAAATGGTTTTCTTGACCAGACAAGTGGTTGTTTCATCCTGACAATGGCTGGAAGTTGACTGGAGAAAGTGTAAGATTCATTTTAGTCTAAATTTGACTGTTCTACGTGGCTTTTAGGCGATTTGACAACATGTGAAGTTGAACTGCTAAATTCCATGTTTCGGAACTGAATCGGCGCACATTATCGCTCATCAAAACACGCTCGTTTTGATGAATTGGTTGTTCTGAGCTCCTTCTTAGTGTTACTAATAGGTAAATTGGCATTTTTCTGATCATTTTGGTACCAGTTTCATTAATTTCCGTCAAGATTTGACCATTTTCTGCCACTTTGAAGTTGTGAAGTCAAATCGATATTTTGAACTGTCAAAATGTACATAGGCGCGAGCTAGGGTGTCACAATACTTTCAAGGAAATGGCAAGGATACACTCATGGCGGCATTCAAGGATTGAGTGAAGAATATTACTAAAGATTCATCAGGCACTTCATTTCAGTTAAAGCCTAAGCTTTCTCAGAATGAATTCATGTGTTTCCATTATCTTTTCCCTTCTATGAAAGTGTCACAGAAGATTTTAGAATTTGTTATTTCTTAAATTCTTTTTGGTCCTCAGAATATATTGGGGTGTCGGGATTAAATGTACTATAGATGTACTACATGCTCATCATATTTAAAAGGAGTAACTATTTTACGAGTTTCATGGTCAATGCATAATTGTCTGTAACTAGAAAATGCCCATTAGTGAAAATAAGTTTGGCAATGCATTATCGTGAAGTGATGCTGTTGACGCTGTCGTTAAAGTAGGGAAATATTTTAAGGACACCTGGTATTTAGAGTGAGTTGCAGGTGTTTAAAGTTGAAAAGGCTTTAAAATTGTAAATGGGTAATTGTTGAGATGCTCCTGTAGATGGCAGGGAGATGTTTGCTGGATCATACAGGGCAATCAGAGATGTGTTATAGCCAGGTTGGCAGGTTATCGGATCAATGATAACATAGGGACAATCTGCCTGTTGCGTAAGGTGCTGCCACCCGTGGGAAAATGGTTATAAGAAGTGGCTCCCTCTGTGGAGGAGTTAAATATGAGAATATGCAGTTTCATGCACTCCTGGTGGGAGAGCAGTGGTAGAGTAGGGAAACAGAAATGAGAGGGGAGTTACACGATTGTGGGGTCCCATCTGAAGTATGAGACGAAAAAAGAAGGATAGGTGGATAGTTTGGTTGAGTGACATGCGTGTGGGAGGCATATATAGATGGCAACTGGGTTGGGCATGTGATGTGAGTTTTAGCTCAAATGTTAGTGGGATAAACAATGATGTGTGGATCTTTTATTTCATCATTGTTCTTCATCCTAGAGTACCTATAAGCATTAATTGCTCAAATTCTCCTTGGTCTGAACAGCCAGACTCATAAGAAAGTGCAGTCTGTGATTCTACGGCTGCCTGACAGACAGCAGAGATAATTGTGAATCAGAGCCTATTATCTGAATGTATTGCATATACAAAGCACATAGATCTATTTGATTAAGTAGACATTCACAAAACAACACTAGAACTTTTAACAACTCATTCTTCTGCTGATCAAAGATACCAAAGAAAACAGAATAATTTATTAATCTATTCAAATAACCAAATACAAGGTCGCTCATCCATCTTGCATCATGGCCAGACACAGGTGGCTTTGCCAAACAATCATGGTTAATTAAGTGGCTTTGATACATTATAAAGGCGTACTGTGAGTGAACTTTTTGGTGGGGAAATTTCACAAAAATTTCATGATGACATTTCTTGAGAACAATTGATATTCAGTCATTTATATTTTATCCTCTTTTGCCCCCTCATGTACGTCAGTGTCTGATTGGTCAATTCACAGGAAGTTCCTCTTTCTTGTATTTTCGTGATTGGGCATGGTTTTCACCTTCGATGAAGAATTTGTAAAAAATGTATAAATCCAACACATGTTTTCAACACCACTTCTTTTAATTGTTAGAACCATCTCTGCTCAGTCTTTTTTTTTGTTAAGTCACATGACGGCGCGCAAAAATGCCGAAGCTTCTTATGACATATGTTGTCGCACAACCTGTGTCACTTAGCGCAAAGTGTCAAGAAACAGTTCATCACATTGCCAATGTATCTAAAGCTGGAAAATCAATTCAATTAACCTTGGTTAAGAACAGAGAAGGAGTGTGCTTGATTGATGTGAAAGTCTGGCCACACCTCCAAAGGATGGCTGTTGATTAAATGGATAGACTACACAACTCATCGATATCACATAACATTGCATATCATTATTAAACACCCAGGCCTTTTCATCATTTTTTGTCATTTTGACAGCCGCCTGCCATTTTGTTTGTTTACAAAAGCATCATTTTCAGTCTGTGGTTTCTTCAAACTTTCAGTCAAAGTAAATGTGGCAACCAAATATTTTTGGTAATCATCATTTAGTGTCAAGTTGGTCAGGATGTGATGTAGTTTAGAGCTACTAACCCCAGTGTGACATTTGAAGGCTGTGGAAGCAGGCCCAGCAAGAAACACAACTTTTGACAATCTGCTCCAGCAGAAATTTTGCCTGTTTTCATCTGCCTTGATGTTATCGTGGCGAGTACAGCCTTTTCCAGTATGCATAATCCAGATGGGTACTTGTTTTCGTCACCCACAGCCGAAAACCGGATGCCGACAGCTGTTTTATGTCCGAAATGAATGAAAATGCAGTGTCAACAAACACAAGCAGCCAGCAGCAGAGGCCATTTTATTTTTGTGACTCAACCAGCTGGAGCGGTGCCAGCCAATCAGGGAGCAGCATTTCGACCAATCAGAGAGCAGCAGAAAGTAAACAAAAAGGAGGGAGATCCAAATCTCTGGGTCAGTCCACATTTGGGCACTGTCCTCTTCATTTCAGCCTTCCCTTTCAGAAATAAAATTTCAGGTTCACCTTTCAGGCTTCCCTTTCAGAACTTAGAGAATTTTCAGATTTTATTCGCCTGTACACTGTACAGGCCATTTAGTTTCAGACTTTGAATTTTTCTAGCTTTTCAATTTCTGCCTGTTAACGATACAGGCCATTTTCAGGACTTAGAAATTTTAGATTTCATCTCGCCTGTACCCGATACAGGCATTTGATTTCAGACTTTGAATTTTTCTAGGCCTGTGATTTCAGACTTTGAAATTTTTAGGAATTCAATTTCAGACTTTGAATGAATTTTTCTAGCTTTTCAATTTCCGCCTGTGAGCGGTACAGGTCATTTTCAGGACTTAGAAATTTTAGATTTCATCTCGCCTGTACTCGATACAGGCACTTGATTTCAGACTTTGAAATTTTCAGATTTCGATTTCAGACTTTGAAATTTTCAGATTTCGATTTCAGACTTTGAGTTTTTCAGATTTCGATTTCAGACTTTGAACTTTTCAGATTTCGATTTCAGACTTTGAAATTTTCAGGTTTCGATTTCAGACTTTGAAATTTTCAGATTTCGATTTCAGACTTTGAACTTTTCAGATTTCGATTTCAGAACTTAGAAATTTTCCAATTTCATTTTCGGTATTCGATACCGAGATTGAAATTTTTGAATTTCATTTTCCTTTCAGACTTTGAATTTTTAGGAATTCAAATTTCAGACTTCAAGTTTTCAGGGTTTGGTTTCAGGCTTTGAACTTTTCCGATTTCAATTTCAGATTTTGAATTTTAGGAATTCAATTTCAGAATTTAACTTTGCAGATATTAGGTTTTTCCTTGGATTTTAGAATTCAAGTTTCAGGTTTTTACTTCTAGGAATTGGATTCACGGAATACAATTTCAGGTTCAAGCCTTATCATTTCAGTGTGAAAGAAGATTATCGAGAAACCCAGTGATACGTGTAGACTTTGAATTTCAATTGGTAAGAATGATTGCCAGGAGATGTACGATTTCTGAATATTAAATTTTTAAACTGTTTATTTGTGTTTGTATTTCTTGTCGACGTCCTGTGGGTTGTAGCCTTGACTGGAAGTGAAGTGTTTGCCTGTGGGCACCACTTGGCACTCTGCATTATTACTAGAGTTAAGACTGGCATAGACCCCCCCAGGGCGTTACAATTATTATACAATCACATTGTTCAGGTAAGCACGAGGTTGTAATACAAACTCACTCAATCAATCACTCACTCAGTTATACAGTGCCGCCTGTAAATAAGTGAAACGCTTGACATTGTGCCATTGCATCAATGCTAAACGTCCTCAACCAAACTGCTTCTGGAAGCATGAATTCTCATCCGATGGGGGGAAAACAAATTGGGTCATAAAGGCCGATATGCAAGGCATGTTGGATAACAATGGCAGCCAATTTTCTTTGCTGTATAGTCGGAGTTAGGTATGGGTCAAAGTCTTTGATAAGTAAGTGAAACGCTGGCCCAATGTTATTTGATAGGGAAGGGTGGTTCACTTACTTATCAAAGACTTTGACCCATACCTAACTCCGACTACAGCAAAGAAAATTGGCTGCCATTGTTTTGCCACATGCCTCACATATCGGCCTTTGTGACCCAATATGTTTTCCTCTCGTCGGATGATAATTCAATTTTTCACAGGCAGTTTGGTTGAGGATGTTTATCATTGATGCAATGGCACAACATCATGCGTTTCACTTACTTACAGGCGGCACTGTATATATATATATTTATACCATGATCGCTGATCAATCCTTCAATAATTACCATGATCGCCTTATATCACGTATATTTAATGGTCAAATGATAAGTACTGATGTCACAATGCACAAACACTGAATCAGCCAATCAGAAGCCAGCATTTGAATCATGACGTCATGACAGATGCCATTGAGCCTCACTCTAGAGTTTACAGGAACTTTTGTAGCTTGAACATAATTTAAGGTGACTCAACCGTGGTACACTGCACATATTTCTGAGCAGCCTGGTTGCCTAGCAACATAGCGTCACAACTGCTGCAGGCCCTGCAAAAGTTGTGACGTTACCATTTTCTGTTCTCTTTTTTTTAACAGCATGGCAGCCAGTAATTTGCTATTTAAATGAGATCTAATGCAGCTAGGAGCATAATTATTTTTTTATTAAATGCAGTAACGTCTATTCTATGCTAGTTTAAAGTTTCAGCTTCTTATCTTTATCCAAAAAAAATTCTCAGTTAATTTCAGACAACTGTGTCAAAAATTGTCTTTATTTATTTAAATTGACATTGGCTCAGTCATGGTACTGCAGTAAAAAAATGACTCGGTGAATTTTTTTTATTTTTTGCCATTTGTTTGACAATAACTTGTTTATGATATATGCAAATTTTAAAAAAAATCTGTATGATCGTTTTCCTGAAATTTGATTACTACCAAAATTGATGCATGCAAAATCTACAATTAATTAGTGTTTTGGTGGCCTTTGAGCTCTTACAGAAAAAAATATTTTAACCCTTTTCTTCAAGTTTATGGCAAATGTATTTGTGTTAATGCTTGGGAAGACATTTCTGACGTTTTTGTGTGACAAACGCATGTAATGCTTTATTCTGTGGTACATAACCAAAAACTCAATTTATGACTTTTAAGCAGTCATCAGGCAAAACATGCCGTTACCATGGCAACCAAACGAGTCGGTGAAATTTTTTTATTTTTCATTTTTGAAATGTATTGGTCCCATAGAGTCCCTGTGCAAAATTTTAGAAAAATCTGTATGATCAAACCACCATGCTCGAGTCACCTTAAGTTGCTGACACTGGAATATTGATTTAAAGAATAAGTTATTAATTTTGTTAAATAAAGATAAATTTTATGACCATTTCGGTATCTCTGGTTATAAAATAGAGACATTTTTAGTAAATCGGTCTTCATCTCCAAACACATGATGACAAAATAATCCTCTGAAACAGCGAATAATGGTATAAATCAGCTATACCAAAGGCATATTTGTGGTATACGGAATATATACAGCCTCGGTGGTAAATATAACCCTCGGGTTATATTTACCACCTCGGCTGTATATATCTCCGTATACCACATATGCCCATGGTATAACTACTATTTATCCCATGTCTAGGCACATTTTCTCCCCGATACTGTGATTTTCCCTGGGCAATACAGCAGGGAAAAAGTCAGTATCGGGGAGAAAAAGCAGTATATGTCACCTGACCAGTATACTCCCTAATTTGCAGGGAATATACTGAAAACAGCCAATGAGAGAGCTGCATTTAGACACACAAAAATTCAAATTCAGTATAGCGTCACAATCTCTGCTGCTGCTCATCATCTTCTCTTGTAATTTTGCAAGCACAAAAATCGGTGTCTCTTTTGCAATTTGCAAGGGATGTATTGGGGTTAGAAAGAAGCGGTTTGAAGCATTAGATCCAGAAGAAAATAGTGCATTAGACTTACGCAGTTTTAACTTTCTATTTTGTATAGAAAAATGTCCAATGCGATTTTTGTAAAACTTGTTTAATTTTTCTGAAATGACTTAGTTGTACAAATACTGATTTATATAAATTTCCATCATGATGAGGACCCCTTTTTATTTTCTAATATTGTTTTAGACAATGTTTCACAACACATGAGTAAGTAATAGCAATAAATTCGGTTTTTTGGTATAGTTTCAGCACTGTGGTTCATTTATTTCGGAAACGTTTTTCTGCATTCCACTTCCGTTTTATTTTATTTCTCTGAATCTAATCATCCCAGATGTATAAAATTAGCAGGTAATGTTATAAATATAGTATAGATATCAAATCCATAATTTCAAGACGATATCTCCAAAACTCTTGCCACCAAAAAATTAAAACTGAAACAAGAATTTTTAGTTCTAGCGTGAAATTACAGATTTAAGTCAATGTATTTTAAAGTTCCATGGCGTTTAATTTTGTATCTCTAGATCTTATTACAGCAGCTCTATGATATTCTCCAGTCCTTTCCATCATATTCCAAGGGTTATTGATCCAAAATTTCACGTCAATATCTTAAGCACTCTTGCCAACAAAAAATTATTAGTGAAACAAGAATTTTCAGTTCAAGCGTAAAATTACAAATTTGAGTAAACGTGTTTTTAAGTTCCATGGCCATTTAATTTTATATCTCAGGATCTAATTACACCAGCTCTATTATTTCCTGTCTGTCATATTCCAAAGGTTGTTGATGCAAAATTTTAAGGCGATATCTTAAAACTCTTGCCGTAATAAAAATATTACTGAAACAAGAATTGTCAGTTCAAGCTAGAATTATAAGAAGCAGTTATAATACATTTATTTATAGGTAAAAGTTTGATATTATTTTGAAAATGTGCCTAGACATGGGATAAAAAGGTCATACCATGGGTAGGTGCAGTACATCCCCGTATACTCCCCTCGACCCCAGTATATTCCCTCGACCCTTCGGGTCTCAGGAATATACTGGGGTCTCTGGGAGTATACCGGGGATGTACTGCACCTACCCATGGTATAACCTCATAATATACATGTAGTGCAAACACTTTCATTATCTAATTTAGTCAGATTTGCTGGCAATTGAGTAAAGATTAAAGTATCATGATAAAAATATCAGAGCCTGTGTTTGGTCACGCTGGCTACAGTTAGAGCTATTTTGGTCATTGAAGGCAAATCTTGTTCAATCATATCATACACAGTGAAATGGAACTTTACATCCATCAATAGCATGCTGCTGATGTTGATGTCAGACACTAACATGGGTTTCCATTTGTAATATCTCTCAGAAATGTTACCAAGCTCAGTACGACGATATGGCAGAGATGGTATAAGGAAATTGTAATATCACCAAAAAGAAAAATCACTGAATTAGATTCATATATAAAAATTGTCATTGTCATCTTCTGAAGTCAAACCTCTGAGATTGGTGGAATAGCACATGCGATAATACTTTTCATCTCCATCTTTATTGGACATATGGAACTCTCATAAATTACCTCTCATAAATTACCTGATATCCCACTATTCAATGCATTTTGAAAATTATAATACTTTTTTGAAGTGCTTCAATTACTTCTTTTACCATGGGAACAAAATGTCAGTGAACTAAAGCTCTATTTCTCTTTCAAAATTCAACCGAATGGAAGAGATGACACTTCTCATGAAAGATGAAATTAACTGTGTTGCATAAATTCAAGGACTTTTGACAGCTCAGTTTGGACGAAGTCGGCGATTTCTTCAGTACAGCAGGTATACTTATTCACATGGTTCCTTTGAAGTATACTTAAAACTACTTTGAAATAAATTGAGGCTGTAACGAAATATGTTTTTCTCATCGTCAATTGCATAATATAACTGTACATTCAAGTCTATGATTTTTGACACATATAGATTATTGGAATAGGACGAGCAGCTAAGCTGGGTACACCGACCTTTAATTTCCATGGTGACAGAAGGGTAATTTAATCATTTGCAACAAATTCAATATTTTCAAAATATATAGTATGATAATTGAAATTCCTTCTGTGAAAAACTCAATCAAATTCAACGACCTACCAATAAAACTGATCACAATTTTTTTTAAGGCTCGTCTGCATCTTGAAAAATATAAGAGCAACACACTTGTGGTTCTATAAATTCCATCTGGCAATTGTAATGACATTTAAGGTGGTGATGTTGATGCACTGAGGGACAAGAGAGCTGAGCAGATGGAGGGATTTAACATCATCCCAAGTCATACCATGACAAAATGGCCCGTAACCTTTGCTAATTCATGAATACTTAATTAACTGACCCAGTTTTGGCTCAGCCAATCAGGGACTGCTACATCACAGTTTGAAATTGTTGCTTCTGTTTCACACAGTTACAAATGGAGAAATTGTGTATTGTTGAAAGGTGCTATCACAGTTCCGAAAATTCCATTGAATTATGTATTTTCACAGTTCTCAAATGAAACTGTTTGAAAGTTTGCTTGTTTTACACTGTTTTTCTTAGTTGCCAGTAATCCTCTAAGTGTCCATAATCGGACTAAATCTGCCTGCAATATGCTTATGTCCTAAATAAGCAGCCAATGACAGAAGAGGTTGGAAATAGCAGAAAGACCTGTCCATTTTAGCAGGGCTTGCGTGGGGAGGATGGATTTAAGAGGATATATTGACATACACAAGGACAGGAAGGCTGTAAAAAGAGGATAAAGATGATGGCCATGAACTACGTACCTCTCATCAACAGCGGCCAACGCAGCATCACAAGACGCTGTTGGCAGAGAGTGGGTGGAGGGAACCAGAAGTGATGACGTAATAGAGGATGTCGCAAGTGATGCCACAGAAGGTCTGGGAGAAGTAGACCTGTCCTGAGAACAGTCACTGAAATCAGCCAGTTGGATGCTTGGCAGGTCTAAAGAGTGATATTGGGAGGCCATCAAGCACCACTTCAAGTGTTTGCTAATGAAGATCTTCTAGCTTGTGATTCTCATATTATGATTATCTTCACTGTTCACCAGGTGGCAAATTGGAAGAAGTGACAAGGTACACAATGTACATTTTTTATAGCATGCAATCATCAAGAGCCGAAAATGTGTGTGTGTCAAACTGTCAGAATAATGGCTTGGAATGTCCCCCCCCCCCTGTGGACTTGAGACACAATTCCAATTTTAAGACATTTAATAATCTATTTCAATAGTAAGAGTAATCACCAAAAAAACCATGTCCCTGTCTAATCTATAACAATAACTGTTGGTTTTGCCTACTGTAGTCTAACACACTATTTTTCCACTGATTGTATCTACTTCTTACTTCTTGTGCTTGTTTATGGTTGTTAGTGCGGACTCTAAACTTATTTTTCTCACCAGTAAGTATCACTACCTTGATTTTCCTAATACTACATCTTTCCTAAACTTGTAATTTGTCACAATTATCAACAAGAAAAAAGTTGTTTAACTTTGGGCATATTGAGCAAATACATATAGTATACTCACATTTCCCAGTAAAAAAAAAAACTCCATCAGAATCACATGTGTATATGACAGTTCCATAATTAAAAGAGATAAATGGGATAAAGTGCTGCTAAGATTTGTTGAGAAATTATGTGACATGAATATCATTCAGTTATTTTGTTTCCCTCTGATATCCTGCTTGCCGCACTTAACACTAGTTGAAGCAGAAAAAACCAGGAACAAAAGATGTTCAGGAATTCTCAAAAAGCACTTTGTGGAACCTTGATTGCTCAGTTGGAAAATGTCTGTAGAAGTGAATGTCGAATTGATCATTACTGCCACATGCACAGACAACACAGTTCCTTTCACTGCATCAAACACGGCTATTCAGTGGTATTGTGAATTAGAAATAAAGTAGTTGGTTACTTTATACAACTTAGAAATTCTTAATGCCTTTGTAAGGAAGCAGCCAGCCACAGCCTGAATCATTAGCAGCAAAGAGGGCGAGGGGAAACAAAGTCTCAAAGAAAAAATGGCACAGCTTAACTTTGCCAAATTTACAGTGACATGACAGAGAAACTTTCAAAGTAGCTCAGACTAAAGAGCTTTCAACCATGATAATGGGGGTGAAGACTTTTAAGCTATGAAGCCCAAAGAGGATGCAAATCACAGGCTGAAAAGCCAGAGAGAATGTATTAACTATTTTTCAGTAAAAAACATATACAAACTGTTCCTTAATAGATAGAGAGATAAACATATAGATAGATAAATAGATAGATAGACAGATTCAGCTAAACCAACTACAGAATGGCTACAGCGTAATCCTAGTTGCACTTTATCAAAATAAATAGGTTTTGTCAACGTCACCATGACTATTAAATTCTAAGGTTGATGAGTATGTCAGCACCTTGCAGTTAGCGATAGTATATCTTCCATTTTTGTATCACATGTTTCCCCTTTGCTGAATGTAATTTGTAGATTTCATGTTGTGTACTAGAGGCCGGATGGTAATTCAAGGATATTTTCTTGGAGCTAGAATGTTACAGAAAGAACTGTGTTTCATTACACTTTCAAGGAAATGGCATGGATCTGCTCATGGTTGCATTCAAGGATTGAGTGAAGAATATTACTAAAGATTCATCAGGCACTTCATTTCAGTTAAAGCCTAAGCTTTCTCAGAATGAATTCATGTGTTTCCACTATCATTTCTTTACAATAGCAGAACATTTTTAGTACCAAATGTTTCATTTATTCTTTTTTCTTTGTTCTTTCTGATCTTGAGTATGCACTGGGGTCTCAGGAATTATACTAGGGATGCACTGCTACCCCATGGTAATGGTATAACAAACAATCATATGTTGATCTTTTATTTTATCATTGCACTTCATCCTATAGTTGCAATAAACATTAATTGCTCCAATGCTCTCTTGGTCTGAACAGACAGATACATAACAAAGTGCAGTTTTTGCTTCTACAGCTGCATTGTCACACACCAATGAGATACGTAAATCAAAGATATTATCTGAATGAATGCATATACACATAACGTACATGTATCTGCCTGTACAATTTTCTTCTGTCTTATCCGCACAAAGCCACCAAATGAAACAGACTGATTAATTAATCAATTCAAATAAATTCTGTGGTGCCTTGTCACACGTCAAAGATAATTGCAAATCAGAGCCTATTATCTGAATACATTGCATACATATGCAAAGCATATCTATTCGATTTGGTAGACATACAATTTTTTGTTTTTTTTTTCTCTTGTAATTTTATATGTAATATATACAAACAACATTACAATTTGTACAACTTTTCTTTCTGCTGACCAGATAAAGCTACCAAAGAAAACAGACTGATTTATTAATCAATTCAAATAACCAAATAAAAGGTTGCTCATCCATCCTGCATCATGGCCAGACACAGGTGGCTTTGCCAAACAATCTTGGTTAAACAATTCACTTTAAGTGGCCTTGATACAAGTAAACATCTCAGCTCTTCCAGAAACTGTGTTCATTTGGAACTTGTGATGTGTTCAATGAAACCAAAAGGTGTAGGGCCAAAACTAAAGGTCTGACTGGCACAGTTAATTGCAATAGAACAAGACACAGAGTCTCAAAATTGAGAAAAAAAAATCTGTGTCATGCATGCGTACTCTTGGTTGCCGATTGCTTTTTGGGGAAATTCAGTGTCATTTGCCCCCCCCCCCCTCACAGAAAAGCCCTTGCTACGCCACTGGCCAGATGCATTACTGATATTGCAGGAAGTTGATAAAATATTTATCAGACGATGAGAACAAATTAATTCTATATGAGTAAGGATACTTTGGACGGCTATTGCAATTTATCTAAACATCATTCGACAACAAAGTATAATTTGTTTGTTCGATTTAGGCCCAAACAAAACAATTTACAAATTGATTCAGACAAATCCTATATAGCCTGCGCTGCTTTGTAATGAAGATGGTAACTGTCATTAATAATAATGATTATAATTTGATTGTAATTCAAGTAAATTTTAAAAACATTTTCTACGTTGCAGTGGGTAATTCTTTAGGGCCTTATGCTCATCTGCGTAACAAATCCTCAAGCGCTTAAATGAGGGTCAGGAGTTTAAATACTCTTCAAAATGAATGCTAAAGGAAAACAGCCTTGGAATTTAGTTCATTATTAGGCTTACAAATACTTTCTTTAATTTTAAGATTCATCAATCAATTAACAATTAAAACCAAGACTGGAAATGTCACGTTGAGCCGTGGCTTACACAAGTGCCTACATGTGCACATGACAGAGTTTTGTCTCAGCCAAACGAGTGAAATAATAAACAATAGGGTGCATCGTCTGCCCCTTAAGAATTAAAAAATTATCTTTTTCATTTGCACTTTTCCCACATTGCACCTTTGCCCGTAAAAACACCTCATGCAAAATTTCAATTAGATCGGATGTGGCCTTAGGGTGGCAGTTTTGTGTTAAAGTTGAGTCCAAAAGTGACAAAAAATGATGCTTTGGAAAGTTGCGGTTAGAAATATCAAGTTTATGTTTTGTGTTATGATTTCCATTCATATACCATCGTTCTGAGAAGAAAATTTTCTTTAATTTGAATGGTAGAGAGCTATATTTCCGAAAATTTCTCATGTTTAAGTTTTTTGGAAAGTCCAAAGTTTCTGACTATTATGTGGAAATGTTTTTGAAAAATCAACTTAAAAGCCAAAACCTTATATATATATAGCATAATCATTAAAATAAAACATAAGAAACACTTTACTGAAGAAAGTAGGAAATGTAATATATCACTAAAATGAAAATTGACAATATTATTTATAACCGCGAATCGCTAAAATATGACTTAACACTGAAATTTCAAGGCTATTGTGCCACCCTTGGGCATTAAATTTTTATCCTAAAATGTTGCAGGTTTTCTTTTATGATACAATGGAACAATCATGCAAAAGTGCATGATGTTTTGAAGATATAGGGGCAGACGATGCTCCCCAAAAACAATCATAAAATTATTCGAAACAGGGTGTTCGAAAAATATTCAAAGTCAGATAAACCAATAGCATATTAGGTACATTAATATAACAGCTATTGGAAATACCCTATTATCATACATACCCGCTTTTACACTAACAAACTGCAATGATAATC
Organism: Platynereis dumerilii; assembly: GCA_026936325.1. Lineage (NCBI taxonomy): Eukaryota > Metazoa > Annelida > Polychaeta > Phyllodocida > Nereididae > Platynereis > Platynereis dumerilii. The sequence continues at coordinate 93,206,544 of JAPTHN010000002.1, forward strand.
ACCTAGGATTAAGTCATGATTTAGACTGATTCATATTAATTGTTTGCAATTATTCAGCAGCTAGACTTATAAATAATGAAAGATAAAAAGGGCAACATGCAAACCTTTGAAATAATGCAAACAGGAAAAAAAAGTATTAATATGATCATCCAAACGTTTTCAACTTTTCCAAAAGTCAAATTCTTGAGAAGTTTCATCAAGATTTCACAGCTTTTTTTTTTTTAATAACTCATAATTTCGGTAATTTTTGATATATTGTTCAAAATACTTGCCCCAAACTCTTTGTTTACTCAGTGCCCTTATAATTGTTCAATTAGTTATTTGAGAAATGAAAGTTCTTACATCAGATCCCCAAAAAAATGAAAGTAGTTGTTGTAGCTTAATGATAAAACAATGGATTAACTGACTGTGTCAACTGTCTTGTTGCCAATCAGTAAATCAACAGAACCATACGTAAAAGCAAGGACAGTCATCATTCTTCTGTCATGACTGACAAAAGCTGATATATCAATCCAATTAACCTTGGTCAAGAACAGAAGGTATTGCTTGATTGATGTCTGGCCACACCTACAAAAAGGTGGCTGAAGATTGTTCAGGTAAGAACCAAGCAGGCTGGAAAACACGAACTCGATCAATCACTCACTGATTTATTGATTGACTTTATTTAACATTATTTTAAGAGTGTACATGCATGTACAGTTATACGAAGCACACCGTTTCATTATCTAATTTTGTCCGAGTCTTTGGTTGTTGAGTAAAGAAGAAAGTGTTATGATAAAGATATCAGAGCCTGTGTTTGGTCATGCTAGCCGCAATTAGAGCTACTTGGTCAGTAAAGGCATGTCTTGTCAATCACATACACTGCGAAATGGAGTACAATCATCAATAGCGTGCTGCTGATGTTGATGTCAGACTTAAAGATAAATTTCCAAGTGTTATATCTTTCAGAAATGTAACCAAGCTCAGTAGAACAACATGGAGATGGTATAAGGAGATTGTAATAACACCAAAAAGAAAAATCACTGAATTAGAAGCATAAATCAAAAATATCATTGTCATCTGAAGTTAAGCGAACAAGCCTCTGTGAGTGGCTGAATCGCACATCCAAGTGCAAGTTATATCGTTTTGCCCATACGTAGCACTTGCGAACTGAGCCAACTTGCCTGACAAACTTGCCTAACAAACTAACTTGCATGTGTTGCCTGTACGTAGCACTTGCGAACTGAGCCAACTTGCCTGACAAACTTGCCTAACAAACTAACTTGCTTGCGTTGCCTGTACGTAGCACTAGCGAACTGAGCCAACTTGCCTGACAAACTTGCTTAACACAATAACTTGCTTAACCCACTAACTTGCTTGTGTTGCCCATACTTAGCACTTGCGAACTGAGCCAACTTGCCTGACAAACTTGCATAACAAACTAACTTGCTTGTGTTGCCTGTACGTAGCACTCGGAACTGATCCAACTTGCCTGACAAACTTGCCCAACAAATTAACTTGCTGGTATTGCCCGTTCTTGTGTCTACACCTGTACTGTGTAACACTGGTGCCAAAGAAAAAAAAAAAAAAAAAAAACCAGACTTCTCTCTCTCTGTCTACACCCGTACTGTGTAGCAACTGTACCAATTCTCCATACAAAACTTTCTGTGTCTACATCCGTACTGTGAAACACTAGTGCCAATTCTCAATACCAGACTTCTCTCTCTCTGTCTACACCCGTACTTTGAAACACTTGTGCCAATTCTCCATACCAGACTTCTCTCTGTGTCTACACCCATACTGTGTAGCACTTGTATCAATTCTCCATACCAGACTTTTCTCTCTGTGTCTGCACCCGTACTGTGTAGCACTTGTATCAATTCTCCACACCAGACTTCTCTCTGTCTGTCTGTCTACACCCGTACTGTGTAGCACTTGTACCAATTCTCCATACACAACTCTCTTGGTCTACACCCGTACTGGGTAGTACTTGCACCAATTCTCCATACAAAGCTCTCTCTGTGCCTGCACCCGTACTGTGTAGCATCTCATCTCCCCTGCCTTCGTGACTGCATCCGTGCTGTGTAGCAAATACCAATAACAACTCTTCTATAAATTACAACCAAAAGCTCAAACGTAGTATGAAGCTTTATTCTGACATCTTGCGCATTGGTCTAAATAGTCTCAAAAGTAGATCGTCATATAAGCCTGACTCTCGACCACATGTCCAAAACAGAACCAATGACACTGAATCACTTAAAGTCAAAAATAGATTTGATATTTTGATGGACTCAAACAAACCTGATGACATCCCTGGCACAATCAGCAAAACAGACAACCACCTCTTAAAAGCCTGCATATGGAATGCTCAAAGTTTAAAGCAAAAAACAGAGGTGGTGAAGAATTTCAGAGATGAATTTGATCTTGACCTTTTTCTTTTCACAGAAACTTGGTTAAAAGCAGATGATATAGTAGAAATTGGTGACCTGGAAAGAAACGGAGAATTTTTCTACATTGGCACACCTCGTGAAGGGAGACCTGGGGGTGGTGTAGGCTGCATTTTAAAGTCTGGCATAAAAGCGACAAAAATCAGTAGCATGAAGACCAAAACTTTGGAACATATGGAAATTCAAATACATTTGAGTGGAAAAACTATCACAGTTCTTCTTGTGTACCGGCCTGAACCCTCACACAAGAATAAATACAAGTTATCGGAGTTTTTCACAGAATTCACACAATTCTTAGCTCATTACCATGCCAATCACAATGAAATTATTGTAACTGGTGATTTTAACTTCCACATGAATAAACCTGATGATGCTAAAGTGAGGCAGTTTAACAGCATCCTTGACATGTATGGTCTTGAACAGCATGTGTCTTCTCCGACTCACAAAGATGGGAACACTCTGGATTTGGTCATTACACAAAATAATTCAAATGTGAAAGATTGTACTGTCAGTGACCTGCTCTCGGACCATAACTGTGTCCTTTTCAATATGGCGATTAGCAAGGGAAAGCGTGTGCAAAAGAAAATATCTTTCAGAAAGACACGTGATATCAATCTGGTAAAATACAAAGACGACATAAGCAAGCTCTTGTCACAGAAAATGCAAAAGGAAAAATCATCAGAATACCTGTCAAAACTTGTCTCACTCTACAATGCCTCAAAGAAAGTTCTGGACAAACATGCCCCGGTTATTACTAAAATGGTGACACTACGCAAACCAACCCCGTTTACAAATGCCAATATCAAAAATCTTAAAACTGCGAAGAGAAAAGCAGAACGATCATGGAGAAGAACAGGAATGGAAAAAGATTGGCAAGACTTCCAGTTGAAACGGAATGCTTTTAATGATCACCTAAATCAGCTGAAATCTGATGATTTGAAAGCAAAGATCGAGAGCACTAAAGGAAATTCCAAGGCCATGTTCAAGGTACTTAATTCTAACCTGAACAGGAAACAGGAATTGCCTTTGCCAAATCACGAAAACAGCAAAGACTTAGCAAATGACTTCAACACATTCTTTGATGACAAAATCAAGAAAATAAGGTCACAACTTGATTCTGGCAACACACACAATAACACTTTAATTGTGGAAAACTTTACTGGACACAAATTATCTCACTTCAAAATGCTATCAAAAGCAGAAATTAAGAAACTGATCAAAAATATGCCCGTCAAACACTGTCAACTTGATCCAATTCCTACATGGCTATTGCTGGAGTGCATAGACGAATTTCTTCCAATAATAACTGAAATTGTCAACACATCGCTAACTCTTGGGGAGATGCCAATTGACCTGAAATATGCGCTTGTCAGGCCACTTTTGAAAAAAGCAGGTCTTGATCTCATCAAAAAGAACTACCGTCCAGTGTCAAATTTGTCCTTCCTGGGCAAAATCATTGAAAGCGCTGTAATCAAACAATATATGGATCACCTCACTCGGAACAAACTTGATGATGACAGGCAATCAGCCTACAAGCAATTTCATAGCACGGAAACCCTCCTCACAAAAATCCACAATGACATCATGTTGAACATGAGTAAAGGTGAAATAACCATGCTTGTACTGTTAGATCTATCTGCTGCATTTGACACTATCGATCACAGTATTCTATTGGCAAGGTTGAAAAACAGATATGGTGTGTGCAACTCAGCCCTCAACTGGTTCAAGTCATATATTTCTGAAAGATCACAGTCTGTAGTGATAAATGACCAAACATCTGAAAAACTGCCACTCATATTTGGTGTCCCTCAAGGTTCGAAACTTGGTCCACTCTTATTCAACTCGTATATTGCTCCAGTGAGTGAAGTCGCTTCTCGAAATCAAATTGAGGATCAAAAGTATGCTGATGACGAGCAGCTCATTTTATCTTTCAAACCGACCTTCACAGATCAAGAAAATGCTGTTGAGAAAATGGAAAAATGCATTACTGAAATCCGAAAATTTCTTCACGAAAATAAGTTGTGTAACAATGGCGACAAGACAGAACTTCTCATGATTGCCACACCACACCAACTAAATAAGCTCCAAGTTTCATCAATCAATGTTGAAAATGTTTCAATCAAAACAGCAGAGAACGTCAGGAACTTAGGCATAACCTTTGACAAAAATATGACCATGGAGAAACAAGTTAATAAAATGTGCAGAAATGCCTATTTTAATCTGCGAAACATTTCGAAACTTCGCAAATCCATGAACAAAGATACAGTTAAAACTGCGGTAAATGCTCTGGTCACACCTCATCTGGACTATGGAAATGGCCTTTTGTATGGCATTTCTCAATATCTGGTGAACAAACTTCAGGTGGCTCAAAACTCAGCGGTTCGTCTCATAGAGAGATTGAAACAACAAGACAGTGTGGGATCACACAGAAAGCAACTTCATTGGCTACCTATTCCTGCAAGAATACAGTTTAAGCTGATGACAACCACCTGGAAAGCGTTAAATGGCCAAGCACCCTTGTACATTCAACAATTGGTTCAGCTTAAACCAAGTCAAGACTGGAATCTGAGAAGCAATAGTAAAATCTTGTTGACAGAGCTAGCGTCTAACAGTCAAAATAAATTTGAAGACCGAGCTTTCTCCTTTGCAGCACCAAAACTCTGGAACAAGTTACCAGACAGTGTTCGCATTTCAAAGACTCTTGAGTGTTTCAAGAAAAAACTAAAAACTCACCTATTTAAAACATTCTGCAAATAATCTATACCCACACAAGCGCTTCTGAGCAGTTTACTGGAAGAGGCGCTATATAAATTACTATTATTATTATTATTATTATTATTTATATCCCGCGTTTGAGGGAATATGTGACATATCCGAGGCGTTAGCCAAGGATTATCACATATTCACGATAACAAGGGATATAACTGACTTATACCTCAAACAAAACAAAATAAAACAAAAACTTAAGAGATTTAAAAAAGAAACTAAAACAAGAAGGATTTTAGAGAAAAAGAAAACAGCTACAATTTGTCATGAGGGATAAATTTAATAACATGAAAGGATAGATCTGAAAAGAATCACATTTTATGTACTGAAAATTCTTTGAATAAAAGATTTATTTTTTAAGCGTAAAATGTGGAAAAAATGCAAGGAAAAAAATTTTATGAAAAAAAAATTTAGGAGGAAAATGGAAAAAAATTTCGGGGAAAATAAAAAAATTTAGGGAGGGGATGTGAAAAAAAAAAGAGTCTAGGGCTATAAAGAAAAAGATTTGAACAAATAATTTTGGTAAAAAATTAGGGGGAGGGGAATTTGGGGGAAAAATATACGGGGGAAAATTGTAGGCAAAAGATAAATTGTGGACCAATTTTTTTTAAATACCAAAAAAGAATATATGCATTTGGATTGCTAGGTTGCAACCATCAGATGAGAAAGGGGGGTTGGGGTTTTAATAGATACGATATTATTTATTTCATGGAAACTGCAGCAGTAATTGGGCCCAGTGCCCGATTTAGGAGTGTGCGGAGTGTGCGGCCGCACAGGGCCCCCACATTTGAGGGGGCCCCCACACAAGCAGATCACGCGTAATATTTAGAAATCCTTATTATTATAGTTCACGCAAATGATGCCGATCTGAGACATAACCTAACTGTACAAAAAGTAGAGCATTATGAACAGGTTATCTGTTAAACAGCAGAAAATTGTGGTTGATATGTGGGGGGGCCCTGCTCAGGGGTCCCCTTCCCTATATGTCTCTTGCCCCTCTGGGGCCCCCACTTCTCCTCTGGCCCCGAGGTCTCCTGTGTTCCTCCTTTCCTCTCCGGGCCCCCTCCCCTGCCGGGCCTCCGCCTCTGGGGGGGGCAACTTACTCTTGGTTCCCATTCTGGGGCCCCTCCCATTCTGGGGGCCCCTCCCATTCTGGGGGCCCCCAATCTGGTGGTCCCTCTCATTATGGGGGCCCCCTCCTATTCTGGGACCCTCCAACTCAGGGGGGGGGGCTCCCACTCTGGGAGTCCCTCCCATTCCGGGGGCCCCTCCCAATCTGGGGCCTTTCCCATTCTGAGACCCTCCAACTCAGGGGGGGCCCCCACTCTGGGAGTCCCTCCCATTCTGGGGGCCCCTCCCGATCTGGGGCTTCTCCCAGTTTGGGGGCCCCTCACAATCAGGGGCCCCCTCCCATTGTTGGAGCTCTCCCAATCTGGGGGCCCCCCACCACTCGGGGGGGGGGGGCTCCCACTCTTGGGGCCCCTCACATTCTGGGGGGCCCCACCCACTAGGGGCCCCTCCCACTCTGGCCTCAGACCTTCTTCAGGTGCCCCAGGTTTAATATGTTATTTCAAATATTTACTTATTTTTGTCAAAGGTGTGTAAGTACATGCATTCTGAAATTTCTGACTTTTTAAAAGGCATCATGTACAATTAAGGAAATACATAAAAGAAAAGGTCATCATATTCAGACATGCCAGTAAATATGTTTAAAAGTTAAATTCAGCAGGACATGAATTTGGAACTTCTATTGCAAGATGAGACAATTCTTTCTGTATTTACTCTAGGGTAAAGTAAAAACACCAAAGTATGTACTTCATAAAATAAGTCCGGTTTGTGGGAAAAATTCCTATGGGCTGCCTATCACTACCTGCTCCCATCCAAGTATTTACCAACATTAACGAGAAAGAAAGCGCTTTAAAAAAGGTCTGCCATCTATCTCAGTAAACATAATTAATTAGTTTAGTGTTCTTTCGATTTAACCAAATTACATGCACATGCCAGGACAGAGTCTACATGACCTTTCTGAAAGTTACAGAAACATCTCAACGTAACCCATTTCGGGGGCCCCCACAACTTCACAGCACACGGGCCTCCACACACCTGAATCGGGCACTGATTGGGCCCATTTATTTTGAGTGTGTGACATCCTCAAATATTTGTTTCTAAATCAAACGAATACCTCCACCACTTATTTCAAGACTACTCAAAAGGAATTAATACCAAAACTAAATAGACAAGGAATTACTTTATTTTTAAACTAGAATGAGCGCTCGGAGATCGCATACCTCAGCCTGCCTTAACAGAAAGACTCAGACTGAACACGACTTTCTAATTCTTGATATCTGTTATCAATCAATAATCAAGTAATTTATATAACATTAAAATGTGTTTTTTTTAATTTAGAATATATATATATATATAGATTCCGATTAAGTTCTCATGACCTTCACATGGAACTAGGTAGACACAAACGACCGTATATTGTGGCAGACGAACGTTTATGTAAAAGATGTGACATGAATATGGTTGAAGATGAATTCCATACCCTCATGATTTGCAAAAAATGGAACTCACTTAGATGTGACTTTCTTTTGAAATTGCCTCTCGGCAGATTGATAATTTCCTCGTATTAAATCCGAATGAACAGTTCCTACGTATACTTACTTGTAAAAGCTATGAAGTAAATTTTGGACTATCCAAATTTTTGGCTATAATTCTAAAAACTGATAACATTGTCTGAAAGAGATTCTTACTTCAAGGTATTCATATCACAATTCACCATTTCACAAATCACGAGTGGTCACAGGTACTTTTTGAGTATACTTGTACATAGCTGCATGTTTATGATGTTTATTTTTAAGATGTTAATGTTTATGATATTTATGTTATGTGAGTATATATATATATATATGTCTTGTGTTCCCTTATGCTTAGTCCTGGCCTAACCAAAATCTGTCGTTCAACTTTGAACCAGACTAGGTTAGGGCCGAGTGTCTATTCGAACCAAATTTTCACGTTTTCTATTAATCTTGGATGTATGTAAATGATTATGTTTCAATTTTATATTTATTACACATGTTAGTTCAAATCAAATGTTTCATTTTAGTTCGTGGTCATATCATGATGGTGCTTTTTAACTGCAGTGTTACCATTATTTTATGAAAATAATATTTTTTCATTCTCTTTGATGTGTTTATAGTCACTATCCCTCTCTTTTGTATATATATCTTTGTTTCTTTATAGTTATTTTTTACCATCATCACACATGTATCTTGTTGATATTTCGTTGTGAATAAAATAATATATATATATATATATATATATATATATATGTTAAAAGGGTGACCATATCAGAAAAACAATTTTTCAATGGGCCCATTGAGCTTAGTATTTAATGGTTATAGGAATCCATCAATCAATTTAAGTTTTTAGACATTTTTCGCTTGGTGCACTGATTCGCGGTATAAGATAACTCAGTCAATTTAAGAGATAATACAATGAAACTGGTATATTTGGACAGGGCTCAATTAGACCTTTATTTTGAATACCAACATCAATGGTCTAGGCCAAATTTGAAGGTTCAGTAAATTCAGAATGTGGCAACTTTTAATTTTTTGCTTGATTTGCGAATCAAAGTATGACAGTACAGGTGTACATGTAACTCTATTGGCTGTTGGGATATCTGGTATTAATAGCAAACTTAGGAAGAGCATCCAGAACTATAATATAGTTATAAATCATTGTCACTTCAACAATTGCCTCAGGGATCCAGAATAGAACCCCAGATCTGAAGAACTTGTGAACATATTAAAAATTAATGTGCAACAGGTTATCTGATTTGTCAGTGAGTCATTTCAGGATCAGGTTCAGTATTATTATTTACTGAAAAACTAGAAATGGAATCCAGGGCACCCTTCAAACCAATAGAGAAGTTCAAATAGAACAACTACTGGACTGGAAGTTGCTTTCATATTTCTGTGTGTATGAAGTTGTAGCAATATGAAACTTCCCTGCTTTGCCACAATTAAGGTACTATAAAAAATATTTTACATGCGTTTTATAATGGAACTTAGAGGTGTTATAGGGAGGTCTGGATAGCTTATTAGACAGCTCTTAATGTCATCACTGGTGCCTTACAGAATACATCATGACTTTTGGATTGAGAACATTACATTTCAAAAAGAATGTCAATGCTCAGAGATAGAGAAAATTATTTAGCTTTTCATGTGCAGTGCAATGTATATATCAATTAACCTTTATACTTGATACTGGCTGTGAACTTGTTTGCACATTGAACTTCTATTTCTGATCTTTGATTCATTTTAGAATTAAGCTGTGTATGACTGTATGTATTATATATATAGCTGGAAAATGATATAGCAACTCTGCCTGATTCATTGGTTTACCTTATGAAACTGTTACTTCCCCTATACTTCCAATATGGCTTATTGTGAGGCCTCCAGTACTTGTCAAAGTGTTATCCAGTAAACCGGCATAGAATTGAATACAACCAGGACTAGAAAAATACTTTTTAAAATAATTACCCATTCATTGCTGGTTTGCATCATCAGATATGACTTTCTTTCTCCTAATTGTGAAATTTTAAGAAAAGTGCATATGAAAAATTATCCGAAACCCATCATGTTGTACGTCTTTTTGTGACCTTCTCAAATATGCTAATTGTATGTCTGTATGATGAGAAATGACAAAGTTATACGTAACCGTGAGTTTGCGAAACAATCGCAAAAAATGTTTAAAATGTCAAAAATTCAATGTCATTTCCTCAAAAAACTTTTCAAGTCAGAGACCTGAAATTTTGGATATAGCCTTCTGATGCGAAAATGTCACTATCCCAATTTGTCCAATGGTGAAGTTCCGAAATCATCCTACCCTAACATTGTAGCATGGTAGAGGCCTAATTTTGACTTTCTTTTACTGCAAAGCCAATAAAGCTCCAATATTCACTAAAATTAATCAGGTATTGTGCAGCACAAATGAACACATGACTGTGCCAAAGGAAATGTAGATCCTTTGAGTATTCTTGGCAGGAGTCGATTAACAAACACACAAACCCACAAGCAGAGATTCCAGAAATTGCCCACCCTCACAATAGTCTGCCTGACCTGCAGGCTGAGTAAAAACAACTTCAAAGCTTCCTTCCCCACCCTGAGATCTAATATGGTTGACCCCTTAGTGGTCTTATTGACATTAAAATCTAAATTGGGGTCAAATGAAAGGATTAACAGATTTGTCATAGGTGTTACGTTTTTAAAATACTTTTTTAAATTTTTGTTGAACTTCTTTGGTAATTCACTGTTTGGTACAGTTTTGCTGTTTTTGTTATGTGCTATGTTAAACAATGAGGCTTATATATCCTATATACTCCCGTGGGCATATAAGTGAACAGCAAAGAATATATGTTTATACCAGCCAAATACAGGCTTCTGATTGACTGATGGCTCATAGGTATGGTATAATATTAATTCTTGTCTCCATCCTTGTTGGAAATATGAAACTCCCATAAATATCAAGGCCATGAACATCAAATCAGCCTTGCCTGTGTCTAGGCTGAACACAATTTTTAACATCACACTGAATTCGGCTTTTGATAAGAAGCAGATATAGGCATGGTTTGTCTAAAAAGGCTGCCAAACCTCCAGAAGCATGTATGGGCATGTATACATTAGAACTGTACAGCAAATAATATGGCAAAATATAAAAATGCAATACCGGGTTGATAAAAAAAGATTCAGCATCCCCACGCATTCAGTTCATTAGCTCGATGCTAAATAAAAGTGACATAATCTGTCTTTCATTAAAAATTAATGGACAAAAAAGTTATTCTCATTCACTGACAAGCCTGACCAGAATTTACAATAACCGTCATTTTCAAACAGAACAATTGGCACGCTGTTGATATGAGATAAATCAATCTTTGCTATATTTTTCTATGCTAAATGAAGTGAGTCATCAACCTTGTCAACTGCATTGTCCTTTAAATGAATCGACTGATTCATAAGAGCAAGGCCAGTCATCACGCTGCTGTCATGACAGACATAGTCTGGGTCATGATTTCAATTAACCTTGGTCAAGAATAGAGAAGGAGTTGCTTGATTGATGTCTAGCCAAACCAGTGACACTTCTTAGGAGATGATTGGACAGATAAAAACGTGTAAATCTAAGAAATGATGCACATTGATATGCAGTTTAATCACATTAACATTGTTAGAGGAGGTATGACTGGGCACTATAAAGGAATTTTTAATGGGTACATTGGGTAGCCTGATGTGCAGTAGGTTAAAGGAAACAAACCAACAAGCTTTTTACATCAACACTATTATATTATATGTCTGCCGAGCCTTGGGTCAAACTCTGGTCTGTGGGATGGAAGCCAGGTATGCTTGCCTGTCTGAATTTTAATGGCCTCTTCTAGATCTGCCAGATCTCTGCTAGATCTTTTGGATTTTATGGAACAAAAAGTAATTTAAGGCCTGGTGCAGATAAGAGCGTGACAAAGAGGTGAAAAATAAAAGTGTTGTTTATGCACTGAATCTTGCTGCAAAATGAAGCTAATGAAGTAGTGGTTAAAATCCAACAAACTCAACGTTAAGCTGTGACTAGAACTACAGTTGTGCTTGAAAATTAGTGAACCCATAGAGATTTACCATTGAAGACAATGATAAAGTTGTCTAACCGTATTGGTCATAACATAAATGATATTGCACGAATCATTGAACCAATGACTGTATTTTACCATTAAGATTTCCCACTACATGTACCAGCCTGGCTATTGAATTTGTATAAGGGGTCTTTGCGCTAGATAGGGGTTATAATTGTGCAAAAGTAAGTGAACCCTAAGCGTAATGTTAAAAGATAGGAGCAGAGGGTGTACTTACTTTTGCACAATTATAACCCCTATCTAGCGCAAAGACCCCTGACACAAATCCAATGGCCAGGCTGGTACATGTAGTGGGAAATCACAATGGTATAATACAGTTATTGGTTCAATGATTCGTGCAATATCATTTATTTTTTGGCCAGTAAGGTGAGACAACTTTATCATTGTCTTCAATGGTAAATCTCTATGGGTTCACTAACTTTCATGCACAACTGTATACATTTTCATCAAGGGCTCAGAATTCTCCTGATTCCCTGTCTCTATTGAGATAAATATTTTCAGTCTAAAAACTGAACAAACACATCAAAGGCTATTTTTGAGTAGCCAACGGCAAAACTGCATCACTGGTTTAGGCCAGAAAGCTACACAGGGCAAGCCGAAGTGCCAGACAGAAGATGTTAGGGTCAGGACAGAATGTTAGGGTTGGGACAATCAACAGTTTTTGGCATCAACTGTTAATACAAAAGTGCAGGGGCATCTTTTCTTATGATAATGAACTGAGTCACCCTAAAGGAAAGATATTGTAATGACAAATTGTTAGCAGCATGTCTGAGTGGGACTGGGTGAAACAAGAAACTGTAGGTTAGGGTTGGGACAACTTTTTGGCTTCATTTGCGACTTGGCACTCTGATTGCCACTCCTTGATGTGTACACAAAGTATCAAAAATCAATTGCTAGTCGCAGTTTCAGAACTTCCATGGCTGCAATTTAGCACCCTGGCCTTTGACAAAATGTTGCATATTATTATCAAAACTAAGGGTTTTACATCAGCAAAATTTTGCACGTCACGCTAAAATGCTAAAAAATGATCATTTTCTGGCTGTCCAAGAGTTCATATATTTTGAACCAGCGATCCAATGTTGCTGAAATTTTAAACATTTATTGACATGGCTACTCACAACACAATATGGAACTATAGGCTGATACACACATTAAATTTTGAGTGGTTTATACCAGATAGAAATCTGTCTTCACCTGAAATATGCAAAAATTTGCACCAGGCCTTAACTGTAAATATCCCATAGTTAATGAACCACCTCATAAAATTCATAAATCAGAATCAAGCAAAAAACATTACTGCAGATTCATTAAGTATGAGTTTCTCTTGGTTGTTTTCTCAGTTTCTACGTGGTATTTTCAGCTTGTCTGATTGGTTCAGAAGCAAGAAAACGTCCTCCAAATATCTTGCTTGACGTAGGAAACTGTGAAAAATTTTAGATTCTGCTTCACTGAGCATCTGAGTTTGGTTAGCAGATAAGATTAGCCTGGAATTTAGCCACCACCAAATACGTCAACTGGACTTGGTGTACGTTTTTGTGGCATTCAAATGAGTTTATAGTACGAAATTCAGTGTCTCCACCAATCACATGAAGTACATTTGCCACGTTCTACTGGCCTTTTGCAGAAACTCATACTTATTGAAATTGCATTAATCAAAGATTTATATTTAAACTCCTGAATATAGAAACTGATGAAACTCTTTCACATGTTGAAGACACATGCCCAGTAAATGATTGAAGTAGGAATTCGGATGATTCACTTCAAGCAGACTGTTCTGCTGGGAATCTAGTATACCAAGCACATAAAGTGTGTTCCCATGAACCCTCTGTTCAGTATCCCAAAGGACCCAAGCCTTACTGCAACATGTTCACTGTTTGTCCACAGAATGATTTGCCTTGAACCGCTCGGAAGTTAGTAGAACAGCAGAAAACAAAATTTTCTGATCACTTCATCTAGCGGATAGATTTTCTTAAGATCTATTGATTGAATTCCATTTTCGAATTTTACTGTTTCGCTAACTATCATTTCCAAATGCCTTCTTATTAAATTTTCGATACATGTGCAGGCCGCAGGGTTCGTTATCTTCATCAACATTACATGCATGTCTCCATATAGCTTTTAATATACTGTAAGCAGACAAAACTCATCAGCAAGACTTCTAGGAAAATGCATTATCCCCTGATGATTTAGTAACGTACAGAGAAAATCTAAACTTAAAGGCCTTCAAAGCAGAACTCAAATGAAAATGCCATGCAGAGAGTTAACCAGCAGTGCCAGTGCATGTTTACTCTGTCTACAAGTGGACTGCTCTTGCATTGCCACAGATCAGAACATATGCTGTCTTGTGTTGCCACCTAGTGACTAGTGTGCTATTCCGCGAGCTCCTGCGAGCGTCCATATACTTTCAACCAGAGGAACACACACAATTTTGTCTGGAAGACACCGGGGCTGTTTCTGAGTGTGCTGATGGCCTTGTCTACTTCCTTAGAGAATGTGATTGCCGAGTCTGACTCTGTTATACATCAATGTTGAATAGAAATTTTGTGAATGTGCAATGAAATTGGAACTATTTCTTGGGACAGCAATGCTGCAGCATACAAAATCAACTTTTGTGCCAGGTGGCAGCAGCATGCAGTTCACATTTTCACCAGACTGATGTTTACTGAAACTGCTCTAAAGACAGAATAGGGTGCAGATAAATTTGAGCAGACAAATCTGTATACTGTGTCAACAAATCAAAAGAAAGGTTCAATCCTTTTTTTAAAATTCATTTTAATGCTAAACAAATCCATACTAACAGGTTCTGTTTGATCATTCGTAATAATAATTGTCATCATTTGTTATTTCTATTCTCTTTTAGAAGGGGTACTGCTTTTAGTAAAATTCTTGAAATGATGCTGAAGACTCTGCTACATCCAAAACGACCATGTGCATGCATGGTGTGTTATGTTTCGTAGCATATTCAGAGAAGACCTTGGCTGAAAAAAAGTCAGGATTGTTCACTTTTCATAATGACTGCTTTTCTTTTTTCCTATAATTGAAATATCTGAAACCAGACTCCACAAGATCTTCTGTAACTCCTCCCAGGTTAAAATACATCTCTGCTTGTTCCAAGAAAAATCAGGTTAGACACTACATTTATGCAACACATTTTTTCAATCCACACTGATCCGAAGTGCTTCAAATTCAGGTGCAAATTTGAAGAACAACAAGTTTGCAAATGAGTCATACTTAAATATAATCTTCCACTTTTAGACATCAAAAGCAACAAGTAACATTTTCAACAGACATCAATTGAGTTTATAATTGTAGATATATACACATGGTCAGAACACGCAAAAGTTGTACACAGTTCAAGTATCCAGGTGTTCATTTTAAAAAAATCATTGTGATTTTCTATCTGGAGAAACGCCTATGAGGTGAGGGCACTGTCAAATACTGCTCCTTTGGAACTTCTAAAAACTCCTGGATTCCCAGTCTGAAAAAGAAAACACAAAGAGTTATCGTGGATGTCATTCATTCTTTCTGAAGAAGCCACTACAATGGAATTACAATGGTTGCTTTATATTATATAGTACTTAATCAATTAATGAAAATAAACAAATGTAATGTAGTGTTCAATTATGGGAGACAGACTGAGACTTGGGTGACAGTGAATTTTTCATAGCTTATTCCTGTTTTTTATTTTATTTTTTACTTTGATTGGAATCCCACCAGATGCCATTTTATTACCACAACAAAGACCAAAGTTTAACAAAAATAAAATTTAAAAATTAATATTGAAGGAGACAAAAACTTGAAAAAGGGAGAGGGTGTCTCAAATTCTCAAGCAACTGGCTCAGTACTGAAAGACCACAATGCTGTCAAAATTAATCAGATAGATTTATAGATTGTACATTAACCTTGGACCAGCACGAAGATGAATCTTCATGTCAGGGCTTGAATTTTAAACATAATTCATGCAAAGGCCACAAGAAGAAGTGGGAGGTTGGGACATAAAAGAGGCCTTGAACAACTTCAATAGAGAGATTTCATGGTTCATAATGACACAGGCAATTCCTGCACTGTAACCACACAGCACCATCTGCAGCCACTGGTAATACTTGCAGCAGAAACTTTTTAAAATTATGCAATTACTTATTACTGTTACTCACACAGTTATCACAAATCTACAGGTAAAAATTATGAAGTATGTTTCAAGATGTTCTGACCAATACTTTTTAGTAGCCCTTTCCATTTCAGTCAGCCGGATAAAATTAACACATAAGAAATTCTGGCATGCCACTAACAGATGCATTTTGAAAATTTATAATATTTGTTGGAAGGGCTTGAAGTACTGCTATTGCCATGCGAACAAGAAGTGAGTGAACTCCAAGTTCTCTTTCAAAATTCAACTAAGTGGCTGTGTTGATAGCTGTTAATAATTGTAGAATGCAATGCAATTTAAAAACAGCGGAGGAGATAAGACACTTTTCATGAATTTCAAAGATGAAATTAACTGTGTATGCATAAATTCAAGGACTTTTGACAGCTAAGTTGGGAGGAAGTCAGAAATGTATTCAGTACAGCAGGTATACTTATTCACATGGTTTACTTGGAACGTAATGAAAATTACTTCGAAATACAGTGAGGCTCTAACGAAATATTTTTGCTCATCATCAATTGCGTAATTACACTGTACACTGAATTCTATGATTTTTGACACAGACAGATTATTGAAATAGGACGAGATGTGCTGGGTGCCCCAAACTTTCATTTCCATGGTAACAGAAGGGTAATTTAATTATTCCCACCAAACTCAATATTTTCAAAATAAAGTATGATAATTGAAATTTCTTCTGTGATAAATCCATTCACCAAGAAATGTCTGCCAAAGAATTTGTTCAAACTTTTGGAACACTCCTCAGTCCTCATACATCTTGAGAGCACATAACAGCAATCAGTTGTGGTGCCGTAAATTCAATGTTGCAATTGTAATGACATTTAAGGGGGCCATGTTCAGGCACTGAAGGAAAAGAGAGCTCAGCAGATGGAGGGATTTAAGAGGAGATATTGACATACACAAGGACAGGAAGGCTGTAAGAGGAGGATAAAGATGATGGCCATGAACTAAGTACCTCTCATCAACAGCGGCTAAGGCAGCATCACAAGACGGTGTTGGCAGAGAGTGGGTGGAGGGAACCAGAAGTGATGACGTAATAGAGGATGTCGCAGGTGATGCCACAGAAGGTCTGGGAGAAGTAGACCGGTCCTGAGAACAGTCACTGAAATCAGCCAGTTGGATGCTTGGCAGGTCTAATGAGTGATATTGGGAGGCCATCAAGCGCCTCTTCAAGTGTTTGTCACTGTGGCTAGATATCCTTTGTGTGATTAATGAAGCTAATGAAGATCGTCTAGAACTCCGTTCAACATTCACCTGGACCTGAGTTTGGTTCTTCCGCTTTGGCGAGCTAGGAGGCGGAGAGTGACCAAGGTCCATAGAAGGCTGACGTATAGGTTTGGGTCTTTTTGGGGAATGAAGATCAATGGATAATTGACGGTGGGGCTTTTTGTTGCTACTACTCAAGCCCTCTCCACTGATTTGCCGAATTGGCATCAAACGATCATCCTCCTTAGGGTAAAGATCACAGGAAGCCTGTCGATATGGGACTTTTCGTTTTTCACTTGGTGGGTGGAGGTCAAATGATGACTGGCGGAATGGTTTTTTGGTGCAGGATATTTCAATGTCTACCGAAGACTGTTTCATTGAGCCTAATGAACGCCGTGAGGAGGACTCAACTGAAGACTGTCGAATTGATTGATTAGACTTTCGAGTTGATTCTAATGAAGACTGTCTGACAGACACAAGAGACCTGTATGACGATTCAACTGAGGATTGTCTAAATGACGTCATGGAGCGTCTTGATTCCTGTGAAGCTTGGCGACAATATGATCCTGAACGAGAAACAGGTGAATGACTGCGAGACCGTTGTTCTTGCGAATGTTCCGAGCGATGAGATCTGACTGATGAGCGAGCTGATGCCACTGAGTATGTTGACTGCCTTTTCATAAGAATAGTCTGCAACAACAAAATGAGTCACTTTTATGCATTTCCTTCCATGAATAAATTGAAACAGATACAGAGATACAATACATATCAGCAGAGCCAGCACAGGAACTAATCTTTGGAAATAAGGTTTCATTTTCCTGGCAATTGGTAAATAGATGGATCAAACTATTCAATTATGGTACAAGTAGGCTATTATACAGCTCAACTGTAAATACATACATGTATGTTGGTGTAGGAGTAATTCATAAAAATGGTGCTGCTGTTGGATTGTAAAATTGGCTCAAATTAAATGTCAGCATTATTTTTATCAGATTTGATATTCACGTTATACTGTAGGCTTACCTCTGCTATATGTTTCTCACGATATTTTCGAACACAGCAATACATGAGGCACCCTGTTGCCATGCCAACCAGTGATGCTGCCATCAGTACAAGGCCAGGTCTGCAATGATATCCTTTAAAGGTCAATTCTCTGATATCATCTAATTGTCGCATTATTGAACTGCATTTAATATGTGATAAAAGTCAAATATCACAATAATGTGTAGGTGATATCATTTTTGATTGAAAGCAGACTTCAACTACACTCATTGCTCTATTAAGGTTTAATAAAATAAAAAGGATTTTGTACCTATAATTATATTGCATTAAAACTGTAGACACTGCATGTTCCACCCACTCCCAATATATTTCGACTTTGCAATCTTTTAATCAATTTACCCATACCATATCTTAAAGACGGGGAACCTTTTGTTTTCAAATTTGCCTTCCTCATGAAAAAACCAGTCAGACAAGCCAATCAGCCATACCTACACATTTATGAAGGTAATATATGCAGACAGGCTGCATAAAGGCTAGGTCTGCTTCAAATGGGGAATAGAATCAGACATTTTATGAATCCAGATCAATTCAGTTTTCAAAATAAAGGCCACTCCCAGGAAAACTTTGCTGTATGCAGGCACTGAGGCATAAAGGCACAGAATTAAAATCAGCTTTTTCAGACAAATGCAGCTTGCCCTATCATGGTCTTACATGTAAATTACAGTCCTCATCATACGTGGAATCTCAAGATCTTTTCTATGCTGTTGAACTGTGATGTCAGAGATGACAACAAACAGGGAGTATTTGAAAAACAAATAATTAATGCTTGTCTAATATTGTGATATCATACTCACAGTCTAAGCATATGACAAGAATTGCAAGAAAAGCTGCGTAAGTGCTAGCGTGATCAGTGTTGCAAGTTGTTTGTTTGTTTGTGTTTTATGCCTCTGAGGCACCGTAGTGGGCTATATCGAGGCAGGCGATCGCCGTATGATGATGAGATGAGAAGACTGTGAGTCTGGCACATACCCTAATAATTCAGGGATGCCCAGGGTCTTTCAGTTGCCCCAGCATAGAACACTGGATACAACCCGCCTCCATTTAAAGTCCCATGGGCTCGGACTAAAGTCAGTGTTGCAAGTAAGGGGTTCAATGTTTGTGGATGCATACTAATACATTGCTTAGAGCACCATAAGACTCTAAAACACCAGGAGAGAATAATCTGAATGACTGACCGGTTACTCAAATAATTTGCCCACCTGCTCACGTAGCTGCTCTCCCCAGGTGTTTCCCTGGTGCCCAGGACAATTAGGATGCTTCCAGGAACCATGAGGAAGGCACATCCGGCAATCAGGCAACACCCGCAAGTCCTTATAAGGCGAAGACGCCTCCTGTTGCTCCCTTGTGGGTAGCTCAGAGTCACCGGAAGTGGTGATGACGTCATAACCCAGCATGCTCAGCTCATGCAGCTTCAGTCACCTGCAAAATGCAAAGAAATTGACTTCAAAAGCAGGAAAAGTGAAGTTAATAGAAGGTCATTAATAGTAAATGGTAAAACATCGACCGTTCAGTCCTCAAGTCGGGTATTGAAGGAAAATAAAACAGTTACGATTCGATAGAGAGCAGACAATTCATTGATGGCAGAGCTTCGCATGCCCATGTCTCATGCTGTTCGTTTAAAAAAATTAGCATGTCATTCTAAATCATTTGATTATCTTCACCGTTCAACTGGTGGCTAACTGGAAGAAGTAATGATGCATACATTGTCCATTTTTACAGCACACACTCATCAAGAGCAGGGCAGTTTTACAGTATCTGCACTCAAAGTGTCTCATGGGGGGGTCAAAATAAAGGTTTGTAAATGAGAATTTCCTTCATGCTATCATGAAATGAACATATTAAAGATTCATAAATCAACAAGAACACATGTGATTTGTTGGTTTATCACCAAATTGCCACTCCATAAAGTAGGCAAGGTTTGAATTTTTGAAAAAAATGTTTATCAGAAAAAATGTCCACGTGAATACTAATTTAACCATTTTTGCAATGGAAATCCAGCCATCTTGTTGTATAGAACCCACAAAAGCAATACAAAACTTAAATTTCAATGAAATATGGAACAACTTTCTTTCCAACTATTTTTATGACGAAATTAAAGAAATTAAATATTCCTTACTCTCAAAGTTTATGTTCTAGATTGTTTAGTAAGGTTTTAGTCTCAATAGACACATGATTGCCAAGATAAATAATGCTTAGGCATCCTACTAACTCAAAGTCAAGTTTTGTTGCTGTATGATTTGAACTCATAGTGTTTCCTTTGTGTGAAAGACCATGTTCTAGAGAGAAAAATCACCGAAAATGACCCAAAATTAAGGCTCAGAAAAAAAATCTGCTTGAATTGCTCCATAAACAAAATATTTACACATTATCTTGTTTAGTCACTCTGTTATTTGCAAAAAATTGCAGTTATAATGATATATTACATAAAATAAGTGCCTTTTACTCTCAAGTTTGATTTTCTCATAATAGTGCAATTTAATAATCTAAAAACAATTATCTTTATTTTCTCGATTTATAAATCCCCTTTTTAGGCATCCTGGTTAAATTATTTATTCTAGCCATGTTATTTTCTTTAATGAATCCAGTGTTAAAAGACTTGAATCAGAGCGAAACTTATGATGTACTGGAGAGGACATTTTGTGACATAATGAATTTTAATTTCTAAGAAAATGTATGTGCATTGCCTGGATATCTTTTCAACTTGCATTTGTCACATTGATGTAGAGGCACACAATCGAGAAAAGAAAACACAAATAGCTTGTTTTTCCCTTCCGAATCCTGAGTGTTTTTTCCTCGTACTGGAGAGGACACATTTTTTTGACATCATATTCAAGCCTCCAATTCTGAAAGCAAGGTATAGATTCTGGAATGAATCTTTTTGATGTACCTTGAGACATGTCTCCAGCTACAAAATTGACACAAACGGTAGATACACTCTTTGATACTGATTCATAACAGCATATGCAGTAATAAATGGTCCATCGAAGACAAACTTTTTGACACATGCCATTTTCTACATTGTGGGAGACGGCTCCTTTAGTACATAACTTATTCACATGAAACCTGTTGTATTTTATGCCCAAGACATAGGTCCAGACAGGCATCATTAACATGAATCACAACTGCCTCCATTTGCTTTTCTGTGTTGCCATAAAAATATGCGAAACTGCCCGTGAGACACAAAAAAGTGCCAAAATTGGTCATAAATCGCCTGCTGTATCAAAACTAAGTATCGTAGCAAGGTAAAATTTGGTACACATATACTTCAATATAGTACAAGACTGCAACCAAGACAAATTTCTGTGTACCTGTCATACTTTTCTCAGAGTAATTGCTTAAAGACGAAAAATCGGCCGAGTGCAAATACCGTAAAACTGCCCAGCAGAGCTCTGCATGTCCATGTCTCATTCTATTGGTTTCAAAAAATTAGCATGTCATTCTAAATCATTTGATTATCCTCACCGTTCAACTGGCGGCTAACTGGAAGAAGTAATGATACATATATTGTCCATTTTTACAGCACACACTCATCAAGAGCAAACAATTTGTATGTGCCAAACTGTCACAAAAAGCCTCTTTAAATTTCATGGAACAATAGCTATAAATGTCTCGCTATTGAGTTTAGACAGAATTCAATTGTTTTAACAATGACGAAATATAATATTTATACATATAACCAGTATGTTTTGCTGTCTTGGTCTTCCCGATACAACTTGTCTAAACTTGTAATTGTCACATATATCTGCATAAAAAACTGCACTACAAAATCACAGAATCACATATTTAGCTCTGGATCCTCTTTTAAAGTTGAAAAATCCATGTCCATTATTTAAAAAAAATACTTCCATCATTTAAATAAGAAAAAGTGCTGTTAAGATTTGTGGAGAAATTACATGACATGCATATCCATCAGTTGAGTTGTTTCCCTTTAGGATCCTACTTGAGGAACTTGACATTAGTTGAAGCAGAAAATACAGGAACAAACGGTGCTCAGGAATTCCAAATAAGAAATTTGCAGGACTATGATTGCTCTGTTGGAAAATGTCTGTAGAAGCGAATTTCGAATTGATCATTACTGCCACACAGACAAAACAGTTACTCTCACCACTTGAAACACAACTATTCAATGATGTTGTGAATCAAAAAGAAATCAGTTGGTTACTTTATTAGCTGAGAAACTTTTAATGCCTTTGTAAGGAAGCAGCCATCTGCAGACTAAATCATTAGCAGCTAGGGAAGAGGGGGTGGGGAAACAAAGTTTCAAAGAAAAAATGACATGGCTTAAATTTACCGTGACATGGCAGAGAAACTTTTTATTTTCATGTGCTTCCATTATCATTTCAGTTTGTGCTTCTACAGAGCATTGTCACACACCAAAAAGAATTGCGAATCTGAGCCTATTATCTGTAGGTACGAATGCATGCATACATATGCACAAAACACATCTCTTTGATTGGTATACATATATACAAGACAATACTACATGTTTATTAAATGTTTTATTCTGTCTTCTCCAGATAAAGCTGCCAAAGAAGACAGACTGATATATGAATCAATTCAAATAACCAAATCCAGGGCCGCCCATCAATCTTGCATCATGGCTAGACACATGTTGCTTTGCCAAACAATGTTGGTTAAATAATTTACTTTAAGTGGCATTGATACAAGTAAGCATCTCAGCTACTCCAGCAACCATGTTCATTTGGATATATGTGTTATGTGTTCAATGAAATTAAAAGTTAGAGCTACTTGGTAAGTAAGGGCACCTCTTGTTCAATCATAGCATATACGTGTACACTGCGAAAGGAACTTTACATCCATTAATGACATGCTGCTGATTTTTGCATGTGTATATTTTTCATTATTTGGCATGTTCACGAATTCGTGGAGTGTAAAAACGAGCATGTACGAATTTGTGGACATGAAAAAACCAGCATATAGGTGCTCGTGTATATGTAAAAACTAACACTCGTGAATCTGCTTTATTATTCATTCGTGCATCTGCCAATACTAACATTCGTGGAAGTGCTATATAATTAGGGTTTAGTGATAAAATTAGGTTTAGAGTTAGTTTTAGCCAAGTTTAAGGTTGCAATGTTAGTTATTACACTACACAAATTCGTGAATAGCAATATTTCACACTTACACGAATGCTAAATTCGTGTATATGTTCGTTTTTGCAGGTTTACACTCTCGTGTACATGCCAAATATAGTGAAAAATATATACCTCGATTTTTGCTGATTTTGATGTCAGACTCAAAGGTAAATTTCCATGTTGTATATCTCCCAGAAATGTAACCAAGCTCAGTAGGACTATATGGCAGAGATAGTATAAAGAGATTGTAATAACACCGAAAAGGAAAATCACATAATTAGGCACATAAATCAAAAAGGATACTGTCATCATCTGAAGTCAAGCCAATTAGCCTCTCAGATTGGTGGAATAGCACATCCAATATTACTTCTCACCTCAATCTTTATAGGACATATATGAAATTCTCATAAATATCTAGGCTTTGAACATCAAATCAGCCTTGCCTGTGTCTCGGCTGAACATAATTTTTCACATCATGCCTGAATTGCGCTTTTGATAAGAAGCAGATAGGCATGGTTTCCTAAGAAGGCTGCCAGACTTCCAGAAGCAATATAGCCATTATATGACAATATATGTATGTATGCATTAGAATGAATGGTAGAGCAAAGAATACTGCAAAATATAAAAATGCCATATAGGGATGATTAAAAAAAGATTCCTCACCAAGATCCTTGTTTGGCCTGGCTAACGAACTCGGGTTCCTAGAGGTGAAAGATCTAGTGCTCTACCACTGATTCTCAATGAATCAATGAGCAGGGTTTTACATGCCTGGACTCTCCAGTCTAACAGCGCTTTAGACATCACCAAGATACTTATACCATTGGAAAAGCTGGTATCTAACTGACAATTTTGCATGTAAGCGCCCAGCTACGGATTAACACTGTTTACAACAGCAAACAAACAATCAGATAATTGTTTATTTTGCTAAAATTATAAGTTAAAATGTATAATAGAAGAAGCATATGATGTCTAAGTCAGTTAGACACCTCTTTGTCGGGTCTTAACATGCATTTTAGAACCCTCCATATCGGTGACTAACTAGTACGACTTATACCATTGGAAAAGCTGGTATCTAACTGACAATTTTTGCATGTTAGTGCTCGGCTAGGGATTAACTCTGTGTACAACGGCAAACAAACAACCAGATTATTGCATACTTTGCAAAAATTATAAGTGTATAATAGAAGAAGCGTATGATGTCTAAGTCAGTTAGACACCTCTTTGTCAGGTTCTAACATGCATTTTAGAACCCTCCAAATCGGTGTATAACTAATACGTAGTTTATCTGATCATCAGAATCTGATGTACTCTAACTTCCAATTAATGGTTTGCCGATGTAATTAGATGCTACAAATTTCAAGACCACATCCATTGGCTCTGAGTCTGAGCTGTTAACAGGTGGCCATTAACCCCTAATTACACCATTGAGATTGCAACCATTCCAATAATTACCTTCATTAAAATATAGAACAAATTCGAAGAGAAAATCTACTGTGTACCATCATTATCAAATCAAGATAGGTAGTGGATGCAAACCATCTGGTATATGAGAAAATAGTTATACCAAGTAGACTTGTCTCTGTCATTACTAGTATTGTCTCAGTTATCTTTTTCACGCAGCATATTTATACTGAGTTGCAAACTTCTTTTTTTTCCATTTTCTGCAACCTATGTCTGCCCCAGACACTATACCAGGAAATGCCAAGGTTTGTTGTCTTTCCAAGGAGAAGTCAGATGACTGAAAATATTGAGAAGTTTGTGGCAAAATGATGAATGAGACAGCAAGGCCAGGCATCCTTCTTCAGCCATACCAAAGCACAGATGGCCTTTGCAAACCTTGGGGAAAAATTATTGATATCTCCACCTTTATGAAAATTGCAATGGATTGAGACGGAAGGATTTATTCTACAAAGAAACAACTTTATAATAGCATCAGCCAAAATACTTTATCATCACAACAATCATTCCCAACATCTGAAGTCAAGCTAATGAGCCTTTAAGAATCAATTTCAAATTGCAAATCAAGTATTATTTTCCTTCTGCATCTATAGAGAACGGACACAAATATGAATGTCAAGGCAAAGCACATGCGTATATGCACTATTAACATTAAAAAATCATCCTTGAATGCTTTGAAACTGCGAAACTTGTGCAAACCAATCAAATATTTTCGCTGAAAACACACAAGAAACAACCCTTACAGAATGTACAGAAATGTCTGATAGCAACTGAACGAATATTGAACACAACATTAAAATATGAAGATTGTGGAACCCTATATTTATAAGGCCACCTCGAAGTAAAGAGGCTCACCTGCTTTATATCAAGGTATTTAGGTCAATTTAATCTTCTACACTATAAAGCGGCATCCAATATGAGACCTTGTGATAGAAGACCATGCAATATAACCCGGATGGGCCAGATTAGCAAGGAGTTCACCGGGCACCAGCGCCAATAAAATCAAAGCGCAGTTCAAAGGAAAAGCAGAAAAATCCAGCCCACCAACTGCTCAACTCGCATTTTTAACCATCCTCCCATTGCAGGGCTATTTACACTCACCCTGCTAACAAGTACAATTACATTCTGAAGCTTTCAAATCCTTTAACTGGTTTTTTTTCCGCGTGATTTAATCCTTACCGGACTAAAGGGACATTTATGTGCATCCCCAGCTTACTACCTGTAGGGCCATTTATGTCCCTAAAATCTGCTGTTGTCCCTGATGACGTCACAAGCACAGGATTGTTTTTTTTGGACTGAGCAGTCCAGTAATTAATTAATTAAGTAGTTGTTTATGGTTTTCTATAAAGAAACTTATTGAAACAACAAACGGGTAACAATGAAACACGCATTCCATTAATTGAAATTGCCCTGAGAGATCTGAAACAGTTAATTATGTCTGTGACACTGGAGAAGAGTCAATCTTTTTGTTACAATTTCACAAAACAAGGTATGATGTGATCAGAGCAGCTTTCGCAAGACTTCCCTGAGAAGTGAGGATGTTCTTAACAGAACTCAATAGCTTGAAAACAGGAATTTGATCCCACAAAAATATCATTGGAGGCAGTGCATAATAAAATGGTATAGGTTTTTAAAAATCTACCTTAACATAACTCGGTGATGAGCACACCTCAGCTTTCTAATAATATAATTTTTCAAATGTTTAGATATTATTTATATCATCCAATAGAATCAGGATTTATTTCTGTTACCGAGCCATCATGTGCTCATGAATATTTTGTCGCCTTGAATCTGGGAAGATCGTTAATGCACCTGGCACACTTTCTGTCCAAGACGCCAAAGTTGCATCCAGCGGTGTTCAAAGATTTCTCTTTTGTAGCTAATAGACCATTTATTGAAATCTCTAGAGTGGATTGTTCCTCTTGGCTAAGCTATCAGTATAAAAGAAAAAATTACTCACAAAGATGCCTTTTTTGTAATGACCAACTAATGTATATGTTTTCCATTTTAGAAATATACCTTGAAAGTTTCTAATACCACAATGCACTGAATAATTGACATATCAATATAAGTTAGAGGAATACTTTCTATTACAGCTGAAAATAGAACTTGATGGCTTCATACCATTAGAAAATTCATACACACAATTTTGTAATAACTTAATCATGGGGCCCTTCTCCTTTAATGTATATGTGAAGCACTCATGATCTACCTTCAGATTACACCTGCTAAAACTTAATTAAAAGCGAACGACTGCACATCAAAGAAGTCATTGACATGCATTAGAGAAGAGGCTCTAAGCATGTGAGTGCTCAGGTGAAGTTTCTACAGGCTCTAGAAAATTTGACAAAGTGCCTTGAGAGAGGAACCTCTTTTCATCTATTACAGTGTAGGTGTTTGCTCAAGTACAAGTACAGTACTCGTAAAAGCCATGAGTACTGAGTACATGCGAGTACTTGAATTTATGTACTCGAGTACATGAGTACACGAGTACTTAGGTACTCATGCCCATCCCTATTGCTCAGAAAGGGTAATCATGTGAACCAAAATTCTTGTGAAAGGTGCTGTTTTGCTGAATCTATTCTAAAATAGCTATTGGCAATGAAACAATAAGACCAGTAAGACCAAACTCATTCCTCTGATCAACTTATATGTGTAAAAGCAGGTGTCATTGAAGATGCATATTCCATCTCTAAGACTGGAGGTCTAAGGGGAAGATCATGCCAGAGAATAATTCATATTTTACTATTTTTCAGATAGTCACATCTCTTGCTACTCTCATCTTTTGAAAATATTATAGTTTTTTTGCAGCCTTGGTTCCTTTTGATAATGCGAGGTTATTTACTTAGAAGCAGTATCGTACCACCTACTCGGAGAAGTTCAGATCTTGTGACAATGATATGTTGGCCTTTGAAATATTGCAGTAAAAAAAACAAAGATGCCTGTCGCTTAGGCTGAGGTACTTCACTTCTCAAATTCAGAATTAAGTTGTATTAAAAGATTATGGTTAATGACAGCATGTATGAAACTAGTTATGATCCCATGATGCACCTGGCACAAATTTTGGTCAGCGTAGAATACAAACTGTACAGTACAACATCATATGGAATGACTAATTCTCCAACATTTATAACGTACAAAGTAAGCTAAAGTGTGTTATGTAAGATGGTTGCCACAACTACATCTTCTCCATTTGTTTTATTCTTCTCCGCATAGTTCATAAACCAAAATACAGGGATATCAACCAAATATTACTTAGCATTCCAATTCTTTTAAAGATGATAAGCCAAAATTAGTTTGAAGGTTATGAATAGCACATGTAAAAAAGTGTCTGGCTCCATATGTTTTGTGCATTCTTGGAAACTGATGAACTTCTATGTATATTTGCAGATGCGGACATGTATGTCATCATTGAGTGGGTGGGGTTACTTCAGGCAGTAATGGTATTGGAAAACAGCTAGCTGAGGCAATTCCAATTTTAGCATTTCTGCTCAAGATAAAGCCGGTTTTCCTGCCAATCATGTTGACCCAAGTTTTGCACAGCCAACGCAGGAGATAATTGCTTTTGGGAGACCTTTGACCAGCCCCAAAGCTTGTCCACCAATTGGTTTATCCAGAGCATTAGCCAGCTGAGTGTAAGTTACTTGAATGGGTAAGAAGCTGCAAATTCAATCTGACATATTTTTGTGCTTGCTTAATTTTTCTGAGAAGCATCGGCTCAAGTAGCTATTGCTGCTCCTACCACTGTATAAACTGCAATGGTCTGCATTATCACTATACAGTTAAACTACACAGTATGTCCCAAATACTTT
Source organism: Platynereis dumerilii (assembly GCA_026936325.1). Classification (NCBI taxonomy): domain Eukaryota; kingdom Metazoa; phylum Annelida; class Polychaeta; order Phyllodocida; family Nereididae; genus Platynereis; species Platynereis dumerilii. Next base: position 93,235,214 of record JAPTHN010000002.1, read on the forward strand.
GTCTGCATCAACCATAACAATACCACAAAATGTACAATTACACTGTATGATCCTGTGAACAGTGTGGGCCATGTCAATTAAATGTAGGGGAGAGTGGGGCAAAACCATCCCACTAAGACAAAATGTCTCACAGGATGACCAACACAATTAAGAACTTCAATTGGCAATATGACACACTCTTAGAGTACTTTCATATCCCCTACCTCCAGCATCAAAGACTCTCCCTTACAGCACAGGGATATGAAATAGTTTTTGGTACAAGGTGGGTGGTTATGCCCCATGCTCGGAGCATAACCACCCACCCCATGGGGCATAACCTCTCCCCCAAGGTACCAGCAACAAGAATAACTGGATGATTTCCATATCTGGTGGAAGGATACTATGTCCCTTTCTGATGAAAATGCAGGTGCTCTTGATTTGGAAAGTATCAAACCATATCAGTGTCCTCACTTTTGCTATGGTAATTACTTCTGAGATATTTCTCTCTGGGACACTCCCGCCAATACCATTCTTTTGGGTTTTTTAATACAGCCCAAATGATATTATCTATGCTTACCCTTCCCAAGTTTCTCACACACTTACAGTACATTTTTGAAAACCCCCCTCCTGTTTCGGTCAACCCCCTACTGTATTTTTTCGAAGCGGCGGGTGGTTATGCCTCATATTGGGGTAAAACAGCTACTACCCCTATTATCACTCATGACATGACTTAATGACAGTTAAATCCATTTTAAAAATTAGTCAGAATATGAACCAACACAATGCCTATCACCGATACCTTACATCTCCTTTACGTAGAATGCTATCACATGTAAAAATAAGATGAAACTGCTTAAAAAAGCTAAAAAACTAAACAAACTGAGCTGTTCGGTTGGGTTCTGCCTTTGCCTGCCTTTGCTTGCACCCCCTTCTTTTAAAAAGTTGTCTTTCACAAGTAAAATCACCTGCACTAACAATATTTTCACTATGTGGAACCACTCACCTGGAACCCATGGGTGGGTTGACTGGGTGGTTATGCCCCTGGGGGTGGTTATGCCCCACTCTCCCCTACATGTACATTTCCAGTAATTTTGAATGACACAGATTAACTTCGTTTTTTTTTTCTTCTTACCCACACCTCAATATAATTATAAATGTCAATTGATATGTATGCACATTATTCATCAGATGATGCATGCAACGGAAGGTTAAAATTGATGCTGATAATAACCTTTTGTCCTGGGTGGCAATCATATTCTAAACACACACAACAACACGATCCTTTATCAAGAGGACTGACTTAACTACATGCACTTCACTTGTGGCATCTTGCAAGCATCAGTAGATTCATTGACACCTTTTGTCTAAAAGCACATCAATTTATTACTTGGGCAACTGCCAGTCAACTGTCTTCTGCCATTGTCAGACACAGGTGGCTTTGTCATCTAACCAGCAACCTTGGCGAAAAAAAAAAACAGACAAGGAATGCCCTGGCTTGATTGATGTATCAACCACACCTTTATAGAGATAGAAATCAATTAAGTCAAAATGGATTTGTTTGCAGGAGTAAGGCATATTCATCCCCTATTATATAAAGTGTGAACCAAGTCAAGAAAAAGAATGACCTCCAAATTTCAGGTTCTTAAGGTGACTCAAGCGTGGTAGTTTGATCTTACAGATTTTCCTAAAATTTTGCACATGTAGTCTATGGGACCCATACATTCCAAAAATGAAAAAAAAAAAATTTCACCGACTGGTTTGGTTGCCAATGTAACAGCATGTTTGGCCTGATGACTGCTTAAAAGTTATAAATTGAGTTTTTGGTTATGTACCACAGAATCAAGCATTACATGCATTTGTCACACAAAAATGTCAGCAATGTCTTCCCATGGATGTAAACCAATACATTTGCCACAAATTTGAAGAAAAAGGTTAAAATACTTTTTTTTGTAAGAGCTCAAAGGGCACAAACACACTAATTAATCGCAGATTTTGCATGCATCAATTTTGGCAGTAATCAAATTTTAGGAAAACGATCATACAGATTTTTTTAAAATTTGCATATATCATAAACAGGTTATTGTCAAACAAATGTCCAAAAATAAAAAAAATTCACCGAGTCGTTTTTTTACTGCAGTACCATGACTATGCCAATGTCAATTTAAAGAAATAAAGACAATTTTAGACACAGTTAACTGAAATTAGTTGAGAAAATTCTTTTGATAAAGACGAGAAGCTGAAACTTTGAATTAGCATAGAGTAGGTGTTACTGCATTCAATAAAAAAAATAATTATTCTTCTAGCTGCATTAGATCTCATTTAAATAGCAAATTACTGGCTGCCCTGCTGTTAAACAAAAGAGAACAGAAAATGGTAACGTCACAACTTTTGCAGGGCCTGCAGCAGTTGTGACGCTATGTTGCTAGGCAACCGGGCTGCTCAGAAGTATGTGCAGTGTACCACGGTTGAGTCACCTTAAGGTAAAGTATTCCTATTAGTATTCCTGTCCATCTGAAAAATCAGCCTGCAGTAGACAATAAGGCAATTTTTAAAATTAGAAATCATGCATAAAGAAAGAAGCTCAAAATAGTATTTATATATAGCTATAAATCAGTTACAGTTAACTGCAACATTTTTTTCTGCGCTCACACATCTTGTAGTTTCACTCGGCATGGATGAAAGTTGAAGAACAATCCCAGCGGGCATTGTAATGTCAGTCAGGTGTCAGGTGTTGTATTTAGGTTATTTTACTGACCTTGACTTAACTCTAAAATTATTATGACATTATTGCTTCCCCATACATAGAAGTAAAAACCAATGTCAGCATGCCCATTTGAATGCAACTCCATGCAATATGACGTTCCATTCAGAGCAGATTTCAATGCTTTTTTTTTGCAGATCCACCTTCACTGTAATGTTATTTGAACATCAATCCGACTTCAGAATTATGTTGGTATTGACGTCACAATGCCAGCTGTGTTTATGCCAAAATGACTTAAAATTCATCTATCTGCCAAAATGGGACTCACCATGAGAATGAGAACTCTTTTTAATTTGGGTCCGTTTTCATTCAAAGCCGACATACATTTTTACAATGCTTCCGGCTGATGAAACATGAAAGTGGACAGCTTCTGCATGAAAGTGGACAGCTTCTGCATTCACTGAGACATAGCTTCATTTGACCAATTATCCGCACCATGGAAATCAGCATCACAAATATTCAACTCTCGTCAAGAGTGATTAATTGTAGCAGCAGCACTGTTTTAGTACCACTGACAATAAATAAACGTATTTGATTTGATTTGATTAGTTTACAAGAACAGAAACAAACTTCATCGCTTCAAGACAATAACATAATCGCCCTATGCACAGCATGGGCGATAACCAGAATTGAGCAACAGTGCATCAAGGTGTGTGAGCACTCAACTGAAGTATCTAGTTCCATAGAATTTAGCGAAAATTGCTGGGAAAGTGTCTTGACAGACACATTTCGTTTTAATAATCAGGACACTGCACGATTCATAGCCAACCAAAATGTATAGCTGGATGGCATCCAGATTATTTTTAAATAAGGATGATCAAACAAAGCAACCTGTATCTGGCCAGCTTTATATAGAAAAACAATGCACTTAAATAACCTTTGGCAACTGAATCGGTGGTTGACACAGAAGTTGATGTTCTGATCAACTGATGACAGCAGACATTGTACAAACAAAATGCATGAACAATATCCAAAAGCTCTAGGAGAATGCCCTTGAAATATTGTGCAAGCAAAAACTATGCCTACGGAAGGTTATTTGTAGCTCTATGCAATAATATTCTGTAATTGGCTAAAATTATCAAATAATCAAACATCCTTTAAACCTTGATATGACCCTATGAGGCATGTAACGTGTGTAAATTTTTGGTCATTACAGCAAAACACTTTGATAAAGAATTAAAGTGGACTGTGGCACTGTGAAAATGGCACTTCGTGTATCATCATGCTGATGATCAAACCCAATGTTAATTTGATTGAAGGAGACTTATCCCACTTGTTGGTGGCAGCCAAACGAAAGGATTATGCATCTGATTTTCATTCTAAAATTTGTTATGAGAAGTCAAATGGCTTACTCTTGATCATGACTAATCAACCAGCCTCTATGTTTCCCATGTTGAAAGTAGAGAAGATGACACTTCATCGGCTATCACGAGTTACAGAGTGCCTTTTTCACAGTGCCACAGTCCACTTTAATTCTATATCAAAGTTTTTCGCTGTAATACAGATAACACTCTCACATTGAATGACTCATTCTCCTACATCTATAGCAAACAAAGTAAGATCAAGATTGTTTGTTACTTAGGACACATGCCATAGCTGTCTCTTCTGTTTAATAAATACTTACTACATTATGTGTTTCTCTGCTTGATTCTACACACTGATATAGCAACAAGAACTTACTGTATCTCCCAAAATTTCCTTGCGTGTTTTTAAAAAAATTTCACCTGTTAAAAGTTGTATGGTAAAAATTCCGTTGTCACAACATAATGAATCAATGTCAAGATTATGACGTCAGCATGCAACACTGTGAAATGATCTGGGAAAAAAAATTCCAACATTGTGGCAACATAATTTCTATTATACACGATGCAACAGGCTATTGCCAAAGCAAGGTTGCCTCTCACACACAACAGTGAGTAACTGAGACAGCAACTGTCTTTGGAACTGCTCGGGTTTATGCTTTATAGTTTATGTGCTCGTAAAAGGTTGATATTCCTTCATTAAAAAAAGGCATCCATTATGGTGAATATACAGTGATGAATGCTCTTACGGGAAGTAGCATTGCCAATGATATTACCCAATTTAAAACAGCCACAGAGTGATTTATTTTGTTATATATGAAGGTTTTAATTGCACAATTTATGTCTGTTTCTTTCTTGTGAGCTTTCCTGACTTGTGAGCTCTTTTGCAGTTTTGACGTTGGCATTGTCTGAATTTTCAACTGGCGCAGTGCATGATGCCTGCCATAAAACAATCACTTGCAATGTCTTACATGATCAAATGCCAACATAACTTGTTGCTCAAGACAATCAGATTACACAATTTCCATCCTGCAGAATAAGGATTTAGTTCTGTCACTGAGCCACGTGCTGTTGAATATTTCATCACTTTGAATCTGCGAAGATCAATAATGCACCTGGCACACTGTCTGTTTAAGACGCCCAAATAGGATCAAGCGGTGTCGAATGATTGTCCTTATGTAATTTACCACTGGTTGAAATCTCTCAGATGGATTGTTCCAAGTGCAGGGGATACTTTCTGTCATGGCTGAAAATAAGAACTTTCAAACTTTGACTGATGTTTCAGACAATTCATATTCATATTTTGAAGGATTAACTGTTGTAAGATAACTAATCATTGTAGATTTGCCTGGAACACACAAGGCACGATGATAACGTTAGCAATATAAGCTCTGTATGCATGATAAAAGCATTCCAGGGTAATAACTGTCTGTGAATGCAAAACTTCTGCCTATTTGCCGACAGCGATGAAGGACCCTTCTCTTAATGTGTATGTGCTTAAAGCACTCATGATCCACCTTCTGATTACACCCGCTGAAAATTAATTAGAAGTGAACGACTGTACATCAGAGAAGCCATTGATGAAAAGAGATTCTAAGCATGTGAGTGCTCAGGTGAAGGTTCCCCAGGCTCTATAGAATTTGGCAAACTGCTGGGAATTTTCTTGAGAGTGCAACCTGTTTTTGTGTAATGAGATCTTTTCTCATGAACGAGTGAGCATTTGAACCAAAATTCTTGTGAAAAGTGTTATTTCCCTTGCTATGTGTGCTAGTCTATAAATAACCTTTAATGTTAACAATTCGTCATTGATTTATATTTATTTCCATCATCTTACACGAAAGGTACTGTATCAGTTATTGTATATAAGTAACATTTGACGTCGAAACAATGCAAAAAATCTTAATCGCCTGATTAGCACATGTCTAAAATCAGTTATCATTCAAAAGCCATTGTACAGTACACATACAATCTCTAAAACAAGAGACCTGACACGAAGATGATGCCAGAGAATAATTCATATTCCTATTTTTCAGATAGTCATATGTCTTGCTTTTCTTATCTTTTGAAAATATTACAGATTTCCTTGCATTCCAGGCTCCTTTTTGAAATACAAAATGCAGATGCCATCCTAATGATAATTCAAGGCTATTTGCTGAGAAGCAGTATCAAACTACCTCCTTGAAGAACTTGGGATCTCGTGACAAAGTTGATTGGTTTTGAAATATTACAGTATTAAAAATCAAAGATGCCTGTTGCCTGACGAAATTCTATTTCTTAGAATTAAGCGGTATTAAGATTTTGGTTACTGCATAATTCACCTAGCACACATTCTGTCACCGTAGAATACAAACTGTACAGAACAAACTCATATGGAATGAATAATTTTTCGACATTTATAACATGTAAGTCAGCAAAAGTGTGTGTGTCATATGAGATGGTTGCCACAACTACATGTACTTCTTCTCCATTTGTTTGATTCTTCTCTGCATAGTTCATGAATATAATAAAAGGATATCAATCAAATATTACTCAGCATTCCAATCTTTTTGCAGAAAGGACCACAATTAGTCTGAAGGATCCGAATTGCACCTGCAAAAAATGTCTGGCTCTGCGACTGGCGTGCATAAAATTATGAAAGCTAGTGAACTTTACATCTATATACATATATAAAATTCACCTCCCCATATTCCTTTGTCACGGGTCTTCTCAGCTATGGCTTACCTGACAATCACATCTTTTTGCCACTGTGTCCTACTATGTCCCAACTGTGTTTGTATTGCTTCAAATGTATCAAAACTTCCGAATATTTACTTGTAGAGCTAAAAAAGATATCCAGATCCCACTAAAATATCAGTTTTCCCATGAATTATCAATGTCATGCTGCAGCCATACCAGCAGCAACAGCAGCAGCCAGTCGGAGTGTACATTAAAAATGCCAGGACTTAGGAGGAAGTAAAGAAGGAATGAATGAAGGAATGAATGAAGGAATTAAGGAAGGAATTCAGCAAGGTATTAAGCAAGGAATTCAGCAAGGAAATAAAGAAGGAATTATGGAAGGGGCCAATGCATGAAGGATGGAATGAAGGAATGAAAAAATAAAGGAATGAATGCTTGATGGAAGGAATGAAGGAATGAAGAAAGGTAGCCAGGAGTGACAGAAAGAAAAAGGAACAAAGACGGAAGAAAGAAGGAGGAAGGAAGGAAAGAACAAAGATAGATATAGATCACAGATAGATAGATAGATAGATAGATAATAAATACTTATGAATGGATAGATAGATAGATAGATAGATAGGTAGGTAGGTAGGTAGATAGATAGATAGATAGATAGATAGATAGATAGATAGATAGATAGATAGATAGATAGATAGATAGATAGATAGATAGATAGATAGATAGATTTCTGTAGTGAGTGAGTGAATATGACTTTTATGCCCCATCAGCACCACTATAGCTATTTAGAGGCAATGATTGATTTCTATGGGTACATCAAAAGTTTCATATACATAGACAGACAGCCATATTGTTGTATAGATAAAAGATACAAATATGGAATACGTGGTGAACATGAGGAAGCCTTTGCTGCGACAATTACAGGATGGGTCAGGAGGGACAACACTATGGCAAGGAAGGAAGGTCATACGGAAGATAACTTTGAAGAACACAAAGAAAAACAGGGTTGCAAAGCATAGCAAAAAGAAAATGGGAGGACAAGAGGGATGGAGAGATGATTGGTCCCTAGCATCGTCAACTTAAACAATACAAACACTCATTATAGGCCACAAGAACTACAACCCCAATGAGGCAAAGCGCAATTGAAACTGCTCTCCAACATAGGCCCAGGTACCACATATAATAAAGAGGGGCTTGGGTGGTGAGGGTTCATAAGTAGTACTTTTCTTTACATTCACCATAAAGCAAGTTTTTTATCATGTTGCTATAATCACACAATTCATGATTGTATACATAAACAATATAAAACACAGTCCTGTGGGATATGACCCTTTTCCTGAAAGGTCGCATAAGTCTGACTTAGCAATTGTGTCAATTTTCCTGCGATTTGGACAAATCGTTTTACTCGGTATTACACAGGGTAATACCAAATGATACTCAAATGATTTTTTAAAATCATGAGATTTCCGAAACATTGCATGATGCAATATCTGAAGAAATTTCTAGTTGGTATGGCACTGATTTACCAAAATGACATTATTCCAGCATCTTGCAAAGAATGTTAAAAAAACTACAATATCATTTGGTATAGCAGTGATTTGCCCAAATCACTGAATTTCTAGTAGCTTGTTACATAAGTGTGGATATTTGTTCAAATTGCTGCATTGCAAAGCACAAAGTTTTCGGCAATGTTCTTAGAAAACTGGAAAAAATGAAATGATGATCGATGGATGGATGGATGATTGGGGCTTAACGTCCTGTATTTTTGCACTTGGTAGGCTAATTAGGACAGGAAGAGGGCACGGCAATGAGGTGAAGGATGATTGAAACAGCCATCCAACATAGGCCCAGGTGACCCGGCAAGAGCTGGATTAAAACCCTAGACCCAGCGATTGGCAGCCCAGCATGCTACCAATAGACCAACCCTCCCCCATAATGAAGTGATAGATAGATAGATAGATAGATAGATAGATATGGTAAGTGCAGCCCTCTAAGCCCAGTTCTGGGCGCTCACGAGGGTTGATTGATGATATGGGAGAGAGAGCGGGAGTCCTCAACATGTTACAAATTTATCCCATGTGAGGGATCTTTTACTTACCAAGCATAGAAACTGACACAAGGGGCCGCCAATTTAACGTCTCATCCGAACGACATCCAGCTGGGATTTTGCTCATGAAGGTTCACTGAAAATTTTGGGTTCCCCACCCGGGGTTCGAACCCATGCAGGTAAAGACTTTCAGCGGAGCAGGTGGGAACCTTAACCACTTGGCCACCCAGCTGCTGTTGTGATGAAAACAAAATGAAAAGCATAGTGAAGAGCTAATAAAAATGTCCTACTCTGAGCACCCTGCATGACCAAGTGTGTAGTTGCCCAAAAAGAAAGCGCCAGATTCATCCATCATCATACCAGTATTTCAGAATACTGGAGTTTGTTTTGTATGAAATAGAAGTTAATATAATTCTGGACAACATAACTGTTCTAAATTATGGTCAAAACCAAAGGTGTGAACAATTGAAGACTCTTTTGGCCTTACATAAAAATTCATGAAGAAATACTTCACATGTTCAATCGTTTGTTTTTGCACTACTTCCCTATTCCTTGTAACCCTCCGTTATCCTGGTATAAGATAACGATAATGATAGCTTTATTGGCCATAACCTGATACAGAAAAAGAAATTTTGTCACATGATATTTGACAGTGAGTATGGCCAAGATTAATGAATTTAAAAGCAACATGGACGAAAGTACCTTGCAGACGCTTTGTGCGAGCGCTAGGGACTCTCAACTCTACCACTAGTTAACAATTCAAATTCATGAAACAATGGGCGGGATCTGAATTTCTGGACTTTCTTAGCCAGAGCCAAAGTTCTTTTCCTCTTCTGCACAGTCATGGTGTTGAAACAGATGCTTGCAGATACTACAACGTCGTTCAAGGTCCTTCACCAGTGCCTCTGAATTACAGTCAGACATGCAATGTTAACATCAACTTTTAGTTTACATGTACTGCGAATACAATACATCTTTATCTGAGATTTCCTAATTTGACTACTAACTTGTGTTTTAAAAAAGGAGCATCTGTAATCGATCCATATCCCCAAATGCTCATAATTATCCGAAGTCCCCTACCACCTTTCTATTGTCATCTGCCAACCATTTTCACGGCCCCTTAATATGATTCTACAATTTGTAGACATGTTTTTTTGGGACATACTCTGTATTTCTTGCTTCTATGGGATGCTAAGTTTTAACTACAAGTATTTACCAAAATTTGGCCCCCAACTATTTATTTGTCATTGACCAGTGGATCAGCATTGGGACTAGGTCAGTTCATCAGATCTAGACAATTTTACAGTCCAATTTAGAACACGGGTCCTCATTCCTACTCTTGTAATGTGAAAGGGGTGTAAGACTTGGTTGAAAAAAGACTTGATCTGCCCAAAGAAATGGGTAAAACACAAGGTTTTCATGCAGCACCAAAAAGGCAAGCCATGTTGCATGAACCACTTTTAGTAAATGCCTATAGTGTTCACTCTTCACCCTTCAATAGTGATGTGCACAAAATGATTATTGCAAATCAGCCAATGATAAAAATAGCACAACTCACCACGGTCTCCCCTGTTGTCAATTGCTATGACATCATTAATATTAAATTTGCTGCATCACCCCTTGCAATTATAAAAAAAAGAATGCAGCCTCTGTTTGGCTATCTGCAGATTCTTGTTACCAGGACAATCACTAACTTCAAACATGAAACTTTACATTGTTTATGAAAAAAGTTATATGTAGAATAAGTTTTCTCCTTATATATCCCTGTGAATGAAGACTTAATGATGAACCACTTGGTGAAGATTAATATATAGAAAATATCAAGATTTTGCGGCATGGTTCTATAATACCACTAAAGAGACCAAATGAGAAACACTGTTTTGCTCTGTTACTTCTAATTGACATAACACCAACATCTATTCTTGATGACAACAGTTTATGCTAGGATTAGAGCACAATAATTATAATCATAGTTTGTTTTTTGACAGTTTTCAATCTAACAATTGAGCAGGTGTGTCCTTTAAACTTAAATCAAACTTTGCGGTATAGTATCAAAATTACAAGACACAGTTTCAAGTGTTGAAACTGAAGGCTAGCTTATTGGAATTATTCATAAATTATAAGGTAAATACATTTTTTTATTAATTCATGAAATATTTTTGACATAGAAAAAGACAAATTTCATATCAACTCTGTCATTTATAGGATGTAAGATTAGGTGAAATCAGAACAATCAACAAATTATGATGAAGCCTAATAATAATATGGCTTACAAATTAAGTGGATTCTTACTGTCCTTTTGAATTTATGATTTTATATTTTTGCAGTTTGTAGAGGGAGGATCAGTCTTTTATATCCATTTTTTTTTGCTATCATCCTAGCTGTGCCTTTTAGGAGTCTAATCCACATGGCATTAATACTTTTCTGACAATTATTGAAAATTATGAAAAAGTTTTTTTTTTGTGTATTGGGCAGTAATGTTAAAACTATAGCATGTATATTTTTTGTTTTGGAACATTATTGTATCTATCATCATAGTTGTGATTTTTTAGGAGTGTCATCCATATAACATTAATAACATCCCCATATTATTAATACTTTTCTCACAATTATTGAAAAATTAAAAAAAAAAATTTCAAATACCAAAGAACTGCCTTTTTGGGCCATTAAATGCTTTAAGAAAAATGGACTGACTAAAATCCAAAAGTAATGTGAAAAATTACATTTTTTTCAAAACTGCGTTATTCAGTGAATTTTGCAACAACATCTATGACATTTTTTCCGTTTAGCATGAGTTATCGAAATTTAAGATTTAAAGTGCAAGAAATATGTTAAAATGTCTATTTCCTCCAAAATTCTAGCAAATTTTCCTCTTTTTAGAAATTTGTTCTAACTGCATTGATTTCAACATAGATTTTTATTTTGAACACAACATTAAACTTCCAATTCAATTGCAAACCTGGACCCACTAGAAGCTGAGACATGACTTTTATTAACCCTTGCAGGCTTATTGGTTATGTAATATGTGCAACCACGTATGACTGTATGTTACAGCCTGGAATTTCGACACAAAAAAGTAGTGGACTGCTGCATTGTGACAATGGCACTTTGTGACTAATGGGCCCAATTTCACTGACCTGTTGAGACCAGTCTAATTGCTTTCTAAAGACGAGTCCCAATTCAGAAAAACCATTTCACCAACAGGCCACATATTTATGTAAAATTATCCAATTTCCACCAGCAAAAATTTATCCCCGATTGAGACATACTTGCTGCATTAAATATTTATAATTTTTTGTATAAAGTTTTTTTGGTGATGTTTGATTGAAAAAATTAACTTTTTATTTTGATAAATTTGCAGAAAAAAAATTTAACGTTGCCCCATAAGCTATGGTTCTTCCTAAAGATGAGAGAAATATTTAATTTGATAACATTTTACAAAAACTGTGAAAAAAGTTTTCAGACTTGTCTCTTTGAGACAGATGGCAAGTCAAGTGTTTTAATGGCATTTCAAGCCATTCCATCAACAAGTTACAGAAAAGTCCCAATTTCTTTGGGTTGGACTGCTCCTAAGCTGTTGTTTGGCATTCTTACCAAACTGTCCGATGAGAATGTTTGTTAATCCTACACTTTTGATTCTTCTTAATCTCAAAAGTAGCCAAAGGTTGGTTCGAACTCTAAACTGTGGAGAACAGAGATTAAAAAAAAGGGTCTGCCTGACAAGCTTGCCTGTTGCAGTTTGCAAAGGATGGATGGATGATTGGGGCTTCATGTCCTGTATTTACGCACTTGGTGGGCTAATTAAGACAGGAGGAGGACCAGCAATGAGGCAAAGGATGATTAATCCAGCTATCCAGCATAGGCCAAGGTGACCCATCAAGAGTTGGTGACAGCAAACAAAAGGATTATGCATCTCATTTTTACTCTAACATCAGTTTATGACAAATCAAAATTTAATGGCCTTCACTTGATCATAACTGATCAAACAGCCTCCATGTTTCCAAGAGAGTTCCTCCGTGGCCTAATGGTTAAGAGTGCTTGTTTGCACAACCACTGGCTCTGAGGGCGTGGGTTCGAATCCCACCCCCGGAACTCAATTTAGTCCGAGCCCATGGGAGGCGGGTTGTATCCAGTGTTCTATGCTGGGTCAACTGCAAGACCCTGGGCATCCCTGAATTAATAGGGTATGTACCAGACTCACAGTCTTCTCATCTCATCATCATACGGCGATCGCCTGCCTCGATATAGCCCACTAAGGTGTTGCAGAGGCGTAAAACACAAACAAACAAACAAACAAAATCTATGTTTCCAATGTTCAGTGTGGAGAAGGTGATACTTCATCAGCTATCAGCTTAATTTGCAAGCTACAGTGGGTGACTGGAGGGTTAGTCTGGTGGTAGTCAGTGCACGCGAAAGCAAATTGACTTTGGTCAGACAATTTGTCTGACGGAAAAACAGCTCTGGTCAGACAATTTTCAGTTTTGTCAGACAAACAGTCTTGGGAAATGCAAAATATAATCATTTTCAAAAATCTTAATACATTGTACTTGACTTGCCATCATTTGGCCAAAAATAGAATGCAGGTATATAGGCCTATGTAGCTAGCCTATTAATTTAAAATGGCTCAAAACACGCAACATGTATGATTATCAATAAATCCCTCCCTCTTTTTTTTTGTCACAATTAGGGGAGTACAGGGACAAATTGGACCATCAAATCAGGCCTCAGCTCTGTCAAATACATTTCAACAATATATATAGTGTTCATTCTCAGGAAAACTCTAGAAATATTTCAGTGCATGCTCTATAAAAAGCCTCTATTTCAGATTTGTCAATAAACAAATTTTAGTTAACGTAGCTTTTGGCCTGTGTTAGTTGCATCTGGCTCCCTTTAGTGAAAGCCCAATGTCTGTGGCACAATTTTCTTCCTTTGTAGATTGTAATTAGTACATGCAGTTGGTAATCAGAAAGTGCTTGTGTCACACTTTGTTCTGCCAATTATCAACAATTGCAATTTAATCAATAGGGGTCAATACATAGGAAGCTACAAAAACATAATTGCAATCCACTGAACTTTAGATTGGCTCACTTGAAACACCTGCAAATTGCCATTAGCATTGGTGTGAAAGACCAGCAAATGGTCCAATTGAGTCTTTGTAACATGTTCAGCTGTTTGCTGTCGGATTTTTTGTCTGACCTGGGACAGAGACAGGTCGGACAATCGTAAAAACGATCGGCAAAAGCCGATTGTCCGACGGTTTTTGCGCGCACTGGTGGTAGTATGCCAGGTTGGCAATCGCTGGGTCCAGGATTTGAATCCAACTCTTGCTGGGTCACCTTGAATCAAAAGTGTAGGATTCACAAACATTCTCATCAGACAGTTTGGTAGGAATGCCAAACAACAGCTTAGGAGCAGTCCAATCCAAAGAAATAGGGACTTGTCTATAATTTGTTGATGAAATGGCTTGAAATGCCATCAAAAGATCTGACTTGCCATCCTGTCTACAAGTTGACCGCTATTTGCTACCACCTAGGGTGCAAAATTTGCGAGCTCCTGTGAACGGTCAACAGAATTTCATCTCTGGAAGAAGCCAGGACTGTCTGGAAGAAACCAGGACAGTTCCATCATTTAGTGATGGTCTAGTTTATTTCCTAAAACTCTGTAAGTGTCTAATCTGACTTTGGTTGGCTTCAATTTTAAGCAGACAGCTTGTAAATACCAAAATAAGTTGGAACTATTTTTTATCATGGAGGATGTATACATTGTAGCTCACATATAATGCCAGTATAGAGGGGGCCACTTGTGGCATGGTCAAGACATTTTGTTGAGTGATAGATAGATAGATAGATATGGTAAGTGCAGCCCTCTAAGCCCAGTTCTGGGCGCTCACGAGGGTTGATTGATGAGATGGGAGAGAGAGTGGGAGTCCTCAACATGTTACACATTTACCCCATGTGAGGGATCTTTTACTTGCCCAGTATAGACACTGATACAAGGGGCCGCCAATTTAACGTCTCATCCGAACGACATCCAGCTGGGATTTTGCTCATGAAGGTTCACTGAAAATTTGGGTTCCCCACCCGGGGTTCGAACCCATGCAGGCAAAGACCTTCAGCGGAGCAGGCGGGCACCTAAGCCACTTGGCCACCCAGCTGAGTGTTACACAGCTGTTATGAAATTGTAAATTATATTGTTGCCCTGGTTAATAAATCTCCATAAAGTAACAGAATAAATACAAATGAGCATTTTCGATGTCGCAAAGCAAAAACATTGGCTTTGTATGGACACATGAATAAGTGAGAGAGCATTCTTTTTGGACACTTTTCTGACCATAATTTAACATGCACTAAATGGCATAAGTAGATTGAATACCATCAAACTTCTGATGAGTAAAATCATCCCTTTCACAGGCAAAGTTTATGCTAAAGTTTAGAAACTTTCTTTTTGTCTCATTATTTCCAAACATTTTCATTCAAAGCAGTGGACTGGATCTTTGGCAGCAACCATGCTTTGTGAAAGTAGTTTGGCGCAGTAATATGGACAGCTGTTGTGCGCCCTGATCTTGTGATCTGTCCAAAACGGATCAAATCATTGTTGACCCAATTTGATTTTCCAGGGACTGTCAGCATTCTGCTTCTTCTTCTTCTCTCTTCTTTAGTGTACTTGTCCACATCTGGTGGGTTACCGTCTCCTAAAAATAAGAGATGGTTGTACATTTATTGGTTATTTTCAGTGAGGTATTTTATTGTTTTGATTAGTTTTTCGCTTGCTTCTTTGAGCACTTCCTTGTTTGTGGAAAATATTTCACCCATTGTTGTTATTGGAGCTTTTGGTCTGTCAATGTCAGCGCATTCCTCAAGTATGTGTTGCTGTGTTTCCGTGTTGTTCTTGCAGAAGCGGCAGTTGTTGTTGGTGTACTTGTTTTTGTAGTTATTTTTAACAGGGACCATTCTTGTCCTTGCCTTGAAGATAGCACTTACTTGCATTCTGTTGAGGTGGTTCACATATGTTTCTCTTTTAGCTTGGTCGTTTTTATTGTCTATAAGGAATTTTACCTTCGACTTCTTCTGTCCTTCTTGTACTAGGGTTTCTATCCACACTTTATTTGTTAACTTGTTGATTGTGTGTTTTGATAGTTCGTTGTTGATTACATTGTCTTTGAATTTTTCTTTTTGTATTTCCTTTAGGTTTTCTGTCAAGGATTTCTTTTCCTCGTTCATTATGGTCGATTTTAGGGTGCTATTGTTTTTCTTTTCTATCGATGCCATGTAGTTTGTTTTGTCCTTCAATATGGTGTGCTCAATGTCCAGTAGCCCGGTTTCGATGTATATTGCTTCTCTCGGGGTGGAGGTGGGTGTTAGTAGGATTCTTTTCAGGATATTGTCTAGGATTTTGTTGAGATCGGTCATTTCTGTCTTGTTCCATATGGTGCTCACTGCACCGTAGGTGATTATGGGTATAACGCAGGTGTTGACAAGTTTCCATATTGTTCCCATTTCAATTGCTTTTATTTCTTTGGACCCTGCGATTGATAGAATTGTTTGGTATGCAGCCTCGGCTTTTCTTCTTACATCCTTTATGTGGTCCTTGTTGTTTCGTTTGTTGTTTATTATCATGCCGAGGTATTTGTAGTTATCGGCCCAGTCGAGTTCCATTTCTCCCAGTTTGCAGGTCCCTTCTGTTTCCTGCTTTTTCCCGAATTTCAGGGTTTTACTCTTTTCCTTTCCAAATACGATATGGTATTTGTCCGCTGTTTCCTGGGTAATTTTTAGTAGTCTGTTTAGGTCTTCTTTTGTTTCTGCGATCAGGGCCACGTCGTCCATCCATAGTAGGCATCCGAGTTTCATTTCTTCGTTTATCTGTATGCCTAGCTCTTCCTTTTGTATTTCTTTGTTGATTTCATCCATGACGGTGGCATATTTAATGACGGATAGGACTCCTCCTTGTCTTATGCTGTCCTTTATACTGATTTCTCTTGTTGGTCCGTGCTGTGTCATTATTTTGGCTTTTAAGTTTCTGTTGATTTGGAGGACATCAAGCCACGTTCTGTCCTTTAGTCCTGATTTATGCATTGCGTACATTATTCCGTCCAGCCATGCCTTGACAGTCCCGAACAGAGACAGCTTGCCATCAGCCTCGAAGAGACAAGTCTAAAAAAGTTTTTTTCACAGTTTTTGTAAAATGTTATCAAATTAAATATTTCTCTCATCTTTAGGAAGAACCATAGCTTATGAGTCAACATTAAATTTTTTTTTCTGCAAATTTATCGAAATAAAAAGTTAATTTTTTTCAATCAAACATCACCAAAAAAACTTTATAAAAAAAATTATAAATATTTAATGCAGCAAGTATGTCTCAAGCGGGGATAAATTTTTGCTGGTGGAAATTGGATAATTTTACATGAATATATGACCTGTTGGTGAAATGGTTTTTCTGAATTGGGACTCGTCTAAAGCAATTAGACTGGTCTCAACAGGTCAGTGAAATTGGGCCCATTAGTCACAAAGTGCCATTGTCACAATGCAGCAGTCCATTACTTTTTTGTGTCGAAATTCCAGGCTGTAACATACAGTCATACGTGGTTGCACATATTACATAACCAATAAGCCTGCAAGGGTTAATAAAAGTCATGTCTCAGCTTCTATCGGGTCCAGGTTTGCAATTGAATTGGAAGTTTAATGTTGTGTTCAAAATAAAAATCTATGTTGGAATCAATGCAGTTAGAACAAATTTCTCAAAATTTCTAAAAAGAGGAAAATTTGCTAGAATTTTGGAGGAAATAGATATTTTAACATATTTCTTGCACTTTAAATCTTTAATTTCGATGACTCATGCTGTGGATATGAATATTCTGTCATATTATGTATGTTTAGCTATAATACGCCATAAATCTAAATATTTCAGCAAGAATTATTTTGGCATTTCAGACAGAATATGAGAAAATTAATAAAGATTATTTTTTCTATTTTTTTTTTTTTTTGGTTTTCAAAAAAAAAATTATTGGGTTAAAATTCCAAATGAGTTAAGATGTTTCAAGAGTTATAATGTAGAAGCGTAAACGGAAAAAAATGTCATAGATGTTGTTGCAAAATTGACTGAATAACCCAGTTTTGAAAAAAATGTAATTTTTCACATTACTTTTGGATTTTAATCAGTCCATTTTTCTTAAAGCATTTAATGGCCCAAAAGGCATATCTTTGGTATTTGAATATTTTTTATTTTTTATTTTTCAATAATTGTCAGAAAAGTATTAATAATATGGGGATATTATTAATCTTATGTGGATGACACTCCTAAAAAAGCACAACTATTATGATAGATACAATAACGTTCCAAAACCGAAAAATATACATGCTATAGTTTTAACATTACTGCCCAATACACAAAAAAATACTTTTTCATAATTTTCAATAATTCAATTGTCAGAAAAGTATTAATGCCATGTGGATTAGACTCCTAAAAGGCACAACTAGGATGATAGCAAAAAAAAATGGATATAAAACACTGATCCTCCCTCTACAAACTGCAAAAATATTTCTTATGTTTTTCTTATATAGTAAAATCATAAATTCAAAAGGACAGTAAGAATCCACTTAATTTGTAAGCCATATTATTATTAGGCTTCATCATAATTTGTTGATTGTTCTGATTTCGCCTAATCTTACATCCTATAAATGACAGAGTGATATGAAATTTGTCTTTTTCTATATCAAAAATACTTTATGAATTAATAAAAAAATGTATTTACCTTATAATTTATGAATAATTCCAATAAGCTAGCCTTCAGTTTCAACACTTGAAACTTTGTCTTGTAATTTTGATACTATACTGCAAAGTTTGATTTAAGTTTAAAGGACACATCTGCTCAATTGTTAGATTGAAAACTGTTACAACAAACTATGATAATAATTATTGTGCTCTAATCCTAGCATAAACTGTTGCCATCAAGAATAGATATAGGTATTATGTCAATTCCAAGTAACAGAGCAAAACAGTGTTTCTCAGTTGGTCTCTTTAGTGGTATTATAGAACCATGGAGCAAAATCTTGATATTTTCTATATATTAATCTTCACCAAGTGGTTCATCGTTAAGTCTTCATTGGCAGGGATATATAAGGAGAAAACTCACTCTGCATATAACTTGTTTTATAAACAATGTGAAGTTTCATGTATGAAGTTAGTGATTGTCCCGGAAACAAGAATCTGAGGATTGCCAAACAGAGGAAATTCAGATCCCACCCATTGTTTCATGAATTTGAATTCTTAACTAGTGGTAGAGTTGAGAGTCCCTAGGGCTCGCACAAAGCGTCTGCAAGGTACTTTTGTCCATGTTGCTTTTAAATTCATTAATCTCGGCCATACTCACTGTCAAATATCATGTGACAAAATTTATTTTTCTGCATCAGATTATGGCAAATAAAGCTATCATTATCGTTATCTTATACCAGGATAACGGAGGGTTACAAGGAATAGGGAAGTAGTGCAAAAACAAACGATTGAACATGTGAAGTATTTCTTCATGAATTTTTATGTAAAGCCAAAAGAGTCTTCAATTGTTCACACCTTTGGTTTTGACCATAATTTAGAACAGTTATGTTGTTCAGAATTATATTAACCTCTATTGCATACAGGACAAACTCCGGTATTCTGAAATACTGGTATGATGATGGATGAATCTGGCACTTTCTTTTTGGGCAACTACACACATGGTCATGCAGGGTGCTCAGAGCAGGCAGCTTCTGAGGCGGTTTGTCAGGACCTTTTTTTTGGCTCTTCACTATGCTTTTCATTGTGTTTTCATCACAACAGCAGCTGGGTGGCCAAGTGGTTAAGGTTCCCGCCTGCTCCGCTGATTGTTTGTTTGTTTATGTTTTACGCCTTTGCAGCACCTTAGTGGGTTATATCGAGGCAGGCGATCGCCGTATGATAATGGGATAATGAGAAGACTGTGAGTCTGGTACATACCCTATTAATTCAGGGATTCCCAGGGTCTTTCAGTTGCCCCAGCATACAACACTGGATACAACCCGCCTCCATTTAATGTCCCATGGGCTCGGACTAAAGTGAGTTCCCGGGGTGAGATTTGAACCCATGCCCTCAAAGCCAGTTGACAAGCGCACTTACCAATTGCCTGTTCCGCTGAAGGTCTTTCCCTGCATGGGTTCGAACCCCGGGTGGAGAGCCCAAAATTTTCAGTGAACCTTCATGAGCAAATCCCAGCTGGATGTCGTTCGGATGAGACATTAAATTGGCGGCCCCTTGTATCAGTTTCTATGCTGGGCAAGTAAAAGATCCCTCACATGGGGTAAATGTGTAACATGTCGAGGACTCCCGCTCTCTCTCCCATGTCATCAATCAACCCTCGTGAGCGCCCAGAACTGGGCTTAGAGGGCTGCACTTACCATATCTATCTATCTATCTATCTATCTATCTATCTATCACTTCATTATAGGGGAGGGTTGGTCTATTGGTAGCATGCTGGGCTGCCAATCGCTGGGTCTGGGGTTTGAATCCAGCTGTTGCCGCGTCACCTGGGCCTATGTTGGATGGCTGTTTCAATCATCCTTCACCTCATTGCCGTGCCCTCCTCCTGTCCTAATTAGCCTACCAAGTGCAAAAATACAGGACGTTAAGCCCCAATCATCCATCCATCCATCGATTATCATTTCATTTTTTCCAGTTTGCTAAGAACATTGCCGAAAACTTTGTGCTTTGCAATGCAGCAATTTGAACAAATATCCACACTTATGTAGCAAGATACTAGAAATTCAGTGATTTGAGCAAATCACTGCTACACCAAATGATATTGTTGTTTTTTTCACATTCTGGAATAATGTGATTTCGGTAAATCAGTGCCATACCAACTTGAAATTTCTTCAGATATTGCATCATGCAATGTTTCAGAAATCTCATGAGTTTAAAAAATCATTGGAGTATCATTTGGTATTACCCTGTGTAATACCGAGTAAAACGATTTGTCCAAATCGCAGGAAAATTGACACAATTGCTTAGTCAGACTTATGCGACCTTTCAGGAAAAGGGTCATATCCCACAGGACTGTGTTATAAGGTCAATGCATTCTCTAACCGTCTTTAGACGGGTACACTGCTAGTATACATATAAGATAAGATACTGCTAGTGCTGGCATGCATGTTATTATTGAGTGGGCGGTAACTGCAGACTCCAATGTAATCTGCAAATTGCTGGGGAAAAAGAAATTTATTCTGTTATTGGAACAAAGTTCTTTCTTCCAGTCAAGTTTTGCACTGCCAACCGAGGAGATAATAATTTTATTGCTCTTGGGAGACCTTCGGCTAGCCTCAAAGCTTGTCTGCCAATTGGTTTATCCAGCAAAATAGCCAACTGAGTGTCAGTTACCTTAGTCGATAAGAAGCTGCTAATCCAATAGGACCTAGCTCGAAGAGTGCTTGTTTGTGCAACCACTGGCTCTAAGGCAAGGGTTCGAATCCCTCAAAGGAACTCAATTGGGGCATTAAATGGAGGCAGGTTGTATCCTTGTTCTATGCTGAAGCAGCTGAAAGACAAATATATGTCAATTGATGTAGGTGCGCACAATATTTATCTATTGATGCAATGCAAGGTTACAATTGATCCTGATAATGACGATTTTGTCTTGGGAAGCAATCCTCTGTTATATTCTGAACACATACACAAAATGACACGATCTTTTATCAATAAGTATGTTATAGCACTGACAACTTTGTCTAAAAGCACATCGATTGATTACTGGGGCAAATGCTAGTCATTCTCCTGCTGTAATTTTCCAGACACAGGTGGTACTGTCACCTAATCTTGGTGAAAAAAAATCTAACAAAGAAAGCCCTGGCTTAATTGATATGTCAACCACGCCTTTTTAGAGATGGAAATCAATTAAGTCAAAATGGATTTGTTTGCAGGAGGAATGAATATTCATCACCCTATTATCTAAACTTCAGTCACATCAATTGAATCGCATGACCTCCAAATTTCGGGTTTTTGAGGACAAGTATTCCTGTTAGTAAACTGAAGACTGTCCATCTCAGAAATCATCCCGCCGTGGATTATAAGGCAATTTTCCAAATTAAAAGTCACATGCAAAATATCGAGCAAAGAAGCACATCAGACAATATATTTATCTGCATGGATGAAAGTGGAAGCACCTTTATGCCAATAAGACTGTGAATTCACCCGGCCCATCTGCCAAAACAGGACTCACCGGTGAGAATAAAAACTCTTTTTCATTTGCATCCATTTCATTAAAAGCCAGACATATATTTTTACAATGCTTCCGGCTGATGAAACATGAAAGTGGACAGCTTCTGCATTAGGCTGATGAAAATATTCTACTCTCTCCTATTTTCTTTCCTACCTTATACTTGTAGCCTACAATGATGCAGATAATTTTCACTGAGACATAGCTTCCTTTGACCAATTATCCACACTGGTGACACTGCTGTCAGCAATATCAAGGGGAGAGGGTTGGTTTAGTGGTAGCATGCTGGACTGCAAATCACTGGGTCCAGGATTCGATTCCAGTTCTTGCTGCATGGGTCACACGGGCCTATGTTGGATGGCTGTTTCAATCATCCTTCACCTCATTGCCATGTCCTCCTTCTTTCCTAATTAGCCTACCAAGTGCTTAAATACAGGACGTAAAGCCCCAATCATCCATCAATGTAAGCAATATCAAAAGTATTCAAGTCTTTCAAGAGGTCCAAGAGCAATTAACTGCAGCAGTAGTACTTTTCAAGTACATAGAAAAAACATGTTATGTAAGGATTCGATCATGACAAAAGCACAGCATCAAATGTCTGAATAAACATCAAACAGCAGAAACCTGACTTTGTAATATATATCGTATGCCACTTCTGTGTTGTGCTCTACCTATACAAATGAAACATACAAAAGTGCACCTGGCTATTGGACTTCGTACATGTAAGGCTGTCTCTTATATTATGTCCTCTTTCATATCATACTATGTTTCTGAGCATATTGCCTCCTTTGAAGCAGCCATAAATTGTCCTGCATGGTTTCATGAACAGTTTTCATTTGAAGCATCCTTGTTTTTTGTTTTTTCATGTTGGCCAATATTACGCTCAGAGCAAAGGCTTTATCTCAACTGTCAAGGAAGCCAACTGTTTCTCACTTAAAGTTAAAGCTGAACTTCATGCAGGAGATCTCATTCCCACTTACTGTACTTTTAAAGCTAGCATGCTGTATTATGTTGTCAGATTAAAATGATCCCCGAAGGGAAGATTAGAGTCATATTATTATCCATCAAATAATTCTGTACCGTTGATTTTTTTTATCTGTCTTATTCCAACACTTAATTGTGGCCCTGATGAGGAGCAAGCTATGTGTATTAACCAACCACTGATCATATTCATTAACAAATATCATGTTTTTAAAACGGCAGGTTCAAAAACGAGTTAAAGAAAAGGTATCAACCTCAAAAATCTACATTTCACCAGATCAATGCAATTTTTCATATCAGACGAATTGAGCTCTTTGACAATCTTGATAGATAGATAGACAGATAAATATGGTAACTGCAGCCCTCTAAGCCCGGTTTGAGTGCTCACGAAAGTTGATTGCTGAGATGGGAGAGAGAGAGCGGGAGTCCTCAATATGTTACATATTTACCCCATGTGAGGGATCTTTTACTTGCCCAGCACAGACACTGATACAAGGGACCGCCAATTTAACGTGGAAGCACTTTATTGTCAATATGAATTAGAATTCCCCAATCAGCCATCATGGCATTCATCAAGCCTTGATTTCGGAGATGGAGACTCTTTTTTTGTCATTTATTTTCCTCTTTTATTGAAAGCCAGTCATATATTTTTGCAATTCTTCAGTCTGAAAAACATGAAAGTGCACATATATTTCAGCATTAGTCTAATGAAAATTTTCTACCCCATTCATTTTGTTCATATTCTGTGTGGAATATGTTGCAAATTTTTTGGGCGACTTGCGGCCACCAGCAATTATGATGCAGATAGATCTATCTGTCTGGAATCACTGCACTGATTTGTCATTTGGACTGAATTCCACAAATAACTAACTATAGGCATGCATGTCATTTTCAATAAGAAAAAGCTTAATTTTTAGCCAATATCACAAGTATTCACGACTCATTAAGAGCAATTAATTGTAGCAGCAGTAGTCTACAAGTAGAGAGAAAAACCATGTTAATTAAAGATTAATATTTTACAAAAGCACAGCATCAAGTGATCTGAACAAAAATCAAACTGCCGAATTCTGACTTTGTGTAATATATACCACTTATGAGTTGAGCTCGACCTATAGAAATGAAACATAACATAAAAAAGTGCACCTGGCTATTGGACTTTGTAAGGCTGCCTCTTATGTCCTCTTTCATATATATATATATATATATATATATAGGCCTACGTGTTTCTGTGCATATTGCCTCCTTTGTAGCAACCATGAAGAATTCTGGCTTTACGGTTAGTATTTTTTTAAAGCATCCTTGATTTTGTCTCCATGTATATGTTCAGGGCAAATGCATCTATCTCATCTGTCAAAGGAACCAACTGTTTGTCCATTGCATGGGAAGCACAATAGAGTACAAACTTAAAGCTGAACTTTATGCAAGAGAACTGATTCCTACTAAATGTACAACCTGGTGCATCAGCAAACCAATGAAGGACCGTGATTTTTACAGGATTCATGTTCTATGAGTTCAAATTTGTACCATGGACCGAAATAATATATATATTTCAAGAACGCGAAGTCCCCGAATATTCATTCCTAAATCAAGCATCGCCTTCTTAAAGGGCCACAGTCATCAAAATGACACTTTTGCTCATTTTTTATCATATGAAAGAATGGGCTATTGCAAGTGCATCCTGTCAACATTGAAAAAATAGGTTTTAACCATAGATCAGGAAAAATATATGGAATTGGGATTTGGACAATATTTTGTGTCCCTACAGTATGTTCAGCCAACTGATGAGTGACGTAGGGTAGGGTGGACCTCCCCCTCTCCTCCAATTAAATGAATAAATTTGAGAAACACACTTCTGCAATTTTGACCACCTAACATTCCTGTGATAAACAACAAGTAATTATCAGATGCATTGTTTGATATAATATTAGCTGTGATCTGACAACACTCAGGTGAAGCTTTTATTTGTGAAAATGACAATAACTGCTAAAAGCAAACAGAAAATGACAGTTTACAAGTTCCGATCATTCGACCATGCACTATATCTGATTGGTTGATTTTCTGAAGGCTATGCAAGTGGGCAGGGACTGATTTGGACCACAATTTGCAAGACCAGACCGCACAATTACAATTAAATGTATAATATGACAGTGAAGCAACCCCCTCCCCCATGCAGCTTTCATGTAAGGTACATCACCTACCTACCACCTACCTATACCTACCTACCTGCCTACCTACCTACCTACCTGCCTACCTACCTGCCTACCTACCTACCTACCTACCTATCTATCTATCTATCTATCTATCTATCTATCTATCTATCTATCTATCTATCTATCTATCTATCTATCTTTCTCTAGCTGTCTATATCTTTCTGTCTATGTGTATCTATCTGTCTATGTGTCTATGTGTCTATAATTATTGATCAACTGATCTAGCTATCTCAGCTTTATGATATACCCAAGTAACATTTTAGGAGGTCACAACCAATATGAAACGTTTACACCTAGACAGATCGTCAAGATTGACAAAATTTTATACATGTTATATCTAAAATTATATTAGTTGCTGCCATCACAATATGCGGTCTGGACTTGGCAAATATGGACAAATTAACCAATGTCAAATGAAGTCATAAGAACCGACCAATCAGCACACCACATTAATATTTAATTTTATTATGATTGACAGTTGGCACTTGTCACAAGCATTTGCAAGATTTTCCAGTTTCAGTTTGTCTCAAATTAATATTGTCACCTTTTTAAGCTTCACTAAAACATTTCACAGCTAGTTCTAACAGTTCTTTCTAGCTTCAAGAGGTCATAACAAGTCATTTATTTGTTTATTCATTACCCAGTCCTATGTGACTTGCTCAGTTTCTTCCAACAGGAGTCGCTTTTTGTTGTGCCAAAATGCTGGCCAAAATCAGTAACTTCAATCATTTTTTTCATGGGTTTATTTTGGGATAAATTCAAAAGAATCACTGTGATGTTTCTGTAAATAGTACATTTGAAGCTCTTAACTAATAAAAAAATTGCATTACTGTGTGCCTTTAAGAAAAACCCCCACCAGAAATTGTTTGTTTCATCTACCCCATATGGTATCATTTAAACGCATGACTATGAACCTACAAATACAACTACGTCTAAGTGACTTGCAACATCAATTGTTTCAATGCCATCTTTGTCTCAAAAGGGATCAATTGATCGTTGAAGGTAAGGCCAGTCATCATTCTTATGTTATTGCCTGGCACAGATGGCTTTGACAACTAACCTTGAATAAGAAAAAAACGGCTGAAACTGCCTTGCTTGGTTGATATATTAATCACATCTTTAGAGAGACGATATTGTTATAATATCAGTAGAGGTTTGAGTAAATGAGCAAGATATTTTTATTATCATTACTAGTTTCCATTTCCATCAAAAAGACCCAAGTCTAAATGGTAGGGCCAAAGACAAGTCTGTGTCGGCAAATTGAAAACTAACTGTCAGTCTTAAAAATCAAGCTTATCTCAGACCAAGGCAATTTTTCCCATCAGACTAAATCTGGGCCCTTAAGCAAGAAGGAATTAGACATAATATCTTGCAAGTGATTTGAAATCTATTTAACCTATATGGATGGTGGCAAGCTAAAAATAAGATATAACAAACAGTAATATAGACACTGGTGTGCACACATCTGGCTGAGAAATTATGACATAGTTTCGCTCAGTGTGGATGTAATTGGATGTACGTTTATGCAAATACTATGACTCAAAATTCACCAAGCTACAAACATGCAACTCAACGGTGAGGAAAGGGACTCTTTCTCATTCAGACTCATTTTTGAGTGACAAGACATATTTTACAATGCTCCAATCGGATGAAACGTGAAACTGGACATGTGTCTGCATCAGGCTGATGAAAATATTCTACTCTGTCCTGTTTTCTTTCCTACTCTGCTCAGAGTATAGGTGGACATTTATTGGGTGACTTGTTGCCTTAGTTAACTATAATGTACTACTGATGTAGAGAGAGTTACTGTACCCATGAGTCTATTAGTATGATTTCCGGATGAATACCAAAGAAAAATAATTTTCATCGAGAAAAAGCTTGGTGTGATCAATTATCCCATCTTTTGTAAGCATTTGTCCCAAATAATGAAGACTCATTACTCATTAAGCACAATTAATTAGCTGCAGTAAATTAGCAGGCAATCTGCAAGAACGGATAAATACCACGCCATGTAAGATACATGTGTGACTTAACCAGAGCATAAAATGGCAGGAATAAACATCAAACAGACTTTGGACATATATCTGCCAGTCTGGTGTGGTGTTACTCCTGTTTGTAGTGAAACATGCAAGGATGCACTCGAACCTACAATGTAAGTTGCAGGAGTCCTCTTTGATGTAAAAGGTTCATCCTGCAGACACTATAGAGCTTGTGAGTCACTAAAATTTAAACTCCACTTTGAAGTGTTCATTCAGTAAAGAAGTAGCAAGCGTCGAAGTTGTCCTCATATGTTTTTATTCAACGAATAAACAAGCCATTCCTACTCTTCCTCTACATATGTTTTGGTACACAATTTCTCCACTTCCAGGTTTCCATGTCACATATGTTTATTCATAGGTTTTTTGCACTATTAGGCACATTTTCGACAGTATAAAGGGTTATCGCCTATGGTGAAACAATACAAGAATTAAGATTTAGTTCTGTCACCGAGCCACGTGCTGATGAATATTCTATCACCTTGAATCTGGAAAAATCTGTAATTCATCTAAAATATATCTGGCACTATTTCTGTCTGAGACGCCAAAATTGGATCCAGTGGTGTCTTCAGATTATGTAACAGGCCATGCAAATCGAGGGGATTTTTCCCCTCATCAATACAATATCAGTGAAGAGGCAGAAGTATGCATTTAAGTTTCATAAAGGCATAATTTTACAATGAGCTACATACACGCCTTACCTGTTTCAATCTGTCTAGCATGTTTCTAATGTCATGATGCTGTGAATATTGAGATATTATGTGTGAATCTCATCATTGAGGGATACTTTCTATTATAGCTGTGAATTATACTTATTTGAAGGAATGAACAGAATTTAAATATTTTCCCTGCATGATGAAGATGGCGATAAGTATGGAATTGCAAATAAAGCAATGAGTAATGATAAAGCAAATAAAATTGAAGTCCATGTATACACGTATTAGTTAGACACGGATTTGGAGGGTACTAACATGCATTTTAGGATCTTACTGACAAAAATGCATGTTATAGGACCCGACAAGCAAAATTGTCATTTAGATCCGGCTTTTCAAATTGTATAAGTATCTTGATGATGTCTAAGTATACTTAAAGGATATGCCATGTTTCACTTGCACAAAATTAATTAAAAGTGAACAACTGTACATCAGTGAGGCCATTGATGTACATTTCTACAGAGAAGCGATTCTGAGCGTGTAAGTGCGCGACTGAAGTATACCTGCAGACTCTATAGAATTATACAGATCACAAGAGAAGTCACTTGAGAGACGATGAAGGATTTTTCTTCTTCTTTTTTTTTTCAGGAAGTCTTAGGGCTGAGCCAGGCAGGCACATATCTGAGCTTGGAATTAATTGGAAGCACCTTCAAACCAATACAACTTGAAATTCACCAATCTGTCAAAATGAGACTCATCAGTAAAAATGCAGACTCTGTTTCATTTTATGTACATTTTAATTGTACGCCAAATACATATTTTACAATAATTTAGTCTGCATCGGATGGAACATAAAAATGGACATGTTCCTGCATTGGGCTTCTGAAAATATTCTGCTCTGGCCTGTATCACACACTGTGAAGAGTTATGCCTGTGGTGAAACAATAGCTTTCAAGCTCAAATGACAACATTATTAATGCCAACACCAATGGTTGTTAAAGTTATCAGATAACATGAATTCCATCCTGCAGAATTAGGATTTAGTTCTGTCACTGAGCCATGAGCTGATAAATATTTTATCACCTTGAATCTGGGAAGATCAATAATGCACCTGGCACACTTCCTGTCTAAGACGCCAAAGCTGGATGCAGTGGTATCTGAAGATTCATACCATTTATAAGGTAAACTGTTCCTCTTAACTAGGATATCAGTAGAAAGACAGAAAACTTATAAATGTAATGACATAATTATACAATGAGCCACCAACACGGCATTTGTATCACCTGTTTTGTTTCAGTCTTACATGTTTCTGATGTCACGATGCAGTGACGAATTGAGGCTTTTTATGTATGAGTGATACTCTCTATTTTAGCTGTGAGTAGCAAAATTGCCTTATGTTAGACAAATTACACTTATTTGAAACGAAAAAAATAAAGCAATTAGTAATGGTTACTTTTAGCAGATACGAATTGCAGCCCATCTACACTTAAAATGTGGGCAATGTGTATACTCAGGGTTGGTGATCATCCTTGATTACATCTGCTCAAAATTAATTGGAATGAGTGACTGGACATCAGAGAGGCCATTGATGTGCATTTCTAAAGAGAAGCGATTCTAAGCATGTAAGCGCTCTATAGAATTTTACAAATCACTGGAGAAGCTGCTTGGGTGAAGAAGAAGGATTTTCTTCTTTTTTTCAGGAAGGCTTGAGATAGTCCAGACAGGCACATCCCTGATCAAACATCGTCACTTAAACTCTTTTTAAACATGCCTCGCCCCAAAGTTTCATTTCATCATTTATTCAGAGTGTCATTTATTGCTAAAAAAGCATCTCACATCTACAAGAAAATTGTGGAAAAATATACAGCATAATCATTAAGGTATCAGCCATACCTGTGGAAGGTTAGAATGAGCTGTGACTAAAAATGACTCCTCGGGAGACAAAAAGGAAGAGGTGGTCAGATTTGATTCGTGCCAAATGGACTAAAAAACTCTCCCTGACATAGTCAGAGTGACCTCACGACCGGAATACAATATCATAAAGGCAATCAATGATGGGAAAGGAACAAGAGGTAAGTCTGGGAGTTTGTGGAGAGAATTAAAAGAGGAATGGAGCATTCCTGGGGTCACTGACGACAAAACTGACAAGGTACCTGCAACCTCCATGAGAGAGGTGGTTGAAGAGCTTCAGGTGGACCTCAAGGTTGCTAGAGCGACTTTGCAAAATGATTTTGGCCTGAATCATATGTCAGGACCCCAAAGACACCATTCGGCTGATTCCATGAAGGCCAGAAGATAGAAATGGAGAAAGAATTATGGGCTACATTAGGAAGCATGGCTCGATATTCAATTTTTTTTTCAAACTATAAACGTTTTGTTGTGGATTCTATTGTCAACAAAGGAAATGGCAAATTCTATATAAAATCAATAGAAGATGTCGATGGGACATTCAGGGCAAAGTATCCAGCTCAAGCAATGGTTTTGGGAATCATGACTTCAGATAGAAAAACTATGCTTTATTTCTTTTTCATGCGAGTAAAGGGCACGGACCTGATGCATACTACTAGGACCAGTGATGTCATGTTTTGCTATGACTGGATGTGAATTACCCCCAATGGCAACTATAGGCAGACTCAGGATGGTTCCCCATCCCTTATGGCCAAGAAAGCTCAGGATTTCAACTTAAAGTAATTTCGGAGACTACTGGGCGGCCAACTTCTGGCCCTTCTCTTAATTCCCCTTACTTTTCCATGTGGGGCATCTTAGAATAGTTGGTCAACAAGACCTGTCACCACGATGTTGTTGTCCTCCTTACTGTCTTTATGGCTCACGGCCTCAAAATATGAAGGCACTTTTTTTTTAAAGCATCACCAAGTTTAGATGGCCATATTGAATTTTTGATTGGAGATAATACCCGTCAAACTTAACAAAAAGAATCTTTTTTGTCTTGTTTCTAAACCTGCAAATATGAATTTGTTATGAATTAGCAAAACCTTTCATTTCGACTGAAGTTTGTAATATTTCAAATTTTGAAAAATTTGCTTCCTCACCCTGTAGTTCAGTTCTGCTGAGCATAGATGTAATTGGAAGCACCTTTATACCAATATGACCTGAACTTCACCCATCTGTCAAAATGAGACCCATCAGTAAAAATGCTAACTCTTTTTCATTTTACGTATTTTTTTATTGTACGCCAAATATAAATGCAAAAAAATTTTGTCTGATGAAACATAAAAATGGACATGTTCCTGCATTAGGATTCTGAAAATATTCTGCTCTGGCCTGTATCACACACTATTAAGGGTTATGCCTGTGGTGAAACAATAGCTGTAAGCTCAAATGCCAATATTATTAATGCCAACACCAATGGTTGTTAAAGTTAATCAGATAACATGAATTCCATCCTGTAGAATTAGAATTTAGTTCTGTCACCGAGCCATGAGCTGATAAATATTTTATCACCTTGAATCTGGGAAGATCAATAAATGCACCTGGCATGCACACATTCTATCTAAGACACCAAAGCTGGATGCAGTGGTATCCAAAGATTCATACTATTTACTGAAGTATATAAGGCAGACTGTTCGTCTTAGCTAAGATATCAGTAAAAAGACAGAAAACTTCTATAATGACATAATTATACAATGAGCAACCAACACGGCATTTGTATCACCTGTTTTGTTTCCGTCTTGCAAGTTTCTGATGTCACAATGCAGTGACAAATTGAGGTATTATATGTGGAAGTGATACTATCTATTTTAGCTGTGAGCAGCAACTTTATAACTGCCTAATGCCAGACAAATTATACTTATTTGAAGGAACACATTTAAGATTTGTTCTCTGCATAATGGGCATGACTGCAATAAGTTTGTGATTATTGGAATAAAAATAAAGCAATTAGTAATGATTGCTTTTAGCAGATACAAATTGCAGCTCATGTAAAATAAAATGTGGGTAATGTGTATACTCAGGGTTGGTGATCTTCCTTGATTACATCTGCTCAAAATTAATTGGAATGAGCGACTGCACATCAGAGAGGCCATTGATGCGCATTTCTAAAGAGAAGCGATTCTAAGCGTGTAAGTGTTCGACTGAAGTACCTGCAGGCTCTATAGAATTTTACAAATCACCGGAGAAGCTGCTTGAGCGAGGAAGAACGATTTTCTTCTTTTTCAGGAAGACTTAAGATGGTCCAGACAGGCACATCCCTGGTTGAACATCGCCACTTAAACTCTTTTTAAACATGCCTCGCCAAAGTTTCATTTCACCATTTTTCAGTGTGTCACTTATTGGGTTATTCTTTTCATTAATAACCTAATTAAGAGAACACAATTTTAAGGAAAAATGTATTGTGGGGTGATTCCAACTTAATCGCCAAAAATGTGTGGTTGACCACCATTACCACATAAAATTAAGGCTAGAAATCAATAGAGCCCCTGTCTACAAGAGTTGCTTTGACCAGACCGATTAATGAAGTTACTCATAAGACAAAGGATCTGAAAGACATAACTCTTCAGCTGCTTATAGATGGTGATAGTCAAAATGGGTGGCATGAATGTATATTCAAGATGCACAGATATATATTTGGCGCAAAATTAAGATTATATCCAAATTCAAGCTTGTGACTAAGCATTGAATTCTGGTAACATTTATGATTAAAGACCCATTCAGTAATTTAGAATATATTTAGGCAGGGTGGCAGATTCAGTGATAAACTGTTTTTCAATCTGGCTCTGTTAAAACAATGTACAACAGTAAAATCAATACAAAAATAACAATTATAGTATTACCATATATTAGAATAAAAACAATCGAACATTCAAAAAATACATTTTGGCCTTTGATTTAAAACCATTAATATTTGTGCACTCCTTCAGCTCATCAGCTAAACTATTCCAGACTACAGGACCTCTATAAGAAAAAGCATTTCAAATCAAGGATTATTCTACAATTGTACAGATATTTCTTGCTTTCAAAATAACTCAGATTGCGCACAGTATTACTCTTTTAATGACTCAATAGCTTAAAAAATCAAATGCAACACAATTACACAAAAGATGATCAGATAAAAAATGAATTTGATCCCCTAGATTAATAGGATTTAGTTTGGTCACTGATACATGTGCCGAATATCACTTTCAATATGGGATTTTTTCTTGCTTGAAAATAAATCTTAAATCCGGCTTGCACAATGAAAGCAAACTTGGAGGCAAGAAGTAACTTTTTTACATGAGTTCAAGTGCAGCCGTCGACAGGTGTACCAGCAATCTTAAGCCTTAATTCCAGAGTCTGAATTACTTGAAACTGATCCTCTCACCAGATACTTCCAAAGCAATTTGTAAATTTCTAAAGAGCGCTCATTGCTCAGCAGATTTTCTCTAATGCACATCAATGGTCTCTCTCTGTTGCAGTCACTCATGTGCACTTCTAATTACAGCCAAACGCTTTGATATAGAATTAAAGTGGACTGTGGCACTGTGAAAATGGCACTTTGTGTGTCATCATGCTGATGATTTGTCATGATCAACCCATCACTTTCAATGTTAATTGGATTGAAGGAGACTTATCCCACTTGTTGGTGACAGCCAAACGAAAGGATTATGCATCTGATTTTCACTCTAAAATTTGTTATGAGAAGTCAAATGGCTTACACTTGATCATGACTTATCAAACAGCCTCTATGTTTCCCATGTTGAAAGTAGAGAAGATGACACTTCATCGGCTATCATGAGTCACGAAGTGCCATTTTCGCAGTGCCACAGTCCACTTTAATTCTATATCAAAGTGTTTCGCTGTAATGTGACCAAGGATTTAATCAAAAAGTGGCTCATTGATGCCTCCAGTCTTCTTGAACTGTAGACAGGTCATCACAAATTCCAAATTATGTGTGGACATCACTGGATCCAACTTGAGTCCACATGCATTATCGATCTTCCTGCATGGATTCAAAGTGATAAAATATTCGGCACATAGATCAGTAACCAAACCAAATCCTAATTTTAATGGATCCAATTCATTGTATCTGATCATCTTAGTGTAATTGTGTTGCATTTAATTTTCTAAGCTGCTGAGTCCTCAAAAGTCACTCTGCGCGCTCTGAATATTTTCATAATAACGCAGATGTTGGCTAATTTTAGTAAGTGTGTGCAAAAGAAGTGCAGGAATGAATTAATATTCAATTTAGTGCATTTTGTTACAATTAATTTTTTAAGGCAGTGAATCAGGCACCCATTCCAATTTTATAAATTTTGTTCAAATTAGAAGAACACACATTGTTCATGGCAACAATTGGTGGAAAACAAGTATACAAGACAATCTATATCCTTACAAGAAAAGAGCAAGATATTTCTAAAATAGAGGACGTGTATTGTAATGGCACTCGGCCTGAGATGAGAAACCTTCTCTTCAAGGAACAGGTTTTTCATGGCAGTGTGAGTCATTCATCAGCGATTTTGTCATATAACTGAGTGTGGAAGAAAGAGGTTACTGCTGCTAATGCATAGTTTTGGATGGATACAGTACTTGTAGCCTGCAGGCTAATGTAATTTGCAGATTGGTCTGGAAGCGTCTTGACAGGGGAGCCTGTTTTGAGTGATAGATATTCTGCTCAGGATGACGGTGGCTGCAGACTGTGGCAGTGTGTGCTAAATTCTGCTGCATCTGCATTTAACTGCTCTATAAGACCACTGCGCAAGCAGTTCAGGTGAACCATAAGCTTAAGCTGGATTGTTCATATAAGCCAATGGCACAAGCAGGGGATGAATGGACCTCACCTATTCCATGCCACATGCTCTATTTATGAATCAGTAAAACATGTTTGCTTTGACATACAGTCAAGTGTGTCAACAGATTACCCTTAACCCTTCTGTTTTTAACTCACACTGATGGCAACACTTTAACCCCTTCATAATTGTTATTGCCATCCATGCACTTTGTATCGTATATATACAAAAATGACTTCATGTAGAATTCATATCAAAGCTTTTAAGGCCTCGATGTTACAACTGCGTTAAATATTGAAGGTCAGCACTAAATATTCATGATACGGGTATCTCCTGATGTTCAGCTTTTAGTTTGGACTCCACTGTGCTAATGAACATGGAGTCAGAGGCATAAACTGCCAGTCGTTTAACATCCACATAGCCAGAATTAATACCATGCACAATTATATGGCTACTAATTCTCTATATTTAAGATAATATACACAGCAATCCTTCCTTTGAAGAAATTTCATTTGTTTCATAGCACATGTATAACATATTCTTGATTACATACAATGTTTGAACTTTGACGTATAAATATAATACATTGTATGACGGTTGATGAAGTGTGGTGAACAGCCTCAATTAAAGAAAATTAAGATTATGCCACACATTTGGAACATAGATTGGAACCTGTCTACAAGTGGACTGCTCTTGCATTGCCACAGATCAGAACATATGCTGTCTTGTGTTGCCACCTAGTGATTAGTGTGCTATTCCACGAGCTCCTGTGAGCGTCCACATCATTTCGATCAGAGGAACACACAATTTGTCTGGAAGACACCGGGGCTGTTTCTGAGTGTGCTGATGGCCTTGTCTACTTCCTTAGAGAATGTGATTGCCGAGTCTGACTCTGGTATACATCAATGTTGAGTAGAAATTTGGTGAATGTGCAATAAAATTGGAACTATTTCTTGGGACAGCAATGATCTGGCATACAAAATCAACTTTTGTGCCAGGTAGCAGCAGCATGCAGTTCTCATTTTCACCAGACAGGATTGGAACAGTGCTCAGGCACTGCCAGGCAGTTGTTTAACTTTCAGCAAGCCACGTTTTCATGCAAAAATTCTACAAATTTCCTTTTCCACAGCTTAAAAATCAGCAACATTTCATTTGTGGTACTTTTATTCAATCAGACATCTTGCTGAAAAATAACAGTGCAGTCTTGCTGAGTGTAGATGTATTTGGCAACACTTAGATGCCAATTTGACTTGAAATTGACAATCTGTCAACATGGCACCCATCAGTGAGATTGCAGACTGCTATCCATTTTGATCCATTTTCATTGAAAGCCAGACAGACAACTTTGATGATGCTCCAGACTGATGAAACATGTATGAAGAGGGTTTGGCAACTGAAACAATTTCTACAACACATCCTGGTCTGTGTTGTGCCACATTTTCATGTACTATACGCTTATTTTATAGACTAGAAAAGCCCATCAGGGCACATGCACTGTTATATAGGTCTATATATATGTTCATGATAACTCAGGGGGTAGAACCAAAAAATATTGAAAATGATTCAGTTCAAAAACATTGATGCATAAAGGGAAAGCAAATAATTGTAATTGCTGAAAGAACTATAGGCCTACATTTTAATCCAAGAAGGAAAAAACAGATCTATACATGACGCTCGCTGTAGGCAGGACTGATGGATGATTGAAACCGATGGAAAAGTGTGGAAACAACAAATTTAGGGCCCCTTGAACCACCAAAAGTAGCTCTGTCTCCCCTTCGTGACAATGTAAGTACCCTGTGCGAATTTGGCGGTCGTGGGCCACCCAGATTCCTCAATCCTAAAGGTGAAAGAAATAGCTGAAGATTATGAATTATATATAGTAAGATGCATGTCCACCTCAAAAATTAATTTTGGAGACTTCGACAATCTCTATGCAGGAGACCATATACGTCACACTGCTTCTTGTAAGGAGCCCACAAATTTAGCTCTGTGTTGACATATTTATTTTGCCCTTCTCTGGTGCAATATTGATAGGTAGTATTAATGTTTAGTTTTTTTGCACGTGTCTATCTTTAAACTTCAAAGGCGGATCATTTTCTTCAATATTTATTTGGGCAGGATGATGAAAATATACTTGTATGAATATCGACCCTGTCTGATGTAATTGATCACCTTCTACTTTAAGGTGCGGCTGAGATATTAATCAAGAGAGGCCATTTCTGCTGGAGCATTTTTCAGTGAGACAACTCCTTTACAATGCCATATGTGTCTGGCAATGAAAGAGAAAGATGGCTGGCCTTGTGCTCAGTGATCAATTGATTTGTCTGAGACAAAGATTTCAATGAATCAACTGATGCTGTAGTCAAGTCCTTCAAATAAGTTTAAGTACGAAAGGGGGAACCGGGGGCACATTGGGATGCTAGCATTTCATATCTACTAAATTAGTTCAATACTGATAACACTGAGCAACTCAGAAGTTTGAATGAATATCAACAATAATGTTGAGCTTAAATCAAAGGCATAAGGGATAGACTGCACCTACCAGACAGCAAAATGTGACGTGATCATGACTGCACCATCTGCCCCGACCCCTGGGAGCATTGGGACGTCAATACAATAATCATTTTAACACTCCATGTGCACTATATATTACATATAAGAAGTGCATAAGACTATATACAGTGTACTAACACCTTGTAGTGTCTGTACCTAATAAATGTTTAAAGCATTTGACATAAACTGACCAGGGTGCGGTCATCTATGTAAGTAACACAGTGCTTTGTGATAAATTTGTTCACAGAGCATGGTTATCCACTGTGCCTCAATTCACAGTGGCCTGTATACCTATTGTGTGCTGTCCAAAGTCATTCAGTTGACTTGGTCACTTATACTCTGCCATATAAAGTGTGTCCCAATGTACCATGTCTTCAATGTCCCAATGAGGCTGGATATGACTTTTGCACCAAAATGCTAATTTCTCAGCACCAGTAAGTGGGTTTATTAGTAGAGCAATTCATAACTGTTTGTTATGATGTTCGTCATGCTTTGTGCAGAGAATGATTCAAATTGAACCCCTCTGAATTTAGTTGAGTGGTAGGGTAACAAACTTTTTCTTACCATCTGCGTGTGCTGTGATTTACTGATGGAAGGAAAGCAACATCAGGATGGTAATTTACAAGATTCGATGGCACCACCATATCAAAAACCTTGTCCGAAACCAAGAAAACCCCACTGTCCCATTATGCCCAATGTCCTAATGTGCCCGGTTCCCCCCTACAGATACAGATTCAAGACTTTTGTTGAAAACAACAAAAGCTGCAGTGTCTTCTCTCACAAATTATTGCTTGATAGTTCATACAAGTTTATGTGATGAACAATATAAAGTACGTATAATTATTTGGCCTAATGACGATCAAAATATAATGAAATCACATTCTAACACGCACTGTCAATAAGATAGAATGTAATGATTAACATCACCACCATCATCTCCAAAACTTATCATGGGATAGGTTTCCTTGATGAAACATTAGACCAATTTCATGGATGGTTCTCTCAGTTAACACCAGTGGGAAATTGGTGATTACTTAAATCCCACTGGCTAACATATTTCCCGCCCTTGCATCTGATTGGTCCAGCCAAGGTGACCCCAAGCAGGAGTATTTGTAGTGCATTATAATACAACTTAAGGCTTTATGACTTTGTCATTTTTTACTTTAAATTGTGGAAGTTGTGTTTTTGGATTTAAAGTGTATACACTTACTGTGTGTAAAAAGCAAATTAAGAATCGTTGAATTACAAAAAAGCTATTTGGGGCCAAAGTTCAGGTCATTCAGTGAAATTGGTCCATTGACAGATTATACAGTGTGTATCACATCCATGCAAGTCAGTTTAGCGTTTTATGGAAGCAGTTATCGGCTAAAAAATGTCAGACTAGTCAACATGTCTTGCAGACAGAAGCTACAAACCACATTACAAAGCAGCCTGCATGCAAGTGCTCCACCCACTCCCGTAACAAAAGCATTGCTAGCATTGTCATAATGTATATAATTTATATGTCATTCACAACAGCATTCTTCGATCTACGTGGCTCTGGTCCAGTCAGATATTTACAGGTGAAATTCCAAACCACCAGTTCAAGATTGATGTGCTTTCTTAGGCAAAAAGTCAATATGCACCAATAATATTCAGAAAGGGGAATCATTCTGAAATTTCTCGCTTCTGTAAATCTCAGACTCTGTAGTAAGCCAATGGATGCGTCCAAAATAGTAATGATAATTTATTTGGCTGACATTTTATGCCATGGTTGCAAGCAAACAGGTCAACCTGTGGGATATTGTACCATGACAAAGAACAACAGAACCCGAGGATTGAAATCTGTTTCCCAGTAGACACAATTACCGAATTATAAATGTCCATATCATACTTATTAAATGATCGATCCATACATATTGTAGGTCTTGCACAAAAACATCTAGATGGTGTGCCTATTCTGTGCATTGCACACTGTACATAAGAAAGTCTATGAAAATTTTTTTATCATAAAGATCCTGGTCACTTTCAGATCTGATGTTGGCATCTATTGCTGAATGTGTGCCAAACAACGTACTTTATTGATATCATATTTTGTCCAACAAAAGAATATTATTGACATTATATTATTTACAAAAAAGCATCTTAAACTATCATCCCATAGATATTATTTCAAAGTAACACAAAGCCATGCATGTGCAGCACAACTTTGGCACCGCTGCTTATGACCATATTTAGATGGGTGTACTACAAAATGTACCTGTAGGCTGTAGGATAATGTAATTTACAAAATTGTCCTGGAAGTATCTTGAGAGAGGAAGCTTTCTCGAGTAATTGAGATTCCGCTCAGGATGCAAGTGGCTTCACTTCAGTCTGTGGGTGTGCGCTAAATTCTGCTGCATCTGCACTTAACTGCCCTAAAAGACTACAATGTTAGCAGCAAAGACTATTCTTAAGGCTAATGCATAAGCTAATGCATCCATCTGGTCAACCTCCCTATCCTTATGCAGCACATGTGGTCTCTCAGCGATTTAAACATGTTTAAATAGTATTTGCATGTGCTTTTACGTCTAGATTTCATTAAAATACATGCGATATACACTGTATAATCCACTGGACGGTTAACAATATCAAAAAGTAGGGGCTCTTTGAATATAATTGAGTTTATGAAAAAGTTGGAGACATTATGTATGGCAGACAATTGTGTGCATACAGATTGATACCACTATCATGTACAGGTATATTTAATCTGTAATTGTAGGTATACTATTTAATATGTTTTAGCAACAATATATCTCCACTGATGGGGATGTTACAGTCCTTGTCATACTTACGTGGAATCTCTTTTTTTTTCTATTTTCTATGCTATTGAACTGTGATGTCAGAGATGACTCTATTCTAGCATTGCAATATATGTAAATGAACTACAAGCTGTGATGTCATTTCAAACTGGGTCAGATTCCTCAGCTTCTAGCCAATGTTGATCTTCCAGAACTCAGCATCACAGTTTCAACACAGTGTCAGAGTAAGAATTTAATCAGGGATAGCCCCTACAGCCACGTCATCACAGCTTGATAGCCAATGGGCTGACAGTAAACTATGCATCACAGTTCAAACATTGATATATTGAAGGAAGCATTACATTTGTGATCCCAATGATTTATCACAGCAATCACCAGTCTAATCCTACCAAATGGCAGCTTTGTGAGCATTCACAGTAGACAACTGTTATAATCCCCACAGAGTTGTCTGACTAATCTGCAAACTTGTTAACTTACAAATTTAAAATATGATGGAAGTTGATATAAACAGAAGGCTTTGACAATTTGTTTGTAAACACATAGCTTATGCTATGTATATTTGTTCTGGCCGCCCATTGGCTGAGAGGTTGTGATGTCAAACTTTTATGGGTTTTCCGAGACCCAATTTTCACTCTGACACTGAGTTGAAACTGTGATGCTCAGTTTGGTGGATTCGCATTGGCTAGAAGCTGGGGAATCTGACCCAGTTTAAAATGACATCACAGCTTGAAGTTAATTTAAATATATTGCAATGCTAGAATAGTGGCATCTCTGACATCACAGTTCAACAACATAGAAAAGAACTTGAGATTCCACGTAAGTATGACAAGGACTGTAAGTAACTCTGGCCTTTCGATACTGTTTCCATGGACATTTTCCTGCATGTAAAAAGTGACTTCATACAGAATTCATATGAAACCTTTTAAAAACCTTCCTAAGCAGCCATCCAATGCACTGGTGGTCTCTGAATTGGATGTACCTCTTGAAGTTAAGATTTAAGTTGCGACTCACTTGTTATTTTGTACAAACCAAAATGGATGTTAAGTGCAGCTGTTTTTGAGTTTGAAAATTTGGTATAGGTTCTTCCATCAAGTGCAATGCAGATTACTTTATTGGAAGGCGCTTATATAAGCAGCACAGACTTTGCCAGCCCTCTACACAAGGTATTTGTTCATACACATCTTTTGGTAGTCATCATTTTGATGTGACTGTATTATGTATAGTGTACAATAGCAGTCTGACAAAAAACAGTTCCTTTAAATCAAATTGATAGCCATCTCCTTTAAGGTGTGGTTCAGAAATCAATCAAGCAAGGCCATTTCCGTCAAATTATTTCCTTAGCAAGGTTCGTTGACAAAGCCACCTGTGTCTGGTGATGACAAAGAAAGATGACTGGCCTTCTTTTCAATGACAGCGAAATACGTTTATCATCAAATCGATTGTTCTTAAAAGACAAAGATGTCAAATTATAAGTTAATCAATTGACACAGTAATAAGTACAAATCAATATATCAGTGCTACTGAGAACAGAATCAATTTACATACATTCAAAGGGAAGGTGTAAATCAGACTGTTGAATATTTTTCTGCGCAGCAGATTCCCAAGGATGGAAGGTTACAATGAAGGCATACATTTTTGTCCGCACAATGTGGAATGGATAAATGCCTTCATCGCATCCGATGGACCTATAAGTGAAAACTGATGTTGCTTGGTAAAATAAAAAAGTGCTTTTTCACACTTATATAGTCAAACTTTCAACCAAATTTCACACATAATTTCACCTTGGTGTTAAGTTCAAATATGGGCTGATTCTAAGAATGAAAAACATAAACAATTTAATTGGGTACTTCAAAAAAGTTGAACTGACTAGGATTGATATATTGACAGTAAGCTTGAAGAAGATCAACTGAAGGCCTTCTATACAAGAGCAGTATCTGCTGAAGTTGACTGTGCGAAATTTAGAGGAACATGGCTTACATACAAAAGGTACTTTCATCCTGTGCAGAATTCAAATTAGTGGACAAATTCCTCTCTCTGGCAACTCCCCCTGCGATTTGCAAATTACATTACAGCCAGCAGTTACTCCACCCACTCAATAACATGCATGCCAGCAGTACCTAATACAAATAAATTTTAGAGGCACACAGTTTAGACTAAGGCATGCTGAGGCAAATATAATGGATTAATTCCAAGAAAAGCCATACAAGCTTCTGGGTATTGTGCAACTTTTAGGAAATTTGTATTTGGCATATATCCAAGCCGTAACCGATCATATGATATTGAACAATTTTTGTGACTAGTTTCCTGCATCCTGAAGTGCCTTGTAAGTTGGCATTCCAAATACATGTATCCCTGATATATGCTATAAATCCCAATTGCACCAACAGAAAGTAACACAATTTCTACCGCAACCAAGCAAAGGAAATTAAGATAAAATACTTTCGGAGACAATTAAAAAAGGTAACTGCAAAATAATTTGGCACCTGTGGTTAACAACAATATGTCCACTATTTGACCGATATAAATATGTACAGCATTGTCCAAAAGAGATTCTATAAATGGCAGTGTTCATACTTTATTGCCATAAATCCCAATGGATCAATAATGTAAGTTTGGCATACAACCAGCAAAAGATGCCAAAATTGGATAAAAAGGTGACCAACATCTCCAAGATCAAACAGACTGTTCATTGCTTCTCGACAATGTATCATTTCAATACGTAGATAACATTTCCACTTATCGACAGATATGTCTACCTGCATGTAGGAGCTCCTTTTGCCAGAAATTGTTTCAATCCGTGTCTAGATAGGTTTTTGGTCAAAGCATACGATCTCATGCAAGATGTACTAATTTTGTTGATCTCGAGGATACAATTTCTATTATGGATTCTATTTTAACCAACAGTAATGTTAATTGTAAATGGAAGGCTTTTAAAAATGATTTTATAAACATTTCTAATAAGCATGCACCTCTAACTTCTCGCAGACTCAAGGATCGTCACAACCCTTGGATAGATGATACATGAGTGACAATGCATTTACGGGTGTTTGTCAGGAAATGCTTCGATACTATTGATCATGCTATTTTATTAGAGAAGTTAACATTTTATGGTATAAATGGAAAAGAGTGTCAGTTTTTTAAATCATATTTATCAGATAGGAAACAAATTGTTAAATGTGGTACTCAGAATTCAGATGTAAATAATGTAAATATAGGTGTCCCACAAGGGTCAGTTTTAGGTCCCGTCTTATTCATGTTATTTATTAACGATATTAGTCAACATGCACACATAGGAACCTGTAATTTATATGCTGATGACTGTTTAATTTACTGTACTGGTAATAGTGTTAATGATGTCTCCAATAACTTACAAAAATGTGTTGATGATGTTAGTAACTGGTATGATGGTAACAAATTAATCCTTAATGTTGACAAGTGCAATACAATGTTAATTGGTTCTAAGTATAAACATTCACAATTGGATAATAATGGTTTTTTAAACATTTCTCTACAAAATGATCCTGTCTTGCAAGTAAATTTAGCTAAATATTTAGGTGTAACACTTGAAAAATCTCTGTCTTGGGACCATCATGTAAATGATATATGTAGCAAACTCTCTAAGAAGGTTGGTTTGTTAGCTAGAATAAGGAAATCTACTCCAGCTGATATGGGTCAAAATTTGAAAACCTTGAAATTTCAGCTGAAAAAATTTTGAAAATTTTTCGTTCCAGAAATGCCTTTTAAAGTTTGCGTTGGGTGGGTCAAACAGTCAGCTATCACCACACTTTCATGTCCAAGGGTCCCAATGCCCGCCTGATCTGTACTGAGGTGATAAACATAGCTGTAATGCTTTTTGACTTTCATTAAAATCACACTTCTAACTAAAAAAATCCTGACCACTTAGGGCTAAACAATCTATTGCCAATGATTAG
Source organism: Platynereis dumerilii (assembly GCA_026936325.1). Taxonomy (NCBI): domain Eukaryota; kingdom Metazoa; phylum Annelida; class Polychaeta; order Phyllodocida; family Nereididae; genus Platynereis; species Platynereis dumerilii. The sequence goes on from JAPTHN010000002.1 coordinate 93,279,055, forward strand.
GCAAGTTGCTTGCACATTTTGGGTCTTTAGTGCCAATTATTTTTGAGAAACTGCATTTAATCAATTAAAATACCAAATATGTGTGTCATGCCTATAACTTGAAATCCATACCACTTAGAGCTGAATAATGTATTACCAACAAATAGGAAAGTGGCTTTTCTGCACACATTGAGCTATATTTCAGGTCTCTATGACCAATAGTCATTGAGATAGAACATGTCCTTGAACCAGAAATTTACAAAAACAAACAAAAACACCCTTTTCATCAATATTTTGGATTCTGAATAATAAAGATGATCTCCACTACTTCCTCCAGTGCCCAGTGTCTTTACTAAACGATATTTCAGATGCTAGACAATGGTTAAATGTTACTGGCATCCCATATTTGGTTAGTAGTTTCAGAGAAGCATCAAACGTCATACTAAGCATGTCAGATGCAAGGAAAATGCAAAAATGTTATGTAATAGTCTGTTGAAACATTTATTGATAATATATATTCAACTGATTTCAACTCCAGTCACCTGCAACAAAATTTTAGTGACGTAAAGGCAATAAGCCATTTTTGACATGATTCTAATGACAGCGTGATGCTAATGATAATTACATTGAAAATCTTTGCAGGGACCAGTGGAAAACTGGCAGTCTGGCAATATGTGCATGCAATGACCTTATGAACACCAGACACATGTTCACAGTGATTTTGGTCCAGAAATATGTGGTCAAAAGAGAATAGCAAGGTGTTTGCTAATGACAAATTGAGATAGGACACCTGACATGCCTACAGAAATACTCTAATATGTTGGTTTACATAAATGATACAGAGCTACAGATAGTTCAGTTATTTTCTTGGGTTCTCAGACATATCAGACACAAGGTTTTCTCACAAAATGTGTGTCCCTTTATCTTTTATTGAGAAACAAATCCGGCGTGATGCTAATGACGCAATATTGGAGACATCGACACAACAACCTCCTGCTCTTATACAGAATATCATTTCAGCTAATGGTGACCAGTTTTTAGAAGACTGACAGTCAAGTCTCCATGTATGGAAGAGTTTAATTGAATTAGGATCCTGTACTAGTTTTTGTGATATGATCTTTCAAAGAAAATGTTGTTGGAGACAGGCCATTTTCAGGGGGGTAGGCCACTTCAATGCTACTTTTGGATGGGATAAAAATATTCTGCCGCATATTTTTTGTGATAAAAGTTTCGCTAATATTCTTGTCTATGAAAAATGACAACAAGAGGTCCTCTACTGGTCTTCCTGCCATCATGAATTATTGTTAAACACCGGAGACAAGAATTTCAGACTTATCAAATTTTGACCCATATATTGTTAAAAATTTATAACTCAACTATTCAGCCAACTATAGATTACTGTTTAACTGTTTGGGGTAATACAACATCATGTAACTTAAATAAGATCCAAAGAATACAAAATTATGCGGCTAGAGTAATTACAAACCAATTTGATTATATTAATGTTCGGGGTATTGAGCTTGTTAGAAGATTAGGTTGGATGACTGTCAAACAAAGGTTTTATTATTTCTGTATACTACTTATGTTTAAATGCATTCACGGCTTAGCTCCACAATATTTGTGTAACAATGTTGTTATGGAATGTGAGGTTCAACTGAGGCAAACAAGGTCTTCAAATTATAACAATGTTTATTTACCTCTAGTCATAAATGATAATGCAACAAAAACGCTTATGTATACAGGGGCCACTTTATGGAACTCTCTGCCTCATAATATCCAAGACCTCAGTTGTATAGATACCTTTAAGAGTCATGTTCGCAAATTTGTTATGGTGCTATGAATGTTTTTACCCTTTCTTTCTTGTTTTTACCTTTTTATATTCTAGTCATTACATTGTTCTCAGCTTAAATTTTATTGATGTTTTTAACTCTTTGTAAATAATTACTCTATCAATTGTACAATGTTAATGGGTCACTTTGAAAAACAGTTGTCACTGAACAGTGCCACCCATTGTAAATATATTTGATAAATAAATAAATAAATAAATAATTCCGTTGCAACCACAGCAGAACAATAAAATACATACATACATGCACATATACAAATATACACATATACAGTGTATATGTCAGAGAATTATGTAGTCAGGACATAATGTGTTCCATTAGAATCTGGGGCAAGATACGCCATGCCACTTTTTAAATATTGACAGTACATGGCTGGCTTTTTATTTTTTTTACAGATGTAATAAAGTGGCATTGACTTGGTACGTATAGTTTAGAATTATAGATCGGATCAGAGCTATGTTTATCCTTGAAAGCCAGTGCTAATGTTATGTTTATAAAAGTTTACGATTCATGAAACATGAGGTGGAATACTTTCAAGCTGCATTGAAGCTTGCAATTTGTTTTGCTTTAGAGCGGAATTTGTTCCACTAATTGCTATTCTGGTCTGACGAAAGTAGCCTTTGTTAGCAAGTCATGTTGCCCTAAACTCTCCACAACTGACATCAGTTGATATAATTGCTTTCTGAAGACTTTTTGTCGAACATCAAATCGCATCTATCAGTAGGTTAAAATAGGTTTACTCAAAGAAAAAGACAACCATTTTTGGATTGAAGGTAAACCAGACCAACATCATTGCAATCAAAAGCAGGACCACATGACTAACAGAGCCAGAAAATCCATAAAAATAAGTTTTACAGTGCACTATACTTAGGCCCTATATGTTTGTTGGTATAATAATAATTTCAATGTGACTGCAAAATTACCACCAGGCTAGAAACAATAGAGCAAAATTATCATGACCAAATTGAGATGATGCTAATTTGATATATTGATTTTGGGGCATCAGGCCGATAGTGTTGCATGCACATGTAAGTGATATCATAAGAAAAGAAAAAGATTAATAACCCTAATGAGCACCATTGTACATCTTGACTGCCAGCACGACAAGACAATGGTCACATGAGAAACAAAATCACAATTGGCTGCCTAAGAACACATGACCAACAGAGATAGCAGATCGAGCTAGACCTCAGTCACCAAACATTACACAATATATATCTCTACTAGGCCTCCGTTTACAAGATAAATATTGATCATATGTACTTTGTTCGTAATTATTGTTTTGAGGTGGCCATATAACGGCAGTTTAAGAAAACTTTCCTTTCCGAACAAATTGATTAAAATCTCCTTTCAGGTGTGGCAGACATATCAATCAAGCAAGGCTAATTTCTGCCCAATTATTTTTTACCAAGGTTGACAAAGGCACCAGAACAGTCCTGTGTCTGGCAAAGACAGAAGATTGATCAATGGCCTTGCTCTCACTTGATTTGTGAAAGACAGAGATGTCAATGAATCAACTGATGCAGCAAATGAAGTCAAATTCACAAGAGCAAGACAGTGCTGCAGAAAACAGGACCAAAAAATTATATAAAAAATAGTGGACTAGTCTTCCATATGTATAAATCACAGTTTATCATACACTATTTTCATTTGACATAGCAGTTTCGCACCATGTACAGAAGGTTACCATGAGCCCTGACACACTTTTGCACCCACCTATTAACCTAATGTGGACTGAATTACTGCTGTCATTACACCATCTTCTGAACAATACAGAAAAAGAGAAGTTTGCATAACAAAAGAAAGTAAAAAAACACATCGCCTATCACTTGACTTCCACATACATATATTTTAAAACATTTCTTAAATAAGTATACCTTTATAATCAAAAAAGGATCTGCAGCTTCTTTTGACATACATTTAAGCTTCAAGCAGGTCAACCAAACATTTTCAATAAGAGTAGTTATCTGTTGAAGTGGGCTGTTAAAATTTAAGGCTACATGAATTGTGAACGAAAGGTTCTTTCATCTAGTCCAGATTCCGATTAGTGAGCAAATTCCTCTCTTGAGCTTGTTCCCCAGCAATTCGCAAATTACATCACAGCCCACAGTTACTCCCCCACTCAATAACATGCTTGCCAGCAGTACCAATATACATGTAAATAACTTGATGGAGATACACAGCTTGGACTTTTTAAGGTATGCTAAAGAAATATACACATGATGATGTAAATTGGCTACAAGAGAATGCATACAATGTTTTGGAAATGTAACTTGTAACTTTAAGGAAATTTGTATGAGGAATAAATCCAAATATTAATGATATGTCATTGAAAGATCTTTGTGGCCATTTTCCTGCCTAGTAATTTAGCATGCGTAAAATCACTAATATATATCATACATCCTTATTGCAAGAACAAAATTTCTACTCTAAACTAAAAATATTCTGAACATATTGTTGGCCTTATAATTTGGCACCAATTGTAAACTTTATTTCAAGCTTTTAGCCTATGTTAATACACAAATTCTGCATAAACATAAGACTCTATGAATGGCAGTATTGATACCATATCACCATAAATCCAGATAGATCAACTAAACACCTGGCACAAAACCAGCAAAAGATGCCAAAATTGGATCATAGGGTGACTAAGATCTCTAAGATCAAACAGACTGTTCATTGCTTCTCAGTAATCTATTACTTATTTCAATACCTAGATAACATTTCCACTCATCGGTAAAATGTGTTACAGATGATTACATACTTGTAGACTTGGATCAAATATTTAAAAAAATTTTGCAAAATTTTTGATCAGAAAATCCTGCCAGGTGATTGGTCAAGCTACACAAAGCGTGTCACTTTTTTTTCAGCTTGCTTCAAGCAAGTGATGTTGGCCGGAAAAATGATGTCATAATTTCAACCGATACAATACTGCAAAGGCCAACTTGGTATTGTGGCAGTTGTTTACACATGTCAGCAATGTGCATTCTGAATAAACACATAGTCCTGTATTACATTCCTCATGTTTAATTTTCTTATGCAAATCATGTGATTCTGGGCATGCTGCCCATCAATATTCTCTTTATGTTTTCAAACCCACTATTCATTTCATCTTTACAGCCCTATCTGTTACCTCTAACACTCTATCTACACATGCTATTCACACCTCTAATCTGACCTTTTTTTCCAAGTTCAAATATTTTCTATACCCACTGTTCTGATGCAAATTTATTGTTGAAGCTTAAAAAACAACATTATTATGAAACACTTTAGGTACAGGCTTGGCAGCAAGATGAGACAAAGTACTAAACTATGAGTGAAGCAGTTTTGTTCATCCCCAGTCATGAAACCATCCACAAGTCCAACTTTTAAATTAACTACCAGTTAGGCCATAAAGGAAAATTATCGTGATCCCATTGCATGAAGTCAATTTAACAGACTCTATGTCTAGTTTGTGGTCGTTGGCTTGCAATAGTGTGCTTATGCCAAGGATGTCACAAGTAAAGGCCGTAATATGGATAAAAAGAATGCCATTGTTGACCTGGACTGCTTACACAAAAAAGATACCAGCCACATATGGAAAAAACAGGCCTTTATTGGCTGCCCAGAAACACTTGACTAACAGAGCTAGCAAATCCAGCTGGTGACTTCAGTGATCAAACATAGCACAACATCAAAGAGGAATCAAATGATACGGGAATCTCTTCAGCTTATTTAATATGTGGGCAGTATGGCATAAGCTAGTCACAGACAATTCCTCTTCAATGCACAGGGGAGCAGGACAGCAGGTGCACAGTCTCTGCCAGTCAGTTTGATGCATTGCCGTCTGGCTCAGCAATACACAGAGTATCTAATGAATAGTATTTAGTATGGCATATTATAATATATAGGAAAAATCTTCTGATATATCATCTCTAAGAATGACAAAAAATAAATAAAAGAGTTGCTCAGCTAAAAAAAAGCTGCACGCTGTGAAATGATTCTTATCAACTCGCTCACTGGTACAATAAAACAACAACAAATCATCTATTGATACTACACACACAGAAATTGCATACATATTGAGAATTGGACACAGGTCTAATACCAATGAAGTATTCTAAGAGGGAACAGTATTAGAACAGTCAAAAGAATGATGTCATCCACCTGAAACTGCATGGATGAGCGCATGGATGATAGTGTATTGCACACAAGGTGCAATTACTTACACACAAACCAATAACCTGCTCTATAAGTAAAACATAAATAAGACACTTTGCCACCACTGACCAGTCCTCATCTGCCAAAACATATTCCACAGCAGACTACGAAGCAATATGCAACTTTGAATGGGATAGGCCAGTAAGGAGGCATGGCCAAAAATTCATCAAGCAAGATAAAATATTAGAAGAATTGCTAGGTACACAGACAGACAGAAAGCAAGATAGATAGATAGGATTAAGAGATAATATAGATATCTAGATATACAAAATATACTTGCTTTATTTCTCACACCTGCTCTTGCATGAAATCAGTACCTCTCAATCATAACCATATCACTAAATATTATAAAATATTATGAAAACCAAATATATTTTATTTATAATAAAGTTAAAATGTGAAAATTTTCCAGGCACAAGCTATTAAGTCAAAACTCATCTAAATATAAACACACTGTGTAAGTGACTTATGCCGTGTGCTTTGAATCTGGTGAGCCTTTTACAAAGAAGGGATGAGTTTTAGCGCCACATTGCAGGTTCAATAATCCACTTCATCCTCGCATGTTTTACTTCAGCAGGTATAGCATCACACCCAGTAAGCACATATAATTATACGTCCGTCTGAGTCTGTTTTGGGCAGTTTGATGTTTATTCTCAACTTCATGCACTGGGCCTACATTTAACAATAGATTCATAAACTTATATAAAAGCAGACACCATGAATGTTTTTATATTTATTTGGCAGATGTCAACTAATACAATATAAGGTCCAATATATGTGGATAACCAAGGTAAAGTTTATAGCTTGGAAAGTCAATATACAGTCACAGTTCAAAGACAAACCATCTCAGTAAATTTTTTATAAAGCTGATATGCGAAAAACAGAAATACATGTATTTGTTTACATCTCAAGATAGAGTTGTGCAACCAAGATAACATCAATGGGAAGACATCCAATAATGCATATTGCAATACTGGATGCAAAAATGAGAAATGGCACACTTCTGTTGTGATCCATTTTTGTCCAAAGACGGACATATATTTATTCAGACTGATGAAAGTTTTAAGTGGCAATGTTTCCATACTCTTCTGATGAAATTTTTCACTCTGTGTTCTCTTTTTCCTGTGTAGTATTCTTATCCAAACTTCTCCATGATTTTTATTGCTTCTGGAAGTGTGGTCACCCTGTTTACAAGATACCATACTCAGTTGCATCGTTTCTAGAGGCTCATCCAGTCATGACTTCCAAAATGTGTCTGTACCAGTGTTCAGACCAAAGCTGTTTTTTTTTCTTTATACTTTGTACTTTATGAGAAAGAATTGTAGGCTACTGGACTGGAGACATTAAATCATCACCTATATAGGCCCAAAATTTGTGTTGGTATATTTAATCATTTGAATGTGACTGCATATGTGACCAATAGTCACTGGTCAGGAAAAAATAACTCAAAATCATCATGACCAAAAAAAGATGATGTTAACTGGATTTGCTAAGTGCGGGGCATAAGGCCGATAGTGTTGCATGCACAAGTCAGTTATATCATAAGAAAAGAAAAAGATTAATAACCCTAATGAGCACCATTGTATATCTTGACTGCTAACACAACAAGACAATGGTCATGTGAGAAGGAAAAGGCGAGAACACAGTCATGACCAACAGAGCTAGCAGATCAAGCTAGACTCCAGTGACCTAACATTACACAATATCATTATCGCTACTGGGCCTCCGTTTACAAGATAAATATTGATCATATGTACTTTGTTCGTAATTATTGTTTTGAGGTGGCCATATAACGGCAGTTTAACAAAAAATATCCTTTCTGAACAAATTGATTAGAAACTCATTTCAGGTGTGGCTGACATATCAATCAAGCCAAGGTTGACAGAGGCACCTGTGTCTGGCAAAGACAGAAGAATGATCAATGGCCTTGCTCTCACTTGATTTGTGAAAGACAAAGATGTCAATGAATCAACTGATGCAGCAAATGAAGTCAAATTCACAAGAGCAAGTGCTGCAGAAAACAAGATACAAAAATATATAATTATAAAATAGTGTACAGCCATATGGTTTTTAAATTATACACTATTATTTTTCAACATAACAGTTTCGCACAATGCACAGATGGTTACCATTATAAGCCCTGACACACTTTTGTGCCCTCCTTATGTGGACTGGATTACTGCTGTCATTACACCATCTTCTGAACAATACACAAAAAAGATATGTTTGGATAACAAAAGAAAATGAAAACGCATCATATAGGCCTATCACTTGGTTTCCACATAAATATACAAGACTTTCTTAAATTGGGTAGCATACCTTTATATAAAATCTTGAACAAGTCAACCAAACATTTTAAAAGAGTAGCTATCTGTTGAAGTTGGATGTGTCAAATTCAAAACAACATGACTTGCGTATGAAAGGCTCTTTCACCTAGTGCAGAATTCCAATTAGTGAACAGATTCCTCTCTTGACCTTGTTCCCAGCAATTCACAAATTAAATTACAGCCCACAGTTACTCCACCAACTCAATGACATGCATGCCTGCAGTAGCTAATATAAATATCTTTTGTAGGTAAACAGCGTAGACTTCAAGGTACTCGGATATGAATTGCCTCCAAGAGAAGGCACACACACTTCTGGAAATGGTGTATGATATGATATTCACAGATTTTTGCAACCATATCCTTGCAACATCCTGAACTGCCTGGAATTTAGCATGGTGAAATCCGTAATATATGCCATAAAATCCGCTTTACACACAAAACGCGATAGAAATTTATCAAAATTCAGATATATTGGGGGCTCAAAACAGGTTACAGCCTTATAATTTGGCACATGCTGCGAACAACCTTATTTCAACCTTTAAACAAATACCAGTATGTAAACCCTGCATAATGGCAGTATTCATACTTAATCGCCATAAATCGAGATAGATCAATAAAGTACCTGGCACGCCACCAGCAAAATATGCCAAAATTGGATCATAAGGTGACCAAGATCTCCTCAATCAAAAAGACAGTTCATTGCCTCTCGACAATCTATTACTTATTTCAATACAAGGACAACATTCACACATATCAGTAAAATGTGCTAATGTGTGTGCACTGCTCCTATTGTCAGAAACATAGTCTCAATCTAGGTTTTTTGGTCAAAGCATTATGATCTCATACACAAATCCTCCTTTTGCAGTAAACATACCAAATGGCATGCAGTGACAGTTACTGGGACATCCCTTGTAACCATAAACGTTCTTCTCTTTACAAGGTTCATAATATTGCAAACTTACATTTGTATGCAGGACCGATTGATACGTAAACTCACTTTTCATGGCAATATTGACAGAACATTGCTGGCTTTTAATTTATTTACAGATGCAAAGCAATAGCCTTGAGCTTTGCTGTTTAGAATTTCACCTGTAAAGAATTGATTTGATCAGAGCTTTGTTCATCCAGGATGCCAGCCAATGTTCTAAAACATATAGTTTATTTATAGAGGCTGACAATTAATGTAAAGGGTGGACGGAGTATCATTAAGCTGTAATGCAATTTTCAAATTGTGTTGCTGTAGAGAGGAATCGTTCAACTAATTGGGATTCTGGTCCAAGATAGTATACACTGTAAATTTTGAATATTGAGTTAGCTTAATTGATTGAGTGAGATGGTTGCACAATTCCTTTGAGCCAAGATAGCTTGTTGTTTGCAAGTTATAACAACATAAAGATTATCATAACTCAAAACAGCAAGCTATCATGGCTCAAACAAATTGTGCAACCGTCTCACTCAATCATTTGAGCTTAGAACTCAGAATTTCAGAATTTACAGTGTAGCCTATGCCTGAAAGTCTCGTTGCTCTCAACTTTGAACAGTCCGTATCAGCAGATAACTGCAATTTGATGACAATTGGTAGACCTCCATGACTGAAAATTTAAGTACAGCTTATCTATATAAAGATCAAGACCAATTTTAAATTTGTGGTCTACATACAGTAACGTTGTCAAAAATCTTCAAAGCATTTCCTAAAAATGAAGGAATAATTTAGAGTAAGCAATTTATATTTGGAATGTCCACAAAATCAAAAGAAAAAACTATATTATGAAAACACTTGTGGCACCAGGTTTGTTAGCTAGATAGAACGTAGTACTAAGCCCCCGAACTCAATTTAGTCCGAGCCCATGGGACATTAAATGGAGGCGGGTTGTATCCAGTGTTCTATGCTGGGGCAACTAAAAGACCCTGGGCATCCCTGAATTAATAGGGTATGTACCAGACTCACAGTCTTCTCATCTCATCATCATACGGCGATCACCTGCCTCGATATAGCCCACTAAGGTGCTGCAGAGGCGTAAAACACAAACAAACAAAAACAAACAAGTACTAAGCTATATGAGTGAAGCAGAAGCAGCCACTAAACCGGCAACTTTTAAATAAACTGATAGCTAGGCAATAAGGCAAGGAGTACCATGGCCCAATGGCATGAAGTTAATCTCATAGACTCTATGCCTAAATTGTGGCATTTGGCTTGCAGAATCATGCACATGTCAGAGTAGGTCTGTAACAGTGCAGACCTAATGTCAGACATGTCACAAGTAAATCCCGAAATATGGATGACCTAAAAGAACGCCATTGTTGACCTGGACTGCTTACAACATAGACACAGGCCACATAGGGAAAAAACAGTGCTACCATTGGCTGCTCAGGATCACGTGACCAACAGAGCTAGCAAATCCAGCTGATGACTTCAGTGATCAAACATTGCAGGACATCAAAGGGGAATCAAATGATACAGGAGTCTCCTCAGCTTATTTGATATGTGGCCAGTATGGCATAAGCTAGTCACAGACAATTCCTCTTCAATGCACAGGGGAGCAGGACAGCAGGTGCACAGTCACTACCAGTTAGTTTGATACATTGCAGTCTCGCTCTGCAATACACGGAGTATCCAATGAATAGTACTTTGAGTGGCACATTACAATATATATGAAAAATATTCTTATATAAATACTCTTCCATATGGAAGGTTGAAACAAAAACAAAAGGTACTCAGCTAAAAAAGATTTGTGTGGTATGTTAGGATCACCTTCCAAACAAGCTTACAGGTACAACGGAACAACAAGCAACTAGAAATTATCTTTGTAAATATTACATATGTACAGATTGCCAATACATTGAGAGAGAAAGGTGGGTCCTATGCTGACAATGCATACAGAAGCATACCAAATGAGAATGGCATACAACACTGCTTCCCTCCCCCGCTACATGCTTGCTTTGCAAAATGATGTTATACACCTAAAAAGTACAAGCCCACACACACAATCCAATAACCGATTCTATATGTTATACATAAATTTGACACTTTGCCACTACTGACCTCATCCTCAGCAACCTATTCTGCAAGGGACTATGTGTCAACAAAGCCTGAGTAATGTAATTATTTGTGCGGTTGGCCAGTAAGTAAAGCTCGGCCTAAAAATTGCTTGAGCTTGATGTATCATTAGTAAATTATGAGGCAGATAGATACTATAAGATAAATAACAGATAGACAGATAGATAAATAATAGATAGATAGATAGATAGATAGATAGATAGATAGATAGATAGATAGATAGATAGATAGATAGATAGATAGATAGATAGATAGATAGATCGTTGGACTTGGAGGGCTGAAATTCCCACACCTACCCACCTGTGTGGCATGCCCTGATGGCATTATATTTCTCTTACGCAATGGCTTACATATACTTCAGCTGCTACCTTGAATTTCAGCTTGGCAATTATTTCAATTCACATAGATTTGTTTCCACAGCAATAGAACAGTAAAGATAATCCATCATCACTGTGTCACCACCTGAAGCACACAACTTGTCAAGTGGCATTTTAGAAACAGAATGTTAGTCAGAAAGTGATGGTAATGTGTATATCAGACATGGGCCAGCCTAACTCACACATTATGCCGCATTTCAACAAAACATGATATGCACTGTGTAGCGTGTAAGTGATTTATGCCTCTTGGAATCTGGTGAGCCTTTTTCAAAGAAGGGATGAGATGCAGCCCCACATCGTAGGTTCAATAATCAACTGCATCCTCGCATGTTTTACTTCAACAGGTATAGCACCACACCTAGTAAGCCCATATATGTCTAAATCTGTTTTGGTCTCTGTGATGTTTATTCTCAGCTTGAGGCACTAGGCCTGCAAGAGATTCGTTAATATAAAACCAACACATTGCGTGTTTTTTCTCTGTTCTAGACAGATGTCCACCCAAATTTGGGAAAACAAAAAGGCTGATACTCGTTTATCACAAACTTTTTGCAGCCTGGAAAAAATATATATTTATAGTTCAAAGCAAACCATTTCAGTAAATATTGTACTTATATTAAATATTATGCAGTACTCTGTCCTGAACTTTTACTGGTTTTGCATTGCTTCTCTTATACTGGTCATCCTGTTTAAAAGATACCAATCCTATCAGTCTCTTACTATAAACCCAAACTCGGCAGATCCGGACATTGTGTTAGTGCCTCCATCCAGTGCAATGCCGATTATGCTCTTTATTGGAAGGTGCTAAGGTATAGCAAAGGCTCCCCTAGCCCTTCAGACACAAGATATTAGGTCAAACAAATTTGGTGATAGTTATCATTTTGATGGAATTTTTACAAAAAGTGTTTCTTTCAATTTTCAATCAAAGTGATGCCATCTCCTCTAATGCTATTAAAGTCTAAGGTCTGGCTAAGACATCAATCATGCAAGGCCATTAGTGTCAAAGCATTTCTTCAGCAAGGTTAGTTGACAAAGCCACCTGTGTCTGGGAATGACAGAGAAAGATTACTGGCATTCCTTTTAATGATAAATTGATTTGAATAAGATAAAGATGTCAAATTATCAATGAATCAATTGACAAGTCATTAAATCAGTGCTACTGACAAAACCTCTAACTTTTTAAAAGAAAAACAAAAGTTCACACATTCAATCAATTACAAATAGAATTTCACCTTGGTTTAAACGTCTAAAATCAAGGCATGGAGCTACAAATTAAATACATACTGATTCCTTTTTTAATTGGCTCTTAAAATCTAAAAAGAATCTGAATACTCGCTGGAAGCTGTTTTGACAAATCAGCTTTGAGCAGATCACGAGTACTTGAATAATCTGTTGATCTTGACACTACCATATTATTATACATAAAACAACAAGCCTGTCTACAAGTTGACCGCTATTGTAAATATAATCATAACGTCACGATCTAAATAGATCCAAGTGCTCGTGGAGCAGATCAACCAATGGTCTTCTGAAAGCAGTTTTCAGCTGAAGTCAACTGTGTTAAATATAGAGCAACCTGACTTGCATACAAATGCTACTTTCAACCTCTGCAAAATTCCAATATGTGGACAAATTCCTCTTTCAGCATATTCCCCAGCAATTTGCAAATAACATTACAGCCTGCAGTTACTCCACCCACTCAATAACATGCATGCCAGTAGTACATGTATCTAATATAAATAACTTCTTGCATAAAGGCACACCCTGAGACAATAGATACAGTGAGAAACAATCCTTTACAACTGAAATTCAAAACCACCAATGCCATTTTAGTCATATGACATTTTGAATTAGCAGTGACACATATATGGCTAAAAACAAAATATGAAAGAAAATATTATATCCTACTACTAATTCATGGACCCCTCCTTCTTCTCCACCATAAGTATAAGTTGCCCATCCACAAAAACTTGCATGCAACCTTTTCTTACCCACTAGAAGGTTTTAGGCAGGGTTTTGTGTTCAAAATTTATATTTCATATTTTGCCCCCCCCCCACCCACATTTAACGGGTATTACCCTTGTGTATCAAATAACTGGTCAAACAATTAATCTAATAATATGTTGTTCAAGAGTATTCAAGGGCTTTTGGCCAACCTGTGCAGCTAAAAAATCAACTGAAGCCATATAAAAATGAGAACTGGGGAGCACATTTGCATTGGAGTGACAACTGTATTATAGTGATGTTTTTCATTTTCCAGGACGGCATGCCGAGATGTTAGTTAGGACTTCTTTCTTGAAGAATTCAGGGGTTTCTTTCAAAGATTAGCCATTATCCAATGACCCTTGAAATGTTATTGCTGTTAATATTGGTATACAATAATTTCTCAAGTTGTTGTGTCACATATTTTCTGAGGCCTTGTGGCAAGTTTAGCAGGAGTGTATTTATGTGGAAATTACAATTGAATCTAATGATATGCCAACAAAAATGATTAATATGGATTGCAGCCAAGACAAGGCATGTAAGCACTCTGATATGGTGTAACTTAAAGGAGATCGGTATATCCTCATTGCAAAACTAAATGCGACAAACTTTGAGGCATGAAAGATATCTTTAACATCTCTAAATTTCTATTGGTTAATGAAATAAACACTGTTAGAGGTGTGATAAAAACTGGCAGTACCTAACAACGTGGGACATATTTAATATTATTATTTTATTACTTTAACTGCTTTTTCTGTAAATCATAGATAGAGCATTATCAAAGGATTCTATAAATGGCGGAATTCACACACCATAAATCCAGAGAGTTCAATGGTGCACCTAGCTCACAGCCAACAAAAGATGCCAAAACTGGATCATACAGAGACCAAGAACTCAATGATTAAACAGACTGTACATCGCCTCTAAACTACCTATTGCTTTTTCAATACATTGATAATATTTCCACTTATTGATAAAATGTGTTCATGTGCATAAATTTTCCATTTGGCAGAAACATTATTGCAATCTATGTCTGAATAGGTTTTTGGTCCAAGCTTAAAACGTTACATTTTATCCAAATAATGGTAACCTAATTTTGTTGCAACCATAGCATCACTTGTTATATAGAGAGAGTAATTGGGACATCCTCTGTGACAAGTTCATCTCCTGGAATCTGGTGGTTCACACAACAACTCGAGCTTATTGAGTGCATGATGCGCAACCCCACTTTTCATAAAAATGTCGACCATACATTGCTGGCTTTTGATTTCTTCACCAATGCAATACAACATCCTTGAGTTGGCAGATTAGACCTTCACCTGCAAAGAATTGATTGGACCAGAGCAACGTACATCCAGGGATGCTGGGGAAAGTTATGCGTAGGAGCTGATTATTCATGTACCAGGTAATGGGTGGGTGGAGTGTCTTTAAGTGGTGATGCAGACTG
Organism: Platynereis dumerilii; assembly: GCA_026936325.1. Lineage (NCBI taxonomy): Eukaryota > Metazoa > Annelida > Polychaeta > Phyllodocida > Nereididae > Platynereis > Platynereis dumerilii. The sequence continues at coordinate 93,294,270 of JAPTHN010000002.1, forward strand.
GAAATTGTGTTGGTTTACAGAGGAATTTTTTCCTTTTCCAATAACAGGGATTCTGGTCTATCAAATGAAGTGCATGCCATATGCATAATCATTGGATACCGGGGTATCTGCACGGAGTCATTCTAAGTTACCTTTCATGCAGGTATAGTAATCTGCAAGTGACATAGTGCATAAGTTAAATTTACATCATTAACAGTACTGAAAAGCTTAGATTATTGTGCTGATGATATTCTGTCACAATGTTGAAGCTATACACTGAATATGCTGCAACTTTTACAATAGGTAGCTCCAGTAGAAACTGCTGGACAGGTAGCCTCAGGCATGTGAAACTCAATATAGGCCTGTGTGAAACAAATGTTTATCACTAGGTCTGTAAGCTTGTATGTAGCTATATAAAGATGCATTAAACTATAATAGACAAGTGAAGCAGAAGTTGTAAGGATCTTCTCAATTTTTTGGCTTGCAATAGCGCACTCGTGTCAGACATGTCACTTGTTTGTAAGCAAATCCCAAAATATGGATGACCTAAAAGAACGCCATTGTTGACCTGGACTGCTTACATGACAAAGACACAGGTCACACGAGAAAAAAAAACAAAAAAACAGTAGTTTCATCGGCTGCTCAGGATCATGTGACCAACAGAGCCAGCAAATCCAGCTGATGACTTCAGTGATCAAACATTGCACGCCATCAAAGGGGAATCAAATAATACACGAGTCTCCTCAGCTTATTTGATATGTGGCCAGTATGGCATAAGCTAGTCACAGACAATTCCTCTTCAATGCACAGGGGAGCAGGACAGCAGGTGCACAGTCTCTGCCAGTCAGTTTGCCGTCAGGCTCAGCAATGCACAGAGTATCCAATGAATAGTACCTTGTATGGTATATTATATATATTATATAGGAAAATATCCTTCTGGAAGATTGAAACAAAAAAAGGAGAAAAAGAAAATACTCAATGAAAAAAGAGTTGCGTGGTATGTGAGGATCACCTTCTAAAATACCTTACAGGTACATGTACAACAGAACATCCCAAGCAACTAGAAATTATCTTTTTAAATATTACATATATATGTACAGATTGCATAATGCATTATACTTTAAGAAAGGAAAATAGTCCGAAGCTGATAAAGTATACTATAGAGGCATAGCAAGTGAGAGTCGCATACAAGCCCGCCCCTCCCCCCTGCCGAAAGCATGCTCATCAGAATGATGTCATCCACTTTAAAAGTACAAGCCCACACACACAATCCAATAACCTGTTCAATATGTAATACATAAATTTGACACTTTTGCCACTACTGACCTCATCTGCAGCAACCTATTCTACGAGGGACTATAAGTCAAGAAAGCCTGAGCAATGTAATTATTTGTGGGATTGGCCAGAAAGGGAAGGCTCTGCCCAAATTCCTTGAGCTTGGTGTAATATGAGTAAATTATTAGATAGATAAATATATACAGATACCATAAGATAGAAAGACAGATAGATGGATAAATTGATAGATGTAGATAGATAGACAGGGAGAGAGATAAACTAGATAGATAGATAGATAGACAGATAGAGAAAGTGCAGCAGGACAAGTGAAAAGTAAAGATCCAACGTGGAGTAATTGTGTGACATGTCCTCTCTCTGCGCTATTATCGTTGTATGAAACATCTATCTTCCATCTGATCAAGCTACCCTTGTAACAAACTTCTCCTCAGAGGGCTGAATTTTCCACTTCTACCCACCTGTGTGGCATGCCTTGATGTCATTATATTTCTCTTACACAATGGTTTATGTTATAATTCAGCCGCAAGCTTGAATGTCAACTTAGCAATTAATTATTTCAATTCACCTATTTGTTTCCATAGCAATAGAACAGTAAAGATAATCCATCAACACTGTGTCTCCACCTAAAACACCAAGTATTTTACCAACAGAATGATACTCAGACAGTTATGGTAATGTGTATATTAGGCACTTGCATTCACAAGCATAGCTCTGCTTAACTCACACACTAATTTGTATTTCAACAAAACAAGAAAGACACAGTGTATGTGACTCATACTTGTGGTAATCCGGTAAGTGTATTTCAAAGAGGGGATGAGAGGCAGCCCCACATTGTAGGTTCAATAATCAACTGCATCCTCGCATGTTTTACTTCAACAGGTATAGCGCAACACCTAACAAGCACATATATGTCGAAGTCTGTTTAGGGCTGTTTGATGTTTATTCTCACCTTCAGGCATAAGGCCTACAATAGATTCATGAATATAAAAACCAACAGATTATGTGTTTTTCTGTGTTCTTCTCTGTTCTTGACAAATGTCAACCTAAATGTGGCAAACCAAAAAGGTTGATACTCGTTTATTACGAACCATTCGTGGCTCTGTAAATTATATTTTTTTACCATTTCAGTAAATATTTTACACAGCTTATATATACAAAAGTGAGGAAATTTTTATTTTTATCATCACAGACAGAATGCAAACAGGATAAAGCACTATGACATAAGTGGGGAAGTTACCAACAAATGCAAAAGTGAGAAATAAACACTTCTGTTTTGATCCAATTTTATTTCCTATGACACATAACACTAATAAAACGCAGAAAAGGTAAGGTTTCTATACTGATCTGAAGAAAATGTTCTTATCTGTCCTGCACGCACTTACGTTGTATACTGTATGAAGTACTATTTCCGGAACTTTTACTGGTTTTATAATGCTTCTCTAATTCTGGTAATCTTGTTTACAAGATACCATGCCTATCAGCCTATCATTAAAGAAGAAATTGTGTTTGTGTCCCCGTCCAACGCAATGCCAATATATGCTCTTTATTGGAAAGTGCGAAGGTATACAGCAAAGGCTCCACTAGCCCTTCAGTCACAAGATATTGGGTCATACACATTTGGTGATAGTTATCATTTTGATGGCATTTTGACCAAAAATGTGCCATTTGATCATATTAGCCACTCCTCTTAGCTCTGGCGGCTGAGAGATCAATCAAGCAAGGCCATTACTATCAAAGCATTTCTTCAACAAGGTTAGCTGACAATGCCACCTGTGTCTGGCAATGACAGAGAAAGATTACTGGCCTTCCTTTAAATGACCAATGGATTTGATAAGACAAAGATGTCAAATTCTTAATGAAGCAGTTGACACAGTGATACAATTCTTAATATCAGTGCATGCTGCTGACGAAACCTCAAACTTTTAAAAAGAAAAAAAAAACTGCACACATTCAATCAAACTACAAACAGGTTTATAAGTCTATACGGCATGATGCGAAAAAATTAAATGAATAAATATTCTGTTTTTAATTGGGTGCTTAAAAATCTTTAAAAGTTCTGAAAACTCTCGGGAAGCAGTTTTGACAAATCAGCTGTGAGCAGATCAACCTAGGGTCTTTTAAGAGCAGTTTTAAGCTGAAGTCGACTGTATGAAATTTAGAGCAACCTGACTTGCATACAAACCTTACTTTTATCCTCTACAGAATTCCAATTTGTGGATAAACATCACTTCGAGCAAATTCCCCCGCAATTTGCAAATTACATTACATCCTACTAGTCCAGGAGCTGACCTCCAAAAAGTGGCTTAGTTTTTGATTTACCTCATCTCATGAGGTCACCATGATTTCTTGGTACCGTTGGAAAGCCAAGACCTTGAGGCATATAGATTTTTTGTTGGAATGTTTAGAATCAGGTGCATAAGGTTGCAATCAAAGGGTTTCCATGGCAACCAAGAAAAAAAATTGGAAAATCGAGAAATCTTTATTTGTCAATATTTTTCAATCAATTTATTGCCTTGAAAAAAACTAATCCTAGGATTGAAATCCACTATTGAAGCTTTATCAAAAATATGCATAGTTATTCAAATTAGGCTTTTAGCATATTCCCACATAAGGGAATATGTGTGCTTTTCGTTAGACTTAATCAGACTTGACTTGGATAAGTTCACTTGAAGAAACGAAAAAATATCATTTGATGTGTGTGTTATGCATGAAATGAAAGACAGGGATACATAGTTTCAAAATATATAATATTTGAATGCACAGTTGCCATGGTAACAGAAATTATGGTAAACAAATTTGAATATGTGTGGATTTTTTTTCCCAAGTAAAATGCAGTAGCCCCAAATATCTCATTCCAGTCAAATGCCACATCCATCTGCCTCAACTAATTATTATCAGATGTATATTTCCATGTCTTCAGACCTCATATGAAAAAAATTGGACTGTTAGCACATTGCCATATAAGGCAAATTCATCATTTCAAAGCGAATAGTCTGTATCAAACAAAACAGTAAAAACCCTAGGCCCGTTTTCACCAACATGGTATTAAGAGTTAAGCCTGGCGTTAACTCCCTTAAACCTGGTATAACTAAGTCCATTTCACCAAGAGTGTGCTAAGCATGTAAACCTGTCAAGGTTCAGTGAATCATACACATTGTCACCAAACTTAAAGATCAGCCATCTCAAACTGATTTGGTGTCAAAAAGTGATTAGGCCAATGAAAACAGAACATATGTTTCTTATGAGATGGCATGACATACCAGTATTATAGGGCCTTTGTCTATTATATTTGCATGTTTCTCTAATTTAACAGTCACCAAAGATTTTTTCAAGAAAGATATGTCACATCATGAGATATAAAGTTTGCAAACCACGAACACACACTTACCTAGAAAATATATTTGTTGAAGTAACTGTTGCAAATATACTAGCCATACAGCATTAAGCTAACAATTTAAAAGTATATCACGCATGAAACTATGTTTTTATAGCATTTGCCTATGATAGTCATGACACCAAATAGAGGCAATTCTTCTGTGCTGAGTTGTACAAAACCTCTGCACTTGTTGTTGGTCTTAGCACAGGGGTACTTTCGAAGGGCAGGAAATTCGGACGTGGGTGCAATCTATGTATCCTATAACCCCCCCCCCCCGGAAATCGGGCGATTTCGGAAAATTCCAATTTAGCCTCCCGTGTGACTGGTCCACTGGGCATATGTACATATATGGGTTTTAATGAAGCGATCGCATGACTAACACGCTTCACAATCCTTGAAACTGAGGCGACACTAATACCACTCAAGTCACCAATGACTTGTTGGTAACTGCCGGTAGCAAAAAATCGCAGGCAGGTCAGCCATTCTGGGTACATCAGATTTTGAGGACCCTTATCATTAGATATTCAAAGGGATTCAACCATTATTGTAGTTTCATTGTGCAAAAATGCATGACCAGCTGATTTGTATTAATTTATTGTTTGAGGGGAGGGGGCTAAAGAAAAATGCATTTCTGTCACCAACACTGGACAGACAACTAATTAATTTTCTCTATTATAAATTTCCAAGCCCACCCCTCTTTTTCTCTTACCTTGTCATGTGGCCATTTTGGGAACTTCAGAGATTAATTGTGTTTGTAGCAGTTGAGTTGTTTAAATACTATGTGCAGACTTTCACTCAGTAAATGTTCCTTGATCCAGCTCCTCTTGAGTGATTGGCTTAGCCAGACCAGGTCTTAGCTAAGACCTGGCATAACTCTTAATACCATGTTGGTGAAAACGGGCCTTAGTGGTTGTAGCCCATACTTTGCTTGTCAATTATATTGTCATTCCATATTTTACCTTTACTGATCTTATATTATATTTTGGAATAAATATTTTTAATTTATAGTTGATGTGGCAACCACAAGAATTAGAGATTATTAATAATGATTGTTTAACCAAATGTCCAAAATCACACTGTGGGCAAATGAGTGGTTATATTTTCTCTATTCACAAATACTTTTCCTGTGAAAGCATCAATTTTGAAATTTCAACCCCTAAAAACTCACGTAGATAAAATAGAGTCATTGGAAAACTGCATTTTTTGAAAGTACACTCCCTTTTTATTGCAAAAAGACTAAATTATGGAAGGAATCAGCAAGAAATAGCCTTTTAAAAATATTATTGTTTTATTCTGCTGTGTGTGGTGATGTCTATCTTATGGGAAATATTTTCAGATGTTCAAAAAAAGATATCTGAATAGCTTTTAGCCACAGCAACAGAAAGGAGGATCAAGGGTGATAGCTTGGCAGTTAGACCCTCTGGGCTTCCAATCGCTAGAACCTGGTTTTCAGTTCCAATTCTATGTCTACGTTGATAAGTTACAAGACAATATTGTACTCCAAAAGTGAATTAACAAATGTATATATTTCAAATGAAGATCTCCACATGAGACATGCATAATTTTATGGTTACCAAGGGGCATAGTATTGTTTATTTGCATGGCAACCCTTTCAATTGCTCTGTGTTTTACCCAAAAGTTCACAACTGAAGATCCCTTTTTGGTTGCCAAGTTATGGACTTCTGTTTTTCATGTCACGTTAAAACATAAATCTCTACCTATTCAAAATATCTATATTGACATCTCCCCATTTATTTTTTTCTGATTTTATTTTACAATAAAAAAAAGCTTTTTAGGCTTCTCTCCCAAATGAAATGGTTTAAAATCAAGCTATGAATTATATTGCTTCGCTGCTTTTGTCCTTTAGTTTTAAAATGATGTAAAATCTAAATATTAATCTGCATCATATATTTTGTAAACATATTAATTTATTTTGATTCATATTCGCATTTGTACAAATATAGCCTTAAATATATGGTTATTGGTTAACTGTAAACTCAATGACATCATGACCTTAATATGATGCCAGATCGCATCGGACCTTTACTGGTGTGCCTGCAATTGTTCTTTCCAACTCATTTCAAGACCAAATGACCTTCATGAACCTATGGCTCTGACATATTTATCTCACTGAGCAGCATAAAATGGCCAAAAATCCAGTCTGTTAGATCCATGCGATTTTCTTCGCAAACGTGTGCAGATAATACACCGCTGAGCACAGCTCATTTCATGTATTGTAAGTGTATGGAGCACTGGAGCAGCATCTTCTAGTTAGTGTCAAAAGTTTTTCTAATTTGATTACCTTTGAACCCACTTCGGTCTCTGCATTGTCTAAAAATGATATTTCTTGTTAAAAATCTGGCATTTGGTCTATATAGTGATCATTAAAAATTATATTTTGTGCTTTAACACATAAGATCACCTATGATGTAAATATGGTAAGTACAGGCATATAACTATAGAGCCAGTTCTAATGTTCATGAGGGTTGAGGGACTCAAGGGTAAATTGATGAGATGGCAGAGAGACTCAGCGTGAGTCCGCAACATTTAACACATTTACAACATGTGAGGGATCTTTTACTTGCCAAGTGCAGACAGTAATACAGGGTGCCACCAATTTTATCGTTTCATAGGAACAAAATCCCAATGGGAAATGCGGAATTTTATTTTCCTGCATTGTCTGGTAGCAATCGCCATTATATTCACTAAACTTGTAGTTCAATCACGATTAACTTGAGGAAACATCTACAACTATCCATTAACCATTTATGTTTATTTGTGAATAATTATTTTCATCTTATGTTGAAAATATGCTAAACGATGAAACTGACACATACAATCCATACAGTGGCATTGATGTTTTAGGAACAGTGAGCATCTTGCCTTTTCCAGCAGAATTTTTTTACATTTGAAACAAATAGCAAAAACTTGTTTCGTTGACAAAGACCACAGTTTTTGAAGTATTCTTACATGGGGTAAGTCTTTGCCCTGATGTTTGTGGGGTTTTTGGTCAGCCAGGTGTCAGAAAAAGAATCTGACTTCTGTGCCGCCAGCTTCAGCACACACCAGCATGTCAGTGGCTGGACTGATTTTACTCCACTTAGAACCCTTTCTTCTATGGAACTACTTGGTTCTTTTCCTTGTAAGGTGATGGAGAAGCCTACTAAATTCACTGAGATATAATAATACATCTCCTTAGCCAGTTAGGCAGTGATAAAACAACAGTCCTTCAGCATATGGCAAACAGTTAACTCCCTGACTGTTTAAAGATGGGTCAAAGCACCTGCTTATTTCTTGATTTAACGTCAGAGTTTATAAAGTTTCCTCAGCATCAAGGAAGCGTTCATGGCCTGTGGCATCAATTTTAATTGCCTTTGTGTACCACAGCCAGTTCAATCAATATTTTCAAATATGCGACACATAGGGAAGACTGGGACTAGTTGTTTTTTTTGTTGAAACATGCCCTTAATCCGCTTTATTATTATTTTATCAGTCCGCAGCTTTTGGTAGATTCTCTGCTCTCTGACACATGATATCATGACCTAAATGATATAAAAAGACCCAATAAGAAAGTTTTGGTGCCCGGAGGCTTTAATAAGAATAACTATATATATAGAGAAGATTTGAATCCCTGTGGAATGAAACTATTTGGCAAATCCATGCTTAATTCACAAGGAGAACCTTTGATCATTCTTGCCTTGTACAACACAGAAAAATAAGACAATGTTGTACTCTAGGTATGAAGGAATAAATCCACAAATGGCGGATAACATTGAATTTCTTCTTGCAATTCAGTGCTAATTGAATTAAATTTATTGCAATTTACAACTTAAATTTAAATCCCTTCACTAAACATACTTAAATTTCCACTCATTTCACCACATTGGGCCTATTGAGCTGTTTATTGCTATCTTATCATGGATCATTCCAGTTAACTTTGATATTAGATGAAGAATTTGAAGATGATTAAATCATAGATGAGTGGTTGATTTTAAAATAGCTTTCTTGGTTATCCCTCATAAGTAAACTACTAGTTTGGTGAATATAATGATACATTTGTAAGTGCCAATGCCAGGGGTGTCAGTTTCATTTTAAAGTGGTGGGGCATATAGTGGTCACACCTTCATGGAAGATGTCAGGGGGAATATTATATATTTTTTAATTCAGAAACATGTATACTTCGGCTAAAAAGTGGTGTGGCATCTGCCCCACCAGCCCCATAGGAACTGACACCACTGGCCAATGCAGGAAAATAAGATGCAGGAAGCTTGTGTAGTCAAACATGTGAGCAAGATTCAAGCCAAGTTCTGTTTGATTAAAAACAATCAAACAGGTAGGACGGGTCTGAGCTATCACCCTCTGTTTATTCAGTTAACTTATTTATGTTTCTGCACAAATGCAAATTTACTCTTGGGAATGCAGAGGCCATTATTAGATTAAAGGTAACAAAGATTTTGATACCAACTAGAAGATGCTGCTCCATACAGGAGACGAGCTATGCAGTGCTACGTAATTTCCGCAAATGTTTGTCAAGACAAGATAGTACACTCTGTTGATCTATCAGAGAGGATATTTGAAAACTTTGCACTGCTCAATGAGTTAACTGTTTAAAAACTACAGGATCAGTAAATTCATTTGGTCTTTAAATGAGTCCAATAGGACAACTACAGGCTGATTAACAGTCATGCAAAGTTGGCCATTTTTCTTCAATATTTTCTTCAGTTTCATTGATCAGATCCCAGTCTATGATCAGATCATGACGTCTTCGACAGGCTTATTTCACTATATCATAAAAGGCTTTGGTCAAAACACAATCACAATGTGAATGAAGTATATGAGAGAAAAAAAACGCACATAAGGATCTGGGGACTTAACAACCACTGAGACTACAGAGTTTTAAATCATCATTCATAGCTTGGTTTTAAACCATTGTCTTCAATCAGACAGCTTCAGAATGAATGTTGATGACATTTAAATTCAAAGAAGAAAGCTGCTTGTAAGGGAATTGTTGATAAATGTACGTTGTAGAATACAGAAATTTGTTATGGCATGAAAGATGGTAAACAGTCTGCAGCGTCAAAATAAAAAGGGATATTAAATGTTGAACTTTTGAGTTGACGTTTAGACAATGCATAGCACTTCAAAGGAGTTGCTATGCAGATAAACAAAACTAAGACCCTTGGTAACCATATCATAATCCCTATCTTAGGTAAAGACCTTAATCTGGAGCTATGCACTTTTCGTTATTTCTCTCCGGAAGAAAGATCTAGTCTTACATTTCTCAATCCAACTGAAAATTAAAAATTTTGTTTATTTCCGTTATTTCCATGGCAACCAGTTGAGTTACAATAACGATTAGTAACACAAATAAATTTATGATGAGATAAACTCCCAAACAACCATTAATCAAACATTTTGCAACCCTGAATTTGCATAGACAGAGAAAAATACCTTTTATTGAATTTTGTAAATTTTTGACATGCTGTTGCTTAACGACACTTTCCACAAAAAGTATTTAGTGAATGTGCCCATATAGCACATTTTTGAAAATCCCAGTTTTGGGGCTTTGACACAGATGCAACAGAAGTGTCAAATTGTTGTCATTGGTTATTGTATATGGTAAGATATGCCAACATTTTAGCAAAATAGTGTAATTTTGTTATTATATTTGGTCTCCAAGGTAGTTGATAGGTTGCATTGGTTATCTTACTTTGAGATCACCAATTTCCTACATCAAGTTTCTGTGACGTTTAATATGAGATATTACAGAAATTGTTAATTCAGGAAGGCATTTGTTATATATCTCAGCTATACCACTTCAAATTGACTTGTTGCCATGGAAACTGATTTTGCAAAATTATGCACCTGATTTGAGAGATTTCACCTATAGAGTCAGAAACTACAGGATTTTTCCTTTAAAACGGTACCAAATTTAGGTGGTGACCTCATGAGATGAGGTCAACCAGATTTTTCAGAGGCCAGCTCCCGGACTATACAGTTACTCCACCCACTCCATGATATGCATGCCAGTAGTACATAAGATTCAATTGAAAATAACTTATTGCATGCAGATACCCGGCTGATGCAGTGAGAAACAATTCTTTACAGGTGAAATTGAAAACCACCAATGATTGATGTCATTTTGGTTAATGCCAATTCGAATGAGCAGTTACATGTATATATCTGAAAGCAGGAAATGACTGAGAATATTATATATGTATCAAATAACTGGTCAAACGACCAATCTTACAATACGATGTTCAAGATTATACCATTCGACACCTCTGTCAGCCAATCACATTACAGTATTTCAGGGGAATAATTCCCATATTCTTTGTTGTCCAGTTATCCTCTCATGTTTGAGTGTTTGAGTGTTTGTCTCATGGTATAAGCCGGTTATTCACCATGGGATCAGGAATATGTGTTTATCACACCTCGGCCTAAAGGCCTCGGGTGATAAATCACATATTCCCACTCCCGTGGTGAATAACCTTTACTTATTTAAGGGATTTTGGCCAACCTGTACAGCTCACAAAGAAACTGAGTCACTTTTGAGACACTCCAACGGGAGGCGTTATGTCAGAACAAAAGAACCTACTGGCTGCTTAGGGGAAACAACTGGGCAGTCATAGAGTCTCAAAGACCAGCCTCTTCTGTTTTCTAATTACCATACTCGCCGACTAACTTGCATATGATCGGTTATTCTCAACAGTGTGATAAGTGCATTCTAACAAGTTCGCAGGAGTGGATTTATGTGGAAATTACAATTGAATCTTATTATATGCCAACTGAATAATATGGATTGCAGCCAAGATTAGGCATGTAAGCATTCTGATATGGTGTAATCTAAAGGAGATTTGTACAAAACTATAAGGTAGAAATCCAAGCCACAATCATATAAGATTCGAAATTTTTTTTACTCTTTACTATTTTGCCTAATACCTAATAAATGTCATGACTCTTCATTGCAAAAACTGAAGCGGAGAAACTTTTCATGAAAGAATCTTTAACACCAATAAACTTCTACTAGTCAATGAAATAAATATTTTTTGAGGTGGGATAAAAAGTGGCAGTACCTATTATCTCAGGACATATTCTACATCATCTCAAGTTCTTTTAACTGCTTATTCTCTAAATCGTAAATAGAGCATTATCAAAGGATTCCATAAATGGCAGAATTCATATTCTATCACCATAAATCCAGAGAGATCAATGGTGTACCTGGCTCACAGCCAACAAAAGATGCCAATACTGGATCATACAGTGACCAAGATCTCAATGATCAAACAGACTGTTCAACGCCTCTAAGCGATCTATTGCCTTTTCCAATGAATGGATAATATGTCCACTCATTGATGAAACGTGCTCATGTGTGTGTGTATGCTCCATTTGTTTGAAACATTATTGCAATCTATGTCTGGATAAGTTTTTGGTCAAAGCTTTAACAAGAAAATACTTTTTTTTTTAATGAATATATCCGGCATTATTTGACCGAAGAAACGTTTGATAACAGTAAAAATAGTCAGGATTTCTTCAGACAAGTTATGATTTTTTAAGAGAAAAAATGAATTATGGATAGGCCAAAACACCAGTAAATTGTGTTCATTGTTAAAATATAATTAATGAGAGAGTATAACTTTTAAACCATGTGTAAATTAATGCACAACTGTGATCAATTATTATAATAATATATATATATATAGTTAAAAAAATTGATAATAGTTTTGCAAGTTAAAAAAAAACATGTACTGTAATAATTATTTTAATGTAGCTGTTATTATTGACAATTGGTTTAGTTTGGAATACATGTTCATCATATAATTGATATGCCTGTATTCTTTCCTTAGAGGACAGCTCTTCACCATGTTTACTGCACCAGCAGAGCAAGTTACTGCTGAACTTCTCAATCACAGCTGAAGTGTCATGGCATAATTGGCATATATATTACATCTCACACAAAAGACCTACTTTTTTGCAACAATAGCATGATATTTTAGCCAAACTGTCATACAGAGAGAGTAATTGCGACATCCTCTGTAACATGTTCTTATCTTGGAATCTGGTGGTTCACACACTAACTCAAGCTTATTGAGTGAATGATGCGCAACCTCACTTTTCATAGAAATATTGACCATACATTGCAGGCTTTTGCTTACTTTACCAATGTCATGCATTATCCTTGAGTTGCAATTCAAGTATTTCACCTGCAAAGAATTGATTGAACCAAAGCAATGTACATCCAGGGATGCCAGGGAGTTTATTGTTCATGTAATGGGTGGGTGGAGTATGTTAAAGCTATGATGTCGCTTGTAAATTGTGTTGGTTTAGAGAGGAATTTGTTCCACTAATTGCTACTCTGGTCTTATGAAAGCAGCCTCTGTCAGCAAGACTGTTGCCCTAAACTCCGTACAGCCGACATCAGCAGATATAATGCTTTGTGGAGACATTTTGTTGACCTCGAGCATAAAAGCCACCTAATTCAATATAGGACCTACGCTGTTAAACCTGTTGTGTTGCTTTAAGGGCAGCTGCCGTAATGAATACAAAAAATGCCATTTTATGACAGAAAACCATTGTTTTTATGGCATGTACTTTTGTTTTAACGGTTACTGCTTTAAAAGTAACGCAGCTCAGTTTACAGTGTAGTGAATTGGATATGCCCACACGCCCCTACATGTAATTTGTGGTACTATGGCAGCAGGCCCAAAGTAGCATGCAAATGTATGTAATGTTGCATACCAAGCCCAAATGATGGATTACCCAAATGAATGCCACTGATGACCTGGACTGCTTACACAAAGAGACATGAGGAAAAACAGTGCCACCATAATGTGACCATTGGCTGCACAACACGCAACCAATGGAGCCAGCAAATCCAGCTGGTGACTTCAGTGATCAAACATTGCACGACATCAAAGGGGAATCAAATGATACGGGAATCTCTTCAGCTTATTTGATATGTGGGCAGTATGGCATAAGCTAGTCACAGACAATTCCTCTTCAATGCACAGGGGAGCAGGACAGCAGGTGCGCAGTCACTGCCAGTTAGTTTGATGCATTGCCGTCTGGCTCAGCAAGACACACAGTATCCAGCGAATAGTGCTTTGTATGGAATATATTTATCATATAGGATTTATATTCATATATATCATATGAAAGGTCACAACAACAACAAAAAAAGAGTTGTGTGGTATGCAAATACCACCTTCCAAGCAGGCTTACAGGTGCAATGGAACATCCTAAGCAACTAAAAAATGAGAGTTATCTATTGATAGACCTACATCGCATAGCCTATGTACCAATTGTACATTATACTTCTAGCAATAGAGATATAGGTACTGTAAGGACAATGCAAATCCAATAAAGTGGGACGTGAACTTGCAGAATGATATCTGGTCTTCAGGATGATGTCCTCCAATGAAAATGTATGAGCTCACGGATGGTCATGTTTTGCACCGAAGTTTCAGTTACTGGCAACCTAATTGATGACTCTACATATACTTGCTGATGTTTTTCAATTCTGTAATACATAAATTATACACAAAACTAATGACCACATCTGCAGAAAACTGTTTGACAATGGACTATGTCAACAAACCCTGAGCAATGTAATTATAAAAGCCTATATTAAGTGGGATTGACCAATCAGCGAAGGCTTGGCTCAAAATTCCTTGAACTATAGTAGATGCACAAGATATAGGCCGATAGATAGATAGAAAGATATATAGAGAGATAGTGACAAAGAGAAAGATAGACAGATAGACAGATTTATTGATTGACAGAAAGATAGATGGATAGATATATAGATAGATAGATACGCTGCACTGTAAAATTTGAAATTTTGAGTCAGCTTAAATGATTGAGTGAGATGGTTGCACAATTCCTTTGAGCCAACACAGCTTGTTGTTTTAAGTTATGGTAAACCATTCATTATCGAAACTTTTAAAAGACAACTTCAATAACATGCCATATCAGCTCAAAGGAATTGTGCAACCATCTCACTAAATCATTTGAGCTGACTCAAAATTCAAATTTACAGTGTGGAGCAGCTGGACAAGTTTGGACCTGAAACATGTAGATGCAGCACTCAAATGGGTAAATATAGTTTCTTCCTACTTATAACCACATCAGCAACCCTTAGGCATAACTTCAAAAACTTGCCTAGAGGGCAGAACTATCTTCACCTTCCGCCAATCTGCAAGTGAGGAAAATCTTAATAGTATGGTATTTTTCTTAGGATTATTCTTCACCAACAACCTAGAATGTCAGCCTGGCAATTATTTCAATTAACCTATTTGTTTCCATGGCAATAGAACAGTAAAGATAATCCATTGTCGTCATTGCGCCTCCACTTGAAGCACACCTGAAGATTCCCTGATCTAGAACATTAGTCAGAAAGTGGTGAATCACAGACAATATACCAGGAAATTTAATTTTGTGATAACAACAGGTTTTTGAGGGATTATTTTTGAACCTCCAATTCATTGAAAACTCACAAGGCAGTGGGATGATATAGTTTTATTGTTGTTCTATTGTACCATTATCAAGTAGGCCTATATAATTTCTTCGTATAATAAATTATGTATTGCTTTACATGTGATCGGTATAGACTCGAGCATTCTAATGTGTATCTAGTATTTTTAAACTTCCTTTTTATAGTATCCACTGTGGACACAACAAAGTGACTCTGAATATTTCATGAATCTGGTCTGGAGAAGAGAATGCTCTACAGCCAAGTCACAGTCAATGGTTGGTGTAGCTATAGGTATAATTACGGCATATAGATGAAAGGAAAATGTTATGCACAGGTCTTGTCAATACTGCATAAACCAAAACCAAGGTCAACACGTCGAGTCAAGAAGTAGGACTGTCTGTATTGTTTGTAACAATACTGGTATTGTTCGCCACTACATAGTTTATCACACCAACACTATCTTTGAGCATCAATCTGAGGCATAATATTCAAGATGAGAAATACACTTACCTGATTTTGTCCTTATGTGGTATTGACATAAAGTACCAACCAGCTATGCCTTCAAAGTAACGTCACAGGTAGGACGTACAATACGCAGCGTCATGACTCTCAAGACGCAGAGTAACTACTGAAAGGCAGCGTCATGAACAACGTCGTGGCGCTGCAGGAGAGAGCTGTGGAGCCGTTGGTGGCATGCAACTTCACCTGGCATCAATCAGAATTATCAGCCAGTGAATCTAACAGTCCCACAAAACAGCTCTGAACATGCAGCTCTCGGAATGAAGCTTAGAATGGTCTATGGTCCCTTTCTTCTTAATAGCTCTCTGCTGAATGCAATTGGGCTTGATCACAGCAAAATGGAAAGTCGCAGCTCATCAAAGGCAGGGTTCTGGGTTCATCAAGCACTGCAGAAAATATTCCTTGTTGTGTTACAGAAACTGTATTATATAATATACAGCAATGTTAATTCTGTTTCTCATTTACAATTAGTCACAAAACCTGGTGACAATCAGAAAATGCATCTAAGAAATGACGGTTTACAGTCTGCATCTACGTCGTATAGACATACTCTGCTATCTTTACAATAACATCCTTGGCAGGCCAATCTAGAGTCTTTTTCGACTCCCTGGGGAGTATTCAGCTTTGAACACGGGGTAAACTGCGGGGGCTTAAGAGCTCATTCCAGCACCATCACTGTGGTTGCCTTATTGCCAAGTACCCATTGCACCTGGGTGGGGTGAGGCAGTGGTTTCAGGAGAATCTGCCCAACTCCTCCATGCCATAGATGGGATTCGAACCCACGACCTTGCATGTGTGAGTCGAGCACCTTATGCACTATAGGCCACGGCATCATCTCTAATGCTGTTTATCTAATTTCTATACCTGACAGTAAGAAAATATATCTCTAATACTGACTATCTAATGTCTATACCTGCTAAAGTTGCAGTACATTCGGAAGTCAACCAGAACAAAAAAAAATCATTAAGCCTCGCATAATAGGCCCATGGGTCTGATTATTTATTGTGTTCACTCCGTAAGACTTAAACAAGTTCACACACTGCATACTTTTCATCTTCAACATGGAAATTTCATTTACAGTGAAGATGCTGAAGCTGAAGACACGGCGACTCATCACCACTTTCAGGCAAAATACCTAATCACACAGAATGAAAGCAGTTCCTCATCATGTGTGATCCATATTCATGAGATGGCAAAGGAACTCAAAAGCCAGAAGAGCTCAGAAGAGAGCATTTGAATAATAGATCAAGACTGAAAGAGGATCGTGTTGTGACTTGCAAAAGACAAGGTGTTCACTTTCCCACACGATGCCAATGGCCACATGGCTGGCCAAACCTTTATTGGCAGTTGAGTCGAGTTAACTCGAACTTCTTCCACTTATTGATTCCTTTTATCGATGAGCTCCACAGGATCAAGTGCTCACCATGGCTTTTTGTCAATTTCGGATCTAAAGAAAACAATATCAGGTCTAAAGAAAAGAAAGTTATCTACTTTATATGAAACATTTTCACTCCTAACACATTTCCCTGTACTTGTATAATCTTCTAAGGTCCTGAAATCATCTTTAATTCCAGGCCAAGTAACTCACTTCCATAACTATAGCAATGGGATGATGAATATATACATGCACCTCAACTCAAAACCAGTATATCAGTTGTATTTATCCCAAAGATATATCAACTACTGCTGGTGTTTGTCACAAATTGGGGGAGTTTGGCTAAAAACAACTGCATGGTTGATATACTCCAGCCTACAGTGTACATTGAAGAAGTCTCTGGTAGCCCTTTGTACCCCACAAAACAGAGACTCAACCTGGGGGCTGGCTGTCAACAACAGACGCTTTGGAATACCAAAGAGGACAGACTTGTCTAACATTAGCTCAGGGAAGAACTTTTAAAATATCCCTAACAATGGTGATAACACACAGTTTCTTGTTTAGAGACTAACCAAACATGTTTCTACATCAATTTTACACTCTCTATTACTATTTTTTAACATGTCTCGTCAAAAGCTCCATATCATGCCATCTATCATTGCATGCCTTTTGTGACAATGCTTCCATTTGCACATTTGCGGAGCTTCTATTGAGTTGGAAAATGCTAGCATTCTGCTGACATCAGGGTTATTGCGGATTTAATGTTATCACAATGAAGCCTTTGGAAATTATCCATTTTGTTTTAGAATTCCTTACATTTCAATTCTTTAGAAAAATTATCAGCTCTAAAAGTTCACAAGTTGTTTAGAGACGGCTATGTAACCAAGTATTTTTCATTGCAGTTTACAATGTCAAGTAATGTCTTATTTACGTATTGCAACGAACTAATTTCATTGTTGTGAAATAACTTATAAGTTTCTGAAGGTATTCATAAAAATGAAATGTCGAATTATGCTTTGTATATATATATAGGTTTTTATTGACACAAAATATCAACAAGATACATTTGTCATAATAAGAAAGCAAAGTGTAAAAACAACTACAACTACTAAAAGACCAGATAGGAGATATATATGTACAAAAGGAGGGATAGAAGCTACATCTAATAGTAGAAGCACCAATTAAGTACAATTATAAAAATGACAATAATTATGTAAGACATATATATTAAAAATACATTATTTCTTTTAGAGATATATAGTTAAGAGTTGTTGTAGCGAAATACTGCAAGTAAGGAGCACCATTGTACAGGGAAAAAATCAAATTGGTGTTGCACAATAACAGCATAAATAAGAGTTGAAAATGATCATAACAAATTTAATAGGACTATCTATATTATAAGCATATATATAGCAACCATATATAGCAACCATAAAGTACAAGAAAAATATTGCAAATGAATTATTATCATATAAGAGCAAAATAAATAAATAAATAAACAAAAAGAAAAAAAAGTTTTATATATATATTGGAGCAAAATCTCTTTTGATAGTACGAATTACAATGAAGCGAAAGTTGTGCAGAATGGTGCAGAGAGGTGATAGAAAAAAAACTTATAAGGCTTAACAATGAGTAACGAGTAAATAGATGCACAATTTAAGTACAATAGATACATATTATGTAACAAGGGATATAAACATATATACAAACAACACCTGGAAGCAACACAGTCAACATGCCACTCACCACTCAGATACCAGGAGCTAGGAACAATGACCTTATTTAACGATATGGTTATTGATTTATTTTTAGCGCTGAATACAGAAATTTGCCAAGAGCAATAATTAGGTTGATATCTTTAGAGGTCATAATTAAGTGAAATTGTTCAGATTTATCATATACCAAGAACCCATCAATGGAATTTCGAGCTACTTCAAATAAATTTACTCTGTGCTCTAACCATTTAGTACAGATCATTAAACAGTGGATCTCATCCTCGATGAGATTTAAATCACACTTTTCACAGATTCTTGCTTCTGCTGGTACATACGGACGTTTATGTCTGCCTAGTTCAATATTGAGATTATGCGAACTTAATCTGAAACGTGCAATACTGGAATAAACGGATTTAGATATATATAATACTTACATGTATGTAAATATAATATTTTCATTTTCTTACCTTTAACATGAGGTTGAAACCAAT
This sequence comes from Platynereis dumerilii, assembly GCA_026936325.1. Lineage (NCBI taxonomy): Eukaryota > Metazoa > Annelida > Polychaeta > Phyllodocida > Nereididae > Platynereis > Platynereis dumerilii. Next base: position 93,313,492 of record JAPTHN010000002.1, read on the forward strand.
AAAAATACCTTCCAATCTGAAGAATGCTGTCTCTTATGCATGATGTAAAATATGAACTCTGTGTGCAGAGTAGGTAACTGTAGCAATAGTAACAAGAGCTGGATTTACAGGTCAAACTTTTGGTCTCTTTGTCCAAAACAATTTTCATTTCTCTTTTTTTTCCCCCACAATACTACACAAAAGTGAATTAAGACCTTAAAATGTCTTGAATAAGTCATGAGGTACTTCAAGGTCCATGTTGTTATTCCTTAATTCCATTCAGCAGGTGCAACTCCCCGGGTCCATTTGTTCAATTCCTGGTATTTTGTTAACTTCATTGATTCCTGATTTAACTTGATCCTATATGTAGCTAATTTAAGCTATTTGGCACTTCACACTATTCAGAGTTATAGAGCCATAATCCTCAAAGATATCAAATTTCTTGTTAATGTGATCCCAAATTGATAATGGTTGCTGATGAGGAACTTTTACTGTGAATTAGTGATAAGATTCATCAAAATAATCGGGTGCCTAGACTGGGAGAATCTTGCTCTTCGATTATGTTTTGGCAGAATGGTGCTTTTCAGCAACTCCAAGTAATATTCAGAAGCCAAATCAAAAGTTTGCCACAATTCATCATAATGTTGGTGTTAATCAGGGACGCCAGGCTTTAGGTAAGTCATACTGTTCTGTGCATACAGAAGTTGAATATCAAATTAAGCAGAGTGGGCAACTTCCCCAAGAGTTGCAAAAGAATTATCAACACTTTTTCTGTTGTCATAAAAAGAGGCAAATACCAGTTTGTTGCTCTATATGATCACGCCATAATCATTCATGTAATATATATATAATATATATATATAGTATATACATATAAGAAAAACATGATAGGTAAAAACCAGAGTCCCTATAGTATCTTTTTTATGATGGCATGCAGTGTCAGAGGCACTCAAGAAATTTGTCCTTCCATCTGACATTGGTTGCATAATATTTCCATATTGGGCAATTGATTTCCTAAATTTGTTGTATTTTTTTGTCCTGTTTCTCCCATTTCCACTTGACAACTATCAGCTGGAACAAAAGGCGTGAAATTACACACATTCGTATTTTGTTTTTCAATATTATTAACCCTATCTTGAGAAACAAACATTTTATGCTTTGAATTTTTATTCATTTTTTAAAGTTGAACTTCAAGAACTGGGACAGTTTTTCATAATACATGCTTATCATTGCAAGTAAATCGATGTGCATTCAGCTTGGTCATAATTTGGTTCCTCAGCACTCAGATATACTCATGAATGGTGTTCCTCTCCAATGGTATGATTCAGTAAGACATTTAGGCAATTATATCAACTCCAGATTAAATGACTGTGATGACATCAAAAAAAGAAAAGGGATTTCATCATTCGAACTAATACCATACTTGCTCGATTCAAAGCTGCCAATAGACAGGCCAGGATTGAATTATTTATTGGCAAATGCTGCTCATTCTACGGGTCACAAACATGGCTAATAAACAGCGTTTATGTTAATGATTTGGAGGTGTGATGGAGAAAAGCAGTAAGGAGGTTACTGGATCTCCCTCATACAACAAGATCGGTTTTGCTTCCTCATTTACTCAATAATTATTGTGAGAATTTTAAACTTCAACTGAGTCGCAGATTTGTTAAACTGTTAAAAACAATTGAGATCAGCAAGAATGTGAAATGCCAAATGATCTTGAAAAACAGATCAAAAATTGGCACAATACACAAGAATATTTTGGAGGTAGCTAGATTGTACCGTGCAAATGAGAAAGACATTGTTGCAGGTAGGATGCCCCATATCAGTGCCGCAAACAATTCTGAAGTAAGACAAAGAGCTGGAGCAATATGTGACTTCATCGATGTAGACATAGACATAGACATAGACAAGATTTATTTGAATTTGGTATTTACAATATGATAACATTAGTTTTAAACAAACTAGTGTAACCGAAATTTTTTAACAAAGTAATTAAATAAAACAATTTAAATTAAAATTAAGGTAAAAACAATAAGAGTAAACAACAGATGATAAAAATAAATTAAATTGAGGATAATAAAAACGAAGTGATAAAAACGAAATGAACAGGAGGTATGTATAAATAGAGTTTCACATCGGGCAAACCAGCTACAAATCAGAGTAAGTTTACATTAAAATTTATTTAAATTGTGACTCGAGCATCGTCGATGTCACTTAAGTTTATTTTAGAAAGATGGTTTTTAAATTTATTTAACTCTGTATGGTGTTTTACAGAGTTTGGAAGTTTATTCCATATTACTGCACCAGTGTGTGCAAAAGAAGCAATACCATGTGATTTGGTTCTTTTGTTACTGATTTGGAGCTGGCTTGTCCGATGTGACGCGTACCCTGTGTCTTTGACTTGTGGCTAATTGTGACTGTGAGGACAAAGACAATTTTCAGCAAATAATCACATATTTGTGTACTTTCTAAATGTCGTATTTATATTTTTCAACTAATCATCTTTATCGCATGTACCAATGATTGTGTGTACGTAATAAATGATATATATTAATCATTTCAGATGTAGAGGAGCTGCCGATTTCTTTTGTCTTTTTGAGTTTTTTTGACTGACACATGTATCTCTTTGATATCAAGATTGTCTAAATAAAACTAAATAATATTATTGCACGAATCAAGACAATTAATCACGCACCTCTGAACGACATAATGTTCAAAAAAATAATAATAAGAGTCAAATAGGCTTTACTGGTTCACCAATAAATCTAGCAAGACATCCAAAATCACCTCCTGACTTATTCAAGCCACAGCCAATATATTGTGATGCATTCATAATGGTGGGTTGTCTATCCAGGCAAGTGGGTGATAAAAAAGAGATCCAAACAGTTTGGGAAAAAGGATGAAGGTCAAAGAGGAGTGTGATAAACACAACAGTCTGTTGACAGAACTAATTCAATAAAGCCGCGAAACTATAGCGTCTCTTTTTTATTGGTGATTTTGGAGGATGACTACATTGACAAATGTCCAGAACGACGTTTGATCCAGGCTGAAAACAAACTAGTTGATAATTTTGGTAATAAAGTATAATACATCATCTGCACTGTAATTTACTTGGGTAAGGTTTTACATTTTAATACTACAACTTCATTCTCAAAACTTCATTCTCAATCTACTACAAGTCATAATTTTTCAGTAGTTTTCTTTAATTCTCGTGTTTCACCTTTGACCACTTCCACAAGAGTCTTCACCAAAACACAATTCGACAGGTTGCACTGAGCACCATGCAGTCCATTAGGACCAATCTAGTAATCTCGTCCATCATTTAAAAATTCATCCTCATCCCATATATATTTTATATGTATTTTATTGTCGACGGAAATAAATCAAACTTGAATCTTAATAAAAGGTTCTGTCAAAACGTGTAAATGAAAAACTATGTAAAAGGCAAGAACAAAAATACTTTACATTCCCATGAATTAAATGTCAAATAAAAGAAAACGATATTTACATTCTGTTAAATAATGTAAATGATTTCAACTTATCTATTTTTGAAGCCTTTCGAAAAAAAAATTGGCATATAATATTAGCAAAATCTAGATTACCTGAAAATATAACTGCAAAGAAATTTTATTACTCAAGTTGCATATAAATGTCCTTAAGGTGGCTCGCTACTCGTGGCCAAGCAATGGCGTCGTCACCATAGCAACAGCAGCCTGCTGAGCTCTGTGGGCAGCATTTTTGTCTTTTTATAATTCCATGCGACGGCCACTTCATTTGCCATTTGCGCCACTTCTATTAGGGTTAGAGACTTCTGGTTTAAAGCATTAGATGCGCTGTGAAGAGGACTGCAATCCCACAGAGTTTCAGCTTTATACTCCCAATAGAATATTTTTACAGGCAATTTTCGGCAAACAGGTCTAATTTCTCAAAAATGACTTTGAAATACAAATAAATTTTTATATCAAAATCCATCGCGGTAGCAAACCTTCTCTTATGCATTTTATTGTTCCTCACAATATTTGGAAATAAATGACAAAGAAATGAGAAATCCTATCTAGCCAATTTTTTTTAGCGCCATGATTTATGAAAAAAGTTAAAATTGTCAAAATCAATATTTTTATTCCGAACCCCTTGGAGCGCCCTTTAAACTAAATATATCTCTTTGAAATTGTTATCAGCTTTTCCCTGAAAGTGTATTCTTTAATTTCATGCTTCATTGCATAATATGGGATGCATGACCACTGAAAGGCAGGGTAAAATTCACAGTAAAAAAGTTCAGAAAAATTTTTAGTTTTTCAGGATTGCATGGACTGACTTTCTTGTACATAACCTCAAATATTTTGAAAAAAAGGATGGTAGCGACCACTTTTTTTTACATATCCTTGCTATAAACTATATTTTGGATCATTCTAAACTATTTTAAAGAAATTCTATCTTGGAAAGTTCACGAGTATCGAGCCACCTTAATTAAGCTACATGTGACACTCTCGGAAGCGAGCATTTACAAAAACATAGAACAAGTTATGATGTTTACAAAATTGATAATCTTCAAAGGCTTCATTGTGATCAATTATTTCAGAAACAGCCCAGCTGTCAGCATAATGCTTGTATTTTCCAGACTCAATTGAGGCTTTGCAAATGTGTGAAATTAATCATGTCACAAAAGATAATGCAATTATTGATGGAGGGTCAATTCATAACATGTTTTGTTATTCTGAAACCATAATAAATGGAGATTGGTAGACCAAAATGGCCTGATTACATGCATTTTAAAAGTTCAGGTGACATTTCCTTCAGAAGCTTGTCACGTAACCTGTGAAATACAGAACCCCCAAAAAATAAACCCTTTCATATCTGAAAACATATCAGAAGGGGAATTTGGTTTTACTTGTGAATTTGCATGTTTCCTTTGGTCTCCTAATTCTGTCATAAATGTTTGTTACAAACCTGTCTGAGCATCAGAAGGCAAGAGATGTTGATATGGTGTGTTAATTCATAACACTCGAGAATAGGTTCCTTCCATGCAGGTAAAAATCAACTATGATCAGGGGCAATTCATTCAGCAAGACAATGATATATGTGGACAAAGTTGTTGTAAACAAGAAATTAGGAAATGTAGCGCCTATGAGCAATGCTACATTGAAATTGGCGCTATATAAATTATTATTATTATTATTATTATAATGTTCCTGTAAATATCTTGTGTAATGGTTATGATTTATTTCGAGCAGGCAACATCCCAAAATATGTGTATCTAAATCAAACTAAGCCCTTTTACAAACATCTGTGAAGGATTTGTTTGTGCATCAGAAGGCATGGATTATGACATGCTTTATAAGGGAAAGCACAAATAAATGCTTTTGTTACTAGGCATATCAAGGGGCTCCACACTTTAATGATGATGAAAAGTTCGGTGTTTTGGGGAAAAAAAACATATTCCCCATAAAGATATTACATATATTCTCGTGAGATACACATATCACATGTACAAAACAAGATTTATTAATTCAGCAAGGGTTCTTGGCTCATCAAGCACTACAGAAAATATTCCTGTTATGTACAGAAACTGGCTTCATGTATATAACAAAACTGCAAATTCTGCTTCTTGTTTACAATTAAGCTACTGAGAAATTCCAAAACCTGGTGACAGTTAGAAACTATGTTTCCAATTCTACATGCAACTCAACTCAAAATCAGTTTATCAGTTGCATTTTTCCCAAGGAGAGCAACGATCAACAGAGACTCAACCTGGGGGCATGATGTCAACAACAGACGCTTTGGAATACCAAAAAGGAACATGAGCTCAGAAAATTAACTTTCAAAATTTCCTTAATAATGTAATATCATTTTGGACTGGCAACATTTTGTTGTTGAAGACTATCCAAACATGTTTCCATACCAATTTACATTTTCTATTACTATTTTTGCTACATGTCTCGCCATGAGCTCCATAGCCATGCATGTATCATTACATATCTTTTGTGACAATGCTTCCATTTGCACATTTGCAGAGCTTCAATTGAGTTGGAAAATGTTAGCATTCTGCTGACAGCTGGGCTATTGTGGATATAATGTTATCGCGTTGAAACCTTTGGAAATTATCTTTTTTGTTTTAAGATTCATTACATTTCAATAATTTTCGAAAAATGATCAGTACTAAAAGTGTTACATGTTGTTTAGGGATGGTTATGTAACTTGGGAAGTATTTTCCTCAAGGTTCAAAATTAGGACCAATCATATTTAATTCATACATCGCTCCATTAAGTGAAGTGGCTGAAAAACACCAAGTCAAAGACCAAAAGTATGCCGATGACGAGCAACTTATACTCTCTTTCAAACCAACTTTCTCAGAACAAGGAAATGCCGTAGTAAAAATGGAGAAGTGCATTGCTGATATCAGAATATTTCTCCATGAAAATAAGCTGTGTAACAATGGAGAAAAAACAGAACTACTGCTCATTGGCTGTCTACATCAACTTAATAAACTCCAAGTATCATCAATCCATGTCGATAATGTCAAAATTAATGCAGTCGATCATGTTAGAAATCAAGGTGTAATCTTTGACAAAAACATGACCATGAAAAAACAAGTCAACAAAATGTGTCAGAATGCCTATTTCAATATTAGAAACATTTCAAAAATCAGGAAGTCATTGGACAAGGAAACCTGTAAAACAGCGATTAATGCTCTTGTCACACCTCACCTAGACTATGGAAATGGTCTTCTTTATGGAACATCGAGGCGTTTGTTGTATAAACTTCAAGTGGCCCAAAACTCAGCCGTTCGACTCATTGACAAATTGAGAAAGCATGACAGTGTAAGCCAGCAAAGGAAGCAGCTACATTGGCTGCCCATTCCAGCAAGAATACAATTCAAACTCATGTTAACAACTTGGAAAGCCATAAACGGGCAAGCTCCCTTGTATATTCAAAATATGATTCAGCCAAAATCTGAACGAATCTGTAATCTGAGAAGCAATAACAGAATGTGTCAATTGTCCTGTCCTCACCACCAAAGAAGAGAAGCTATATGGTTTCAAGGCTTTATTGGATTCGTTCTCTCGACAGATTACTGTGTTTATCACACTTCCCTTCATAATAAATCACAACATATTGGAAATATCCAGACCAAGGTGTGAGATTCCTTTTTTATTCCGTTCTGGACTAGTATTTCCTCTTGTTTCTATTTGGCATTTCCTTTTTATTTAAGATAATTGATACTCCACTAGGTCTCATTGCATTAAAAGGAACTGCTGTAAAAGCAACAGGAGCCGGGTTAAAATGATGACTGCTTTAAAGGGAACAGCTGTAAAAGCAACAGGACTGGGTTTACATGGTGACCTGTTGGTCTTTTTGTCTTAAACTATTTTTATTATCTTTCTTTTTTGCCCACTTCCCTGAGATGAACAATGCCCCAGAAAAGTGAACCACGACCTTAAAAATGTCTTGAATAAGTTATGAGGTGATTCAAGGTCCATTTTGTTATTCCTTAATTCCATTCAGCTGCTGCAACTCCCCCGGGTCCATTTGTTAAATTCCTGGTATTTTGTAAACTTCTTTGATTCCTGATTTAGCTCGATTATACATATAGCTAATCGAAGCGATTTGGCACTACATACTATTCAGAGCTACAGTGCCATAATCCTCAAAGATATCAAATATCCTGTTAGTGTGATCCTATTTTGATAGTGGATGTTGACGAGGAGCTTTTACTGTGAAGTAGTGATAAGATTCATCAAAATAATCGGATGCATAGATGATGGACTGGGAGAATCTCGTAATTATTGCTCTTGGATTATGTTTAGGCAGAATGGTTCCTTTCAGCCACTCCATGTAATATTCAGAAGCCAAATCAAAGATTGCCACAGTTCATCATAATGTTGGCGTTAATCAGGAACGCAAAGCTTTAGATAAATGATACTTTTCTATGCATACAGAAGTAGAGCAGCTTCCCAAAGAGTTGCAAAAGAATTATCAACAATTTTCTGTTCTCATAATAAAAAATCGAAATAACAGTTTTTTGCTCTATATGATCATGCATAATCATGCACTAAATATATTGATAATATAATAGATAAGTAAAACATGATAGGCAAAAACTGTGGATTGAGAATCTCACACGCAGAACCAGCTACTTAGGTAGAAAACGTTTTTCTTCTGAACTACAAAATGTTTAAACAAAAATAATAAGAGTCAAATAGGCTTTACTGGTTCATCAATAAATCTAGCAAGACATCCAAAATCATCTCATGACTTATTCAAGCCATAGCCAATATATTGTGATGCATTCATAATGGTGGGTTGTCTATCCAGGCAAGTGGGTGATAAAAAAGAGATCCAAACAGTTTGGGAAAAAGGATGAAGGTCAAAGAGGAGTGTGATAAACACAACAGTCTGTTGACAGAACTAATTCAATAAAGCCGCGAAACTATAGCGTCTCTTTTTTATTGGTGATTTTGGAGGATGACTACATTGACAAATGTCCAGAACGACGTTTGATCCAGGCTGAAAACAAACTAGTTGATAATTTTGGTAATAAAGTATAATACATCATCTGCACTGTAATTTACTTGGGTAATGTTTTAAATTTTAATACTGCAACTTCATTCTCAAAACTTCATTCTTAATCTACTACAAGTCATAATTTTTCAGTAGTTTTCTTTAATTCTCGTGTTTCACCTTTGACCACTTCCACAAGAGTCTTCACCTAAACACAATTCGACAGGTTGCACTGAGCACCATGCAGTCCATTAGGACCAATCTAGTAATCTCGTCCATCATTTAAAAATTCATCCTCATCCCCTATATATTTTATATGTATTTTATTGTCGACGGAAATAAATCAAACTTGAATCTTAATAAAAGGTTCTGTCAAAACATGTAAATGAAAAACTATGTAAAAGGCAAGAACAAAAATACTTTACATTCCCATGAATTAAATGTCAAATAGAAGAAAACGATATTTACATTCAGTTAAATATTGTAAATGATTTCAACTTATCTATTTTTGAAGCCTTTCGAAAAAAAATTTGCATATAATATTTGCAAAATCTAGATTACCTGAAAATATAACTGCAAAGAAATTTTATTACTCAAGTTGCATATAAATGTCTCTAAGCTACATGTGACACTCTCGGAAGCGAGCATTTACAAAAACATAGAACAAGTTATGATGTTTACAAAATTGATAATCTTCAAAGGCTTCATTGTGATCAATTATTTCAGAAACAGCCCAGCTGTCAGCATAATGCTTGCATTTTCCAAACTCAATTGAGGCTTTGCAAATGTGTGAAATTAATCATGTCACAAAAGATAATGCAATTATTGATGGAGGGACAATTAATAACATGTTTTGTTATTCTGAAACCATAATAAATGGAGATTGGTAGACCAAAATGGCCTGATTACATGCATTTTAAAAGTTCAGGTGACATTTCCTTCAGAAGCTTGTCACGTAACCTGTGAAATACAGAACCACCAAAAAAAAAACCCTTTCATATCTGAAAACATATCAGAAGGGGAATTTGGTTTTACTTGTGATTTTACATGTTTCCTAAGATCTCCTAAATCTGTCATAATGTTTGTGACGAACACGTCTGTCCATCAGAAGGCAAGAGATGTTGATATGGTGTGTTAATTCATAACACTCGAGAATAGGTTCCTTCCATGCAGGTAAAAATCAACTATGATCAGGGGCAATTCATTCAGCAAGACAATGATATATGTGGACAAAGTTGTTGTAAACAAGAAATTAGGAAATTTTCCTGTAAATAATTTGTGTAATGGTTATGATTTATTTCGAGCAGGCAACATCCAGAAATATGTGTTTCCAAATCAAACAATGCCCTTTTACAAACATCTGTGATGTATTTGTTTGTGCATCAGAAGGCATGGATTATGACATACTTTACAAGGGAAAGCACAAATAAATGATTTTTATTACAAGTCAGATCAAGGGGCTCCACACTTTATAGTCCAGGCAATCCATGGTTTGACCCACCAAAAATTGAATAGTTTTGATCTATACATTTTCTGAAAGCTTGGAAACCTGGCTTTCACATACTAAAAGTCTGCTCAGATAGTCCCGTGCGAAGTCTGTTTTCTGAGGGGTCAAAGGACGGACTGTCGGAACATAATTTTCGACGTCAAAATCCAGATCCAGTCAAATGAAATGCAAATCAGCGGTTAAAGAAATATGGCATTATTTAATATTTCAATGACTTTTGGTTGGTACATGTGTTGGCATTCCAGAAAACAATTTTTAACAATATCTGCCTTCTGATAGGGGTCGTAAAGTAGCAAAATCCAAAATGGCCGCCATTACGCACTTTCAGAACCAAAAAATGCTTATATCTTGAAAACTAATTGAGATAGAGAAGAAATCATAGTGTCTATACCCATGTTTTTGGTACCAAGGAATTCAAATATGATATCAGAACATGTCTAAGTCCAATACTAAGAGATGAAATGCAACATGGCTGCCACCATGAGTCCATGATCCACCGAAACCGTAAAGTGACCATAGCGAAAATTGCCATCAGTTAAAATAAACTGCTTTGTTTTATATTTCAATGGATTTAGGTGGATAAGTATATAACTAATCCAGAAAATAAAGGTTTACCATAATCTACCTTCTACTAAAGATAATAAAATGGCACAATCCACATAATCACCATCACCCACTAGTATCCATATGCACACCATAAAAAGGGCTATATCTGGCAATTTAACAGTCACGAGATTGATATATCACATAGGTATAATCCATCTTGATCAGTGTTTTAATGGCAAGGAATTCAATAATCACATAATATATGGTTTAGCTTTGGTAATTTTTTTTACTTAAATGTAATGATAAAATGAGCGCACCTGCACCCTCAACAGAGCCATCAACAGTAATGTTGTCAAGTACCAAGTAGAAGAAGGAGGTTCAAGTCACCAAAAACTGGTTCACTGGTTGGTTGCAGGCAAACAATTAAATGTGACCTGTCATTTTATGAGAAAATCTTGTATCAAATTGCAAATGATTAGAAACGTACCTTAGTTATGAGCTACCAAATCCTTAAGGGGTGGGCACATTTTCTGCTCAGATTAAGGTGATACTAACATGTTTAAATTGTTTAAAATGGAAAAAGTAAGTCCTGAAATACAAACATACATAAATATCATCTATATTTCTGTTCCAACTAGATCTAAAATAAATAAATTACAAAAGAATTACTATCTATATTTCTGTTCCAACTGGGTCTAAAATAAATAAATTACCAAAGAATTACTATCGAGGCGCCATTAGGGACGCTAAAAATCTTCACAGACACCTGTTAAGATAACTCAGCTAAACTTATTACTTCTTTCTCTAGCTCAGAATCATACAGCCACTTTTACTGAATAGGCCCAAGAGTGGTCACAACCAAAAACAGAAAGGCGGTCTACCCCGATTATTTTTGCACCTTTGTTCTGAATGCTCAACACTGACTTCACGGCAAATCATTCTTACAACATGAGCAGGTGTTTTTGTCATTGCAACTGTGATTTGATAATTTTCAGTGACATAATTAGAGGCAGGCTCCTCTTGATTTTTGACAGGCTTTGCTGAATTACTCTGAATTTTCTTGGACCAAATTCAGCCCACTTTTGTTGGAACGAGGTCATTTCCATGCCATGCCATCAAGGTTTAGAGGAGTAACCTCCATGAAACAGCTTTGCTGTTGAATCTCACAGCTCCTCCAATTAATCACATTTAGTGTCTCTTCATCTTTTTCCGTGAATGGACTGACTGCTATTCACTGATGACTTTTCACACTGAAAGGTCAGAAAGGAAAATTAGTGCCAATCTGCGTCACTGGCATGGACTGCCCAGATGCTTCAGCAGCTTTGTACTTTATACAGCTCAGGAAATAGCTCAAGTTGCCTATCCCAATGTCACATTTGTACACCAGAAGACTTCAAAACAGTAATGATAAGGAGAGTAGTGACAGTCAGGATGAGCAAATGTGTGGAACAGAGATTGAAAGTTGGAGAATTGCTGAAGATCCTAGATGCATTCAGTAAAAGTGAGCAACCATCAAACCATCAGCATGTTATGCCTGGTTATTGGTGGAAGGATGCTACAGCATGAGACATAGTGTCCATGCGAACAGGTTCTATTTGACACCAAGAGAAGACAGTACCAAAAGCAGGAGATTGTTTCAGATAAACTTTGCAAAGGAACAAGAAGCAAAGGCGAGACAAGTTAACAGGGACATATATGAAACAGTAACAGATTGGGATTCCTGAAGTTTCCAAACTCCATCACATGCAGACAAACATTTTGAGACCAGACATTTTGTGTTACCTGCTGTATCTAGGGAAGTAATCAATTTCAGTCAGTCATGAGGGAAACATGTTATATGAGATCCTAATGCAAGTTTAGTTGGTGCTGAAATTAATCTAAACTCTCTTGAAGTAGTTAAACAATTATGTTGATAAATGGGATTGCTACACTGAAATATGGTATAAGCACAATGCCTGGGTGTTGGTTTGTATATACATTGAATGGTACATGCCTAAATAAAAGCATTGCAAGTAATTTCAAGTTTGTCAACATCTTGGGATTCTTGAAGGCACATTCTTGCTGCTAAACAGCTGCATGCAAAAAACACTCAGCAACCACCACTAACTCCTTGCAACTATATACGACAGAATTTTGTGAGACAAACACTCGAAACCAAAATTTTATATGTTGAATAATTATGTTAAAGCAACTATACAGCCTTTCGTAGTGATCTGTCTGATTGAGTAAAATAATAATGATTCTTGGTATTATTTATATATTTAGTAGAAGGTAGATTATGGTAAACTTTTATTTTCTGGATTAGTTATATACTTATCCACCTAAATCCATTGAAATATAAAACAAAGCAGTTTATTTTAACTGATGGCAATTTTCGCTATGGTCACTTTACGGTTTCGGTGGATCATGGACTCATGGTGGCAGCCGTGTTGCATTTCATCTCTTAGTATTGGACTTAGACATGTTCTGATATCATATTTGAATTCCTTGGTACCAAAAACATAGGTATAGACACTATGATTTCTTCTCTATCTCAATTAGTTTTCAAGATATAAGAATTTTTGGTTTGGAAAGCGCGTAATGGCGGCCATTTTGGATTTTGCTACTTTACGACCCCTATCAGAAGGCAGATATTGTTAAAAATTGTTTTCTGGAATGCTAACACACTTACCAAGCAAAAGTCATTGAAATATTAAATAATGCCATATTTCTTTAACCCCTGATTTACATTTCATTTGACTGGATCTGGATTTTGACGTCGAAAATTATGTTCCGACAGTCCGTCCTTTGACCCCTCAGAAAACAGACTTCGCACGGGACTATCTGAGCAGACTTTTAGTATGTCAAAGCCAGGTTTCCAAGCTTTCAGAAAATGTATAGATCAAAACTATTGCAATTTGTGGTGGGTTCACCCCCATATTATCACCAGTTGCCAAAGAGGAACATCAGCTCAGAAGATGAAATTTCAAAATGTCCTTTATAATGACATTTTGAACAGGCAACATTCATTTGTGGTTGGAGACTATCCGAACATGTTTCCATACTAATCTACATTTTCTATTACTATTTTTGCTACATGCCTCGCCATGAGCTCCATAGCCATGCATGTATTATTACATATATCTTTTGTGACAATGCTTCCATTTGCACATTCGAAAAGCTTCAATTGAGTTGGAAAATGTTAGCATTCTGCTGACAGCTGTGCTATTGTGGATATAATGTTATCACAATGAAGCCATTGGAAATTATCCTTTTGGTTTTAAGATTCATTACATTTCAATAATTTTCGAAAAATCATCAGTTCTAAAAGTGGTACATGTTGTTTAGGGATGGTTATGTAACTTGGTAAGTATTTTTCCCTGCGGTTTACAATGTCAGGTAATGTCTTATTTACATATGTCAATGAATTGATTTCATTGTTGTGAAATAACTTAAGTTTTCTGAAAGTATTCATAAACATGATATGTTGAAATCGTGCATTGAACATAATATTTATGGATATATAGAGTGGGTCGGGGCAAGAAGCCCAGGTTAGGTGAGAAGCCCCCCCAGGGTTATATCTAAACTTACATTTTTGGTGCTTTTTCTTATTGATAGGATTGAAGCTATAGGCTTTTTAGGTGACGTCACAAATTTTCAAGGCACTCAGCACCAAACCATAGTCGTACTTAAAGAAACAAAAAAAGGTGCATGGTTCTTGTAACTTTGATAAATTCTTTGAAAGTGGTTGTGAGAAGTAACTTTGGAAATTTTTTAAAGTATAATGGACATCTGCATTGCTTCACTTTATGACCATGACATAAATATGATTTGGATCATGCTTTTTGCATTTTAGCTCAAAATATAGAGGTCAAATTAAAATATGTGGGTTTGGGGCGAGAGGCCCCACAATTTAGGGTGGTTCATAATTTTAAAAATTCTGAAATTTAAAGGTGGCTGTATTCCATGTTGTGACAAATGTTATAAGGAACATGTACAGCCAATTTCAGGAAAAAATATTGATATCTGAAGGGTGACCAAACGCAATATAGACGTTAACGTTGTTTTTTCCCCAAAAACTCGCATTTTACCTTATAACTCAAAAACTACTCATCCTAGGCCTTAATAATGTATTGAAGTTGAATATAAAAGTGACAACTCTGGACAATTTGACACCATTCCCATGTCTCTAACTGCCATAGAACTTGAGATATGACACATTTTGGCTTACTTTCAGAATATTGACGTTTATTCAGGGAATGTGTTGCTGCCATAAATTTGAAATAGGACAATATTATACAATAAGTAACAAAAGTGTGTTTCATTACCTCATTTGAGATGCATTATTGCACAAATAACAGAAATACAGTGAGTGCAGTGGTCATAAATCATGAAATTCAGCAGCGTTCAAAAATATAGGTACTCGAAAGGTTTTGGATCACTTCAGATTTTCCTTGACTTTGGCTCTGTGGTAATCCAAGATCAGCTGAATGTCCTTCTCAGTTTCTGAATCTTAGAAAGGATATTGAGGAAGTCTTGGCATAATTTTTCCTCTTTGACAACTTTGACAGTGGTGACAATGTCCTTTGCTCTCTAATAGTTCTCATCTGATTCCCATTCAGGAAATTCTTGGTTGGGAGGGCGAGTGGGAGGATTGGCCCCTTGACAGCGACATCATAGATGTCTTATAGGGGTCACCCATCTTTGTCTAATTATTAGGCCTATATGTAAAATTATTTAATTTTATGCTTTGAGAGAAAAAGTAAATGATCTGAATCTGAATCTGAATTTGGCTCAGTATCAGAATTCCACTGTGGCAACATTGGTTTCCCCGGACTATACTGTTCTTGTTCACAAAAGAACAGAGGCCTACCACCCATATTTCTCTTCTGTTCCTGGCTGCCTTTGTAGAGAAAATGGCAAAAACCAAAGCCTCTTGTGTGAGATATGTCTCTGGATGATTGGCCCAACACATTGGGCAATTTCTTAGTAAACCAATGCCAAAAAGACAGAAGGTGAGGGTTAAAAAGCTCTGAGATTCTCCAGGAACTTCTTTGAATAATACATTTGGTCTGACCAATTAAGAATACATTTTCAGTGTATAAACGCCTAGTGGGGAGGGGGACAGATGCAGTTGAGGACAAGCAGATTCACTTCTTCTGATTCTCTGTAGTCACAAATGAAGGATTTTGTATATGTTGGTTTTTGAAGTGCCTTGACAATTCTTCCTTTGTATTCTCAGCTTCTTTTTTGAGGAAATCATCATTCAGGTGCAGCACTTGTAAATTCTAGAACTTGTCATTACTTTTCGTGCACCCTGAAGATAGAGTTGCAGGATGTGGTGCCTGCATGCCAACCAGAAAAGCTTCTTGTCAACATTTTGTTCAAAGAGTGTGGATGCCCCATTTAACACCCCAGTGTGCCTCGCTCAAGTATCGAAAACAAATGTCACCAACTCTGAGCTTAATTCCCAATTGGACAGAGGCCCTATCTGCAATGGTGCAGTATTTATATACTGGAAATGTATGCTTATTGGTCGGATCAAATATATTATTTTTCAAAGAAGTTCCTGGAGAATCTCAGGGTTTTTGACCTTCTGTCTTTTTGGCAAGTATTGGTTTACTAAGAAATTGCCCATTGTGTTGGGCCAATCATCCAGAGACATATCTCACACAAGAGGCTTTGGTTTTTGCCATTTTCTCTACTAAAGTCAGCCAGGAACAGAAGAGAAATATGGGTGGTAGGTCTCGGTTCTTTTGTGAAACAGAACAGTATAGTCCGGGGAAACCAATGTTGCCACAGTGGAATTCTGACACTGAGCCAAATTCAGATTCAGATCATTTACTTTTTCTCTCAAAGCATAAAATGAAATAATTTTAAATATAGGCCTGATAATTAGACAATTGCTCCAAGATGGGTGACCACTATCAGCACTATAAGACGTCTGTGATGTCACTGTCAAGGGTCCAATCCTCCCACCCGCCCTCCCAACCAAGAATTTCCTAAATGGGAATCAGATGACGACTATTAGAGAGCAAAGGACATTGTCACCACTGTCAAAGTTGTCAAAGAGGAAAAATTATGCCAAGACTTCCTCAATATCCTTTCTAAGACTCAGAAACTGAGAAGGACATTCAGCTGATCTTGTATCACCACAGAGCCAAAGTTTAGGGGCAAGAGAATCTAAAATGTTCCAAAACCTTTCGGGTACCTATATTTTTGAATGCTGCTGAATTTCATGATTGATGACCACTGCAGCCACTTTATTTCTATTATTTGTACAATAATGCATCTCCAGTATTAAATCAGGTAATGACACACACTTTTGTTACTTATTGTATAATATTGTCCTATTTCAAGTTTATGGCGGCAACACATTCCCTGAATAAACGTCAATATTCTGAAAGTAAGCCAAAATGTGTCATATCTCAAGTTCTATGGCAGATAGAGACATGGGAATGGTGTCAAATTGTTCAGAGTGGTCACCTTTATATTCAACTTCAATACATTATCATGGCCTAGGATGAGTAGTTTATGAGTTGAAAGGCAAAATGCAATTTTTTGGGGAAATAACGTTAATGACTATATCGCGTTTGGGCACCCTTCAGATATCAATATTTTTTCCTGAAAATGGCTGTACATGTTCCTTATAACATTTGTCTCAACATGGAATACAGCCACGCTTAAATTTCAGAATTTTTAAAATTATGAACCACCCTACGGGCCCACATGGTATGGGGCATGGGGCCCCCTTCACTGAGGCCTCGAAGCTGCTTCCAGAACCATTTAATAATGTTTACTTTACCTTAAATCTTGATAGAATAGCTAATTGAAATAGAAAAAAAATTTGGCCGCAAGTGAAACAGGGCAAAAAATATTAAAAAATTAATGTATGAACACAAAAATTCTGAAATTCAGAAAAAGTGAATAGAATGCCTTAAAAATGATAGAAGAACCCCAAGAAATAACTTTCAAGCTGAATGCGCTCGCAAAAAAAATTGCCATAGGATTATAATAGGGGGGCTTCTTGCCCGATGGGTGGGGTAAGAAGGCCATTTTAATTTTTTTACGAAAAGGGCCGTAACTCCTTTATTAGAATTGGTAGACATTCGTTTCACTAGTTATAAGTAGAGTCAAGTGATCCCTTCCTGACAGCATAAGCATTCAAATAATCGACAACAAAAAGTAGGTCAAATCGCATCTCGAAGTTAAGGGGGGCTGCATGCCCCGCGCTACTCTAATTTTTTCATGTTCTTGCATTTTAAATAAGATTGAAATCAATAAAAATACATTCCTGTCAGAAAAAGAAGCAGTTTTAACTGTTTTGCTAAAACCTTTGCATATTTTACTGTAAAATAAAAATTGTAGAACTTGCACATGTCTCAAGCAATTGCAATATGGCCCGATTATTTCAATACCTAGAACTAAACATGATGCATTACACCCAAAGTACAGAAATACATGACAATCCTTCCATCAATTTAATGTCAAGTTTTCCTTTATCAACCATTTATTTGTTCTGCATCTAAAGTAATCAAAGGTCACTCCCAAAAGAAGTGATCTTCTTATCTATCAAAAGGTATCACCAGTAGTATATAGCCTAATATAGGCTAATGGATTAGGGTCCTGTCAATGGACATATCATGTCTATTCTTCGAGAACAACACTGGTTACCCATTGAAGCACGCATTGTTTTAAAATCACCTGCCTTGTCTTAAAATGTATTCATTGGGAAACGGCCCCTAGTTATCTGAAGGAACTTATCAAGATCAAATCATACGGTCGTAGCCTCCGCAGCAGTTGTGCCATAACTCTCCAGAGCCGGGCTTTCGCCATCCAAGCCCGATTCTGTGGAATAGACTTCCCATTGATCTCAGATCCATACTCAACTTTGAAAATTTTTTAAAAACGAGATACTCATTTATTCTGATTATTCTATCAACTGTGATTTATATTAACTTCTTATATTTTTTATATCTACAAATTTTAATCTTCGTACCGTATCAATTTGCAATGATTTTACTGTTTACTTCAATGTATTATTTGTAAAGTGCATTGAGATGATTCATGTAATGCACTGTTAAGAAATAAAATTATTATTATTACTATAATGTACTGGTGTAATTTGATGAAATCTGATTCATCTTGGGCTTGTGACTAATTGTTTTGATCTATCTTATCACTGAATGGCAACATTCATAATGCATAACAGTTTATTAAGATGCACAATGTATTACACTTCATTAAGATAATTTATTTTTGTTTATCCCCCCTTAGGTCTGCATCTTGTTTTAATCAATGCCTCGTTTAAAACATTCAATGGTCATTCTTGAATGTGTCAATTGTCCTGTCCTCACCACCAAAGAAGAGAAGCTATATGGTTTCTCGACAGATTACTGTGTTTATCACACTACCCTTCATAATAAATCACAACATATTGGAAATATCCAGACCAAGGTGAAAAATCCCATTTTATTCGGTTCTGGACTAGTATTTCCTCTTATTTCTATTTGGCATTTCCTTTTTATTTAAGATAATTGATTCTCCACTAGGTCTCATTGCATTAAAAGGAACTGCTGTAAAAGCAACAGGAGCTTTTGTCCTAAACTATTTTTATTATCTTTCTTTTTGCCCACTTCCCTGAGATGAACAATGCCGCCGAAAAGTGAATCATCACCTTAAAAATGTCTTGAATAAGTTATGAGGTGATTCAAGGTCCATTTTGTTTTTCCTTAAGTCCCCCGGGTCCATTTTTTCAATTCCTGGTCTTTTGTTAACTTCTTTGATTCCAGATTTAGGTCGATTCTACATATAGCTAATCGAAGCTATTTGGCACTACATACTATTCAGAGCTATAGAGCCATAATCCTCAAAGATATCAAATATCCTGTTAGTGTGATCCTATTTTGATAGTGGATGTTGACGAGGAGCTTTTACTGTGAAGTAGTGATAAGATTCATCAAAATAATCGGATGCATAGATGATGGACTGGGAGAATCTCGCTCTTGGATTATGTTTTGGCAGAATTATGCCTTTCAGCCACTCCATGTAATATTCAGAAACCAAATCAAAAGATTTCCACAATTCATCATAATGTTGGTGTTAATCAAGAATGCCAGGCTTGAGATAAGTCATGCTGTTCTATGCACAAGGGAGCAGCTTCCCCAATAGTTGGCAAATTAATTATCGACAATTTTTTATCGGGAAAAAATACACATTCATTGTGTCAGTTCCTATTTTCTATTGGTATTTTAATTGTCCCATTTGTTATGTTGAAGTGTAATTGTATTTTGTTTGCCAATAAATTCTATTCTATTCTATTCTATTCTATTCTATTCTATTGTCATAAAAAAATTCAAATGACTGTTCGTTCCTCCATATGACGATGCCTTATTCGTGTAACTTGTGTTATAAAAAAACCACTTGGCAGGGAAAAAGCAAATCAATAAAATTGTGAGTACTCCAAAATATATATTATATATATAAGTAAAACATGATGGGTATAAACAGTGGACTGAGAACTTTACTCTCAGACCCAGCTACAGAGCTGGAAAACTTGTTGGTCAAAGTTTTCTGAACTACATAATTTTTAAACCAAACAAATAAGAAACAAATACAACAGAATAGGCTTTATACTGGTTCAGCAATAAATCTAGCAAAACATCCAAAACCACCTTGTGACTTATTCAAGCCAAATCCAAGATATTGTGATGCACTGTGGTGGACAGTTTTCTATCTGGAGAAGTGAGAGATAAAAGAGAGATCCAAACAGTTTGGGACAAAGGATGAAGGTCGAAGAGGAGTGTGATAAACACAACAGTCTGTTGACAGGACGGAATCAATATGGTCTGAAAACCACGAAGCTTCTCTTCTTTATTGGTGGCTTTTGGAGGAAAATAACATTGACAAATACCAAGAATGACCTTTGATCGAGGCTAAAAACAGACCTGAAGGAGAGTTAACACAAAGAAATTCCGGTAATAGAATATAATACATCATCAATGTTATAGATCAAACCAGCTTGTCGAAAGCCTGTGGTAAATCACAGTTAGCTGAACACATACACGTAATCCCATGGAAAAAATAATGCTACATACTGATTGTTTAGAGGTAAATTACACAAAAGTAACCTTTGATAACACAAAAGTGCAAAACGAATGCATGAAAAAAAATTGTTTATTTTGCTCTAAAAGCCTGAGAAAACTGCAATGACATTGTGCATATTTTGAAACAGTGTTGATGCAAATGGAGATTTTATTGAAACAACTATTTTCAAACAATGTACAAAGGCAATCTTGAACAAATTATCTCAAACTATCTAAAGATGAATTGTTTGGAAAAACAAAAAAAAATAGCATAAAATAGGCATTACCTGACATTATAACTCCAATAACAGACAATTACTTACTATTGAAGTTGAGTAACCATCTGTAACCAACACATGTCATTTTTGGGAGCCACAATTTTCAAAAGCATAGAACAAAATTGACAACTTTCAAAGGTTTCATTGAGATAAATTATGACAACAACAGCTGTCAGCAGAATGCTTGCATTTTCCAAGTCAAATGGAGTTTTGCAAATGTGCAAATGAATTATGTCACAAAAGATAATGCAATGATAAAAGGAAGGCCCAACAAGCTTTGTTCTGTTGAAAAATAATAATATGTTTTGTTAATCCTTTTAAAGACAAATGGAGATTGGCTGACCAGAATGAATTGCATCATAACACACATTTTAAAGGTTCAGGTGACATTTTCTTCAGACACATGTCCTGTAACCGGCTAAATACAGAACCACTGGAAAAAAAACCTTTCAAATTTGTGAACACATCACAAGTGGGTTTATATTCACTTTTTATTTGTCATGTTTCTGCAAGATCTCTTTATTCTGTCACAAACATCTGTGACGGATTTGTTTGTGCATCAGAAGGCATGGATTATGACATTTTTTTTATAAGGAAATGCACAAATAAATGTTTTTTATTACAAGGCATATCAAAGGCACCACACTTTAATGATGATGAAAATATAATCGTCTTGGCAAAAAACATATTCCCCCACAAAGATATTACATATATTCTAGTGAGATTCATGGAATCATGCTCAAAACAAGATTTATTAATCCAGCACAGAGAATAAAGAAGGATCTTGAATCACCAAATGGCTTGAGAACATTCACTAATGTCATGAGCGACATTTGATTAATACTGAAAAAAAAAAAAAGACTAGATGGTGATTCGAGTAATAAAGTATTATACATCATCTACATGGTAATAGAAGGTTCTGACAAAACAATAAAAACATATTGTTGTTCTGCATGTAGATGAAAAACAATGTAAGACAAGGTTCAAGCTTCGAGTCACAAATTTGTGACATTTGACTGAAAAAAATCCTGAAGGCTCATTTTTAATATTTTAAACAACGTCTTAAACTTATCTTCTGGCAAAAATTGTCTACTTTCCAATAACGGCATCAGAAATGACGAGATCTCATCCCTTTGTCATGTTTTGGTCAAATATGTCCGAAAACAGGCAAAAATGCACATTTTAGGGTAACAAAAGCTCTGATAGGGTCACATGCAAGGGGCTATAACTTAGGTAGGTAGGTAGGTAGGTAAATTTTATTTAGTGTCGTTTTCAATCATTCACAAGATATACAATGATATACAGGGAATAAGCAAACGCTTCTGCACGACAAAATTTAAGAAAATAAAAATTAAATAAAAATGACATCTACATGAACTTTACAAAAACATGATGAAACTAAAACTACATGTTCTAGACTAAGAATTATACTAACAGTCTATCATAAAACAAATGGCATAGGCCTATGTACAAATATCATAAAATTAGAAAGCAAGACTTACATAATATCATCTATTTCACCTTGACTATATATAGTATCAAAAATAGGGTCGCTGCTAATATTTATTGAGTCTCAATAATGCATTTTCTAACTTATGTCTGCAAAATTTTGAAAAGCTGAAAAAAATACATGGCAACGCAAAAAAAACTCAGTCTCTTGAAATTTTCATTGGAAAGTCACTAAAATCGAACTTGATATGCCCAAATATATTGGCTACAACAAGTTTATGTTTAGAAAGTTCAATAGGAGACCAGAGGATAGCTTGAGTTTTTTTTGCGACCAAATTTTAAAGGATTTTAGCCATCTATGGCTCAGTCGGTAATGCAAGGGCAATATAACATATACATGATTGACCTAACATATGTTTGTAAGTCATGACAATTACTTTTGACACTGGTCATTATTGCAGTCTTCTCTTACCTCCATTCTATATTTCAGAGTCGCTGTCTTGGACAGCCGTGCCGAAAATCACTTCTTCAATGCAAACTGTATAAGGGCACCGGCACAGGGTGCCCATCTAAGGCATGTGCTGGGTTGTTAAAGGATAAAAATACGGAGTAGTTTAGAGCTTTGGTACTGTGTTAGGCTTATTTGTTGACAAAAATTGAGTACTACTGAGATATTTGCAGTGAAAGTGAAAGATATTCCAAAAAATGTTAGGTTCCAATTGACAAGTTATAAAAACATTCGTAGAATGAAAATGGTGAGATATTATGTATTTCCGACTTCAGTATCAGATTCCTGGGGAAATTTTACATAAGGCTAATTTTCAGACCGATATTCAAAAATACAATTTTGGACCAAAATGTCACAATTGTCTGACTCAAATCTTGAACCTTGTCATAAAAGATAAGAACAAAAAAGACTTTACATTCCCATCAAATTATATATAAGAAAACTACATTCTCTTTAATATTATATATAACCTCAACTTATCTGTTTATGAAGCCTTTCAAACAAAAAGGTATATTATAAATACAAAATCAGGATTACATAAAATACAACTGCAAAGAAAGGTTAAAACTCAAGTTGTATAACCATCTCCAAGCAAAGCATGATACTCTAGGAAGTGAGCATTTTTGAAAGCACCGAACATTTTATGATGTTTAAAAAATTCATAATCTTCAAAGGCTTCATTGAAATAAATTATTTCAGTAATAGCTCAGCCGTCAGATGAATGCTTGCAATTTCCAAACCCAATTGAGGTTTTGCAAATGTGTGAAAAACAATCATGTCACACATTCACAATTGATAATGTAATTATTGATGGAGGACCAAGTAATAACATTTTTCATTAATCTGAAACCACAATAAATGGAGATCGGTTATCCAAAATGGCATCATTACATGCATTTTAAAACTTCCGGTGACATATTGCCTTCTGAAGATTGTCACATAACCTCCGAAATACAGAACCACTGAAAGAAAAAGCTTTCATATCTGAGAAATATCAGAAGCAGGATTGGGTTTTACTTGTGGATTTGCATGGTTCTTAAAATCTCCTTAGTCTGTCATAAATGTTTATGATGAACCTGCCAGTGCAACAGATGGCAAGGCCTTAATATGGTGTGTTTCATAAGGGAATGTAAGAATTGATTATTTTGTTCTATGCATATCAAGGAGCCCAGCAGTCTATCAATAAATGAAAAGTTCATACTCCTGCAAAAAAACGATATTCTCACTAAGATACACCAATCAGGCTAAAAACAATATTTATTAATCGAACAATAAAACTAAAGACGGAACGCGTTTCACTTCCCGAATTATCCAAGACATTTTAATCTTACAGAAAAGACTGATACAATAAAGCCTTAAAACCACCTTGGACAAGACAATGGATTTATTCCCGAATGACCGTCGACAAGGCAAAATGCAGGCCAGATAAAGGATACAAAATTACACATTTATGAGTGCATAACTCATACAAGTAAACTTTTTACAAGTGAAAGCTTTTTAAACAAAAAAATTATTATTTTTCTGATAGACAGTAGATTTTCATAGTTTCAATCTCAGAGAGCCACAATTTTTAAATGTTTAAATATATTAAATTTCCTGTTGATTTCATCCAATTTTGACAATGGATGCTGATGAGGAGCTTTTGCTGGGAAGTAGCGACAAGATTCATAAAAATAATCGGATGCATCTAGGTGCTCTTGGATTATAAATGTTTCGCAGAATGGTTCCTTTGAGCCACTCCATGTAATATTCAAAAGCCAAATCAAAAGATTTCCACGATTCTTCATAATTTTGGTGTTAATCAAGAATGCCAGGCTTGTGATAAGTCATGCTGTTCTATGCATACAGTATGTGATATCAAATTTAGCAACGGAGCAGCTTCAACCTATATGATCGTGTTATTATCATGTATCTTTTGTTATAAAAAGTAACTTGCCAGATGTATAAAAATAAATGATATGAAATGTTGATAAGTTCAAAAATAAAATGTTGAAAACTTCAACAATAAAAGTTATATTATAGTTGTGAACACTGTATTGGGAATCGTACACTAATAAAAGAAAGCTTGTTGGTGAAAGTTTTGTAAACTACATAACTTTTAAACAGAAACAATTAAAGACAAATACAACAGAATAGTATTCTCTGGTTCAGCAATAAATTTAGTAAAATTTTCAAAATTACCTCATGACTTATTCATGCCACATCGAGTGTATTGTGATTCACTACAATGGCGGATAGTTGTCTATCTAGAGAAGTTTGTGAGAAAAAAAGATCCAATCGGTTTGGGACAAAGGATGAAGGACAAAGAGGAGAGCAATAAACACAACAGTCTGTTAACAGGACGGAATCAGTGTAGTCTGAAACCACAAAGCTTCTCTCTTTATTGGTGTCTTTTGGAGGAAAATAACATCGACAAATGCCGTGAATGACCTTTGATCGAAGCTAAATACAGACGTGAGGGAAAGTAAATACAAAGAAATTCTGGTAATAGAGTATAATAAATCATCAATGTTATAGATCAAACTGGCTCATCTAAATTTCACACTGATATCTTAGTGGCAAATAAAACATGAAAGCAATCTTTGATAAAGTGCAAAACAAACGCATAACAAAGAATTGTTTATTTTGCAATAGAAGCCAAAGACACGTGCATTTTCCAAAACAGTGTCTTCGCAAATGGAGATTGAATCAAAACAATCAAAACCAATTTTTTTCTGAAGGTAGATTTAAAAAGTTTTTATTTTTGAATAATATAAACGACAAGAACAAAAAATGATTGACATTACAATAAATAACATATGAAGAAAACATAACTAACATTCCATTAAATATTACATATAAGATAAGAGATAAGATAAGATAAGATATTACTTTATTGTATCATCAATAAACATATGTACATAATGAAACTCAATTTGGCATAAACAGACAAGCACACCATATGATTTCAATGTGACCATATATGAAGCCCTTCAGAAAACTACAATTCTGAATCAAATGTATAAAATACCTGTTATTATAACTGCAATGAAAGATAACCACTCAAGATGCATGATTATCTTCAAACATGTTAGAGGCGATACTTCAGGAAGCAACAAATTTCAAAATCATAGAACAAAATTGATAACTTTCAAAGGTTTCATTGAGATAAATTATGACAACAATAGCCCGGCTCTCAGCAGAATGCTTGCATTTTCCAAATCAGCTACAGTTTTGCAAATGTGTGAATGAATTATGTCAAAAAGGATAATGCACTGATAGATGGAAGGCCATACAAGCTTTGTTCTGCTGAAAAATGATAACATGTTTTGTTTATCTTTTTAAAGACAAATGGAGATTGGCTGACCAGAATGAATTGCATCATTACACACATTTTAATGGTTCAGGTGACATTTTCTTCACAAACATGTCATATAACCTGCTGAATACAGAACCACCGAAAAAAACCTTTCAAACTTGTGAACACGTCATAAGTGGGTTTATATTCACTTGTTATTTGTCATGTTTCTTCGAGATCTCTTTATTCTGTAGCAAACATCTATGATGGATTTGCTTGTGCATCAGAAGGCATGGATTATGGCATGTTTTACAACAGAATGCACAAATAAATGATAATTCTGCTAATAAAGTATAATACATCATCCACATTGTAATTCACTTGCAAGGGTGATAAGAGGTTCTGTCAAAACCATAAAAACATAAATGTTGTTCTACATGTATATGAAAAACTATGTAAAAAGCATAAACAAAAAAGACTAATTTCCGTGAATGTCATATATATATAGAAGAAAGCTACATTTTCATTCGCTTTAATATTATATTATGATATCAACTTATCTGTTTAAGAAGCCTTTAAAAATATTGGCTAAAAATATGCATACAAAATGTGGATTACCTGAAAAAACAATGCAATGAAAGGTAAAGACTACAGGTGCACAACCATCTCCAAGCAAAGCGCGAAACCCTTGGAAGCGAGCACTTAAAAAAGCACAGAACATGATGTTTACAAAATTCATAATCTTCAAAGGCTTCATTGAGACAAGTTATTTCAGCAATAGCTCAGCCGTCAGATGAATGCTTGTAATTTCCAAACTCAATTGAGGCTTTAGAAATGTGTGAAAAATAATCTTGTCACAAATGATAATGTAATTATTGATGGAGGGTCAGATAATAACATGTTTTGTTAATCTGAAACCACAATAAATGGAGATTGGTTGACCAAAACGGCATCATTACATGCATTTTAAAAGTTCAGGTGACATTGACTTCAGAAGCTTGTCACGTAACTTGTGAAATACAGAACCCCGGAAAAACCCTTTAATATCTGAAAACATATCAGAAGGGGGGATTACTTGTGAATTTGCATGCAACTGACAAATTCACAAAACCTGGAGACAGTCAGAAACTATATCTCTAATGCTATATGCACTTTAACTCAAAAATCAGTATATCAGCTGCATTTTTCCCGAAGAGAGCAATGATCAAGAGACTCAATAGGGGGGGGGGGGTTGGCATTCAACAACAGACACTTTGGAATACCAAAGAGGACAGACATGTTTGACATCAGCTCAGGAAATTAACTTTTAAAATGTCCCTAATACTGACATTTTGGACAAGCAACATACATTAGTGGTTGGAGACAAACCAAACATGTTTCTACATTAATTTGCACTGTATTATCATGGCCATCCATCTATCATTGCGTATCTTTTGTTGCAATGCTTCCATTCGCACATTTGCAGAGCTTCAATTGGCTTGGAAAATGTTAGCATTCTGCTGCTGCCAGCAGGGTTATTGAGGATATAATGTTATCACAATGAAACCTTTGGAATTTATCCATTTTGTTTTAGAATTCCTTACATTTCAATGCTTTCGAAAAATTATCAGCTCTAAAAGTGTCACATCTTGGTTATGTAAGTATTTTTAATTGCAGTTTACAATGTCAGGTAATCGCTTACAGTGTACATCAATTACATCATTGTGAAACTTTTCTGAATGTCTTTATAAAAAAATACAACAGGTTGCAATTTTGCATTATAGTCTATATACTATTAATCGAAAAATAATCATTCTACTTTCTTGCCTTTTACGTAAGATTGAAACTAACAAAATTGACCTTACATCAGAAAAGAATCAGTTTGCATGGTTTTACTAAAACTTTCACTTACTGATACTGTATAAAACTTGCACAATGCACATGTCTCATGCAATTGGAATCTAGCCCGATTATTTCAATATGTTACTTGAAAACAAACATGATGCATTACACCCGAAGTTCAGAATACATGAAAATCCTTCCATCAATTTAATGTCAAGTTAACCTTTATCAACCATTAATTTGTTCTGCAACTAACATTAATCGAAGGTCACTTTCATGTGAAACGCTTTTCTTATCCAATAAAAGAAATTGCCAGTAGTATATATATTTACACAGGCTAATGGATTGGAGTCTTATCAATGGAATGGTGCAATTTGACTAAATCTGATTCATCTTGGGCTTGTGACTAATCGTTTTGATCTTATCACTGAATGGATAGATTCATAATGCACAACAGTTTATTAAGATGCACAATGTATTAGAATTCATTAAGATAATTCATTTTTGCTTAGCCTCCCTAGTTTCTGCTTCTAGTCTTAAACAATGCTTTTTTTTATAGTAAATTGTCCAATCCTCACAACTAAACAAAGAGAAGCTATATGGTTTTAAGGCTTTATTGAATTGGCCCTCTGAATTGGTTCTCGACAGACTACTGTGTTTATCACAGTATCACATCCCCTTCATCATAAATCACAACATATTGGAAATATCCAGACCAAGGTGTGAGATTCCTTTTTTATTCGGTCCTGGACTAGTATTTCCTCTTGTTTCTATTTGGCATTTCCTTTTTATTTAAGATAATTGATACTCCACCAGGTCTCGTTGCATTAAAGGGAACTGCTGTAAAAGCAACAGGAGCTGGGTTTACAGGGTGACCGTTTGGTCTTTTTGTCTTAAACTATTTTTATTATCTTTCGTTTGTGCCCACTTCCCTGAGATGAACAATGCCCCAGAAAAGTGAACCACGACCTTAAAAATGTCTTGAATAAGTTATGAGGTGATTCAAGTTCAATTTTGTTATTCCTTTATTCCATTCAGCAGCTGCAACTCCCCTGGGTCCATTTGTTCAATTCCTGGTATTTTGTTAACTTCATTGATTCCTGATTTAACTTCAATTTATTCCTGATTTAATTTGATCCTATATGTAGCTAATTTAAGCTATTGGCACTTCACACTATTCAGAGTTATACAGTAGAGCCATAATCCTCAAAGATATCAAATTTCCTGTTAATGTGATCTTAAATTGATAATGGTTGCTGACGAGGAGCTTTTGCTGTGAAGTGGCGATAAGATTCATCAAAATAATCGGGTGCCTAGATGATTGACTGGGAGAATCTCACAATTATTGCTCTTGGATTATGTTTTGGCAGAATGGTTCCTTTCAGCAACTCCATGTAATATTCAGAAGCCAAATCAAAAGATTGCCACAATTCATCATAATGTAGGCGTTAATCAGGAACGCAAAGCTTTAGATAAATAATACTTTTCTATGCATACAGAAGTAGAGCAGCTTCCCAAAGAGTTGCAAAAGAATTATCAACAATTTTCTGTTCTCATAATAAAAAATCGAAATAACAGTTTTTTGCTCTATATGATCATGCATAATCTTGCACTAAATATATGATAATATAATAGATAAGTAAAACATGATAGGCAAAAACTGTGGATTGAGAATCTCACACGCAGAACCAGCTACTGAGGTAGAAAACGTTTTTCTTCTGAACTACAAAATGTTTAAACAAAAATAATAAGAGTCAAATATGCTTTACTGGTTCACCAATAAATCTAGCAAGACATCCAAAATCACCTCATGACTTATTCAAGCCATAGCCAATATATTGTGATGCACTCGTAATGGTGGATAGTCTATTCAGGGAAGTGGGTGATAAAAGAGAGATCCAAACAGTTTGGGACAAAAGATGAAGGTCAAAGAGGAGTGTGATAAACACAACTGTCTGTTGATAGGACTAATTCAATAAAGCCTCGAAATTATAGCGTCTCTTCTTTATTGGTGATTTTGGAGGATGACTACATGGACTAATGTCCAGAACGACCTTTGATCCAGGCTGAAAACAAATTAGATGGTAATTTTGGTAATAAAGTATAATACATCATCTGCACTGTAATTTACTCGGGTAATGTTTTAGATTTTAATACTACAACTTCATTCTCAAAACTTCATTCTTAATCTACTGCAAGTCATAATTTTTCAGTAGTTTTCTTTAATTCTCGTGTTTTAAACAACTTCCACTAGAGTCTTCACCTAAACACAATTCGACAGGTTGCACTGAGCACCATGCAGTCCATTAGGACCAATCTAGTAATCTCGTTCATCATTTAAAAATTCATCCTCATCCCATATATATTTTATGTGTATTTTATTGTCGACGGAAATAAATCAAACTTGAATCTTAATAAAAGGTTCTGTCCAAACATGTAAATGAAAAACTATGTAAAAGGCAAGAACAAAAATACTTTACATTCCCACGAATTAAATGTCAAATAGAAGAAAACGATATTTACATTCTGTTAAATATTGTAAATGATTTCAACTTATCTATTTTTGAAGCCTTTCGAAAAAAAAATTGGCATATAATATTTGCAAAATCAAGATTACCTGAAAATATAACTGCAAAGAAATTTTATTACTCAAGTTGCATATAAATGACTCTAAGCTACATGTGACACTCTCGGAAGAGAGCACTTACAAAAACATTGAACATGTTATGATGTTAACAAAATTGATAAATCTTCAAAGGCTTCATTGTGATCAATTATTTCAGAAATAGCTCAGTTGTCAGCATAATGCTTGCATTTTCCAGACTCAATTGAGGCTTTGCAAATGTTTGAAATTAATCATGTCACAAAAGATAATGCAATTATTGATGGAGGGTCAATTAATAACATGTTTTGTTATTCTGAAACCATAATAAATGGAGATTGGACCAAAATGGCCTGATTACATGCATTTTAAAAGTTCAGGTGACATTTCCTTCAGAAGCTTGTCACGTAACCTGTGAAATACAGAACCCCCAAAAAATAAACCCTTTCATATCTGAAAGCATAACAGAAGGGGAATTTTGTTTTACTTGTGAATTTGCATGTTTCCTTAGATCTCCTAATTCTGTCATAAATGTTTGTGACGAACATGTCTGTCCATCAGAAGGCAAGGCATGTTGATATATAGTGTGTTAATTCATAACACTTGAGAATATATAGGTTCCTTCCAGGTAAAAGTCAATTATGATCTGGGGAAATTCATTCAGCAAGACAATGACATGTGGACAAAGTTATTGTATACAAAAGTTAGGAAATGTTCCTGTAAATATTTTGTGTGATGGTTATGATTTATTTCGAGCAGGCAACATCCCAAAATATGTGTATCTAAATCAAACAACGCCCTTTTACAAACATCTGTGATGTATTTTTGTTACTAGTCACATCAAGGGGCTCCACACTTTAATGATGATAAAAAGTTCATCGTTTTGGGGAAAAAAAAATTCCCCATAAAGATAATTAAATATGTGCCCTGCTCCACCAAAATGAGTTCAAAGTAGGCAATCCCTATTTTCCAGAAATCAGCAAAATGTGTCAGAAGGTCACATTTTGATGTTTTTTAGCTGTTGGAACCACGTTTTAGCAAAAGCCCTTGTCTTTGAATAGTTAAAACCATTTAACCAAAAACAGATTTGAAATTATCTAAATTGCGTGTATTTCTTGATTTACTTAGTTCTTTTATTGCAATGGCGGGAAGTTCAAATGCCATTTTCTCAAAGTTCAATGTTCGGTATCATCAATGTTTGAAGTGCCATATCTTTGGATTGGATGGAGATATCAAAACATATGAAACATCATTTTAAAGCGCAATTCCAGTAGAACAAAGTCATTTTCACAATTGAATATGATAGTAGGCCGACTTTGAACCCATTTTGGTGGAGCAGGTCACATATATTCTCGTGAGATACACATATCATGTACAAAACAAGATTTATTAATTCAGCAAGGGTTCTTGGCTCATCAAGCACTACAGAAAATATTCCTGTTATGTATAGAAACTGGCTTCATGTATATAACAAAACTGCAAATTCTGCTTCTTGTTTACAATTAAGCTACTGAGAAATTCCAAAACCTGGTGACAGTTAGAAACTATGTTTCCAATTCTACATGCAACTTGACTCAAAATCAGTATATCAGTTGCATTTTTCCCAAGGAGAGCAACGATCAACCTGGGGGCACGATGTCAACAACAGACGCTTTGGAATACCAAAAAGGAACATGAGCTCAGAAAATTAACTTTCAAAATTTCCTTAATAATGACATCTTGGACAGGCAACATTCATTTGTGGTTGGAGACTATCCAAACATGTTTCGATACTAATTTACATTTTCTATTACTATTTTTGCTACATGTCTCGCCATGAGCTCCATAGCCATGCATGTATCATTGCACATCTTTTGTGACAATGCTTCCATTTGCACATTTGCAGAGCTTCAATTGAGTTGGAAAAAGTCAGCATTCTGCTGACAGCTGGGCTATTGTGGATATAATGTCATTCCAATGAAGCCTTTGGAAATTAACCATTTTGTTTTAAGATTCCTTAAATTGCGATGCTTTCGAAAAATTATCAGTTCTAAAAATTCACAGGCTGTTTAGAGATGGCTATGTAACCAAGTATTTTTCATTGCAGTTTAAAATGTCAGATAATGTCTTATTTACATATTGCAATGACTTAATTTCATTGTTGTGAAATAACTTATAAGTTTCTGAAGGTATTCATAAAAATGAAATGTCGAATTATGCTTTGTATATAATACTTACATGTATGTAAATATAATATTTTCATTTTCTTACCTTTAACATGAGGTTGAAACCAATAAAAATACCTTCCAATCTGAAGAAGAAGCAGTTTTAATTGTTCTGCTGAAAACTATCGTTAAATATGTACAGGTTTTTCACAACGGGAGAGGTAATATGTGATTGATCAGCCGAGGGCTTTAGCCCGAGGTGTGATAAACACATATTCCTGATCCCATGGTAAATAACCGCCCTATCAGCGTGCATCGGCGGCTCAACGTCGACCCAAAGCCGGTCCGATGCTGCTGACATCGGACCGACGCCGGGCCAACGCCAGACCGTCCAGGCACGCTGACAGGGTATACCTTGAGACAAACACTCAAACAGTCAAACATCAGAGGATAACTGGACAACAAAGAATATGAGAATTATTTCCTTGTAATACTGGCATGTGATTGGCTGAAAGAGGTGTCGAATGGTATAACTATGATAATTGAAACTTCACCAAGTCTCACTGAGCTTGCTTTACGGTAACTGTCAGACTGACACAGTCTCCCTGTGTCGAACAGCTTTAGCTGAAGAGACTGATGGATTTCCATGACTCAGTTCCATGCATGAGTTAATACTCTTATCTGCTCTGTAAAATCAGACTTTGTTTTAACATTTGTAGTAAGGATACCTTAAAATCAAACAAACAATGTTATACAGACAGTTTTGAGTACATCAGTGTGTACTTTTAACACTAATGTTGTCAACACCTTAAACCAAACACACATAGTTATAAAAACAATCTTTAAGTATCTGTTTCAAATACCAGCCGAGAATGCTTAATAATCTCATAACGTCACTTGCTTTCTCATAATGTCACTTGCTGCATCTGAATTCTTGCAGAGTTCACTGCTGATGGCAGCTCACCACTGCTGTCTCTTATGCATGATGTAAAATATGAACTCTGTGTGTAGAGTAGGTAACTGTAGCAATAGTAACAAGAGCTGGATTTACAGGTCAAACTTTTGGTCTCTTTGTCCAAAACAATTTTCATTTCTCTTTTTTTTCCCCCACAATACTACACAAAAGTGAATTAAGACCTTAAAATGTCTTGAATAAGTCAAGAGGTACTTCAAGGTCCATTTTGTTATTCCTTTATTCCATTCAGCAGCTGCAACTCCCCCGGGTCCATTTGTTCAATTCCTGGTATTTTGTTAACTTCATTGATTCCTGATTTAACTTGATCCTATATGTAGCTAATTTAAGCTATTTGGCACTTCACAATATTCAGAGTTATAGAGCCATAATCCTCAAAGATATCAAATTTCCTGTTAATGTGATCTTAAATTGATAATGGTTGCTGACGAGGAGCTTTTGCTGTGAAGTGGCGATAAGATTCATCAAAATAATCGGGTGCCTAGATGATTGACTGGGAGAATCTTGCAATTATTGCTCTTGTATTAAGTTTTGGAAGAATGGTGCCTTTGAGCCACTCCATGTAATATTCAGAAGCAAAATCAAAAGATTGCCACAATTCATCATAATGTTGGTATTAATCA
Source organism: Platynereis dumerilii (assembly GCA_026936325.1). Lineage (NCBI taxonomy): Eukaryota > Metazoa > Annelida > Polychaeta > Phyllodocida > Nereididae > Platynereis > Platynereis dumerilii. The sequence continues at coordinate 93,347,765 of JAPTHN010000002.1, forward strand.
GGGACGCCAGGCTTTAGAGAAGTCATGCTGTTCATACAGAAGTAGAATATCAAATTTAGTAAAGGAAGCAGCTTCCCCAAGAGTTACGAAATAAGTATCAACACTTTTTCTGTAGTCATTAAAAAAATGCAAATGATCCGTATGATCATGCTATAATCATACATAAAATATATATAATATTGATATATAAGTAAAACATGATCGGTAAAAACCAGACTCCATAAGTCCATCTAGTATCTTTTTTCTGATGACATGCAGTGTCAGAGGGACTCCACAATTTGGTCCTTCAATAGAATGTTGACATTGGTTACATAATATTTCAATATTGAGTGATTGATTTCCTAAATTTGTTGTAGTCCTGCTTCTCCCATTGCCACTTGACAACTTTCAGCTTAACGTATTTTGTTTATTCATGATTGTCACAAATCATAACAATTAATCAGGCACTGATACCTACTGATTATCAACATTTACTTTGTTATTCAATCTCATTGCTAGGAATCATAACAATTAAAAGTTCCCATACTTAAAAAAAATGTGTTTGAATATCACTCTGCCACATATTGCTCATTTGCATACTGTTGCTGGCGCATCCGCATGGCCAATTCCTGCAGTACAATGCTTGCACTGCCTAAAAGTAAAACAGCCTCATGGAGACTGGGTAAAAAACATGGACTGAGAATCTCACACTCAGAACCAGCTACTGAGGTAGAAAACGTTTCGGTCAAACATTTCTGATTAAACAAAAATAATAAGAGACAAATAGGCTTTATTGGTTCACCAATAAATCTAGCAAAACATCCAAAATCACCTCCTGACTTATTCAAGCCATAGCCAATATATTGTGATGCACTCGTAATGCCTAATGGTTGATAGTGGTCTATCCAGGCAAGTGGGTGATAAAAGAGAGATCCAAACAGTTTGGGACAAAGGATGAAGGTCAAAGAGGAGTGTGATAAACACAACAGTCTGTTGACAGAACTAATTCAATAAAGCCTCGAAACTATAGCGTCTCTTCTTTATTGATGATTTTTGAGGATGACTACATTGACAAATGTCCAGAACGACCTTTGACCCAGGCTGAAAACAAACTTTATTTGGTAATAAAGTATGATACATAATCTACCCTAAAATTTACTTGGGCCAATGCTTGGGTAAATGCTGTTATTTAGTTGATGCTTTCATTTTAACATCACAACTTCATTCTTACAACTTTGTTCTTGATCTACTGCAAGTCCTCATTTTCAACAGTTTTCTTTAATTCTCGTGTATTACCTGTGACAACTTCCACAAGAGTCTTCAGCTTAACACAATCATATGGGTGGCCACTGAACACCATGAAGTCCATTAGGGCCAATCTTGTAGTCTCGTTCATCATTTAAAAATTCATCCTCATCCCATACATATTTTATGTGGATTTTTTTATCATTGGGAATAAATCATACTGGAATCTTAATAAAAGGTTCTGTCAAAACGAGTAAATGAAAAACTATGTAAAAGGCAAGAACAAAAATACTTTACATATCCTTCAATTAAATGTCATACAGAAGAAAACAATATTTAAATTCTGTTAAATATCGTAAATGATCTCAACTGATCTATTTATGAAGCCTTTCGAAAAAAAATTGGCATAAAATATTTGCAAAATCTAGATTAGGCCTACCTGAAAATAAAACTGCAAAGAAATCTAATTACTCAAGTTGCATATACATCTCTATAGTTTGTCACGTCAAGCAGAGGACAAACGTTTGGCCAGATATCTCAGCTACCACAAGCCCCACAGGAGAAATAAACCTACCTATGTGTAGCTTAGCTCTATTGTAATATGAATATCACATTTTCACAATGTTTTGGTCCCGCTTTTGTCCGATATTTGCCTTTTTATGGATATGGCAGGCCAATTTTTCAAAATGTTTACATTTGTTTTGTTGCCAATCTGACAGACAATGGGCAGTGACGTCACAAAAATGCACTGCAGTGCCCCCCGAGACTTAGTTCTTGCCAATTTGGTATTTTCTGAACCTCCTATCGCATTGTGGTGATTTTTAAGGCCTGTACAAACAATGCTAAATTTCTGTCTCAATGCTTGACGTGACAAACTGTAAGCTACATGTGACACTCTTGGAAGCGAGCATTTACAAAAACATAGAACATGTTATGATGTTAACAAAATTGATGATCTTCAAGGGCTTCATTGTGATCAATTATTTCAGAAATAGCCCAGCTGTCAGCATAATGCTTGCATTTTCCAAACTCAATTGAGGCTTTGCAAATGTGTGAAATTAATCATGTCACAAAAGATAATGCAATTATTGATGCAGGGTCAATTAATAACATGTTTTTGTTATTCTGAAACCATAATAAATGGAGATTGGTCGAGCAAAATGGCCTGATTAGTGATTACATGCATTTCAAAAGTTCAGGTGAAATTTCCTTCAGAACCTTGTCACAGAACCTGTGAAATACAGAACCACCAAAAACACCCTTTCATATCTGAAAACATATCAGAAGGGAAATTTGGTTTTACTTCAATTACTTGTGAATTTGCGTGTTTCCCTAGATCTCGTAATTCTGTCATAAAAGTTTGTGACAAACCTGTCTACGCATCAGAAGGCAAGGCATGTTGATATGGTGTGTAAATTCGTAACACTCGAGAATAGGTTCCTTCCATGCAGGTAAAAATCAACTATGATCAGGGGCAATTCATTCAGCAAGACAATGATATATGTGGACAAAGTTGTTGTAAACAAGAAATTAGGAAATTTTCCTGTAAATAATTTGTGTAATGGTTATGATTTATTTCGAGCAGGCAACATCCAGAAATATGTGTTTCCAAATCAAACAATGCCCTTTTACAAACATCTGTGATGTATTTGTTTGTGCATCAGAAGGCATGGATTATGACATACTTTACAAGGGAAAGCACAAATAAATGCTTTTGTTACTAGGCATATCAAGGGGCTCCACACTTTAATGATGATGAAAAGTTCGGTGTTTTGGGGAAAAAAAACATATTCCCCATAAAGATATTACATATATTCTTGTGAGATACACATATCATGTTCAAAACAAGATTTATTAATTCAGCAAGGGTTCTGGACTCATCAAGCACTACAAAAATATTCCTGTTATGTACAGAAACTGGCTTCATGTATATAACAAAACTGCAAATTCTGCTTCTTGTTTACAATTAAGCTACTGAGAAATTCCAAAACCTGGTGACAGTTAGAAACTATGTTTCCAATTCTACATGCAACTTGACTCAAAATCAGTATATCAGTTGCATTTTTCCCAAGGAGAGCAACGATCAACAGAGACTCAACCTGGGGGCATGATGTCAACAACAGACGCTTTGGAATACCAAAGAGGAACATCAGCTCAGAAGATGAAATTTCAAAATGTCCTTTATAATGACATTTTGAACAGGCAACATTCATTTGTGGTTGGAGACTATCCGAACATGTTTCCATACTAATCTACATTTTCTATTACTATTTTTGCTACATGTCTCGCCATGAGCTCCATAGCCATGCATGTATCATTACATATCTTTTGTGACAATGCTTCCATTTGCACATTTGCAGAGCTTCAATTGGGCTGGAAAATGTTAGCATTTCTGCTGACAGCTGGGCTATTGTGGATATTATGTTATCACAATGAAGCCATTGGAAATTATCTTTTTTGTTTTAAGATTCATTACATTTCAATAATTTTCGAAAAATGATCAGTTCTAAAAGTGTTACATGTTGTTTAGGGATGGTTATGTAACTTGGTAAGTATTTTTCCCTGCAGTTTACAATGTCAGGTAATGTCTTATTTACATATGTCAATGAATTGATTTCATCGTTGTGAAATAACTTAAGTATTCTGAAAGTATTCATAAACATGATATGTTGAAATCGTGCATTGTGCATAATATTTATGGATATATAATTTTTTCATGTTCTTGCCTTTTACATAAGGTTGAAACCAATAAAATACGTTCCTGTCAGAAAAAGAAGCAGTTTTAATTGTTTTGCTGAAACCTTCGCATATTTATACTGTAAAATAACAGTTGTAGAACTTGCACATGTCTCATGCAATTGCAATATGGCCCGATTATTTTAATACCTTGAACTAAACATGATGCATTACACCCAAAGTTCAGAAATACATGAAAATCCTTCCATAAATTTAATGTCAAGTTGTCCTTTATCAACCATTTATTTGTTCTGCACCTAAAGTAATCAAAGGTCACTCCCATAAGAAGTGATCTTCTTATCTATCAAAAGGTATCACCAGTAGTATATAGGCTAATGGATTAGGGTCCTGTCAATGGACATATCATGTCTATTCTTCGAGAACAACACTGGTTACCCATTGAAGCACGCATTGTTTTAAAATCACCTGCCTTGTCTTAAAATGTATTCATTGGAAACGGCCCCTAGTTATCTGAAGGAACTTATCAAGATCAAATCATACGATCGTAGCCTCCGCAGCAGTTGTGCCATAACTCTCCAGAGCCGGGCTTTCGCCGTACAAGCCCCCATGCTGTGGAATAGACTTCCCATTGATCTCAGATCCATACTTAACTTTGACAATTTAAAAAAAAGCTAAAGACTCATTTATTCCGATTATTCTATCGATTATGATTTATATTCTTAATTTCATATTTTTTTTATCTCTACAAATTTTAACCTTCGTACCGTATCAATTTGCAATGATTTTACTGTTTACTTCAATGTATTATTTGTAAAGTGCATTGAGATGATTCATGTAATGCACTGTTAAGAAATAAAATTATTATTATTATCATAATATTATAATGTACTGGTGTAATTTGATGAAATCTGATTCATCTTGGGCTTGTGACTAATTGTTTTGATCTATCTTATCACTGAATGGCAACATTCATAATGCATAACAGTTTATTAAGATGCACAATGTATTACACTTCATTAAGATAATTTATTTTTGTTTATCCCCCCTCAGGTCTGCATCTTGTTTTAATCAATGCCTCGTTTAAAAGATTCAATGGTCATTCTTGAATGTGTCAATTGTCCTGTCCTCACCACCAAAGAAGAGAAGCTATATGGTTTCAAGGCTTTATTGGATTCGTTCTCTCGACGGATTACTGTTTATCACACTTCCCTTCATAATAAACCACAACATATTGGAAATATCCAGGTGTGAGATTCCTTTTTTATTCGGTTCTGGACTAGTATTTTTTCCTCTTGTTTTATTTGGCATTTCCTTTTTATTTAAGATAATTGATACTCCACCAGGTCTCGTTGCATTAAAGGGAACTGCTGTAAAAGCAACAGGAGCTGGGTTTACAGGGTGACCGTTTGGTCTTTTTGTCTTAAACTATTTTTATTATCTTTCTTTTTTGCCCACTTCCCTGAGATGAACAATGCCCCAGAAAAGTGAACCACGACCTTATGAGGTGATTCAAGTTCCATTTTTGTTATTCCTCAAGTCAATTCCATTCAGCTGCTGTGACTCCCCCTGGGTCCATTTGTTCAATTCCTGGTATTTTGTTAACTTCTTTGATCCCTGATTTAGATCGATTCTACATATAGCTAATCGAAGCAATTTGGCACTACATACTATTCAGAGTTATAGAGCCATAATCCTCAAAGATATCAAATTTCCTGTTAATGTGATCTTAAATTGATAATGGTTGCTGATGAGGAGCTTTTGCTGTGAAGTGGCGATAAGATTCATCAAAATAATCGGGTGCCTAGATGATTGACTGGGAGAATCTTGCAATTATTGCTCTTGTATTAAGTTTTGGAAGAATGGTGCCTTTGAGCCACTCCATGTAATATTCAGAAGCAAAATCAAAAGATTGCCAGAATTCATCATAATGTTGCATGCTGTTAATCAGGGACGCCCGGCTTTAGATAAGTCATACTGTTCTATGCATACAGAATGTGATATCAAATTAGGCCAAGAGAACAGCTTCGCCTAGAGTTGTAAAAGAATTATCATAGCTTTTTCTGTTCTTATAATAAAATCCACTAGTAACAGAAAGCTGGTTGGCAAAAGTTTTGTGAGCTACATAATGTTTAAACACAATGAAAGACAAATACAACAGAATAGGATTTTCTGATTCAGCAATAAAAAGCGAGATTGAAACAGTTTGGGACAAAGGATGAAGGACAAAGAGGAGAGCAATAAACACAACAGTCTGTTAACAGGACGGAATCAGTGTAGTCTGAAACCACAAAGCTTCTCTCTTTATTGGTGTCTTTTGGAGGAAAATAACATCGACAAATGCCGTGAATGACCTTTGATCGAGGCTAAAAACAGACCTGAAGGAAAGTAAATACAAAGAAATTCTGGTAATAGAGTATAATAAATCATCAATGTTATAGATCAAACCAGCTTGTCTAAAGCCTGTAGTAAAGCATAGTTAGCCAAAACACATACACATAATCCCATTTACAAAACATTGTACACTGATATCTTAGTTGCAAATAAAACATGAAAGCACTCTTTGATAAAGTGCAAAACAAAAGCATGACAAAGAATTGTTTATTTTGCAATAGAAGCCAAAGACATGTGCATTTTCCAAAACATTATCTTTGCAAATGGAGGTTGAATCAAAACAATCAAAACCATTTTTTTTCTGAAAGTAGATTTAAAAAGTTTTTATTTTTGAATAATATAAAAGACAAGAACAAAAAATAATTGACATTCCAACAAATACCATATAAAGAAAACATAACCTACATTCCATTAAATGTTACATTTGATCTCAATGTAACTATATATGTGCCCTTCAGCAAACAATAATTTTGAATCAAATGTATAAAATAAATGAGATTACCTTTCATTATAACTGCATTGAAAGATAACCACTCAAAATGCATGATTATCTTCAAATATGTTACAGGCAATACTTCAGGAAGCAACAAATTTCAAAAGCATAGAACAAAATTAATAACTTTCAAAGGTTTCATTGAGATAAATTATGACAATAGCCCAGCTGTCAGCAGAATGCTTGCAATCCAAGTCAACTTGGAGTTTTGCAAATGTGTGAATGAATTATGTCAAAAAGGATAATGCACTGATAGATGGAAGGCCATACAAGCTTTGTTCTGCTGAAAAATGATAACATGTTTTGCTTATCTTTTTAAAGACAAATGGAGATTGGCTGACCAGAATGAATTGCATCATTACACACATTTTAATGGTTCAGGTGACATTTTTTTCACAAACATGTCATATAACCTGCTAACTACAGAACCACTGAAAAAAACCTTTCAAATTTTTGAACACGTCATAAGTGGGTTTGTATTCACTTGTTATTTGTCATGTTTCTTCGAGATCTCTTTATTCTGTAGCAAACATCTATGATGGATTTGCTTGTGCATCAGAAGGCATGGATTATTGCATGTTTTACAACAGGATGCACAAATAAATGATAATTCTGCTAATAAAGCATAATACATCATCAACATTGTAATTCACTTGCAAGGGTGATAAGAGGTTCTGTCAAAACCATAAAAACATAAATGTTGTTCTACATGTATATGAAAAACTATGTAAAAAGCATAAACAAAAAAGACTATATTCCCATGAATGTCATATATATATAGAAGAAAGCTACATTTTCATTCGCTTTAATATTACATTATGATATCAACCTATCTGTTTATGAAGCCTTTAAAAATATTGGCTAAAAATATGCATACAAAATCTGGATTAACTGAAAAAACAGTGCAATGAAAGGTAAAAACTACAGTTGCACAACCATCTCCAAGCAAAGCGCGAAACCCTTGGAAGCGAGCATTTACGAAAGCACAGAACATGTTTACAAAATTCATAATCTTCAAAGGCTTCATTGAGACAAGTTATTTCAGCAATAGCTCAGCCGTCAGATGAATGCTTGTAATTTCCAAACTCAATTGAGGCTTTAGAAATGTGTGAAAAACAATCATGTCACACATGTCACAATTGATAATGCAGTTTTTGATGGAGGGCCAAATAAAAACATGTTGTGTTAATCTGAAACCACAATAAATGGAGATTGGTTGACCAAAATGGCATCATTGTTTGTGCATCAAAAGGCATGTGGATACACAGTCTAAGGGAAAGCACAAACAAATGCTTTATTACCCATATTACCAGGCATTTAATCTAAACTCAGTTTAATAATAGCACAACATTTATATTCCCCAGAAAAATATTCCTATCCAACAAAGATATTGTCACATGCGTATACATGAAAAATGCTTAACAACAGATGAAGATTCACTGGTAAAGCAATATAATACGGATAAAGGAAGATATTGAATCACTTCATGACTTATTCAGGAAATTTCCAATGTGCCGTGATCTTTTTGGTGTGGTATTGTCAACTCTGGAACTGGGTAATAAAACAGAGATCAAAGGCAAATGGAGGCTGGAAAAAAAAAAACCAAGGTCGAAGAGGAATGTGATAAACAAAACGGTCGGTTGACAGGACTGATTCAATAAAGCCTTAAAACCACAACGCTTCTCTTCTTTATTGATGACATTTGGAGGACGAGACAATTGTTATTTTCCTGAATAGTCTTCAATCACGACTAAAAACAGACCAGATGAAGAACAAACAAAAGGATATTCTGCTGATAAGGTGTTATGATCACCAACTATGAAATATGTTTGGGTAACTGAATGACATCAGCATAGCTTGACGCAAGCCCTCGGAAAATAGCTGTATACGCTATAAATCTGACAAGACAACAACCATAATTTCATTGACACTGAATAAGAGCAAAAACATCATTTGAAAATGACTACTACCGGCCTTATTTTTGAAATAGCATGAACCAATTTATTCCTGTATGTTCTAATATCTTCATTTTAGTAAAAATTAAATGATTTCTTCTAAGCTTTATTTGGTACCTAATAAAAAACATTTCCTGCAACATATTGTCTTTTAAGCTCTACTATAAAATAGAAAAAAAACAACTTTCAAACCATCTGCAAATAACATTCAGCTCCGTTGATTTGAAAGCCGACATCTTTCGAAAGCATGGAACACACTATAAATAAATAATAATTATATAATCAACAAAATGAATCATTTTTAAAGGCTTCATTATCAAGATAATGTTATTTCAGTAATAGCCCAGCAGTCTGAAGAGTGCATGCATTTTCCAAACTCAATTGAAGCTTTGCAAATGTGAAAATGGAAGCATGTCACAAATGATAATGCTATGATTAGCTGAATGATAGAGTGATTGCCATGCATATGAGCTCAAATTAACATGTTTTGTTAAATGCAAACAGCAAATGGAACTTGCATGTTGCCAGAACCAAAATTACAGCATTAAAAATATTTTTAAAGTTTCGTTGACATTTCCTGACTAAACATGCAATCCGTTTTAAAATACAGAGCCCAAAAGAGAAAATGACAGGTAAAAATCACTGTCCTCATCAAACTAAATTTGCCCCTGGTGATTTCGAACATTTCCTGAATAGATATATCTTTAAATTCTGAAAGTAGTGCTGATATATACTGTATACAATACCATACATGTATCAATTAAAGACACATTTATAATGCTATCACGGAGGTTTGGGTTTTACGACTCTGCAGCACTGCTATCACCATTCAATGCTATTACGGTAGGCCTAATGGTCTTTCCGTGACAGTGACCACCACATTTACTGATAGGATGCTAAATACAATGAGCAATATTTTTATTGCCATATATGAGTATCTTAAGATCCCATACTTCGTCAGCTGACATACAAAACAAAATTGAACAATTGGCAAAGAAAACAAAAGAGAAGGTTCAATGCTGCTCCTGTCTCAAAAAAACTATAATTAGTCAAGACCATTTTCGTGGTGTCAATATCATGTTTCTTGGTGTGGGTGATAGAAGGATCAACTTGTCAGAGATTGAAAGAAGAGTGTGACAAACAACAGCATAGTGCATGGTACAACAATGTAGCAGCACTGTACATGCTGTACATGACTTCCCGTTTCATCAAAACATTGACTTGGAGAAAGCACCTGTTCCACGAAAAGTCAATTCATAGGAAATCAGATTGCTGTCAGCCATAGACAACCACTAAGAAATATGTAGTCACTGTAGACGAACTTATGCAAAGCATAACCTTGAGTGAGTTTGTGTTTTACACCCCATCAGCACAGGTGTGGGCTATTAAGAGGCAATGAAACATCATTGATATTTGATTAACTTCGTCCACAGTTTCAATGTGATTTGGCAAAAAAATTGGTGTGGACATGACCACAGGAGAAGTGCCTTACCTTGTCTTGTAAACTAGTGTCCTCTAATTTGCCCTCTTAGTTATTCCATTTAGAGATATTTCACGTAATATAGTTATAGTCCATGAACAATTCCATGGGGCAAAATGGATGCTTAAATGTTTTTTATTTCATTTTATTGTTATTTCTTAGTCTTTTAGTACCTGGCTCTGCCACATATTCCTGGGTTTAAAGGGGCCCTGTCAAAAAGCTGTATTATCTTGTTAGGCATTGTTTGGCACTAACTGTTTGTTGTAATCAACTGTTTCGCACCTTAGGTCAGTAGAGTGCACAAATTTGATTGTGAATTCCATACCAGTAGTTGTGGGACCAAGAGCATAGGAAAAGGATAGCTAAAAAGTACTTTGGGTGACCGCATGAATGTGAACCATTACGTTACTGTACAGTTGGGTCGCCTATTTGATCGTTTCCTCTTAGAAATGAAATGTAATGTCCATCCATTGGGTGGCCTTGCAAGTGAAGCCCAAAAGACTATGCGGAATAGAGAGAGATTAACTGGTCTCAAGGTAGACTCTTTGGGGAGGACTGTGCTGTGGCCAATTTAATTTATGGCATCAGCAAGATGAGATACAAGAATGGCCGTGGAGATCCGAAAGGATTTAAACATTTTATGGCAATGAACAATGTAAAAACAAGTCTGTTAGTTCGCTATGTGGGTATGTTATGTATTTGACTTCGGTCATGATCATTTATGATCACTGTTGTAGTGGTTAGCACGCTGGACTGCTGCGCCGGCAGCCCGGGTTCAACTCCCGGCCGCTGCTGAGTTCCCAACTGACAATTCGGTGCCGGGTGATTGCTTAATTGGGTACTGTTGCCAGCAGTACTAGCCTAGTCTGGATGTCGGGGAGGTAACTGACACGTGCCTTGGGCTCAACTGGAAATAAGTTGTTCCATCCATTCCAGGTGGGGACTTTCGTTGGCTACCCACGTTAAATAAGAACACCTTTACCTTTACCTTCAAAGCCGCCAGGAGGCTATGACATCAAAGGCTCAAGTTGTGACGTCACGCTTTGGAAAAAAGTATTCGAAGACTGACAGCAGACCAGACATGTCGTCGTGTTATTTTATTACTTGGTCTCAAGCAGATCATTGAACATGTACAAGACGGATACAAGGCAGGTAATAGGATGCATGTTCTTTTTCACTCTACAGGTTCTTGAGATGTATGGATGGATGTTTGGGGCTTTACATCCTGTACTTATGCACTTGGTAGGCTAATTAGGACAGGAGGAGGACACGGCAATGAGGCAAAAGATGATTGAAACAGCTGTCCAACATAGGCCCATGCGACCTGGCAAGAGCTGGAATCGAACCTTGGACCCAGCGATTGGCAGTCCAGCACACTACCACTAGACCAACCATCCCCCCATCATTCTTGAGCTCCGAGCTCTTGGTGTCATCGGCAAAATTCTAACTGGGCCGTGGATGACTGTACTTTATTCGAACAAGGACAGGCTTACTAATTTGGAGACCGCCCCAGTTCTCCAGTCCTGCCTTGCTAGACTGAGAGAACTGGTGGAGAACCCCACGTCTGTCCTTGAGCTGCAGTATGACTGCTTCGGAATGAAGTTGAACAGAGATGATGAAGTGCTTTCTGATCTGTTTAATGCTGCGTTTGACAATGGTACTGAGGGTGAATTTTTTGAAATTCTGAAAGAGCTTCTGAGTGGTTCTGTTGTAGTGTTGGAAAGGCAACTGAAAGCCTACCTCACTGGCGAGCTTTCCAATCCAACCAGAGAAATGCTTGTTTTTTCCCAGGCAGCCCCGGTATACACAATATCTTGAACAAGCAGATACCGGGAATGATTGACGCCCTGTTCCAGAGGGCTGCCAATGCATCCGTAGGATTCGTTGATGGGAAAGTCAGAGCGGTAAAAACAACGTACCTCTCTGGCTGGATTCGAAAAGTGATAATGAGCAGGAACAGCTCATTTCATTTGCTGTGACTCCAGCTCGAGAAATTAGGACACTAAAGAAACAAAGAGAGGAGCTAACAAAAAAAGCTTACCTGATCTCTTCATTGAGTCCAGATGACTTCACGTTTCTTCATATTCCTCGTTCACATCGAGCGAGTGGCTATGGTGGTGTTGGTATTCTACTGAAGAAGTCCTTAAAACCTCAGTTTGTTGATACTCCACAGTACAAATCGTTCGAAGTGATTGAATGTACCATGAAGTCCTGTCAAGACCTTGTACGCCTGGTCATTGTGTATAGACCACCTCCATCTTCCAGAAATGTTCTCACTTGGTCGGATTTTATGACAGAATACAGTGAATTTATCAGTCATTACATACTTGCAACAGGTCAGTTGTTCATAATGGGTGATTTTAATATTCCTGTCCAAAATGAAAATGATCCCATAGTGCGTGAATACAAAGACCTCCTCGCTGTGAACAATCTCGATCAGCTAGTTACTGAGCCAACGCATACTCTGGGCAACACATTGGACCATGTAGCTGTCTGAAAGTCAAGTAATCTTGTTGATTCTGAATCAGTTACAGTTGGAGCTCCGGGGATTATTTCTGATCACTCGTTGATCACTTTCAATATTGTTGCTGCACTTCCACCAGCGGATCGAAAGACCATTACCTACCGAGCCTGGAAGAAGCTCAATCAACCAAAATTCATGTGCAAGGTGCAGTCTGTCATCAATAGTTTGATGACTGATGACTGCGATCAGAGTTCTCTTTCTGTATTGTGACCCAGTTTAATGACCAGATACTTTCACATCTTAATGAAACTCTCCCACTAAAAACCAAGACTGTGAGTGCCAAACCAGCTCGTCCTTTGTACTCTTATGAAGTCTACAGTGCCCGAGTAAAGCGAAGACAGCTAGAGAAAAAATGGCGTCACACAAAGCTGTCTGTCGACCTGGAGACTTATAGTTTTTAAGAAGTTACTTCAAGAAACTAAAACAAAATATTATCATTACACCATCAACCAATGTGCACACGATCAGTAGAAATTGTTTGAGATGGTCAACAAATTACTTTATCGTAAGGGTGCCACTCCATTGCCATCTACCTCTGATGTAACAGACTTGGCTGATAGATTTGCTGAATTTTTCACTGCCAAAATTGACAAAATCCGGCTTAACATCTCTGCCGATAGTTCGTTATGTGCATTGTCCACTCCAAGTCCACCTGTACTTGATCAGCTGTTGCCAGACTTTTCTCCTACGTCTGAGAGCGAAATACTCGCTATTATTCGCAACTCCCCGTCTCAGCAATGTTCACTTGATGTTATCCCAACATGGCTCCTCAAGGATCTGTCATCTGTCTTCGTCCCCTTCATCACTTATATTGTCAAAAGGTCGTTAGCCGCTGGAAGTGTCCCTGCCCCATTCAAGGAAGCTGTTGTCATTCCCCTCCTGAAAAAGCCGTCATTGTGTCATCAAAATCTGGGTAATTACCGGCCAGAATCTAACCTGAACTTTATTGGAAAAGTGCTCGAGAAAGTTGTGGCGTCCAGGCTGAAAGATCATCTTAAGAAAAACAACCTGCTAGAACCACTTCAATCAGCTTATCGTCAGTATCACAGTACCGAAACGGCTCTGGTCAAAGTCCACAACGACCTTGCTCTTGCTTTGGACAAGAAAAAAGCTTGCCTTCTTGTACTTCTCGATTTAAGTGCCGCGTTCGTCACTATCGATCATGACTTTTTGCTCCAGAGATGTGAAGCGCTTTTTGGTATCACCGGCACTGCATTAGCATGGTTGCAATGTTATCTGCGCAACAGAAGCCAACGTGTCCTTATTGGAAATTCAACATCCAAAGCCAAGTCCCTACTCTGTGGAGTCCCTCAGGGGTCCATTTTAGGACCCCTACTCTTCATCATGTACACCACTCCACTTGGTAGTCTGTTAAGACAAGAGAATACTGATTATCATCTCTATGCAGACGACACACAGTTGTACTTGAAGTTTGAACCTGCCGATGCCTGTGCTGCTTTTATTAACATGGAGACTACAATTACAAAGGTGTATTCCTGGATGTCAAGCAATATGCTGAAATTAAACACCAACAAGACTGAAGTATTGATCATTGCCAACAAACAACACCTGGATAGATTGAAGAGTGCCACTCTGTGTGTTGGAAGTGATAACATCAAACCGACTTTCACAGCAAAAAACATAGGTGCTACTTTTGACTCTACTCTGTCAATGATCCCTCAAATTGGCTTGTGTGCAAAATCAGCTAATTACCATCTCCGAAATATTGGCAGAGTCCGAAAGTTCCTCACAAATGAATATATATATATATTCTTTTATTGACATCTATAAATATCACAATTGATACATATGTCATTTGTAATGGGGAAAAGTTAAATAAAATATATAAAAATAGAATTAATTATATACAAGATTAACTATATATACATAAAATTGATTATACACATGTTATAAATAGCTAAAATCAAGTGAGCATATTGATACAAACATATACGAGTAATAGTAGTTTTGGATAAAAAGAGCACTCAGCACAAGATTAAAATACATACAAACTAGGTTCCAGCCACCCAAATAGTTATAAAATAAAGTAGGTATCAAACATCAATTAATATAGATAACAGTCAATAAAATACACACACCACTAATACTGATCACTTACAAATAGTCATTTTGGCTTATTAAAAAAATAATGATTAATTATATATATATAAGACCAAAGCAAAAGACATACAAGTTAACAAATTTATAGATTAATTAATAATGCTTGATATTTCATATTTGAACATTATTTACAAAACATGTATCAAATAACATACATTGTTGCTTTAATATTGATCGATTGCTATATTGAATAGTTCAATTTATGTTAGAAATAACTTTTTTCTTAAAGTGTACATTGTATACTAATTATCATAATTATCATAATTGTGTATTATAAGTGACCGTGTGGATGCAGGAGATAGTCGCTTTAAATTTAAACATCAGCCTGAAGTAAAAATTTCCCTAGAGTATTTAGTAGGTCAGGTTCCTTACTTTTCATTATTGATGTGAACTTGTCACTGTCATTCAAAGATAGAAAATTGTTGATGAATTTAGCAGCTGTTGAAAACAGGTTTTCACGGAACGATTCATTAGCAGGGCATACAACAAGGCAATGGATTTCACCATATTTAATGAACACTTTTCACATATTCTATTTGCTGCAGGAATCACTGGCTTTTGATGTCTGCCTATTTCGATTTGTAGACTGTGAGAACTTGTCCTGAATCTGGCAATCTTAGTTAACACCTTACGGTTTTGTCGCAGCCTGAGATATGGTTCTAATCTACAGTCAGTTTTAAAAAGCTTATATGTTCTAAGTTTTGGTTGCTGTGTACTATCATTTATAGATATGAATAATTGTTCCTGTTCTATTTCATAAAGTTTTGATTTTACAGTTCTACATATGCTGTCAATGTCTAAGTTAGTATTGTTACTTGCTTCATATTCAATGTTACAAGAGCTTAAAATGTTTATTATTTTACTGAACCAATTAGTTTCATTAGCTCTGTTTGTATGAGTATCTTTCTGAATTTGGAGACATCTCCTTAACAGGCTTCCATCTGGTGAATTTTCTAATCTCATCCAATAATTGATCATCCTAACTTTTTGTCTAACATGCAGTGGAAATCTGCCAGTTTCACCATAAACAGCCAGAGAAGGTGTCTGTTTTCTTACGCCTAACATACGTTTTAGATAGCCAAGTTGCAGAACTTCTAATTCAGATACAGGTTTTTCGCTACTCCATATTTCACTGTTGTACTCAAGGATTGGTAGAACATAAGTATCAAACATTCGCAAAGGTATAATTGGGTCGATGTGTCCTAGGACTTGCTTTGAATCACTTTGTAGGGCAAAGAGTGCCTTATGAGCTTGCACTGACAGGTATTCTGTCATCTTGCTGTGCACTTTACGTTTGTTAGTTAGCATATGACCCAGATATTTGAAACTCTCCACTCTCCACAAATGAAGCTGCAGAAAAATTGGTACACTCCCTTGTCACATGTCGACTTGATTATGGAAATGCTCTTCTTGCGAATGTCCCCAAGTGCCATCTACAGAAACTCCAAATTGTTCAAAATACGGCTGCCAGAATAATTACAAGAACAACAAAGTATGAACATATAACGCCAGTCCTGCAGTCTCTTCACTGGCTTCCAATTGATGCACGTATTAAATACAAAATCTGTCTTTTGACTTACAAAGCTTTGCACCACCAGGCTCCAGCGTACATCAAAGACATGGTAACGCCTTACATTCCATCAAGATCTCTCCGCTCTGAGAGCCGTAACCTCCAAGTCATTCCAACTTCAAAGACAAAAACCTGATGGTGCTAAAGCTTTCAGTGTGGCAGCCCCAGTATTATGGAACTCTTTACCAAACAGCCTCAGACAATGTCACTACTTGTATAGTATCTCGAAATCATTATTTGTCCTTGGATGACCCCTGATTTGGAAATCCACCCTCTGCACTCCTGTGCGAGCAAAATAATTAGAGGATTAAAAATTTAATCCTATTAGTAAGGTTCATCAGCTCTCAATGGAAAAGGGTGACATCAGCATCAGAATAAAAGATATTGTAAGGGTAAGGAATGTGTCTTTACAAATCAAAGTCTAAATAAGGAAGGGGTATGTAGTATAAATACTGTAATGATATTTTATGAATTCATTCTGAAGGGAAGGAGACACCTGATAACACTACACAGAAGTATCCCTTGGCTTTGCAACATACTGGAAGAAAAAATGGCATCTGCTCAACTTAAGATTATTGATCTGAAAACTGGAGCTGTGGCTGGAGATGTTGGTAAATCAACTTCTGTACTCAAGTCATCTGTAACGTATGACCTCAGTGAAAAGACGAAGGCTACTGCACACCCTGGTGACAAATGGAAGGCAGGCTACATGACATTTGCTCGAATGTCACAGGTGAAGAGTGGATGGCGTAACGTACATCTTTCAAAGACATCCTTTGAAAAGCTTGGGAAGGAACTGACTGTATTTCAAGATACGCTGAAGTCCAAAGGAGAACACAAGGTCATGTTGAAGAAGCAGCATGTTATCAAAACTCGCTTTACCAGGGAAGGAAAGGACACTCTCTATTATGTCAGCATAATGCACCCTACTCAAGAGAAAGAAGACCTTACTCCTAAGGATGCTGTCAACCATGCCAAGACTATTAATCTCAGTTCTGATGAGTTTGACATGTTCGTTTCTGTGTATGAGAAGCTTGCAGAAGTTGTGAAGAGCAGAGCATCTACTGGAGAAAATGATGAGGCAGCCATGATTGATGGGTTTTGCTGGATATGCAAGCACACAGGAACACGCTCTACAAAGATCTTCCTCTCTTTGCAAGACTGTACTGCGGATGCTTACAGTCACCACTTCAATGCCAACAAGGAAGTGTTGCAGGCTCAACCCATGGAGAGTGATGACCTCGAAGCCAACTTTGACTTCTTCACCATGACTGTCGATAGACCAAGCAAGTTGGAAGTTATAGAGCACCTCGCATATGCCACAGTGTTGAGAAATATCATGGACATGAATGTTGAAACCGATAGTGCACCACCCTCCGAGGAGACAGTTAACGATGTCTTGGAGAGGTTCGATAGGGCTGCATTTGCTGCTCTAGTCAAGAAAGTGTTGATGAAACTTGTGTACAAGAATCTCTATCTGACAGGTGAACTTATCAGTATATTCATGTATTTTGAAGGTATGGAAAAGGTCAAGACAAATCTTGTAAAACACACTGCATCCTGTTCAGGAAAACTATTTACTCGTCTTGTAGACAGCTGTTTTGATATTGTGTATGATGAAATGAATAACAAAGACTGAATGTTATACATCTGCTTTGATAAGCTGTATAGTTAATGAATATTATATATCAGTTGTTGTACATGTATGACTAGCGGAATAAAAAGAATTATGAAATTCATATATACTGTGTTTGTAATGCTGGCTAATGACAACAAACAATCGTTTATAGTTAGTAAAATGCAAAAGTGAAGTTTATTCAGATACACCTTATATATATATATATATAGGCACATATATATAACAAAGAGGTAATAAAAAATATAAAATGACACAAAAACTAACAGTAAGAGGACATATGTATAATTATTATATATATACAGTAACATTGGTAAAAATATTGCAGATGATAAGTAAGAAAAAAAAAAAAGAGTGCAGGACATCAGTGAGAGGTGAAAAAATGTTCAACATCATTGCTTCTTCTTGGATACCTTCTTCCAGATACTCTGAAGTGTTAGAAAGAAACATGTCAGTGACTGAGCAATTTGTGGCAAGCTAGTGGATAGAGAGATAGAGATAGAGAGAATACAGTTGAGGAGTACTTAATAGCCATAAGGGAGGGTGTCAAAAGTGCCCTTTTGTATGACCCTTTTATTATATGTGACCCTATAACGTTTCAACTCTTCAGTGCTAAACAACACAAAGCGTCTCTTGCACCGTCGTATTTTGTCATACCTGGCTGTGATGTACTCCGGCACACCATCTGGTAGAGGATGATTGTCAGGATCTCCGACATACAACACAAGAGTTTTAATTGCATCAAAGGTCAGGTATTGCAATGTCTCATGGTTCAAGGTCATGCCTTTCAACTTGACTACCTGTACACCCTTCTTTGTCAAGTATCCATATGACTTGGGTCCACTGCTGACAAATGTAGTTATGTAGTCATCATCATCAAGTTCATTTGTCCATTGACCAAGATGGGAACCAAGACACGGTCTGTACTGATTAGGGTTACTGTCATCATATTCGTACATGACACTGTCTGTGTCAAAATACAACACCCTTTCACCAAGCCCCCTAAGTGTTTCGTACAGTCGACGTCTACCGTTGGAAGTTGTGAATGCCGCAACAAACACATTCACATGCGGCATTTCAGGTAGAAATCCTGCGGTACGACTGTACTCTAAGAAACACTTGTCACTTGTGAAAACGTGTGCATCCTTCAGTGTAATAGTCGGGTCAGACATCACTCTCAGCAGTCGATTAGCCGGAACTTGCCTGTATCCACACTCATCACCTTGCTGCCTCTGCAGATGATTTTGGGTTCGGTGGTCACATTACAGAGGATGTACTTCATGAGGAAGTAGGCATCATACGCCTGGCCATTATGGAATAGCAAGGTGAATCCCTCGAAGGGCCTGTCGAAGAAGAACCGACAAAACTCATTTGCAACATCATCACCAAAGAAGTCTACCCCCCGCCTCCCACAATTCTCCATTGCAAGGCACGTATGTCGGAGGTCATCACCCCGTCTATGTCTCCCTAGGACACGACGACACTGGTCACATGGTGTACCACAATGGGCGCATCGTGGGTTCTCTCTGTAAGAAGTACCCTCACAGTGTGCACATTGCCAATGTGCCACAACCAAATTGGGTTCGTGTATGTCACCGGTGGGGTCGGTTTCAAAGTCGGCAAACATATACTTCGGGGAAATTGGTTTAGGGTTCTTCTGACGGATATAGCAGTAGTGCACACCTGTCACATATTGCTCACAGATTTTACACAACCTATAACCGCAGCGATGGACTGCTCCACGCTTGTATATGTAGCCACACTCCAGACACCGCTTTGATGAGGTGCATACACCATTGTCCAGGTGTGAAGCAAAGCAAGCATGTGAATTTAAGTACCTGTTGCATTCATCACACATCTTTACTTCACCTGAAATTTTAACACATGTGTCAGAATGACAAGACCTGCATGTATTCGCACAGTTGTGCTTGTCCTTTTTGTGGTAGCATTCATTGCATTTCTCACAAAACTTTGCATTGAGGAACATGACTGACAGATTCACAATAGCATGGAAGTGTCCTGCCTCCCTTGTCTGACCCTCGGGGCATGCGTAGAAGAGGTGTATTCGTCTCTGCCTCTCAGGGCTACCCACATAGACAGGTGTCACATCTGTACCCGAGTGGAACACAACAATTTGTGCATTTGCTGCCCGTTCAAATGCCGCAATATCGGTGAATGCGGGTGCGTAATTCAGGGGAAAGCCTGCCAATGTCTGTAGTGCTCGTGCATCCCGTGTGAGGACATTCCGGTTGCTGTTGTAGAGCTGGGTGAGGCGATTCTTTGCAAGACGTGCCAAGTCCGTGTCACCTGCGACCTCACACTCTGTGAGCTTCACCTTAGCCAGAGCAACAACAATTGACCTTGCAAGACACAGGTTGTCCTGTATGTGTGTCTTTGAAATGGCCCTGCTGAAACCTAGTGAATCCCCCTCCCCAAAGATATATTGGAGCTTGGTCCTAAGTGTACGACCTGCCCCACGCGGGTTTCGTACCACCGCCACCTGTACCTCCAAAGGTTCATCAAGCACCAAGTCATCCTCCGACTGGAGTACAGCCTCCAGATGATCGGCAATCTCCGCAACCGTGAGGTCGCGGAGGGGCATCAGACCAATGGAGCGAGGGCTGTGGAAGGACCTGCTAGACATGTATATCCTAACAAGATCATGCGGCCCATAGCATTCATTGAGCCTATCAAGTATACTCTGCATCAGCTCTAGTATCTCCCCCATTACCTCTGCCAATTTAAAAGGACCATTCCGCCATGTCTGGTCAAACACCACCCTGTAAACAAGCTCCCTAACAGCACCATTGATAAACTGATTGTCCCTAACATTAACATCAATGTGCCGGTGAAAGTCTAGTCTGTAGTTAGGTCCCTGAAAAAGCATGGGGTCATCAAAGTCTGCCTCATCATCATTTGGTGAAGGGGGAGCTTCAAAGAATAAACTATCATTGTCATCAGACCCTTGCAGCCCTGCCTCAGCATCGTCCTCCTCCTCCTCCTCGGAGTGTAACTCATCCTCCTCCTCCTCCTCCTCCTCCTCACCAATCTCATCCTCTGGCACTAACCCCCTGACTCCCTCCCCTTCGCAATTGTCGCAATTGTATAGAATGTCAAAGAGCTTCTTCAAATCTCCATCAAGCACTATGTCAGAGTTGCTTAGGGCTCTCACCTTGCCATCCTCAATAGCGTCCACTATTGCATTACTCTCCCTGCAATGAAAGAAAGAACAAAACTGAATGTACATCAAACTCTCTCTCTCTCTCTCTCTCACATACATGACATCAAAACAACCAAAACAATGCAATCATAATTCAAAACTATGCCTGGTGATGGACTACTTACGCAGGGGTGAGACGCTCCGTGGCAACATTTGCATTGGCCCCATCAAAATGCAGACGCCGCCTAGTCACTGCCTGTTCAGGTGTCTCTCCTTGTTGACCATGAAGCAACCGCCACCTGGCCAACGCACTGGATCTTTCTGTTGAACTAGTAGTAGCCACAGGTGGCCTATAAGTAAGGGAATAATAGTAAAAGTCATGTCAAACTCCGTATCAAATTACAAAAGAAAAAGACAAAACAAACATACTTTCGTTTTTTGTACTCACCCTTCTGCTGCATTTCCCATCCTCTCTACACTCTTACTCTTGCTGACACTGGCAGCACAGGGGGGCACCTTCACACCGGCACGGCTGGTACTGGGTATGGCCATGTCCATCCTTAATGTGAGAAAAAATAAAAATAAAGAGAAATGTTGTTTTGTTGTGGTTCGGGACTGTTAGGTGTATATATATATATATATATATATATAAGGTTATTCAAAAATACAATTCAACTCACACATCAACACCAGACACACCAGACACACCAGACAGATCAGCCGCAGTGAATGAGTCTGCCATGGCAAAGAATTCACTCATGGGGCATTTCAGAGGCGGTGTCAGCGGCTGTGTGTCATATAACCGGATGGGCGCCAAAGCCCCTCCCGAGCATGACGGCACAGCCGAGTTGTCAGCAGCAGCGTCAACAGGCGCAGCCGTCGCCATCTGTGGATGACGTGTTGCCATCTGCTGTGGCTGTCGCTGCTGTTGCTGCTGCTGTTGTTGTTGATGCGTGCCAGTCATTGCCCACTCCCTCTGCTCAGCCAGAGCTGCGGCAAGCTCTGTCATGGCATGGCGCTCGTCTGCCCGTCTCCTGGACTCTCCATTAGGTCCTGCCTTGGGGCTTGAATGTGCAAGAGGCTGTGGAGGATCCCAGGGTGAGGAAGGTGGTTGGAAGGAGCCCTGAGTACTGCAATAAGCAAAATTGTAATCATGTCATATGCTGGTGTTTGGGAGGGGAAGGAGTTTATGTTGGGAAAAAAAAAAAAAAAAAAAAATGGAGAGATATTAAGAAACAAAACGAATATTACTACTACCCACCCTAAGAACCGTTTTGCCGCCACCTCCAGACGGTCACAATCATCGTACCCCTGTACCAGCCTCCTCTTCCTGTTGATGGCTCTGTACACATCCACCATTTCCAGAATCTTGTTGCAGCAGGTTTTCATCTGCTTTACCACATTCTGTTGTGAAGAGAAAGTACACCATCATCATCTTATGCACAGTGCATGCAATACCTAAGTCCAACAATAGCAGTTATAGAGTGTGAGACATACAATAATGGCTTACCCTGCTGAACGATGTTTTGCACTCCATCCACCCGTCCCCTTCCTCCATTGTCGCCATCTCTGGAGCGGGTGTAGATGTCACCCCGCGTGAAGAATTCTCCTCCTCCTGTCCTACGACAGACATAGCCGATCGCGTTGGGGATGGTGGTGGTGGTGGAAGTTGTGGTGGTGGTGGTGGTGCCATGGATGACCGGTACAAAGACGCACCCTGACCGCTGACAGGCCGACCCTCTCTAGAAGTGTCTGTTTGTACCCAGTCCATTTGTCCTGTAGGTGGGTTAGCATACAATTGTTGCTGCTGCTGTGTCATGCTGCCAACTGTAGTTTGGGGAGTACCCCTGCCCTCCACTGACATCACTGGAGACAGGTCCAGTGCAGATAGGGCTGCTGAGGGGGACGGGGCTCGAGCCAGTACACCACCAGTTGCCGTCTGCTGGGGGTTGTATGCGTCATACAATGTCCTCAGCCCGCTCATGCCGTATTGTGCACTGAAAGCAGAAGAAAAAAAAAAATTGTAAATCAAAAACAGTTTGGTACAGAACATCTCAGTGCTCACACTAGCTACAATGACATCGCCTGCAACGGGTGAGGCACGGGGTGGCAATGTGTTCTACTTTGAGTGTCCAGCAGCAACCACAATTGTTGGCCCTTCTATGTCAGGCAAGACCGTACTGGCGATGAGGATACTGCAAAATGCCAAACACATCTACAGGATTCCACCAAAAAGAATTGTTTACGCATATGGCGTTTATCAAAAGGTGTTCAGTCAGCTGGAGGCAGATGTTGATAATCTTAGTCTGCATGACGGACTACCTGGGAGAGAGCTTATAGAAAGCTTGGGGTCGGAGGACAGTGAGCATCACGCCCTCCTTGTTCTGGATGATCTAATGGACGAGATTACAAAGTCAGCTGAGATGTGCGCATTGTTTACTAGAGAGGTACACCACAGAAGAATATCTGTCATAATGTTATCACAGAACATATTTCACCAATCCAGATATTCACGCACTATAACACTAAACACTAGCTACCTCATATTGATGAAGACATGCCGTGACCTACAGCAGATACATTGCCTCTCCAGACAAATGTTCCCCGACACACCCAAACGACTGGTGGAAGCCTATGACGATGCAACGCGACAGCCACGAGGCTACCTAGTTGTCAACAACCTGACGAGCTCGGGTGATGATGATATAAGACTGAGCACTGGCATACTCCCAACAGATGATCTTGTGCTGTACACACGGAAGTGATTGCTCGCAATACCCTAACTCATCCCACCACCCCACCTCACTCTCTCTCCGGTTGCATTGGCTTTCTAACTCTCACCATGTCCGCACGTGTGAGGAAATGTCTGCCATTCATCAAACTCGTGGTTAACACAAGCAAGGTCTCTACCACTCTCACACGACGTCTATTGGCCGATGCGAGCGGTGAGCAGGCACTGGCTGTAATAGAATTGATTGTGAATGTTTTGGGAGGCGGCCTGAAGGTATCGTCTGACACAAGGCTAAAGCTGTCAAAGAGCAAAGGTATCCTACGGAAGTTGGCAGGTGTACACAGACCTTCACTGGCGCCCGATGCACTCTGCAGACACAGCAAGACCGCTATTACCTTCCTACGGCTATGTTATCCCTACATAAGGAGAGTGATGGGGAAAGCACTGTCAGTCAGTGACAACAGTAGTGACAGCAGCAGCAGTGACAACGACAGTGACAGCAGTAGTGACAACAGCAGTGGCACTAGCAGCAGCAGCAGCAGTGGTAGTGCTACTACTAATACTGTTACCTCCACTGACAATAGTAGTAGTAGCAGTAGTGGAGGGAGTGACACCGACGACACCCGCGGATATCAGAGTAGTGGCAGTAGTAGTGGCATTGACAGTGACAGCACATGTCACAGTGGTGAGAGCAGTGTGGAGATAGAGGAGGAGGAGGAGGAGGAGGAGGAAGAGCTGTGCAGTAACACTAAAGAGCACACCAATAACAAAGTGGGTACAGTTGATAAAGACGCAGACGAATACATAATAGAAGTGCCAGGACGAGGAGTCCAACAGTCAGCACCTCAACCACAACAACAACATCCGGCATCCTCGTCATCCTCAGCTGTGGCAGTGGTTGTGGCAGGTGACAACGGTGTTGAGGACCGAGCTGCAATTGCAAACGACATTGTGTAAACCCCTCACCACCTCACCTCAATCCCCTCCCCCCCTCCTCGAATCCCTTACCCCCTTACTATTACCATCCTCAGGAAAAGAACAATAAAACAAAATAAAAGAACCTGACAACTACAAAACACCACGCGCACAAGTGTGACAACGATGGCGGTCGTCATGAAGTTCAACAGGAAGGTCTACGTCATACCGGAAGAGAAATATCTAAGCATGACTAGAGCCGTGAAGTTACGGTTGGACTCTGGAGGGGAGCGCGAGAGCGCTCCCCTCCATAGTAAAACCGCACAGCCCTCTGACGCGGAGAGTGCGAAGGCTTCGACTCAACGCGAAGGCGTGCATGGGGTTTCGGGGGCCCTGGAGACCCATTCTCATGAAGGCGACGCCGTGGACAACTCGGAGACATCCGAGAGCCGGGGAGATCACGCATCCGGCGGTTCGAGGACTGCCAAGAAGGAGAAGAAGAAGAAGAAGAAGGAGGAGGAGGATGTTGGTGTTCCCGCCGTCGGTAGTGCAAAGGAGACCAAGTCGAGCATCCTGGCCAGGGCAGCTGCACGCATAGGGGGTGATGCGGATGACATGACAAAGAAACATCTGGCAGAGATACACGGGTTATTGTCGCCATTTCGCGGGGGGAAGGGTGGCCCCGCCAACTACGTGTCTGCTCTTGTGCACACTCAGCTGTCGAGCACGTCTTTACCGAAATACTACAAGTCCTTTTACTCACTCCTCCTGGATAAAAGGGTACCCCTGCGGTTGATAGGTAACAAGGGGCTCAGGAGAGTGCTGCACTACATGAGGAACAAGCGTCGACATGCCGACCACCGCGACGACGGCAGTGTCACGGATGCTGATGGCAAAGGTGCTCTTGCCCCCCGTGTGAGAAAGACAATGAAAGAAGGTGTTGGTGCTTCCTCTCAGTCGCGGAAGCATCGATGCCATAGTAGTAGTAGTAGCTCGTCCCAGCCCACGCGACATGTGAAGATACCATGGGAGAAAGTGTAGTCCCGCGTCACGTGGGATAAGGGTGGAGAGAGGACTCAGTAAGGGGGACGGTTAATGATGTGTGCATGTGCATGTGTGTATTAGTATAGAGTTGTGTGCATGCTGCTGCTGTCTAATGCAAGGATGGTGACCCCCAGAAATATTGATGCCTATCTGAAGAGACGGTTTTATGACCCGAGACTAGCGGGTAGCTTTACCAGTGCCTCCAAACTGTACAAGGCCATTCGGAGGGAAGGGAAATATGACATTTCTCTGAAACGCATACGTGAGTGGGCGGAAGGACAGGACATCTTGACTCTGCACAAATCTGTGAGACAAAGGCAGCCCGCCTACCGTCGCATCATCTCACCCGGTCTGAACCACATGTGGGATGCTGACCTTCTGGAGTTGTCGGGTAGACGTTTCAAACAGAGTAATGCTGGACATGCCTACATCCTTGTAACAGTGGATGTCTTCTCTAGGTTCTGTAGAGTCGAGGCCGTGAAATGGCAAGAGCATTCTCGACCATCTTTAGACAGTCGGCGGGGGCTAAGCCACGGTTCCTACGTAGCGACAGAGGGGTGGAATTCTCCAATGCAAAGGTGCAAGTGGTGTTGCGTGAGCAGGGTGTAAAACACTATTATTCCAACACTGAAACGAAAGCCAATTTTGTTGAGATATTAATTAAGACCCTCAAGAAGAAACTCTTCCAATACTTCCAGTGGACTAATTCCTATGCATACGTGAATGAGCTGCAGGCAATAGTGTCGTCCTACAACAAGACAATACACAGCAGCATAGGGCTACCGCCGGCTAAGGTGACTGCAGACAATGAACTCAAAGTGTGGGACTACCAGTATGTAAGCAACTCCAGAGCATACAAGGACTCTCTGAAACGTGCGCTGAAGAGGAGCAAGGCAGGCGCCGCAGCCGTGAGGAGACGGCGTTTCAAGTTTGCCGTGGGGCAGACAGTGCGGGTTGCTCACTACAGACAGAAGCCCTGGCATCGTGCGTATGACGAGCAATTCACTGGGGAGGTATTCACCGTCAGAAGTAGGCGTGAGCACGAAGGCATAGACGTGTACTACCTGACAGACTTTGGGGGTGACGAGGTCAAGGGTCAGTTTTACCGGAACGAACTGACCGCCGTCAGATACGACCCAAATGCACTATTCAAGATAGAGAAGGTGTTGAAGAGTAGAGTCAGGAATGGAGTGAAAGAGCAGCTAGTGAAATATCAATCTTGGCCCGCACGTTACAACGAATGGATAGCTGCAGATGCGATTGTAGCACTGCACAGAGGCAATAGAAAGGCTAAGAGGAGGAGGAGGAGGAGGCATGACTAGGAGGGGTTGATGAGTGTGTGTGAGTGTGTGTGTGGAGAGAAGGAGAGAGAGAGAGAGAGAGAGAGAGATACTTAGCCATGCTGATCAATCTTGTCAGCACATGTGAACCATCTGCCCACCCCACAAATACACCAGCACTCTTCACCTGCAGCTTACCAGAGCACTAGTGAGTAGAGGGGGGTACAGGCAGACAGGGTGGTTGGCACATTGGACTACTGGACATTTCCCTACCCCCCCATAAAGACAGAAGAAAAGTGGGTAGGACTGTATGTGTGTTGCTCGGTCTGTGCACCATCCTGTCTTGGCAGCACATACAAACCGGTTGTGGCATCGTTCAGTGTTGGAGAGGTCAAAAGGAATAACTACATGCGCTTCTCATCAGTGCAGTATGTGCCACTCAGAGCATGCGGACTGAGCGAAATCACAATAGAGATCTGTGACAAAGACGGGAAGCCCTTTGACGAGCTCCACTCGAACACAAACCCAAAGCACTTCACTAGGTGCTCACTGTCCCTTACATGGATTCGGAATACAAGTCCATGGCGGCCGTAAACCCTGAGGCTTGGGTGGACCACTTTAAACAGACTGTGGGGAAGCCATACATGTGGGGTGCTGACCCTGCATTGGTGACATTGAAAAACAAATCGGGCAACCCTCACACTACCACACAGAAGGAAGTCCCACTCACTGTAGTCTCCCCAGTTGAACAGTATGATGAAATGGCCAAGGCTGTGATAGATAAAGGCACACCAAAGTACCAGGCACCATCAGTTGCACACAAGGCATCGAAGGGCAAGGGTAGAAGCAAACGCAAGAGGACAGGGAATCATAGTACCGCCTCCTCCTCCTCCACCGCTAAAAAAGCTCGACACTCTACCACCACCTCCTCCTCCTCCACTAACAGGAACCCTCACAAGAAGGCACGGCGGAAGAGGGGCAAAAGGAAGCAAGGTTGCAGGAAGGGTGGGAAACACACCCCATCTGGAGGAGGTGATATTTTTGACTAGCCACTTGTATTCTTTTTTGAGGAGTTGGGGAGGAGAGAGAGAGAGGGGATCATCATCACCATGGCCAGTGGAGAGAAGATCCTGAAATCAGCCGATCTGGCTTATGAGACAGGCCTTGACCTGTTTCAGATCCCTGTGAGCAATCTGGGGGTCAGTGATGTGAAATATATTGTTTACAAGCCAACAAACATGTTTTCTACTGAAGGCAATGTTAAATTCAGAGTGCCAGGGGCCGGTTCAGCTTACATAGACATGCAGGACATTGTGGTACGGACTCTTGTTCGCATTACCCGTGCTGACGGTTCCCTCATACCCGCTAGACCATCCGGCGCACCATCACAACCTAAGGCACCTGCGGGTCCCCAGTCGGGGGCCTCCTCCACTAGCATGGATGAAGGCGAATGGAGTATAGCACCGGTAAATAACCTGGCGGACTCCCTGTGGCATCAAATCGAGGTCCGCATGAACGACTCGGTCGTCCTAGGGGGCATGACCGGCTACTGTTATGCATCCATGTTGAACATACTGCTGGATGAAAAACAGGTGTCTGATGAAGAGTTGCAGTGTGCCATGTTCTATAAAGACACTGGGGGTTATGTATCAAGCCTGTCACTAGCCACGGGGGGTAATGAGGGGCACAAGAAGCAATACGAGCTCATGAAGGAGAGCCGTTCAGTGGAGGTGCAGGCGAAGCTTGATGCAGATGTCTTCAAGACTACTAACTATTTAATCAATGGTGTGACCCTTGACATAACCCTATTCCCAACAAGTTCCGACTTCAGACTACTTACGGGTAACAACAAGATGAAAGACTATGTTCTGGAAATACAAGACATTTCACTGATAGTTAAACAGATAGTACCGGCTGCCCAAGTTCTTGTGGCACACCAGCAGATCCTCCGGAGTGACCTCTCTAGAGCAAAATACTTCTACCTGAAGGAGGACATCAGGAAATTCACTTTGGCACGCGGAATTGGCACATTTTTTGTAGAGGATGGATATAATGGGGAAATCCCCAGCACACTGGCAATTGCCTTTGTGGCAGGTGACTCACTCACGGGTCGGATAGATGCCAACCCCTACAACTTTTCCACATATGACCTGACTTCCATAAATGTGAGTCTGTCGGGTTGCCCAACACCAAGGGGACCGCTTACATTTGACTTTGGGAGCGGCAAATACCTTCAGAGCTATGCTGACCTTTATGCCGACAAGAGCAAGCGTCCAACGCATAGTCAGAGAATAACGCTGGAGGAGTTCCCCAACGGCTACTCTCTGTTTGTGGTCCATCTGAACCCCCAGAACCGTGACACCTACTATCCTATATCACGTGATGGTTCAGTTCGGATCGAGCTCAGATTCGGCACGCAATTGCCACATTCTGTTGTCATGATCACCAGGGTCAAATATCCATGTCATTATGAGCTGGACTATCAACGAAACGTGTTTCTATCATGAAGGTCTCTGACATATATGAAATATTGTGGCATGACGGGGCAACATGTAATTTTGTCATGGCAATAGCACCCGATACAGTGCTACGCTACATACAGAGTGACTCTAGGAAGAGCTGCTACATTATCAATGTACAGCTAAAGCATATTAATGGTGACTCACCCTTTGTCATCGGTGTTGGTGATGGTGGTGGTGGTGGTGGTGGAGGCGGCAGTGGACATGGCAGTGGCATACCCGGGCACAGTAGTGGTGATGCCGGTGGATGTTGTCATAGTAGGAGTGCTCTGCTCCCTCCAAAGCATGGGATAGGCAGGGGCAGCAGACGTCGCATGTGCGGGGGTAGGCTGCGGTGCCCACACAGGATCGGACATCATAGACCCTACGGAAGCCTGCATCGGGTGAGCATCGCTAAGACGGCGGTCCATCATCATCATGTTGGTGTCTGCAGGAAAGCCAGGAGGCGGTGTACGAACCCCAAAGAAAATCTGTCCGGTACTTCGACATGTGGCCCAGTGCATACCGGAGACGCCAGCGGGATGATATGTGAACCCGGGTCTGGCTCCGGGAACTCTTTGCAGGACAGCCGTCTGTCTGCTTCGCAGCAGGGCACCACCACCACCACCAGCACTGGCCCTGAGCAGTCCAGTGCTCACGGAGCCGGGGTTGGTGTTGGTGTTGGTGGCAGTGGTGGTGGTGGTGGTAGCCATTCCAGTGGCCATTGGTTGTTGTTGGTTGTAAGCCATGGTTGCGTAGAGGTGTTTGATACCCTTGGTTTGGTGTCAGTGGAGACCTACGGAGAAGAAATGGTAAACTTTACAAAGCGGTACAAGTGCACACTGGTTAATACAGAACTATTGGATACTATGCATTGTGGGTACTATTGTTTGCTCTATGCCTATCATAGAAGCAGGGGCTACAGTGCTACAGAAGTAATGACTATTATCAAGGACTCCAGACACTCTGTTAAATCTGAATGCCTCAAGACATTTTCAATGTTACCCCACTGACAATGTTTGTGCTGTACTATTCTCTGTTTATTGTACATGGGAGGGAAGACTGGCCAATGCTATCCCTCCTGCTCTCTCATGTTATGTTGTCACTTCATATTTAGTAGTGATGGTGTAGTCTAGTGCCAAAAAAATAAAAAAAATATCATTATCAACGATGCTGACATGTGACATACGTAGTGATAAACAAAAATATTATTTTTTGTAATATTATGATGGTGTGGAATGTACTCTGTAGTGACATTGCTTTTATAGCATACATCTATATATATCTATATGTATATATATATATCTATACATATTATACCAAGCATTGCTGTGATCTCTGTATACATATATACATATAATATTAAATATATTATATAATATTAAATATATTATTTGACAAAACATATGGCTGATGTATCTGCATATACTATGTTGTCTTATATTTGTGTAATGGTAATGGGTTTGTTTTTAATTCAATAATAAACATATTCTAAATGGCATATTGAGCTCTTGTTGTTGTTTTGTTCTATACATATATATATATATGGTTAGGAATGCAGTAAACACCCATGACATGTGAACAGATACAAGTCACAATGAAATGTGTACAATATAGATTACTGTTAAGATTACTCGAAATAGCTATTCATCATTATTGTTGTCACTATGCACATTATTCAAAATTGAACAATACACCAATTATTGTCATTGACAAGCACTTTGCCTGACAAAACCGTCCACAACATGGAAGATGTCTGTAGTTTCAGACTGACAAATGTGGGTTTTTAGAAATAATAGCTTTTGTTGCCGAGTGAATATGAAGGGGACATGAGAAGATACCATGGATGCGTATAATTATACATTACTGAGGACATTTTATTCTCAGAGTTACAAGACATCTGATTTCTTCCCTTTTCTCTTGTATTTGACAAAAATATTGAACAGTGTATTTACCTGTCCTTTTGCTCATGCAGTGATTTAGTATTGACTGTTAAAATGCAACTTCAAAACAACATCAGAATTTTCATTGTGGAGGGGACACCATGTTTTAATCTGCTGCTTGCACATATAAGGAAGTCCTACATCATGATGTTCTGTGAACATTGGTAATCTAATATTTGGCATTGGTAACTTTACCTCCCCATACAGTAATCAAATGAACAACAGTGCTGATGTAGAAACAAAAACAACTCCATGTCCCTCCCCACTCCACCCATTGTTGGTAAAATATTTCCCACAATATCCA
Source organism: Platynereis dumerilii (assembly GCA_026936325.1). NCBI lineage: Eukaryota > Metazoa > Annelida > Polychaeta > Phyllodocida > Nereididae > Platynereis > Platynereis dumerilii. The sequence goes on from JAPTHN010000002.1 coordinate 93,379,731, forward strand.
TTCCAATCATAAGAACTTACATAGTTTTGGTTAAACATGAACTCCAAGCCCCCCCTTTTTTTTTCTGTTTTTCTGTTAGATTGTCTGTAAAATGTTTCCCCAATATCCATTCCAATCAGTTAAACTAGTACTCTACTGTGGTAAGCTAGAGGTGAGCACATACAGCTCTTTAAGAATTCTTAAATTTTCTTTCCCTCTGAAATAGTGATGCAGACCGGACCGCCTTCCACCGGTCAGGTCTGTGATCCAGCCCCTGGACAGGCCAAAAATACCAGACCACATGCAAAAGACCGGTTCCAGTGTTGGACAGTACTTTGTCAAGTACAGGTCTGGATTGGTCCAGTGATTTTTTCATGTCATGAAGAGTGTCGCATGAATTTTGTCATATAGAGATAAAATGGAATTTATATCATATAGCTTGTTTTTATAGCTTGTTTTCACCCTCATGTTATCATAATTTTTGAAATGCCCAATGGACCACTTCTGGACCGGCCCAGTAACACAATCGGACCACCTCAGCCTGGACTAGACCAGGACTGGACCACTTCTGGAAATACCTGACCATCTCTCTAAAAGATGGCCCGGTCTGCATCACTACTCAGAAATTCTGTAATAATCAGTATTATTTTACAATCCTACAGGATCGCCTTCTTAAGATCTGTGTGAAAAAACCAAGCAGAAATTATTTATTTCACCAAAACTGAGATTATTTATTTAACATAAAACAAACTCCAAGACTGTCAAGCCACAACAACAAACTCCTCTCCTCCTGATATTAAATGGGTACCCCCTCCCCCTCCTCTTCCCTAGAATTAATTATTCTATTCAAACTGCTAAAGATTGCAGATTTTTCCCCCAAAAACATTAAAGCATAAATTTAAGTCATGTTGTGTTACTTGACACACAACAGCTAGCTTAAACATGAAGATGTCCCTCCCCTCCCCAGGCTCCCCTCCAACATGCATTATGTCTTCCATGCATCATTGATAATCAATCCCCAATGTCAAACAGTAATTCCCAATAATATATGTGTCATATCAGTGCGGGGATTCCCTAATTCATGCTTAAAATCGGCAACAGACGTTTACATTACTATATAATAGAATTGTGAATAGATTAACATCATTAGCGTCACTGAATGCTCCCTCCGTCATGACACCGGTGACCATTCACCCAGCGGGGTTCATGTGGACCCCACCCAGTGGGTGGGTCAAGCATACACTGTATGGCTATATAGCACTGTTTTGGCACCTGAGTAGCGGTCATACAGAATACTGGGAATACTGTTTGGTCATACTGAGCAAATGTGGAGTTCCATTCCACACGTGCTAACGCTCTACAAGAGCGCTTGGACAGCGACGCCGTGCTAGTCTGATAGCGCCGCAGTGGGATATTAGGGCTTTAACATTGTCAGGCGTTGCAACGCCTTGCAGTGTTTATATGCGTCGCCGTCTTGCCTGCTTCCTGTCTAGTATTATCGAGGGAGGGCGCTGCGGTACAAGACGCTAGACTAGGGCGCCGTCTGACGGATTGCGCGGAAATCATCATTGGAGTGCGCAGTTTGCAAGCTTTCATGCAAAAAAGGGAAAAAGTCAAATGATCGACTTTTTAGCTGTCAGCCCCAAAAATGTAGAATTAAGCTTGAATTTTGTTAGAACAGATACAGTGTGACTGCATGACATCCAACATGTGTAATATTAAAGGCTTGGTGTGTGTTATTTTATCATAAATATAGCAGCATGCTCTTACAGCTCATTTCTTTTTAGATAAATGTAATTTCCCTATTTTACAATCATCCCTATAGCTAATTACAGTCCACCACTCCTGTCCATACCTACCAACATTGTTATGTGCTAATGATAATTAGCTAGAAATTAGAAAATTCCCTTGGTGGAGTTATCAGACAGAGCAAAAAAAGTCAGTTACTCACCTTGACAAAGGCAGCTTATTTTCTCACTTTTGATAGCTGGTGCTGGAAGATGGCTGTATCTGGATAGCCAGCTGATGTTCCTATGTTGCTGTCAGTTGCGTAGGGATGACAAGATCAAAGTGTGATGAATCTCTGTGATGCTTTGATGTCCTGGGGGTTTAGCAAGACAGTGCCAGAGAGATCTGAGAGGTCTCCTGCCTTATATATTAGCAATGCGGAAGGCAGTTATTCAGGTTTCCCACAAGTTTTAATAATTAATACCACACTCAACACAATTTTGTAAGTTCAGTTTTATTTTTGGTGGCATGGTCTTCTGTTGGGAGAGGACAAGGGATTACAGTAAGGAAGTCGAATATGATTTGCTTTCTTAAATTGTCTGACCCCACATACATGTGGTGGGCTGTGCATATAACCCTATTTGCCCCCATTGCAATGTCACCAAAATAATGCCCATATGCTTATATCACTCTCCAGTTGAAGGTCACAATGCACCAACCTTGAACTTAATTTAATACCTAATACTGTTAATCTGTATTGCTCTACTCCACAACCCTCCATCAACACTCTTGTGGTGTTCTGAAAAAAATAATGTTATTATTATTTTATTTTGCAAGACCTTCACAGTCAATTCTGGACAAGTATGGTCTGTCCTGGGAATACATCCTGTTTGAACACATGATTAAAGTTCTTGACTGTATTTTTTTTCTTGCTATTGAATATATTGCTAATTTATTCATTTTTTTTTTAGCATACTACTGTAACAGTGCAGGGATGTAGGTTACTCCAACCTACTGCTTCTCCCCACCCTTGGGGGGCAGGGGGGCAGGGGGACAGGGGGCAATTGTTATTTTATTATCCTGTGCTGCCATACATTATTGCATTCTCATCCATAAGTGGAGATTATCTTTCTTGGTGACAAACTCAGCCAAAGAGTCCAATTGCATCCCTGGGCATCGACATTTTCTGTGGGGTAATATTTCGTGTGACACACCCTAGATTAGGTCAGTGTGACATTTTCATTGAGGTCAAGAGAGAGAGCACGTGTTTGTTATTGAGGACTTTGGAATCGCTTCAAGATGCAGTTAGCAACTAGTTTGCTGCCTCTTCTACTTTTAGTAGGATTAGGCAAGGTGTCTAGTTTCCGTTGTGGCGAAAAAAATCAGTGTCAGTGTTCGTACCAACTGGTTTTCTGCGACCGAGCCAAGGCCATGCCGAGATTCCCGCCAAAAGTCAGGGTTGGGAAAGACGTGAAACTGATAGTGGATGCCGAACATGGATTTGACCTGAAGAGCCTGGAAGAAAGTTATGGGTTCGAAAACGTGATTGTTCACACTAACGTCGAAGGGATGTGTGAAACAGTGAAACGGCACTACTGGTGGGTGCACTGTTTGATGGAAGCAGTTCCGACAACGCAACAGGCAAAAATGGCGGGAAACGGACCCACGCTCTCCGATCACGTGATACCTGTCGAGGGTAAGACGACTGCCTTTGACAGCAATGACAGCTACATGTATGAGGATGAATATGCGTTTGACAGCGTTGATGATGACTTGACAGTTCATGACGGAGTTCACACACCCACTGACAGTAGCAGGACACAAGGCCACAGGACCACCGGTGCAGGGCAGAGGGAGAATGCAGAGCCAGGGGCGGAACCAGCAACAGGATTCGACTGGAGGGACAAGGACTTCATTTATGGATCTGTAGCTGCCGTCCTGGGATTGCTGGTGATAATGGTACTTTTCAGTTTTGTGATTGTGGCTCGGCAGGATTCTGGAAAGCAGGATCCAGCCTGTATTGTTTGTGCTGCTGAAGCATGTTGTTGCATAACTCTTATCCCTTGCAGAATTGTCAAACTAATTGGTGGATTGTTCAGCAAATGTTGCTGTTGTAGTAAGAAAGCCAAAGCCAGCGATATTCAGATGCAGGCTTTTGACAACCCCCTTGCAAATAATGATGACAATTCATGTGAAGTGAATGTTGAGTATGAAAGGGCTTACTATAAACGAAAGTAAAATGGTGACAATAAACTAACAATTTACACCAATTTTTCAGATGAGACATTATTCACCCCTGTTGATGGATTTGACCCGGAATATGACTTTGGAATTGTCTATACCTTTGCAGTTACCCACAGCTGTCATGGGTTTGATTCTGGTACTGAGACTTCAGGCAGCAGGTCATGAGATTGCTCCAGCTGAAATTGCCATGGCACAGGACGCCCCCCCTGTTGCCCCCGGACGTGATGGCAACCCCGATCCCCCCATTGACCATGGACAAGGTCATGGTGCTCGTATCCAGGCCCGGGTTGACCCCGCAAACATCTTGCCCAATGGAAGACTGAGGAACAGACAATGATTTATATTGACATTTTTTTGTATTTTCTAGTCTACTGCGTTATTATGTAATCAGGGATAATTGTCAAGTGACATTACATTACACAGACTTTGCATTTGTTTTGTGATATGTCTTGCAGCATTCCAGTCTGGTCAGGTGGGGGGAGGGAGGGGGGGGGGGTATATCATGTATTCCTTATTGTCACTTTTGTATGATATATAATATACTCATGTGTATTGCGATTGTTCTGGATTTATATAAAAGAGGAAGGTTTTACATTTTGTCAGGCCTGATAGTACATATTTTATGCTGGATTCATATTATGTGGTATTTGATGTTACTACAAAATATTATTATAATATTTTCTTGCAAAAAACTGTTTGCATACACTTTGTTGTACATATGTTCTTATCTTCCATGCTTGTGGATTATTGTCTAGTTGTATTGTGGAATATGTCAGGTACATGTCACTTAGGACTTGTTGTTTTATGATAGTATGTGTTTATTGTTAATGGTCATTGATTGGCTGTGTTTCTGAGCTGGTTCACCACCTTTGTGTATGTGTATGTCAGATGATAAGCATATTGTAGCTTTACTGTACTTTCTTCTTGATGTTGACAGATGGTTTGAAGATATTTTGTTATGGTGCTTTACAAGGATTTTTACTGACTGAATGCATGTTGACACACAGTTGCTGGACCAGCCTGTAAATGGACTTTAATGTGGTGTTTATCTTACCACATCTTTTGTGTAGTGTGTGTACTGTTACACCATGTAGATGATATGTTGCTATGTTATAGAAATCTTATTATGAGTAGGTTATTGTATGGTGGTTTTTTATGACTACTTTTGTAGCTATAGTTTTGTTGACTTTGTCCTTTATCAGATGCTAACTGCTTCCCTATATATGATCAGTTACTTACAGTGGTTGTGTCTATATTGCTTGATAACCATTTTTTCATGGATTTTATTATTTATCACTATTTTCACAGACTCAGCCTGTCAGTCAGACAAGGATCATGTGCTGGCATGGGGTTTTATGATTCAAAATAGCAGTCAGACAAACTTATATTATAAATTTTTAATATATATATTCACATAGCCTGTCACAGTGCCTTTAATGATGTATTTTGAAAAACACAAACTGAACTCTGACCAAGATGTAACTTATTTCTTATCATATATTCAATACCAAAATGTTATACCTCAATCAGCTTGCTATATTTTCTCATGAGCTATGTAACTGTTTTTTCTGGACACCCTAATGGGGTATTTTTATTAAAGTTGATTTTCTTAAAACACTGTATTTGTCTCCTTAACATCTGATTACATGTGATACTTTGGTTATCAGCAACATCATGACATTTGGTTAATTGATAAGATAAGTGTTGCATTATACTGTTGTTTTGGAGCAACATATGTGCTTAAAAATGCTTTTCTTTCAATGTTTCTTCAGCAGTTCATTGTGATCTTGCAAAAATGAACATGCTTATTGCTGCAAGTGTGTTCTTTCTTGGTTATCGGTTACAAGCAGGTATTTCTCATGTGGTTTGGTTGTCCCGGTGATTACAGTTGGTTGTAATATGAATGTTTTGTTACTTTTATGGCTATGATTGGGAAAAAAATTGTTGAACAAAGACAATTGTGAATTTCATTTTCTTTTTTATTAACAAATCCTGACCACTTTTCTTTTGTGTGGTTATGGGAACATGTGGTAATTTGAAATATCACTCTAAAAGTATAGTGGAGCAAATCTGTCATATATACAGTCCAGCATGGCCACTTTCAGGGACTGTGCCTCATCGAGACATCCTCGATAGTTCAGACTGTTCATAGCCCTATGGTAAGGGCTTGTTGGTCGAACATCTCTCAGCAAGTCCCTGATGTAATTTTCGGTTGGGGAAAAGTTGCAGTAACGCAGGTTCTGCAGGATGGCAGTGCAGCAATTCTGCACCGTTGGCCATCTCTCGTTTATGAACTCCTGGGATTGGATTCCATCGTCGACAGAGTACACCATGCAGTCAGGCGGCCCAGATTCCATGATTTTCTTTTGGAAAAGCCTGAATGCGATGTACTCTGCCACTTCTCTTGGTTGAGGTCTGTTTATGATGATTTCGTACACGACATGTGTGGGGGCCAGTCCTTGGAGGTCATAATTGTCAGGGAGATGGTCATCTCCAATCACGATCGCTTCGTCAGCCGATGCCCCCCATGTTGGTTGCTGTTGCCCCCGCCGTCTGATGGCGTTTCTCTCCAGCTCAAGCAAGGCATGATACATAGTACCTGTGATGATTTTGCCATCATTATCATCAGGCATGGCATCTGCCTGGCACAAAAAGAGCTGGGGTCTTGTTGACGGGTCTCTGAGGTCCACCAGTTCGTACATTTGGATGGTGGGCTTGTCCTCCTCATATTCTATCAGCTGTTTGTTCAACTGAACACACTGATGGAGGATGTCCACGATGGCATCGAACTGGAGCAGAGACAGAGGTATGCTCTCCCGAATTTGAACATTGGAGGCACACTCGGGGTACAGCCAGTCCTGCAGTTCAGTGATGGTGGTCTCCCACCTCCCTTGAAAGTCGCAGGACCTAAAATAATAATAATAATAAAGTACTTTATTATTCACGCAGTGCATGAAACTTGCCTTGTACAATCCACAATACACAAACAGGCATACAGATAAATCCACAAAAAATTAACCACACTTGAACATACCTGACCATCAACAGCCTGTCACTGATGATGAAGTGCTTCTGTTGTCCGGCAAAGAGGTCCTGTCTGTTCAATACCATGGTCCTCTGTACAGGCGTAAGGTCCTTCCCCAGGATGGTGATCTTCCTCTGCAGCTGGCCCCTTGTGTAGGTGAGGGTGAGGTGATGATTGCGTCTGTGTGCCCCCATGTAGAAATTGCACATAATCGAAGAATCACCATCATCAAGCAGAGTGCTCAAGGTGTTCTCAACTCTTGTGTTGTAAAAAGCCATTTTTCAAGGAATAAAGTAGTAGTAGAAGTTTCTCTCAAGTTGAAGTGTAAAGACGACTGTTGTAACAGAGACTGTTGATGTTCCAAGACTGCAGTCTGTCTTATAAAGCATGTTCAGATGCACTCAATACAAAAGACACATACTCAATTCAATAGACACATTCCTATTTTGGTTCAAATGAAAATCACCTCTACTAAGGTCAGTTCATGTTCATTATTTTCCTTATCCCTATTTTCCTCATCAAGTATTTTGCACGTGACTACAGTCACCTTTGCTTTGGGGTAACATTTTCAGCAATTTCTCCTCCACCATGTTTCTCCTCCTCCTCCTCCTCCTCCTTTTCTTCCTCTCCCTCTTGTTCTTCATCTTCCTTCTCATTTTTTGTATTCTTCCCTAATTGGTGTGGTGTTGGAACGAGTACCCCAATGGCATTACTGAGGAAGATCAGCCAGATCTCTGATTGCCCTGTTCTTAATGAGAGATTCAAAAGCGATATGATGATGATGATGTAATATATTCCTGCTGTTGCTATTGGCATGCCTGTACCCAGTGCATTCCTCAACCTGTTGATGGGTGTTTGTTCTGTAGTGGGCATATTGTCATTGATGTCAAATGAAATGCCCATGTCAACACTGTCACATTCTGACATTTCTATGTTGCAGGCAGCTGCTTGATTTTCGTCATTGTGCTGACCAGTAACCAAGTCATCCTGTATTATGTCAATATACACACTCTCTCCTCTAGTCGTCATTGCGATAAACTGATCTGCACTGCTCAGCGGTTGTCTGTAGAATGGGGAATTTGCAATTTGACTACTGTTAATATAACTTTTATTAGGCTAAGTTTTAGGAGCTTCGTTTAGCATTAGTATTTGTTTTCCTGACCGTATAACGTTCAGTACTATGTGGACAGGATGAGCGGGAGTTGCACCATTCGTCCACTAGGGGTGTTGAATACCGTCCGACCTGTTCCGAGGTCAGCCGAGGGTACCCGGGTGACGCTCCGAACGCACACGAAGTGACGCGGAGATTGCCGAGGTCGCTTGGAATGTCAAGGCCGACGCAATGATGTTGTGTTTTTTATGTGGATGCTTCTAATTTCGGCTGTACAAGATGTATTTATCAACCTCCTTATACACAACTAAGATGTCAACACTACGAGGACGATGTTTTGACTACAGCACTGCGACGAGTGAATGCTACATCATGTTCATCTGTTGCAAAGTGATAAAAGACTTTTTGTGGATTGCAAACATCAAAAACTGTCACCATCACGAATCATCATGTCTACGAGAAGCTACGGTAGGTATAGGGAATGGCTTGGGATAATTCAATGTTATTATTGTATAGTAATGTCTTTTTTGTCTTTAGTTCTGTTTACCTCAGAACTTCAAGTACTGTCATACTTCAGCCTTACCCCATAACCGCTTTAGCTAGAGACAGACATTCTTTTAGTTCAGTCTTACAAAAGACTGAACTGCATTGTGACAAATTTAGGTTGTTACTGTCATTGGTTCTATGTATTTTCGTCCTGTATACTTGTTGGTTGTGTCTGTCACACAGACAAAACTTCTTGAATGTTATTTTTGGTTCAGTCATTTTTACAGTGACAGAACTTGTAAGATATTATTGTTATTATTATTTTTCTACTTTCTTGTGTGTTTTCTTTTAAGATGACCTTGTATGTGATGCATTGACAAATATTAAACATTAATGAATATTAGGGGATTCAGTGTTATATAAAGTTAACTTTATATAATATTGTTTTACTTTTTACACAGAGATAGAATTCTAGTTATTGTTATTGCTGACAAATAATATAAATATATATATAGGTATGTGACTTGTCCTTAACAAAGACATTGCATTTTAACAAGGACATGACATTTTAACATAGCAGTGTCATTGTGTTGTCTAATTCCTTAACCAGAGAATGTCTTTTATTCTTTGACTGATGTCATCCTTCCTTTCCATTTAGATCTGATGAACCGTACTAATAGGATTAAATTTTTAATCCCCTAATTATTTTGCTCGCACAGGAGTGCATAGGGTGGATTTCCAAATCAGGGGTCATCCAAGGACAAATAATGATTTCGAGATACTATACAAGTAGTAATGTCCTTCTTTAGATGCTTTTAATTCACACTCGAAGACTTTTTTTTATTTGAATTAAATTATGAACTTTAAATCGATTTTATATATTTATTTATGTATATAACTGTATTTTAATTCCATTTACATTTATATTTTATCTGTACTTTCTGTAATGTCTCTTTTATATTGTAAAGCGCAGCTGAAACTTTTTGTAATTTTTGCGCTTTATAAGTGAATAAATTATTATTTATTGAGACGCCAAAAACCAAAAAAGAACACAGATGACATTTTCTTCAGACACATGTCATATAACCTGCTAAATACAGAACCATTGAAAAAAAAAACCCTTCAAATTTGTGAACACTTTTTATTTGTCATGTTTCTACGAGATCTCTTTATTCTGTCACAAACATCTGTGATGGATTTGTTTGTGCATCAGAAGGCATGAACTATGGCTTGTTTTATAAGGGAACGTACAATAAATGACTTCATTAATGGGCATATCAAGGGGCTCTGCCCTTTATTGATGATTTATCGTCTTGGCAAAAACACATATTCCCCACAAACATACTACATTCTCGTGAGATACATGAATCATGCTAAAAACAGGATTTATTCATCCAGCAATAAGGAAGGATCTTGAATCACCGAATGGCTAGGGAACAATTGACTTATGTCATGAATGACGTTTGATTAAGACTGAAAACAGACTAGATGGTAATTCTGGTAATAAAGTGTAATACATCGTCTGCATCGTAATTCACTTGGGTAATAAAAGGTTCTGTCAAAACAATAAAACATGCCGTTGTTCTGCATGTAGATGAAAAAATATGTAAAATGTAAGAATAAAAAAGGCTTTACATTTTGATGAATGTTAGACAGAAGAAAACGACATTTGTTAGAGTTAGAGTTATTTTATTTATGAATGCATAATGTAAATACAGTAACCTCCAGATAATTTCATACAATACACCCGATAGTTTTAAAACAAACAAATGCATCAAAGGGTTACAGCGGAGTTACAAGTAACTATAGGATTGCTGCCCCAACTTAATATGTAAAATTGATTATAAATCTTAAATAAATAGAACAATATTGATTAGATGAAAATGAGGATGATCATGGATATGGATTGTGATCTTATTGCAATGGGGAATGGAACGAAATAATCAGTTAATAAGAATTTATTATATGTAGACAGTACTGTTTTGTAAAAAGTTTCATCTTATTTCTTTCTTTCAATTGCTCATCCAAGTGTAACCATAAATGTGGGGACCTCCCTAGAAAACTTGCATTGTATTTTTCTACTGTGTGTTGTGGAGCTCTCAAATAGTTTCTAGTTCGGGTATAATATGTGTGGTGACTCAGATTAAATAAGTTTCCTAATCTCACTGGTAAATTGCCATATATATATCTATGTGAAATTTTCCAAGTCTTCAATTTTAACAATTTTCAGTTGTTTGTAAAGTTCGGATAGTCTGGCACGTCTGCCTACATTACACATAATTCTGATTGCTTTATTTTGTTGAACTTGAATCTTCTTTAGATCTTTTGATTTAACCATTGACCCCCATGCACTAATTGCGTAACACATATGGCTTTGTACATTTGCAAAATACACAAATTTTTGTACGTTTTTCGGCAAGAAATTCTTTGTCATATTTAAACTATAAATACCTGCAGTCATTTTCATTAAAACTTGCTTTACCTGAAAATCCCATTCCAAGAATTCATCTACATGTACCCCAAGAAATTTAATTTGTTTTACTCTGTCAATAATGTTTATTCCTAATTTAAGCACCCCATTGAAATTGAGCTCTTTTCTCTTTGGTCTGAATATCATATATTTTGTTTTGTCTATATTAAGTGTCAATGAGTTACTTCTAAACCATTTATTTAAATTTTCAATGTCGTTGTTTACTTTTTTGTAGAGAAACTTCAAGTTATTCCCTGATGCATACACAGTTGTATCATCTGCATACGTTATCGCTCTACATACTTTTAAACACCTGATTAAATCATTAGCCAGAATAATATATATTAGAGGACCTAAAACAGAACCTTGGGGGGCTCCATACCCTACTTTATAGGCATCTGAAATGTGACCCTTAAATTTAACTCTCATCTGTCTATCTAATAGGTAACTCCTAAACCATGACAGCGGAACACCTCTAATTCCATAAAATTCTAATTTTTTAAATACTGTATCATGACTTAAACTATCAAAAGCTTTTGACATATCTAGAAATAAGCACATTGTGTAGTAACCCCTATTAATGTTTTCGACAATATTACCAGTGAGATCTAAAATGGCATCAGCTGTACTTCTGTTTTTTCGAAACCCATATTGACCCTCATAGAATACTTTATGCTTTACAAGAAATTTAGTTACTCGAACATGAACAATTTTCTCTAATATTTTTGAAATTGTGGGTAGCAATGAAACTGGACGATAGTTGACAACATCTGATTTGCTCTTTCCTTTGTAAAGTGGTGTTACAATGGCTGTTTTCATATTATTTGGAAATATTCCCTCTTGAATAGACTTGTTAAATATTATTTCCAGTGCTTTTACTATTCCTGGATATATTTTTTTCAAGATTCTATTTGAGATGTGATCAAAACCACTGCTATTTTTGGCCTTTAACCTATTGATGATTTTTTCTATTTCTTCAGTTGAAACAGGGTAGAAAAAACAGTTATATGGTATTCTATTATTCATGTAAGACATTGGGTCATTTACGATCCCTGTTTCTTTAATTTTATCAGATAACTCTTTACCAATTGCACTATAATGCTTTGCAAAGGCATTGCTAACTCTTTCAACATCATTCAATTTTGCACCATTTACTGTTATTTCATCAGGTAGGACCTGTCTACTTTTGGACCTGCCCGACAGTGTGTTCAATATTTCCCAAATCTTCTTTGTATTTTTCCTATGTTCCTGTATAAGATTGTCATAATATGCTATTTTAGCTCTTCGTCGAACTTTACTGTACATATTTCGGTAAATTTTGTAATTTTGAAATTCTAGACCATCCCTTGGTTTCTCAGCTACTTTGTTGAACATATTCAAACACTTTCGTGAAGATTTTCTAAGACCTTGTGTAAACCATGGTTGATAAACTTTCTTTTGATTAATGTTTCTCACTCTTTCGGGAGCATAGAAATCCATTACCACTTTAATTTCATTTATCAATATTTCGCTACTTTCATTTACACTCATAGTATCAAGTAAGTTCCAGTTTCTATTACCAAGACTTGCATTCATGTTTCTTAAAACATCATCCGTAATTTTTCTGGTAAAAATAGGTGGGATTTTTTTGTTAGTCAACAAACTTCCATTTATACAAGACAGACATAGATAGTGATCGGAAATATCACTTTTCACTATAAAAGATTTTACATTTTCAAATAGGTTGGCATCAACATAAATATTGTCTATAAGAGTAGCAGTATTGTGAGTTACTCTGGTAGGCTTGTATATAGTTGGCAATATTCCATTAGTTAAATTAAGATAAAAAAATCTCATGGTGTTAGCATGAATGTTAATTTTCATAAAGTCGAGGTTCTATAGTCCAACTATTAAACTCTTTTTTTCCGTTTTAATTTTGGTCACTATGTTTCCATAAATTTCAATAAAATCTTGTTCATTCGTACCTGGTACCCTATATACTTCTCCTATGACAATATTTGGTCTTTTCTTCTGGGGTATTTCAATAAACAGAGATTCAAATTTTCCCTCCTCAAATATACTTATATCAGGTCTTTCCACAAAGTTTATACCCAGCTTGACTAAAATTGAGACTCCACCTCTTTGTATGTTTTTTCTGTATGCATTACTCATGACATAACTTTGAAAATTGTATTTTTTGTGGTTTTTCTCAGACAAGAAGGTTTCGCATAACATTATTACTTCAGGTGATAGTTTTTCTCCTCTAATACGTCTAGCAATTCTACAAAATCATTGAACTTACTTGGCACACTGTGGATATTAAAATGAGCAACTGTAAAGGAATTGTGACTTTCATGAACTATGTTATCTTCAATATTCAGATAATTACAATCAGACAATAGAACATTGTCATAATTAATAATATCTAATAGATTGTCATCCATTATTGAAAAAAGACTTTGTATAGCTACCTAGCACCAGATTTAATAAGATGAAATCCAAGCGTGAGATGACAATATGATGAGCAGCACGCATAAGATGAACAAAAAATACACAATCAATGAAGGACATTGACCTGGTGGTGTAAGCCAATGTTTGTTGTTATGGGGAAACACAATATCATATAATTACTCATCTAACATAAAACAAAACATTATATAACTAGATCAACCTGGTTTGAATTTGGTAACAACATGCTAACACACAACAAATAAGGATTATGATCAGCTGTGACCTAGTCACTCATGAAATGGGAGGATCAATTAAACATTCATATTGACACGAGAAGCCTACATTCCTGTGTAATTACTCCTACATTACTATACTTCTATCAATGAAATTAATTCCATGATCATTATACAAAAGTGTGATGTGTTCATATTAACTTACCCCACAATATACTTCTATGCATTCTCTTTAATATTATATGATGATCTCAACTTATCTATTTATGAAGCCTTTAAAAAAATCTGCATAAAATATACAAAATCTGGATTACATAAAATACAACTGCAAAGAAAGGTTAAAACTCAAGTTGTTTAACCATCTCTAAGCAAAGCATGATACTCTTGAAAGCACCGAACATTTTATGATGTTTAAAAAATTCATAATCTTCAAAGGCTTCATTGAAATAAATTATTTCAGTAATAGCTCAGCCGTCAGATGAATGCTTGCAATTTCCAAACCCAATTGAGGTTTTGCAAATGTGTGAAAAACAATCATGTCACACATTCACAATTGATAATGTAATCATTGATGGAGGACCAAGTAATAACATGTTTTGTTAATCTGAAACCACAATAAATGGAGATCGGTTATCCAAAATGGCATCATTACATGCATTTTAAAACTTCCGGTGACATATTGCCTTCTGAAGATTGTCACATAACCTCCGAAATACAGAACCACTGAAAGAAAAAGCTTTCATATCTGAGAAATATCAGAAGCAGGATTGGGTTTTACTTGTGGATTTGCATGGTTCTTAAAATCTCCTTAGTCTGTCATAAATGTTTATGATGAACCTGCCAGTGCAACAGATGGCAAGGCCTTAATATGGTGTGTTTCATGAGGGAATGTAAGAATTGATTATTTTGTTCTATGCATATCAAGGAGCCCAGCAGTCTATCAACAAATGAAAAGTTCATACTCCTGCAAAAAAACTATATTCTCACTAAGATACACCAATCATGCTAAAAACAATATTTATTAATCGAACAATAAAACTAAAGACGGAACGCGTTTCACTTCCCGAATTATCCAAGACATTTTAATCTTACAGAAAAGACTGATACAATAAAGCCTTAAAACCACCTTGGACAAGACAATGGATTTATTCCCGAATGACCGTCGACAAGGCAAAATGCAGGCCAGATAAAGGATACAAAATTACACATTTATGAGTGCATAACTCATACAAGTAAACTTTTTACAAGTGAAAGCTTTTTAAACAAAAAAATTATTATTTTTCTGATAGACAGTAGATTTTCATAGTTTCAATCTCAGAGAGCCACAATTTTTAAATGTTTAAATATATTAAATTTCCTGTTGATTTCATCCAATTTTGACAATGGATGCTGATGAGGAGCTTTTGCTGGTGATGGACTGGGAGAATCTTGTAATTATTGCTCTTGGATTATAAATGTTTTGCAGAAATGTTCCTTTGTGCCACCCCATGTAATATTCAGAAGCCAAATCAAAAGATTTCCACAATTCATCAATTTTGGTGTTAATCAAGAATGCCAGGCTTGTGATAAGTCATGCTGTTCTATGCATACAGTATGTGATATCAAATTTAGCAACGGAGCAGCTTCAACCTATATGATCGTGTTATTATCATGTATCTTTTGTTATAAAAAGTAACTTGCCAGATGTATAAAAATAAATGATATGAAATGTTGATAAGTTCAAAAATAAAATGTTGAAAACTTCAACAATAAAAGTTATATTATAGTTGTGAACACTGTATTGGGAATCGTACACTAATAAAAGAAAGCTTGTTGGTGAAAGTTTTGTAAACTACATAACTTTTAAACAGAAACAATTAAAGACAAATACAACAGAATAGTATTCTCTGGTTCAGCAATAAATTTAGTAAAATTTTCAAAATCACCTCATGACTTATTCATGCCACATCCAATGTATGAGGTATATTTTTATCCAAATTTAACATATCCACGCATGTTCTGCAGCGTACATACACGCTTTCCAGAAGCGTGGATGCGCAAAATCTGACACATACACGCGCGTGGATGTGTCAACAAGCGCACGCGCGTAGATTTTTACTATTTTCACGCGCGTGGACATGCTGTACAGCGCATGAGTGGACATGCTATACAGCGCATGAGTGGACATGCTATACAGCGCATGAGTGGACATGCTATACAGCGCATGAGTGGACATGCTATACAGCGCATATGAGCTGTTTAAATGCTAACATATGTATCAGGAACAGGGGAACCCTCAGGGCAGTGGCGTATACGTGGGGGGGGGGGTTGGGGATGCCAAGCTTTTTCTAGCTTATGTAATATAGTAACACAGTTTGTGAGTTCAATTTCAATGTCAAACATAAAATGTTGCAGGCCTACAAAATACAGGCTCAATCCAACAAGGATGAATACAATAAACAAGCATCCTGGTTATTTTGATATAGCCTAATCCATATTTATGAGCATGAGTGTAGTTATGTTAAGTCTGGCATATGACTACTATAGAGTTTGCTGTCTTGACAGCATTGACATTGGACAGTTATTTGTCATTGCATGTATATTCCAAGACCCCTCCTCTGCATCCCTTGGCTACGCCACTGCCGGAGGGGCTCCTGTGTGCTGATAAATAAACTGCGCTGGATGGCATGTCCAAGCTTGCGCTGGATAGCATGTCCAAGCCTGTGCTGGATGGCATATCCAAGCTTGCGCTGGATGGCATGTCCACGATCGCATATACACGCATGCGCGTGAATACAGGTTCACGCATGCGCTGGATGACATGTCCACAGGTGTGAGTGAATGCACATACACGCGCAATGGTGCGCGCAATTGCATGTACACGCGCGTGTATGTGCGCTCACTACCATGCGTGGATGTGTCATATTGGGATAAAAATATAAATGAATGTATTGTGATTCACTACAATGGCGGATAGTTGTCTATCTAGAGAAGTGAGAAAAAAAAGATGAAGGACAAAGAGGAGAGCAATAAACACAACAGTCTGTTAACAGGACGGAATCAGTGTAGTCTGAAACCACAAAGCTTCTCTCTTTATTGGTGTCTTTTGGAGGAAAATAACATCGACAAATGCCGTGAATGACCTTTGATCGAAGCTAAATACAGACGTGAGGGAAAGTAAATACAAAGAAATTCTGGTAATAGAGTATAATAAATCATCAATGTTATAGATCAAACTGGCTCATCTAAATTTCACACTGATATCTTAGTGGCAAATAAAACATGAAAGCAATCTTTGATAAAGTGCAAAACAAACGCATAACAAAGAATTGTTTATTTTGAAATAGAAGCCAAAGACACATGCATTTTCCAAAACAGTGTCTTTGCAAATGGAGATTGAATCAAAACAAGCAAAACCAATTCTGAAGGTAGATTTAAAAAGTTTTTATTTTTGAATAATATAAACGACAAGAACAAAAAATGATTGACATTACAATAAATAACATATGAAGAAAACATAACTAACATTCCATTAAATATTACATATAAGATAAGAGATAAGATAAGATAAGATATTACTTTATTGTATCATCAATAAACGTATGTACATAATGAAACTCAATTTGGCATAAACAGACAAGCACACCATATGATTTCAATGTGACCATATATGAAGCCCTTCAGAAAACTACAATTCTGAATCAAATGTATAAAATACCTGTTATTATAACTGCAATGAAAGATAACCACTCAAGATGCATGATTATCTTTAAACATGTTAGAGGCGATACTTCAGGAAGAAACAAATTTCAAAATCATAAAACAAAATTGATAACGAGATCTCTTTATTCTGTAGCAAACATCTGTGATGGATTTGCTTGTGCATCAGAAGGCATGGATTATGGCATGTTTTACAATAGGATGCACAAATAAATGATAATTCTGCTAATAAAGTATAATACATCATCCACATTGTAATTCACTTGCAAGAGTGATAAGAGGTTGTCAAAACCATAAAAACATAAATGTTGTTCTACATGTATATGAAAAACTATGTAAAAATCATAAACAAAAAAGACTATATATTCCCGTGAATGTCATATATATATAGAAGAAAGCTACATTTTCATTCGCTTTAATATTACATTATGATATCAACTTATCTGTTTATGAAGCCTTTAAATAATATTGGCTAAAAATATGCATACAAAATCAGGATTACCTGAAAATACAACTGGCAATACAAGGTAAAAACTACAGTTGCACAACCATCTCCAAGCAAAGCGCGAAACCCTTGGAAGCGAGCATTTACGAAAGCACAGAACATTATGTTAACAAAATTCATAATCTTCAAAGGCTTCACTGAGACAAATTATTTCAGCAATAGCTCAGCCGTCAGATGAATGCTTGCAATTTCCAAACTCAATTGAGGCTTTGCAAATGTGTGAAAAACAATCATGTCACACATGTCACAATTGATAATGCGATTTTTGATGGAGGGCCAAATAAAAACATGTTGTGTTAATCTGAAACCACAATAAATGGAGATTGGTTGACCAAAATGGCATCATTGTTTGTGCATCAAAAGGCATGTGGATACACAGTCTTCCATAAGGGAAAGCACAAACAAATGCTTTATTACCCATATTACCAGGCATTTAATCTAAAATCAGTTTAATGATAGTACAACATTCATATTCCCAGAAAAATATTCCCATCCAACAAAGATATTGTCACATGCGTACATGAAAAATGCTAAAAACAGATGAAGATTCACTGGTAAAGCAATATAATACGGATAAAGGAAGATATTGAATCACTTCATGACTTAATCACGACATTTCCAATGTGTTGTGATCTTTTTGGTGTGGTATTGTCAACTCTGGAACTGGGTAATAAAACAGAGATCAAAGGCAAATGGAGGCTGGAAAAAAAAAAACCAAGGTCGAAGAGGAATGTGATAAACAAAACGGTCGGTTGACAGGACTGATTCAATAAAGCCTTAAAACCACAACGCTTCTCTTCTTTATTGATGACATTTGGAGGACGAGACAATTGTTATTTTCCTGAATAGTCTTCAATCACGACTAAAAACAGACCAGATGAAGAACAAACAAAAGGATATTCTGCTGATAAGGTGTTATGATCACCAACTATGAAATATGTTTGGGTAACTGAATGACATCAGCATAGCTTGACATAATTTCATTGACACTGAATAAGAGCAAAAACATCATTTGAAAATGACTACTATCGGCCTTATTTTTGAAATAGCATGAACCAATTTATTTCTGTATGCTCTAATATCTTCCTTTTAGTAAAAATTAAATGATTTCTTCTATAAGCTTTATTTGGTACCTAATAAAAACATTTCCTGCAACATATTGTCTCTTAAACTCTACTATAAAATAGAAAAAAAATACTTTCAAACCATCTGCAAATAACATTCAGCTCCGTTGATTTGAAAGCCGACATCTTTCGAAAGCATGGAACACACTATAAATAATTATATAATCAACAAAATGAATCATTTTTAAAGGATTCATTATCAAGATAATGTTATTTCAGTAATAGCCCAGCAGTCTGTAGAATGCATGCATTTTCCAAACTCAATTGAAGCTTTGCAAATGTGAAAATGGAAGCATGTAACAAAAGATAATGCTATGATTAGCTGAATGATAGAGTGATTGCCATGCATATGAGCTCAAATTAACATGTTTTGTTAAAAGCAAACAGCAAATGGAACTTGCATGTTGCCAGAACCAAAATTACAGCATTGAAAATATTTTTAAAGTTTCGCTGACATTTCCTGACTAAACATGCAACCCGTTTTAAAATACAGAGCCCAAAAGAGAAAATGACGTGCAAGCACTTTAACAGCTGCTTGTAGATAGACTTATTATCTATCTATCTATCTATCTATCTATCTATCTATCTATCTATCCAGCCTGTCATCCACGCAGAAACGTGGAAATACCCCAAGTTCAAAATTAAGCCCTGCATACTGGTCATACTCCCGTATCAGCAAAGATATGGGGATATATCCGAAATCCAGCCAGCAATGATAAAATCAGGGAAAGAATTGCCTGCAAAACTCACCAGAGGGCAAGTTTGATGTTTCTTTAGCTTCATATAGGTGGCATCTGAGCAGGTAACTAAACTTTACTAAATAGCATACCTTATGCTACTCAACCTGCCAGATTTTTTTGTTTCCTTTTTTCCCACTCCTTGTTCATGGCTGTTCATGGTCCTGCAAGCTATTGCAAATGCAGCTTGGCTGCCTATTTGATTGACCAACTGGTTGACAGGTCTAGGCCCAGCTGTAAAACAAATATTTGGGCACTTCCGGAATAGATTAAAAATTTTAAACCCTCCATGGTTAATACAGATAGATCCAATGAGATTCTCCGCAACTACCAGGCATTTTGCATATCTGTTTGTCCTGCAACCAAATAAATTATCAAATGGTCGGGCTTTAATGGCTGGCTCAGCTTGTAAAAATTCATATGATCACAAGATTTTCTTAAAATTTAATTGAAAGCTTGATCAAATTCATTTTCTCGTTCTTACGGAGCCACTAAAATAACATGGAATAAATATATAAATAATAACTTCCCCCCCCCATGATTATTGCAATATTTTGTTTTATTTTAGTGTTTGCTAACTTTTATTTAATTTCTCTTGCCCTTGCGATCATCACATCATCTTATTACCTTGCATTTCCCTCACAATAATTATTACAATCACTCATAATGTTCAATCGCGATAATTATCGCATTCCCTTGTGATATTCTGTCAGATTCTATTATATATATCATGTAGATATTCCATAATGGTTATTATGTCCTTTTGGGTTAGTTCTGCTAGGAATAGCACTGCCACACAGTTCTCCGTCATGTTATTGCAATTAATGATCTTGTTTTAAAAAAGGAGGGAAAAATTGTGAGGGAACACAATAGGAATGCGACAATTATTGCAAGTGAACACAGCAGCCAATATTTGCGCAGAACAGCAATAATCTTCACATTGGCACCCATTTAAAGGCCTAGTCTTTGTGCCTGGACCTGATGATCTTCACTTTGGTATGCAATAATCTTTGCAAGGGAGCATGAACAACCACGTCGAGGGAACATCATAATCTTTACCAGGAAACGCGAATGATTGTAATGCTGGGGTTGCCGTGGCCTATTTGAAAAAGGCAACCGGGCCTGGTAATTGAGATGTTGTAGGTTCAATTCCAAACCATAGCATTGAGGAACTGAGTAGATCCTCAATAACTCTTTGTGTCTCTTCACCCAGGCCTGTGTAAATGGGTACTTAATTAGCTATAGGTAGCGAATGGTGCAAACCAGACCGCCTTGGACTGGTCCTGTCCGTGGTCCAGCCCTGGACCTCCAAAATACAGGATCACCTATAAAAAACCGGTCCAGTGCCAGTGGATTGCCTTTGGCACTGTACAGTGATTTTTCATGTCATGAAGGGTATTGTCTGAATTTTTTTCATATATTTGAAATTTAAATTCTTGTGATAGATTCAGATTTAGATCAATTTATTTTCTTTGAGTTTTTTACAATTACAATATATAATAGTTACAAAAAATATATATTTCAAATATATGCTCAAACCTGGTGCCCCTTTATGACAATTCAATGTCGCTGCCAAGGGATCATCATAAAACAAAAGAAAAAATGCTACACTAACACTGTATAATTACCTTTAGTTCCTGCAGTCATCATGATGGGCACCACAAGGGGTAAGACAAGTTTACATTAAATCAAACCTCCAATACATGTCAAGTTCTTCTTTTTTCGTACTTGTAATCCGTATTAATCTTGAGTTTTAGTCAAAACATAGCTTGTTAAAACCCTAATGTTTAACATAATTTTCAAAAATGATGGACCACTTCTGGACCAACTCACCTTGGACCAGACCTGGACCAGACCAGGACCAGACCTCACCCTGGACCAGACTTGGACCAGACTAGGACCAGACCTGGACCAGACCACTTTTGTAAAGACCGGACCACCCTCTAAAAGGTGCACTGAAAACCACTGTCGGGTCATGTTATTGTTATATCACCCTGTAAAACTCATTAATTCTGTATTTTCAATTGTATTTCCCACTGGTGCTCGTATTTCCCGGGGAAAAAGTGCTGTATCAGGGAAGAAATGTAGCTAGACAAGAGATTAAGGAATTTACAGGAAATAATATATGTAAGCAATTGTAAGGCATGAGGTCGGGGGGGGGGGAGTACATTGTTCATTTATCATGTTGTAGGGATAATTCCAGAATGATGAAGTCCATTATCTGGTCCGCCCCCGGGCCCCCATACCCCTGCAGGCAACTGCCCTGGCAACATTGTCAGTGGGACTAGAATGTGTACAATTGGGTTGCATTCCCGACCACTAATTACTTGTGCAGGATTAAGACCAGTCAGCGTAGTTTTCAGTCTATTCCCAGAGAACTAAGGCTAAAATTAAAATGAAGACCAGAAATGTGTACAATATATAAAAAAAAAGAAGTTTGTCACGTCAAGCAGAGGACAGACGTTTGCCCAGATATCTCAGCAACCAGAAGTCGTACAGCAGAAATACACCTACCTTTGTGTAGCTTAGCTGTGTTGTAATACGAATATCCCATTTTCACGACGTTTTTGTCCTGTTTTTGTCCGATATTTGCCATTTTGTGAATATTGCATCCAATTAGGCAAAATGTTGTCATTTGTAATGCTGCCAATCTGACACACAATGGGCTGTGACATCACAAAAGAGCACTTCAGTGCCACCTCAGACATAGTTCTAGTCAAATTACCATTCCCAGAACTTCCTATCTCATTCTGTTGATTTTGATGGACTGTACAAACAATGCTAAATTTCTGTCTCAATGCTTGACGTGACAAACAGTAGGTCGCCAGCAGCAAGCAGGGCCGTAGCCTGGGCTGAATCCTAGGGGGTGGCAGACTGGCAGTGACTGGTCCGGAGGCATGCGAACCGCGGAAAACCGCATACAATTTGAGATTTTTGTATGTAAAAAAAGATGTTCAGTCAAATTCTAGGGGGGCTGCTGCCCCCCCCTTCCCCCCTGCAGGCTACGGCCCTGGCAAGCAAGCCATGGCAAAATTCATGGCATGCCATGGTTTTCAAATTGGTTTGTAATGATACTAATTTCGAGTAGTACAAACTTGGTGGTGTATGCTTACCTTGATGTACAGCTGGCAAGGATCTCCTTCCATGAGTCTGGCATACAATCTTGAATTTCTCTCTTCGTCATGGTTTTGTCTTCAGCCTTCAGCAGCTGTCACGGTCTCAGACAATGTCATGTTTTCAGTGAGAATCACTGACATGACTGAGATGTAATGTCTTGAGATCAAATCTCAGACAAGCAATCCACATGGCTTGCCTTGTACCATCTTCACAGAACCAACGAGCCATGAAGCTCAGCTAATACTAGTAGGCCTACCAGGACTAATTGGATTCTGCTGAAGACAAAACCATGAGTAAACAAATCAAAACTTTCCTCATCCAAAATGTCTGCTTGGATTATCACTGATTACCGCGCTCTTATTGCATAGTTCCCCTGTGTCACACCAGAGTGGATAATCATGCGAAGATGCCACTTAGCGGTAATTCTTTAAGAGGAAGGCATGATATTGCAGGTGTTCCTCAGATGAATTGGCCCAAACTGTAATGAGATTTAATGAGTTGAGCATATTTCAAGCCATTATTGTGCTGCTAGTGGAACTTTACGGCCAAACAGTCAGCCATACAGCTACTACCGCTATGACTTATATATGTAGAACTCAGCTTTATCCGCATATGGAAATATAGCCTAAATCATTGTTCATATGGGCCTTAACCCCATATGCAGAGCCACTTTACAATATGAGATATATACCCATATGAGGTGGATACCATGTTGATCTATCTATCTATCTATCTATCTATCTATCTATCTATCTACATGTGTATATCCTCCCTCCCTCCCTTCCTCCCTTCCTCCCCCATCCCTTTTTTCCTTCCCATATTTTCCTTCCTATACTTTCCTTCCTATACTTTCCTTTTTTCTTCCTTTTTTCCTTCCTTTTTTCCTTCCTTTTTTCCTGCCTTTTTTCCTTCCTTCATTCTTTCTTTTGAATCTGCAAAGACTGGATCTGGCTGCAGCTGTTGCTGCTGGTTTCACTGCAGCTGATCATTTGAAACTCCCGCCAAAAACGAACATTTTAGTTTCGTAAATAAAAATTTTAATGTCACAGAAGTTTACCAAAAGTTGATGGAAGCAAGATAAAATTATATTTAGGCTGCAAGCAAAGTTTTAATGACATAGGTGAAACAACACGACCAGGGGAGTTGTCATAAGTTTTCTTGGAACTCCTCCGGTAATACAGGCTGCAAGCAGCTGTAAAAATGACAGGTAAAAATCACTGTCCTCCTCAAACTAAATTTGCCCCTGGTGATTTTGAACATTTCCTGAATAGATATATCTCTAAATTCTGAAAGTAGTGCTGATATATACTGTATACAATACCATACATGTATCAATTAAAGACACATTTATAATGCTATCACGGAGGTTTGGGTTTTACGACTCTGCAGCACTGCTATCACCATTCAATGCTATTAAGGTAATTAATGGTCTTTCAGTGACAGTGACCACCACATTTACAGATAGGATGCTAAATACAATGAGCAATATTTTTATTGCCATATTCCCTGATGAGTATCTTAAGATCCCATACTTTGTCAGCTGACCTACAAAACAAAATTGAACAATTGGCAAAGAAAACAAAAGAGAAGGTTCAATGCTGCTCATGTCTCAAAAAACAATAATTAGTCAAGACCATTTTTGTGGTGCCAATATCATGTTTCTTGGTTTGGGTGATAGAAGGATCAACTTGTCAGAGATTGAAAGCAGAGTGTGACAAACAACAGCATAGTGCATGGTGCAAAAACATATTTTTGGCTAGGAGAAAGCACATGTTTCGGAAAAAGTCAATTCATATAAAATCAAATTGCTGTCAGCTATAGAAAACCACTAAGAAATATGTATGTAGTCACTGTGGACCAAACTTATGCAAAGCATAACCTTGAAAGATCTTTGAGTGAGTGAGTGATTTTGTGTTTTACGCTCCATCAGCACAGGTGTGGGTTATTAAGCGGCAATGAAACATCTTTGATATTTGATTAGCTGCCTCCACAGTTTCAATGTGATTTGGCAAAAAATTTGATGTGGACATGGCCATAGGAGAAGTGCTTTACCTTGTCTTGTAAACTAGTGTCCTCTGATTTGCCCTCTTAGTTATTCCATTTAGATATATTTCACGTAACAATTCCACGTGGCAAAATGGAAGCTAAAATGTTTTAAAATTTAATTATCATTTCTTAGACTTTAAGTCCATGGCTCTGCCACATATTCCAGTGTTCTGACAGTGCTTAAAGGGGCCCTGTTAAAAAAGCAAGCTGGATCATCTTTTTAGGCATTGTTCGGAATTAACTTTTTGTTGTAATCACCTGTCTCGCACCTCAGGTCAGTAGAGTGCACAAATTTGATTGTGAATTCCATACATGTACATGTAGTTGTAGGACCAAGAGCATAGGAAAAGGAAAGCTAAAAAGTACTTTGGGTGACCGTGTGAATGTGAACCATTGTGTTACTGTAGAGTTGGGTCGCCTTTTTGAGCGCGACCTCTTAGATTTGAAATGTAATGTCCACCCGTTGGATGGACTTGCAACTGAGGCCCGAAAGACAATGCGAAATAGAGAGAGATCAACTGGTCTCAAGGGTAGACTCTTTGGGAAGGACTGTGCTGTGGCCAATTTAATTTATGGCATCAGCAAGATGAGATACAAGAATGGCCGTGGAGATCCGAAAGGATTTAAACATTTTATGGCAATGAACAATGTAAAAACAAGTCTGTTAGTTCGCTATGTGGGTAACAGAATGCATGTTCTTTTTCACTCTGCAGGTTCTTATTTCTTTTTAAGAGAGAAATTGTCAGAGTACCTCAAAACATTCTGTTCCTGTGGCACAGATTTCAGAAAGGCCCTGCTTGATGATTTAACCAATGCAACAATTGTTCTTGAGCTCTATGGATGGATTTTTGGGGCTTTACATCCTGTATTTATGAAATTGGTAGGCTAATTAGGACAGGAGGATGACAAGGCAATGAAGCAAAGGATGACTGAAACAGCCATCCAACATAGGCCCAGGTTACCCGGCAAGAGCTGGATTCGAACCCTAGACCTAGCGATTGGCTCTCCAGCACACTACCACTAGACCAACCCTCCCCCCATCATTCTTGAGCTCCGAGCTCTTGGTGTCATCGGCAAAATTCTAACTGGGCCGTGGATGACTGTACTTTATTCGAACAAGGACAGGCTTACTAATTTGGAGACCGCCCCAGTTCTCCAGTCCTGCCTTGCTAGACTGAGAGAACTGGTGGAGAACCCCACGTCTGTCCTTGAGCTGCAGTATGACTGCTTCGGAATAAAGTTGTACAGCGATGATGATGAAGTGCTTTCTGATCTGTTTAATGCTGCGTTTGACAATGGTACTGAGGGTGAATTTTTTGAAATTCTGAAAGAGCTTCTGAGTGGTTCTGTTGTAGTGTTGGAAAGGCAACTGAAAGCCTACCTCACTGGCGAGCTTTCGAATCCAACCAGAGAAATGCTTGTTTTTTCCCAGGCAGCCCCGGTACACAACATCTTGAGCGAACAGATACTGGGAATGACTGACGCCCAGTACCGGAGGGCTGCCAATGCATCCGTAGGATTCGTGGATGGGAAAGTTAGAGCGGTAAAAAACAAGACACTTCTCTGGCTGGATTCGAAAAGTGGTGACGAGCAGGAACAGCTCATTTCATTTGCTGTGACTCGAGCTAGGGAAATTAGGACACTGAAAAAACAAAGAGAGGAGCTAACAAAACAAGCTTACCTGAGACGCCAAAAACAAAAAAAGAACACAGATGACATTTTCAGAACACAGATGACATTTTCCTCAGACACATGTCATATAACCTGCTTAATACAGAACCACTGAAAAAAAAAGCCTTTCACATTTGTGAACACTTTTATTGTCATGTTTCTACGAGATCTCTTTATTCCGTTTACAAACATCTGTGATGGATTTGTTTCTGCATTAGGAGGCATGGATTATTGCTTGTTTTATAAGGGAACGCACAAATAAATGACTTCATTACTGGGCATATCAAGGAGCTCTGCCCTTTATTGATGATTTATCGTCTTGGCAAAATCACATATTCCCCACAAACATACTACATTCACATGAGATACATGAATCATGCTAAAAACAGGATTTATTCATCCAGCGATAAGGATACGGAAGGATCTTGAATCATCATAATACATCATCAACGTTGTAATTCACTTGGTAATAAAAGGTTCTTTTAAAACAAAGAAAGAATATTGTTTTTTTGCATGTTGATGAAAAACTATGTAAAAGGTAAGAATAAAAAAGGCTTTACATTTTGATGAATGTTAGATGGAAGAAAACGACATTTGCATTCTCTTTAATATTATGTATGATCTCAACTTATCTATTTATGAAGCCTTTAAAAAAATCTGCATAAAATATACAAAATCTGGATTACATAAAATACAACTGCAAAGAAAGGTTAAAACTCACACTGAAAAAAAAGATTGTGAAAAAGACAGCCACAATCCTGTTAACTTTACGTAGTTTTAGCCATCATACATACTACAGTCAAAAACCGTCAGCAGAGTGGAACCTTTCTGTAAAATCTACATGAGCCGTAAAACATACGTATTTCATCTGTCATCCTGGACCATGGTTAAGTCCTGTTAGTGGAACATTATGTTTCTGTTTAAACTACAGCAACTGTACAAAATACAGATTAAATCTGTAATTATACAACAGTTAAGTGCTGTTAGCAGTGTGGCAAGTTTCTGTTAAAACTGCATGGATAACAATTTATACAGAAGTAATCTGTAGAGTCTTCCTTTTTGTTTGTCAGTTTTTCACACGTTCGTTGCAAGAGTTTTAACTGAAACAATTAAGGCAAGTATATAGGTTACATTGTTTCAAGTGCTAATAGACAGCAGTTAAGGACTCAGGACAGGTTAAACATTGAAGAAAAGCACATGCACAAGAGGTTTTAATTATAAAACAACCTGTTAATGCTCCTTTAAGATAAGTATTTCTCTTTTAAAAGCATTTTAATTTTGAATTGATATCATAATATGATTATATATTCCATATATTTGTACATATCTATATCTGTATAATGCTATGTATGCCTACTACACCTATTATTAGACATTCATGGCTTAATAGTTTCTATAATCTATTCGTCATGTCTTTGCACAAACATCAAATATGCATTTGTCAATTTAAATCTTAACTTAATATTCTTCAAGTTATGAAGTTAATTAGGCCTATACATTAGCTCTCTAAATTTGATTTTGACCTTGAGGCCATTATTCAATTTCTTTGAAGATTGAACAAAATGGCAATACCTATGTTTTACTTTCAGGAGCTGGCCATGCTTGGTTGACAGGAAAATCGGTGGATACACACTTCTTTAGGTTAGTTTTGGTGGTCATTACTGTGATGTTTGGGTTACCAGTTGGATGGATGATAGGGCTTTTCGTCCTGTATTTGTGTACTGACTGGTCATTAAGGGACAGATGGCAACCACACATGTAGTAGTGGTACAGATTTATTCAAAATTTTGATAAAAGATGGTTATTATAGTGCAAAGCTTTTAACCTGCATTGAATTAAATTTGAAGGTATTGTAATCACTTTTGAAAAATTTTGTCTTTCCGCATGTCCTGTGGGCATGCAGCTGGGTGTTTGGAAGGTAGGCAGGTAGATTGTTCCCATGCAAAACTCCACCACTATTGCATGTAGGCCTACATGGATGAAGTTTGGTATACATATAGCCTATGTGGCCTGGTTGTACCTTTTAATGGTTTTATTGATGAATATTTTTACTTTTTATAAAAATTACAAAAAAAAAATTCATTTTGTTTCCAGAACACTATTGCATGTACATGGATGGAATTTGATACAAATATAACCTATCTGACCAAGTTGTGCCTTTTGCTGGTCTGGTTAATGAATATTGTAAAACAATACTTTTTAAAAAATTTCTGAAAAAATATATAAAATCGTTTTAAAGTTTCTGGGCCTGGACTCAGCCACTATTTCATGAACATGGATGAAGTTTGGTACAGATATATATAGCCTTTATGGCCTAGTTGTGCTTTTTGGTGGTCTCACTGATGGGAACCATATATATATAGCTAATGAAAAAAATATTGAAAGTTTTTTTTTTCTTTTCTTGCCTAAGAATCAGCCACAAAAGCATGTTGATGGATGAAATTTGGTGTAACATATAGCCTTAGCCTATATCGTGAAGTTGTGTCTTTTGATGGCCTGATTTATGGATATTTGATGCTCTATGAAATATTGAGAAAACATAAAAAAACATACGTTGCACGGCA
This sequence comes from Platynereis dumerilii, assembly GCA_026936325.1. Classification (NCBI taxonomy): domain Eukaryota; kingdom Metazoa; phylum Annelida; class Polychaeta; order Phyllodocida; family Nereididae; genus Platynereis; species Platynereis dumerilii. The sequence goes on from JAPTHN010000002.1 coordinate 93,408,900, forward strand.
GCAAACCTTCAGTGAATAACACCTTTAGAAGATTACAATTACTTTTAATATTTGTTCTCAATATTATAAAAAGCATAGAATATCTATCAGTCAGACCATGAAAAGGCACAAATAGACCATATGAGTCATATGTGTACCAAACCTTAAATAGTGACCCGAGTCTTGGGCCAGAAACAAAGATTAAATTTCTTTTTTTTATTTAAAAAAAGTATATAATATTTTCCAGACCTTTCAAAAGGCACAACTAGACCATGCAGGCAATGTGACTGAGTGTTAGCCCGAAAAACAAAAACAAAAATTTATTATAATTTTTCTCCTTTTTTTTGAAGAGTATAGAATATCTATCAATGAGACCATCAAAAGGCACAACTAGTCCATATAGGCCACATCTGTACCAAATTTCATCCATGCACATGCAATAGTTGTTGAGTCTTGGCCCGGAAACACAAATAATTTCTATATATATTTTTTTTAATTATATCAAAAAGTATAGAATATCTTATGCATCAGACCACAAAAGTAACAACTAGACCATACAGGCTGTATGTGTACCAAATTTCTTCCGTGTACATTCAATGGAGGCCAAGTACTGGCCTAGAAACGACCCATCCGCGGCCTAATCTTCCTGCTGCCCGCCGGACAACATTTTACCCAAATGATTACAATACCTCCTTCGAATTTCTTTCGCTGAAGGTAAAAATTGACAAATTCATTGCACAGAACACTTGAACGGCTTATTGAACCTGCTGCACCTGTTACGTTCTAATCACAGTTCTTTGATGCTTCACTTTGGATATGGCTCACTAAAATCAGAGGTTTATGACCACAGGGGCTTCTGTGCCAAGTTTGTCTATTTGTATAATAAAATTAGTTATAACGTATCAATACAAATTAGCGCAAAATCCCCTGTGTTTATGACAGGCACTTTGTACCCCGCCTTAAACTGTTAAAATTTGGATGCCTGCATTGTGGATATCATCTCACTAAACTAAGACAAATAACCACATTTTAAATCCCCAGCAATTGATTTGTGTTATTCCATTTTCAGCTCATCTGTCTTCTTTGAAAACAAAGAGCAATGGTCGTCACTCAATCATCGTCATCGTTATTGGTGACGTCGTTGTCCCGGTTCAGGTTGGTATAAGAGTCCATTTGTGACCTTTATATTTCGCTTATAGTTATGAAATTTGGTACAGGCAATGGCCTGTGGATATGGATTGGGAACATGTCGAGAAATCCAAGGTGGTGGCCATTTTGGTGGCCATCTTTTTTCTTGAACTGCTCATTGTGACCTTAATATTCTGCTTATTAGAGTTATGAAATTTGGTACCTGTCTTGGCCTGTGGGTATGGATCGGAAACATGTCAAGAAATCCAAGATGGCTGCCGAAATGGCCCCTACAAAATGGCTGGCATTCTTGAACTGCCATTATGACCTCAATATTTCGCTTATAGTTATGAAATTTAGTACAGGTGGGTATGGATTGCGAACATGTCGATTAATCCAAGGTGGCCGCAATTTTGTCGGCCATCTTTCTTCATTCTTGATTTGCCCATTATGACCTTCATGTTTTGCATAGAGTTATGAAATTTGGTCTGGATCAGGAACATTTCAAGAAATCCAAGATAGCTGACGAAATGGTCTCTACAAAATGGCCGGCATTCTTGAACTGCCCAATGTGACCTTGATCTTTCGCTTAGAGTTATGAAATTTGGTACAAGCATTGGCCTGTGGGTATGGATTGGGAATATTTTGAGAAATTCAAATTCTGCTGCAGAAACTAAACCAAAACATTTTCTAGGTAGTGTCTGGGTGTCCCTGCCTGTCAAGCACATTTCTTGCTTTATGGGGGGGGGGGCTTATCTAGGAAAGAGTATCCAAACCTCAATGCCAGTTCATTCTGACACTGCTATTGGGGATGTGGATGAGTAATTAGGGACGACATGTAATTAGGTCCCAAAAATATTTCTGTATCCCATTCAACCTCAAAACTTCACAAATGCAGAGTATCAACATCATTAGATATTTGCTTTTATCTATTTGATTTTTAGGTGGCAAGTTTGCCACCTTTTCCATTAATTGGGTTTTGGGGTTTGGTTGACTTTTGAAGGTGTGTTGCATAATGACAGCAAGACAGTTTTGGTCATAGTGCGGGAGGTTTGAGTGTGTGGGAATTTATAGTTAAAAGCAATTAAAGTGGGCTAATTTGAGAGCATGTGGCAAGGTGTGATGGATCGAAAGGTGTTTTATAATTTAGTTGGTGTGGCGGTTCAGAGCTAATCAGGATATGGGACATGGTGGGTGTGGTCATATTAGCCAATAGGGATACATGTTGTGAACAGTTGGGTCATCTAAGGGGGCGGGCTCTTGCAAAAAAAATTGTTGTTTTTTTTTTGCTAGTTGTATTACTAGGCTTGGATACTCCTGGGGGGAGGCACTTTTTTCTGGGGGGTCGCCTCAGGGGGTAATTGCAAAAAACTTTTTTTTTTGCTAGTTACATTGCTAGGTCGGGGGTCACCTCGGGGAGAGGTACTTTTTAAAATTTTATCTCTAAGGGAGGGACACAAAATTTTATATTTAATAGAAGGCTGGAGGGGGGTCAACTCAGAGGGGGGATTCTCGCAAAAAAACTTTTATTTTTTGCTAGTTATATTGCCAGTTATATTGTCACCTCAGAGGGAGTTACTTTTAAAATTTTAGTTTTAACAAGGCCTGCAGGGGGTCAACTCGGGGGCGGTAGGAGGGATAGTCACAAAATTTTTTTTTGCTAGTTATTAGGTGGTGTCACCTCAGAGGGAGGTACTTCAAAATTATATTTTACAAGCCCGAGGTGTCATCTCCGGGGGGTACTCGCAAAAAAATAATTTTTTTTGGGCTAGTTTTATCGCTAGACAGGAGGTCACCTTGGAGAGAGGTACTTTATTCAACAAGACCCAAGGGGTCATCTCTTGGGGGAGTACTCACAAAAAATTGTTTTTTTTTGCTATTTATATTGCTAGGCTTAGGGGTGGACCAGATGATCTTGAGGGGGGGGGGGTTATGGATATTTGGTGAAAAAAAAGATTGTTTCCCACTTGACACTAAAAAAAATTTGTTCAGCAAATGGAAATAAAAAAGAAGTTTGTTTCCACCTGTAGCTAGGGTACTGTAATGTTAAAATTCCGATAAAAAATTTGTCGGGCGTTTGCAAGCAAAAAAATTGTTCCGCGATGCGTACGAAAAAAAAGTTCATCTCGGGGTTAAAATCCATAGCCAACTATCATCTGGTTGGCCCCTTAGGGTCACCTTTGGCAGCCTTTGGCAGAGGTACTTTTAAAATTGTATATTTTACAAGGCCTGAGAGGGTGACCTGAAGGGAGTCCTCGCGGAATTTTCTTTTGCTAAGTTATACTACCAGGCTGGGGGTCACCTCAGAGGGCTAGGCTACTCAATAATTTTTTTTTACTAGTTACAACAAGTGCACACCTTTTCATTCTTCTGCTTTCTTAGAAATCCAAGATAGCTGCCAAAATGGCCACTTCAAAATGGCGACCATTGTTGATCTGCCGCCCACTGTGACCTTTATATCTGGCTTACAGTTGAAATTTAGTATAGGTATTGGCCTGTGAGTATGAATTGGGAACATGTCGAGATATCCAAGATAGGGGGCACTTTAGCAGCCATCTTTCCTGAACTGCCAAATGTGACCTTGGCCTGTGGGTATTGTTTGTTAACATGACGATAAATTCAAGATGAAGGCGAATTTGTGACAGCCGTTTTGGCAGCCGTCTTTCGTCATTCTTTAACTGTCCATTTGTGACCTCAATATATCCCTTAGAGTTACGAAATTTGGTAAAAGTATTCCACATTACGATAAACTTAATCAATTCTCTTTGCAGCCGTTTTTGCCACCAATTGAATCAGCAGATTCTTGTTACAATTTTATTAAAGTTGGTCGATTTTGTGATACTGTCCACCCACAAACCTTACAAATATAGGGTAAAACAATTCAAAATGCCAAAAACAAATCAGGGATCAAATTTATAATATTATATCATAATTTTTACTTCATCAATTCAATACAACATAGTTATCAATAAAGAACATCACAACTCACATGGGGGGTGTTTATTTTTGCAACACTCATTATCACTGATTGACTTTTATCTACTCTTCTATGCCTGATCACCCTGTATTTTATTGTGTATATCTGTTGCAAAAGAGGTCAGTATGAGCATGTAGAGATTGATGATGTATTCTAGAAGGAAGATATTACAAGAAATGGAAGACCACTCCAGGGGGGTGTTTACTGCGGCAGCCTGCTCTATGCATGTTTTATGAATTTTCTTTAGTAAACATTTCATACCCCCTTAAATATGTTGTGAAATTTCAAATTCTCAATGCGAATTCGAAGGCGAATCATCCAGTGGTGTGCATTGCTGTGCAACCATGATATAATCAGGATGAACGTAGCATTTGGCTAAATGTATCGAAACTTTTGAAAAATACTTTCCCTCAGTGCAGTCAGTGGTTGGGAATCTCACTAATCAATTTGCAAATAAATTATGACTTCTTAGAAAAGTTTCAATATCTCTAGAGTACCTCAGTCTGTTTCCTTTCATGAGACAAAAGTAAGTGATGTAAATAATGGCTTTAGTAAATGTTGTTTTTTTATTCAATAACTAAAAACATGAACTCCGCTACTTTTGTGTTGCTTTCCAGGTGCTGGTAGTCTCAGGAATCCTTCAGCTGCTCTTTCCTGTAATTTCAACTCCTCACTAGTCCCCAGCCATGTTGAATACTAACTTAGGGTAAGCTACTTTTACAAGTTACTTTATGTTCATTTCCACTTAATATAAGAACTCTCTCCAGGTAATAGATAAGTTTTTTATGTTTAGTTTCTAATAAAACCTTTACTACATGGTGTGGCAAAAAAACTGATTAGTACTTAATTTCTTTCTGCAAATCAATAAGAAGCTACAAAATTTCACAAAGAATGCATTACCTAAAATATTCTGCAGGAAGCTGCAAAATTCAGATTTTTGGTGGTCATCTGTCACTGCAGCGTTTCTGAAAAGTTTCTGCACCAGAATCTGCAGTTCTGTGGAAATAATGCAGCTTGGGAGGTTCTATGCACTTCGGCAGGAACCAGCAGAATTTCCAAAAAAATCTGCAGCTGCCTGCAGAATTCTGCAGCCAATTGGAGAACTTCAGAAATAGTGGTCCTCTGTCACTGTATTGTTTCTGAAATGTTTCTGCAGGAAAATCTGCAATTTTGTCGGAGTTATGCAGCTTCGGAATTATTATGCACTTTTGCTTTGCAGCTGCCTGCAGAATTCTACAGTTTCTTAAAAATTCTGCAGGAGGCTGCAGAATTACGCAGTTCCCTGCAAGATTTCTGAACTTCTGTGGCTTCTTTCAGCTTATTGCCATTCATCTGCAAAGTTCAGACCTCTTTGACAAGTATTTTGCCGCTACCCAGGAAACGTTGATTTGGGTGTGTATTGGTTTGGGGGTTAGCAGGGGGTCAGGAGTTTTGGCGGTCCTCTGTCAATGCAACATTTCTGAAAAGTTTCTGTAGCAAAATTTGTAATTCTGTAGGAGTAATGCAGGTTGGGAGGTTTTTATGCACTTCTGCAGCTACAGAATTCTGCACGAAGTGGCAGTAGTTAAAAAGTCTGCAGCTTCCTGCAGAATTTCACCAATTCTACAGCTGCCTTCAGAATTTAAGAAACTGCAGAATTCTGAAGCTGGTTGCAAAGGTGCATAAAACCTCAAAAGGTGCATAACTCCTACAGGATTACAGATTTTTCTGCAAAAAAATTTTCAGAAACGCCTCTGGGACAGACGAGCACAATAACACACGACCCTCACCCACCCAACCCCCCTGTACCGTGACCCAGGGTTGCTTGATTTAAATCATTTGATCATCTGAAAATTTTCAGAAAAACACCTGACCCCCCCCCCCATACTGCTTAAAATATAAAAAAATCTGTAAATCAAATAAATCTGATTTTTAGAATTTTTAAAAATTTAAATCCGATATTTTTGCGACCCTGCCACTGAAAACTGACATTTCCAGGGTATAGTGGCAAGATCTTGTCAAAGAGTTCTGAACTTTGCAGATGCATAACAATATGCTAGATATAGTAACAGAGGTTCAGAAATCCTGCAAGGAGCTGCAGAACTGCAGAATTCTTCAGAGTTCTAAGAAACTGCAGAATCCTGCAGACAGCTTACAAATTCTGTAGGCAGCTGCAGAATTCTGCAGGCAGCTCCATAACTCCTATAGAATTACAGATTTTGCTTCAGAAACTTTCAGAAACCCTGCTGGGCCAGACGAGCACCAAAACCCCCGACCCCCAAACCCGACCCCCCAACCCAACCCCCAAACCTCTACGACAAGACCTTGTCAAAGAGTTCTGGACTTTGCAGATGCATTGCATAAGCTGGATGAAATAACAGAGCTTCAAAAATCCTGCAAGGAGCTGTAGAACTGCAGAATTCTGCTGCTTCCTGCATATTTTTTAAAGAAACTGCAGAATTCTGCAGGCAGCAGCAGAATTGGTGAAATTCTGCAGGCAGCTTTTATAACGGGTGAAATATTCAGCATAAAATTACTGAACATTTTACAAATTTTCTCTGAGTAAAGTGACAAATTATATTTTATTTACTCTTCCAATCTGTTTGCTATTTGTGTGTGTTTTTTTTTATACCCTTGTTTGTCAATTTTGATCCAATTTCGAAACTTATGATCAATCAAGCATGCCATGTCTTGGGCCGTTAAAAGTTTCAAATACAAATATATATATCACAGCAAAACCCTGGTTTCTGATTGTCTGAAAAAAGCAAGCAGTGGTATAAGAAAGCGACCATTTAATAACCAGGGGGGTTTGCAGTTTTATATTGTGGGAAATTGTTTATTTCACTATTGCGGCGAATTATTTCAGCATGCCAATTCCCCGTATATTAATTAGAAACACCCCAAGCAGAAATTATCTATTTCAAGACTGCCAAAAATGAATTAATTTATTTCACCAAAACTGGCCAAGAAATTATTAATTTCAAAAAACTCCTAACCCCCTGCTTGCATATTAAATGGTCATCCCCTAAGCCATCATATCCAGCTGGGCAATCGTATCTATGCAACTAATCCTAGCAATGCACAAATGCAAACCCTGTCTTTCTTAACTCTCAGTGACTGCTCGTTTGTTTATAAGTGTAAAATGCGTGATAAATTTATGTTACTGGACCTAACTCAAATTATAATAAACTTCTCTTTCTTTTCAGATATGAAACATTTTATACTGCCACACCATATGGATCTTTTTGTATGCCACAACATCAGTCCTCCTTAATATTGAACCTACAACTTACTAGAATTTATTTTAAGGTAAGACGTTCTCTCTTCCTGACACAAACAGTATCAATTCATTTTATCAAGAAAGAATGCTTTAATGTTTTTGAAAATATCTCAATTGACCATTTTCTCTTCAGGTGCTTTTTTCTGAAGACACTGAAACACCAAGACAAGGAAGAGAATGAAGAAGACCAACATAATCTTTACAGATCATACTTCGAAAATTAAATTTATTTTCTTTTCAACAAACCAAAATTTTAATGATCATCTCCTGTTTCATGAGAGAAAAAATAGGATTTTACCATATTGCAAATTTGAAGGATGTGATTCCTCAAAAAGGTTCCCTGAAGGCTTTGCTTGTTCATTATCATATATATGCTGGTTCTTTGTACAAGCTGCACAGTACATTCTGTATCCAGCATGACTCATGGAACTATAAACTTTTTTTAACTACATGATCGTTAAGATTCACTGAGGAGAAATTGCCATGGATAAATTGAGGTGGTCAAACCAGGAGTTGGTAATTTTAGTGATATTCATATATTTTGCTCTGTGCTAAAAACGATGTGATGAAAATGGCTAATAAAAATTTTAAAATCAAGCATGATGTTCTTGTTGTTTTTAATTTAAAATTTGTCAAAATTAGATCTGTGACTTGATAACTCTTTTGGAATAATGATAGTCATGTTCTACCAAAAATTTGAGGCCTGCTAATCTGATGCTTTAAGGAAAAAATTAAGAAAACGAGGAATATTATATTTCCTATAATGTAGACCGGTAGATCAATTAATTTACTGAATGAGCAAATGTGTTGATATAGCTATTCTCCTAATTATAAAAAAAACTCCTTATATACAGATTTTACATTAAAAAGCATCAAAATATTCTCTTCTATTGAATTGTGATTTAGAACACTCCACTGCTAAACAGTAATTGCTCTGGGTCATAATTATGTTTTTTTTAACAAGAGTTAAACATTGCTCAAAATGAGGGGGCTGTCAATATTACAGGCATATTCCAGTAAAAATAACGGATTGCTCACCATCCATTGTAACGCTTGAACTGTTGAAGTTACAGTAAAAACACGTAAAATATACAGTTTCAATGACGCTACATATTTACGGCTTTAGTCTGTAAATTTCACAGCAACTTGTTGGCACCCAAAACTGCCAGCTATTTTACCGTAAATTTTACAATTTTTTTTTTCAGTGCAAGTTGTATAACCATCTCTAAGCAAAGCATGATACTCTTGGAAGCTAGCATTTTTGAAAGCACAGAACATGTTATGATGTTTATAAAATTCATAATCTTCAAAGGCTTCATTGAGATGAATTATTTCAGCACTAGCCCAGCTGTCAGATGAATGCTTGCAATTTCCACATTCAATTTGAGGCTTTGCAAATGTGTGAAAAAACATGCAGGTCACACATGTCTCAAACGATAATGCAATTATTGATGGAGGGCCAAGTAATAACATGTATTGTTAATCTGAAACCACAATAAATGGAGATTGGTTGACCAAAATGGCATCAATCATAACATGCATTTTAAAAGTTCAGGTGACATTTCTTCAGAAGCTTGTCACGTAATCTGTAAAATACAAAACCACTGAAAAAAAAAAAGTTCATGTTTGAAAACAAATCAAAAGCAGGATTTGGTTTTACTTGTGATTTTACATGTTTCCTAAGATCTCCTAAATCTGTCATAATGTTTATGACAAACCTGACTGAGTGACTGTGCATCAGAAGGCAAGGTCTAGATGTGGTGTGTTTCGTAATGGAATTTAATAATTGATCCTTTTTGTTACTATGCATATCAAGGAGCCCTGCAGTCTAACGATAAATGAAAATTACTTATGCAAAAAACTACATTCTCACTAAGATACATCAATCATGCTAAAAACAATATCTACCGTAATATGGGGTGAATAGGGACAAAGAGGTGAATAGGGACAGGATCAGTAAACCTTTTATTTCTTCGAAAAAGGATAACTTCCACTTGCCTCAGAAACGTGATTTTCAGCGCATTTTTAGCAGGTATAGTACTGAAAATTTTGATGGGTTTATGTCATTTCTGCATGCAGGCACGTAGGAGCTGCAGCAACTTAAACCTACCCCTGCAGAATTTTCCGTTTCACAAAGTGTTCAGAACTTTCCTTCTGGATAACGAGTAAAAAAGAAACACTGACAATTAATACTGTGTGATTATAGATACACATGTATGTGTTTCAAGTGACCTGCTGTTCTGAGTGGGCAGCAATGTATTTGTACTAAATGCAAGTTAGTGCAGTGTATTAATTGTGGATTGTTGTGATGGTAGATGAGAGCTCTAACCTGGAAGATGATGATCTGACACGTGAAGATAAAAGGGCGAGGAAAAGTAAGTTGAAATTTCATAACTTACATCTTATTTTATTCATTGTACATTTACATGTTTCTTCGATGAAGAACAGTGTACGAGATATGAGATTCTGCCTCTGTGGTCAAGGGTCAAGATCCATGCAAGTCGTCTGCAGAGTTTTAGAAGTAGCACCAAAACAAAAACAAAAAAACACCTCATTTAAACTCATTTTCATGATTTTCAGAGTGAAATTTTTCTAAATTAGTATCATGGTAGTAGATTTAGTCCAGAATCAGTTATCACTAGTAAACTTTGCAGACAATCAGTTTTTTATATTTCTCCGTAGTTTATCAGTTTTTTAAATAATGCATATTTCACAAGAAATATATTTTCATATTTATTCATTATAAACTTTTGGCGTATTAAAAAAGTTTTCTAATGTTTATCCACAAGTTTCAACCATCTAGACAAGATAGGAAGTAGTGGTTGTGGAAATAAGAGTCTGTCCCTATTCCCCACAAAGTGAGGGATGAATAGGGACAGCGGTTTTCTGGGCCTAAATAATTGAAAATATGAGATATCTTCAAAAGCTCTAGGGATATCTAGAACTTAGGCCAGGCCATATTTTGACACTATATTTGGAATTCTGAGATGATTTGTGCCCATGCTATGACAGAAAAAGGCCCAATTTTGTCCCTATTCACCCCATATTACGGTATTAAGCCATTAATAAAGACAAAGAAGGATCTTGAATCACTTCCCGACTTATCCAAGACATTTTATAGAAAAGACTATTACTATAAAGCCTTAAAACCACCTTGGAAGAGACAATTGACATATTTGAGAATGACCTTCGATCGAGATAAAATGCAGGCGAGGCCATTTATGTGTGCACATCTCATATAATCTCATATAAAAGTATCTGCAAGTGAAAGCTTTAAGAAAAAATTATAATTTTCCTGACAGGGAGTAGATTTTTATAGTTACAATCTCACTGAGACATAATTCTTATAGATATTAAATTTCCTGTTGAATTGATCCTATTTTTGATAATGGATGTGGATGAGGAGCTTTTGCTGTGAAGTGGCGATAAGATTCATCAAAATAATCGGGTGCCTAGATGATTGACTGGGAGAATCTTGCAATTATTGCTCTTGTATTAAGTTTTGGAAGAATGGTGCCTTTGAGCCACTCCATGTAATATTCAGAAGCAAAATCAAAAGATTGCCACAATTCATCATAATGTTGGTATTAATCAAACGCCAGGCTTTATATAAGTCATGCTTTTCTATGCATACAAAAGTAGAATATCAAATTAAGCTACGGCTAAGGTTTTGTGCATCATAAGGAAATGTATGAATTTATATGCTTTATTAGCAGGTATACATCATCTGAACACTGTTTCATGAAAAAAAAATTATATTCATTACAAAAAAAATCCTCATTCGACAAAGACATTGTCATCAAATATATGAAATATACATGTACTAAAAACAGATGAAGATTCACTGGTCAAGCAATAAGGACAAGCGAGGATCTTGAATCACTTCGTAACTTATTGAGGAACCTATGCAATGAAATTTATAAAACAATAAAAACCTATTCTTTTTCTGTGTGTTACTGAAAGATGTTACTGTCTTTATCCTATGTAAAAGCCAAGAACAACTTAAGAACATGTGAAAATGTGAGAACAGAGAATTTCCAAAACAAGAAACAAATAAGAACATGTTATCACTTAAACAAAATTGATAATTTTTTCAAAGGCTTCATTGAGATTATTCCCGCAACAGCCCAGCTGTCAGCAGAATGCTTGCATTTTCTAAACTCTTCATCGAAGCCTTGCTAATGTGGAAATGAATCATGTCTTAAAGATTATACAATGATCGACGGAAGGCCATACAAGGTTCATTCTGCTAAAAAATAAAACACATTTTGTAGATCTGCAAGAATTATCGGAACCAACAAACGGAGATTGGTTTGTAAACCAGAATGGCACCATGACACACATCAGGTGATATTTCCAACAATAAAGCTTGTCATTTAAGTTGTTAATTACAGAGAACACTGGCAAAAAGTCTTTAATAATTGTGAACACATGACAAGAATCATCTCATAAACATTTTTGACGGATTTGGTTGTGCATCAATAGACATGTGGATACGACATCTTTCAAGGAAAGCAAAAACATTTATGTTTTATTACCAGTATTACCAGGCGTGTGGTCTCAACACAGTTAAGCGATAATAAAACATTCATATTACGCCCATCAGACAAAGATATTGTCATTAAATACAAGAAAAATGCTAAAAACAGATGAAGATTCACTGGTAAAGCAATATAATACGGATAAAGGAAGATATTGAATCACTTCATGACTTAATCACGACATTTCCAATGTGTTGTGATCTTTTTGGTGTGGTATTGTCAGCTGTGAAAGTAGATAATAAAACGGAGATCAAAGGCAAATGGAGGCTGAAAAAACCAAGGTCGAAGAGGAATGTGATAAACAAAATGGTCTGTTGACAGGGCTGATTCAATAAAGCCTTAAAACCACAACACTTCTCTTCTTTATTGGTGACATTTGGAGGACGAGACAACTGAAATGTTCCAGAATAGTCTTCAATCAGGACTAAAAACAGACCAGACGAAGAACAAACAAAAGGATATTCTGGTAATAAGAGGTTATGATCATCAATGATGAAATATGTTTGGGTAACTGAAAGTGACATCAGTTCAGTTTGACACAAGCCCTAGGAAAATTGCTGTATAAACTATAAACCTGACAAGATAACAATCATAAATTCATTGACACTGAACAAGAGCAAAAAAAGTATTTGAAAATTATTACTATAGGCCTACTATTGAAATAGCATAAACCAACTTATTTCTGCATGTACTTATTGTACTAATATCTTCATTTCTACAAAATTTGAATGATTTCTTCTAGGCATTTTTTGGCACCTCATAAAAAACATTTCCTGCAACATATCGCCTGTGAAGCTCTGCTATAAAATAGAAATACTTTTAAACCATCTCTGAATAACATGCAGCTCCGTTGATATGAAAGCAGACATATTTCGAAAGCAAGGAACACACTATAAATAATTATATAATCAACAAAATGAATCATTTTCAAAGGCTTCATTGTCGAGATAAAGTTATTTCAGTAACAGCCCAGCAGTCTGTAGAATGCATGCATTTTCCAAACTCTATTGAAACTTTGCAAATGTGAAAATGGAAGCATGTCACAAATGATAATGCTATGATAAGCTGAATGATAGAGTGATTGCCATGCATACAAGCTCAAATTAACATGTTTTGTTAATTGCAAACAGCAAATGGAACTTGCCAGACCAAAATTACAGCATTAAAAGCATTTTAAAATTTCCGTTGACATTTCCTAACTAAACATGCAATCCGTTTTAAAATGCAGAGCCCAAAAGAGAAAATGGCAAGTCAAAATCGATGTCCTCATCAAATTGAATTTGCCCCACTATGTGCATTCCATGGTGATTTGAACATTTCCTGAATAGACATATCTCTTAATTCTGAAAGTAGTGCTGATGTATACTATGAGGTAATATCATGGGTGGGGGCAGTATATCCCCGGTATAGTCACCCGAGACCCAGTATATCCCGAGACCTGAAGGGTCGAGGGATATACTGGGTCAATGGTGACTATACTGGGGATATACTGCACCCACCCATGATGTAACCTTTTTATCCCATGTCTTTTTTTTTTTAACTTTAATTTGATATCAATGTAAAACAGATTGAAGCACTTAATGTGAATGGAGCTAAAAATCAATAATCTTAATTGGCAGTACAAAATGCCTTAAATCATAACAATAGAAAAAGATGTTGGCTTGTTATGCTAACAAGCATGGTATACAGAGGGTAATATACAAAGTATTTTTGTTAATTATAGTATGCAAATCAGGCAATGCTGATTTCTGATTTTTCAGTTTCAGCATATCCCTTCCATCTAATGAATAAATCAATATATCCCTGTTAGCTAATTTATTGAAGAGCTGTGATTGGGTGTACTGATATTTGTCCCTCTCAATGCCCACATATTTCCCTCTCTGATTTGGTATTTACCAGGGAAAACTTCAATATCAGGGAGAAAATGTGCCTAGACATGGGATAAAATACTATACATGTATCAAATAAAGACACGTAATGCTATCGTGGAGGTTTGGGTTTTACGACTCTGCAGCACTGCTATCATCATTCAATGCTATTAAGGTAATGGTCTTTTAGTGACAGTGACCAACATAGACAGACAGACAGACAAATTCTTTATTGACCTGTGTAAAAAATTTACACCCAGCCCTATATGGGCTTACAAGTCATCAAAATAATTCAAAAGTAACTTTAACAACAAATTTTCTGGAAACTACAATATTAAAACATTTACAATCACATATTTACAATATTAAAACATTTACAATCAAATATTTACATTATTTAAACAACAAACTTCTTCTTCTATGGAAAGCTTTAAACAAATATTCTGCAGTAAATTTAACTAAATCCTTGGACATCAACAACTTAAATTTTTCTTGCAATGATAAAAAGTAAAAATCTACACAATAATCTAAAACACGAGTTAAAAGTAAATTACGTAAATCGTTATAAGTATTACAATGGAACAAAAAATGATTTTCATCTTCTAGAACATGATGGGAACAAAATTCACAAACTCTATATTCTAATGGTATATCATTGTAACGTCCTGTCTCTATTGCTAATGGTAAAACACCGAACCTAAATTGTGAAAGAACAGACAAATGACCTCTATCATAAATTTTATATACATAATCCTCAGTACCAAATGTAGTTTTAAATTCTCTGTAAGTTCTTAATTTTGGCATGTTAGTTACTTGATTTTTCCAGTTGGTTTTATAAATTTCCATCAGTTGACGTTGTGCATTTTCCAGGTTAATAGGTAAATTTTCTACAAAATTTTGAGTAAGATTCAATTTAGTGAATATTTGTAAAACCTCATTACTCCAATTTCTCTTGTTAATTTGTTTATCAACTTCAAATACTTGCTTTGTCAGTCTGTTTTCATCCATGTAAACAAGTCTATTCCAAAGACGTAGTATTTCAATATGACGTCTAGTTTTTGAATCAATCCATCCCATATCGCCTTTAAAAGCATGTTTCGGGGTAAAACTATTCACACCTAGAAAAAATCGTATTGCCCTATTTTGTATTGCTTCAGGTTTAGAAAAGTCTTTGTAGCCCCAAACTCCCGAACAATAATCCATAATAACATATTTGCTGATAAGACGCTAAATACAAAGAGCAATATTTTGTTGCCATATTCTCTAATGAGTTTCTCAAGATCCCATACTTTGTCAGCTGACAAACAAAACAAAATGGAACAATTGGCAAACAAAACAAAAGAGATCTGTCAAGAAATGCAGGCATTTTTCTTCCAGTATTTAGTGGTAAGTAGGCCAATCGACGCATCTTCAGTTTTCAGTTGAGAAGTCAGTGATCTTTCTTCATTCCAGATTGAAAACTGAAGATGCAGAGGCCTCAGGAGGATGTGAACAAGCTCATCGGCAGTTATGCCGAGGATGTTGACCTTCAGACTGGGCAGTTATCATGTGGTACGTTTTGAACAGGATTGATTGTACATTTGTTTCAAAACAATACGAGTGCTCCCTTAACTGTGAAGCGCATAGTGGAGATTGCGATACTCAGTGGAAGCGCTTCAGAGGGTGACATTAATATCCCCTACCTGAAGACTCTTGTGTACCGTGCAAGCAAGACTTTAAAAACTTTCAGAAATGTTTCACGAGTCTGGGACGCAATTTCCCAAATGTTATTAAATCCATTTGAAATTCTCATGAAACAGTCTAAAAATGAAGCTGGGAGTGAAGATCCTCTGCCATGCACATCAACGAGTCAATCAGATCACCTCTGAGATCGCACAAGGGCAACTTATCTATTTCTTCATTTAACTCACCAAAAAAACTTCGCCGAGACTGCAGTAAGTGCGCTGTTCACAGACAAACTGTAAAAAAAAACTTCATAACAAAAATAGAAATTATTTTGTGGAAATTAAGAAATAAAAAAAAAGGGCATTTGGTACATTAAGTGGGGCACTTCTTTGAAAAAAAACACATAGAAAAACAACTGCACACAAAGATTGTTAGTTTTAGACGGAACCAAACTCCCGAATTAAATTGGACCTCGCAGAAGTGCAAGCCAAAACCTGTAAGGAAAGGTGCAAAAAAAGTTAAAATGGTACCAAAGAGGATATATTGTCAATCACGGTTTTAGTGCCGCCCAAACATCCTTGTGTTTTATTTGAGTCAAAAATGTTTTCTGCAGGTTTCCTAACGAGGAAAAATATCCTGAGTTATCTGACTTGTGGAAAAAAATGGAAAGTGGCTTGCAGGAAGTCAGTAGAAACACAGTCAAGTATCTTCACATCACTTTTGTAAAGAGGACATAGACCGCACTGGAACAGTCGACAAGATAAAGCCACATGCTATCCCCTCAAAGTGATCTGCCAACTCATGCACTTGCAGCCTGTAAGTAAACTCTTGCATTTTATAAATATGTGGCATGCGCTTCATTTGAATGTCCTCAGATGTTTCAGGACAATGGTAGTCCATATTATAAGCACGGTCAAGTATGGTCTAATCACTTTCGTGAGTTGGTTTTACATGTAGGACAAGCTTGTATTAAAAAACCCCGTTTTTTTCAGTTATTTTTTTGAGTGTATAGTGAAAAGAGAAGGCTATGAGCGGCAAAGGGGAGAGTTTCGTTTCAATGTCAAGTGATGTGATGTTTTATTTAGCCACCCTGCAACCCTGTTGGGTTATGAAGGTCGTCAGTGTTGAAGGCTACGTTACAAAGATGTGCAACTTAGTGAAAAACTAACCAAGAAGCCCAAGAAAATGGGAGTCGCCTTGATATGATGCTTAGCAGTGGCCTGAGGCGTCACACTTATTAAGTCAAGGTCAAGTTTTGGAACAATTGCACCAAAGAAAGCCGTTTGACTGATACTTTTGGTGCTTCTATGGGTTTTTACTCTGTTCAAGAGGCTTTTATCCACCCCAAGACACGAGAAACTGTTCTGAACTCAGATGTAAGGGCTTTCAATATATTTGAGGCACCTTTCGGTCCTAACTTATCCAGTCGTATCAACACGTTTGCGCCTATTCAAGCAAGATGAGTTGAAGGATGGATGGATGATTGGAGCTTCACGTCCTGTATCTAAGCACTTGGTAGGCTAACTAAGACAGGGGGAGGACATGGCAATGAGATGAAGGAAGATTGGAACAGCCTGCCAACATAGGCCCAGGTGATCCGACATTGCCATTGAAGCAATGTTTTTTTTCATCCCCAATAAAGCTGTTTCAGAATGAATGCACAAGTTTACAAGACAAGAAAGATGTAGGAAGATGATCTGAAAGTTGAACTACATTGGAAAAACAAAGTGGTAGCACTCTGAAGAGCGCACAGGCCTGCTGCCCGGAAAAAGTGGGGGGGGGGGGATTTATGTCCTTTTATCAGTCACTCCAAAAGTAATGCAGATAAAACAATTCAGTTTTTACCAAGAAGGCACTTTATCAATGTACTGCCGTTCTGGGGTGAGACAAAGCTGCATGCAGTGCCTCCCTCTTTGCCCAGTGCACTTGTTAGGGCCGAGCAAAGGCACAGCCATCTA
Source organism: Platynereis dumerilii (assembly GCA_026936325.1). Lineage (NCBI taxonomy): Eukaryota > Metazoa > Annelida > Polychaeta > Phyllodocida > Nereididae > Platynereis > Platynereis dumerilii. Next base: position 93,426,275 of record JAPTHN010000002.1, read on the forward strand.
TCTATAAATAGATCCTGAGCAGTTCATGATAGGCCTAACATTCTAAATTTAACTTTTAAGGAAAATTGCTGTAAGCATTATATATATTGTCAATCATTGTTGCAGTGCCGCGCAAACATCCTTGTATTTTGCTTGAGTCACAAATGTTTCCTGCAGGTCTCCAAACAAGGAAAATATCCGGAGTTAGCTGACCTGTGGAGAAAATGGGAAGTGGCTTGCAGGATAGGAGGTCAGACCACACTCCGTCAAAACATAGTCAAGTATGTACGGATCGATTTCGTGAAGAGGACATAGACCGCACTTGAACAGTTTCAAAACTAAAGCCACATGCTATCCCCTATAAGTTTGATCTGTCAACTCATGCACTTGCAGCCTGTAAGTAAACTCTTGTATTTTATAAATATGTGGCATGCGCTTCATTTGAATGTCCTCAGATGTTTCAGGACAATGGTAGTCCATATTATAATCTTTATGGCATAATTTCTTTCGTCGTATTTTTCATTCAAAAATAGCAACACTATACTATGTTATGTTAAGCATTGATTCAGGCTGCAGCATTGTCATAAATTAATAAAATGTTACAACTGAAGTGTTCTCTATAATAGACTATATACTGAGGTGCCATTTCCTCTTCCAACAAACTTAGATAGGAGGCAGCTGGGACGTAACCCGGACGTTTCTTTACTGCACAACCATGCACAAATTTCCATCATAATGGATAAAACCCAAAATGAGCACTGAACCGCCACCCTGAGTCCTCATGGCCATGCAGCAGTATTTGGACGGTATGTCGCCACCTTCCCATCACACAAAAATTTCTCCATAAGCTCTGTGAAACATGTACCGGTATATATTGACTCAGATTGAATTTACGTGAAAAACTCTGACAATATTCCAGTATTTTTGTTAAAGAGTGTTCGCGTGTTTAGAAAAGGAATTGATACCTGAGTTTAGAGTACATTTCAGTTGAATAATTTTATTAATTCATGGCAATGCTCAAGCTTGATGGGCAACAAAAATCCTTCTAAACCTGAGAATTTGCTGTTATCAGCAACTTCACCTGACATGAACGTAAATAACACTATAGGGACATCTTGGACCATATTAACACACAAGATGGAGGTTCAGCCAACTGATCTGGACCAGGTGCAAGTGACTTTCTCTGCAGAATGGCAATATCGGTCAAAAAAGAAGCAAAAAACAGGTTGGCGGAATGCCGGAATCCATGTCAAGTCAAGTGAAAGGGTGAGGTCAACGCATGTGGCATTATACATGATATTGATATGTTTTTTGGTTGTGCAAACCAAGATTAAGTTGGAATTTTCTGCTTATGTTGACATTTTGTGTCTGTGTGGTTCGTTAATGACAAATCAAGGTAAGACAACTGACATGTTGCTATAAATAGTGTAATTATCTATATTCCTTGCAATTGTGGATTTGCAGATGATTCAGTCAGCTTCTAGGGTACCTAAAAGTCGTCAAAATTAAAGTGGTATAAAAAATGTTTGTCGGTTGACTTTTTATTCCTGAGAAAAATTACTGGGTGTGATGTTAATGACCTGACATTGGAGACACAGACAGAAGAGCCTCCTGTTGCTGGGTAACAATATTAGTCAAGCCATAGGTTTTTGAATTTGAAAGGGTGTTGGTCAAGGTCCAATTTGAGGTACAAATGGTGTGGATTAAGGTAACAAGCAAAATTATTTGAGGTGATTGTCAAGGAAATCACCAAGAGACAGGCCATTTTCAGGGGGGTAGGGCACTGTCATCCAATTTTTGGAAGTGATAAAAGTTATTTGCCACACATTTCCTGTGCAATATTGTTTGCTATGTTGCTCTAAACAAATGACCACCATGAACCTTGTATGCGTGTACATTCATGTCTGTGTGAAGTGCTTTAAGACACTTCAGACAAGAATTTCAGATTTACCAAATTTTGACCCAGATATAAATGAATTAAATCTGTCTTCCTTAATGAATTAAACATTGTTAATTTAATTGGACGATTGCTTGGAGAAATATGCAATGTTATTATGGAAGTTTTAAAATATATTCAGGTGGACGTGAACCTGCCAAATCTTTAGCTGATAATGGACGTATCGACCAGATGGAGCTCCACGCAACGATGATATAACAATTTCTCGAACAGCAGCAAGCCATCTTATCTGTGCCGTTTTGATGGAAATCGTGATCTCTGGCATCTGAATCCTCCGGACGCCACCTATAATGTTTTAGAGGGAATACACACTGTTCTTGCTCCTATGGCAAAATTCACTGATTTGCTTCGTAGAGATCCCTATGTAACAATTTCAAGTGTCATGCTGCTCTGAAAGCATGAGAAAGAATTGCTGAAGATGTCTGCAGACGACACTGCCCTTGTAACAAATTTGAAGGAGAGAATTGCCACTGACCTAATTTCTCGATACAGAAAAGAGGATACATGTGTGAACAACACTTTTCTAAAGGTTCATTCCTGGACCCCAGATTTAAAGCAGCATATATGTCTTAAATTTGGCAGTGGGAAGGGGAAAACCTGGAAGCCCTGACGACCAAAATAGCTGAGGAGGCAGAAACTAACTTCAGATCTGGTCCTTCTCCTGATTTGATGAGGTTGTGCATGGAATTGATGCAGGTGAAATTTTAAGGAAATCCAACAAGAGAGAGGGGTCCCCCAAAGGCCTCTAAGTTTTTGTACTAAACGGAAATTTTCACCAGACTCTAATCTGCCAGACCTCATAATGTAACAATGACTAAGACATAATATATCTGAATTAAGTGTTGCCACAAAGACAAAATTTGGAAATGTTAACTCTTAGGGCCAGGTTGAGGTTTGAAGTTGGGAGAAGCTCTGAGATCACTAGAAGAATGGAGGTTTGGTTGTCCATGCAGGACTTTTTGCAGCCTCCTGCGATCTCCCTCTTCAAGGTTTGTGCTACTGACTTGTTTCATCTAGCAAAAAGTCTCCCCATTCAGTGTTTTCTATTATGTCATTGCACTACTTAAAATGGTATGTTATAGTTTTACTACTTAGGACTATGTAGTGTCAGAAGAGGAGATGATGTTTAAGGAAAAAAGTATACATAAAACATATCACAGGATGCGCAAAATTATCAAAATCTTCATCAGCAGCGAGAGTCAAGGTCAGTCTTAGCTACTGCTGTCTCAGAGGACAGCTCATTATGAACTAAACCAAATAGAGTAGGGTGGGGCAAGAGGTTATATCTAAACTTAAATGTTTTTCTATGTTTTCTTAATGATAGGATTGAAGCTAGAGACTTTTTAGGTGATGTCACAAATTTTCAGGGCAAACAGCACCAAACCATAGTAGAAATTAAAGAAACAAAAAAATGTGCATGGTTTTTGTAACTTTGATACATTATCTGAAAGGGGTTGTCAGAAATAACTTTGGACATTTTTAAAAGTATAATGGATATCTGCATTGCTTCACTTTATCACCACCACATAAATATGATTTGGATCATGTCTTTTGCCTCTTAGTTCAAAATATAGAGATCAAAATAAAATATGTGGTTTTGGAGCGAGAGGTCCGACATGGTGTGGGACATGAGGCCCCCTTCACTGGGGCCTCGAAGCTGCTACAGGATATATATACATTATAATAATGTGTAATCTTGATAGAATAGCCAATTAAAATAGAAACAATTCGGCCAAAATTAAAACAAGGCAAAAAATATAAACAAGCATCCTCGGATACAATGGCTGGAGTAAACTTTGGGATAGGAGATGTCATAAAAAAAGCGTACATTTTTCAAAACGCCTACTAACAAGAACGCCTACTGTGATTTCCGACAATGCAAGAACAGCAACGCAAAAACGCCTACTAATAGATGTCAAAAACGCCTACAGGTCTATACCAAAACGGCTACACCACTTCACAAAAACCCCTACTGTTTATACAAGAGCAGCTATCAATTGGGTTGTCAATTATCATCAATTTCTTGTGAGATTTATATAGGCATTCTCTGTTCTGTTGTGGTAGATTCCTCCGTTCGGTTTCGGAGCACCCTGTCGCGAAACAGGTCTGGATTCAAGAAGCATCCTTTTGTAATATAGTAGAAAGAATAAATAAGTTTTGATGGTAATCAACATTTCTATGCTTGTCAAAAAATATTCAGATCAAGTGTCAAATATTAAGCAGTTCATTAGTAGGTGTAAATGAAAAACCAATTAGCTTCAACTTCAGACAGCCTTTGAAGGGATAAATAGCAATTATCATTTACCAAATGACAATTAGCATGCAGTTGGATCAAACATTGACATTCAGACTTTGAACCCCTGCAGTATATATATATATATATTGCAACTGTGATTCTGTTGTTACAAAGAAACTTTTTCAGAAGTCAAATAATGACAGAACAACACTCGATTTTTTTAATTGCTTATTGACATTGAAACAATGCAAACACAAAATTTTGTAGGCGTTTTTGTAAATGTTTGTAGGCGTTTTTGTAATGCCAATAGCCGTTTTTGCACTGGCATGCAAAAGGAAAATTAGCTGTAGGCGTTTTTGATAATGCAAAAAAAAGTGTAGGCGTTTTTGTCTGTAGGCGTTTTTGTTTGTAGGCGTTTTGACTGATCACCAACATGTCGATGTCAAAATTGTCAGCTTTGGATAGTGTAACAATTTCAATGAACTGTAGAGGCCGTATGCAGATGCGACAGCTACTGAAGCAGGTGTCTATCGAACAGAAATGACATGTTCCTACCTCCGCCGCATATGATTTGCTTATTTCGTTTATTCATTGCAAGCATGTGATGTGACAGCATAGTGCAATGGAAGCCGTCATTGTAATCGGGCTGGTGAGAGGACTGACACCTCAGAGGACAGGCTTAAACATTATTTATGGTATTTCGAACAAGAATATTGTGATTCTGGTACAGTCATTCACCTGCCAGGCAAGTGATTCAATCAGTCCAACAAGTTGTTGACAGTTTGGGCAGCTGTACAATGCGCACATACAGCGCACTTTCTCCTGTATCATGTGTACTGTGGTGGAAAACATAGGCCTAATACAGATCTAATTATCTGCTAAGTGAGTGAGTTAGTGAGTTAGTGTTTTACGCCCCATCAGCACCAGCGTGGGCTACTTAGAGGCAAAACTAGAAGGCACATAAAGATAATGTGCAAAGGTCGGTAGAAGCCGATGGTCCAATCCACCCAACTTCCATCCACACGTCTATCCACCCAACGTCTATCCACCCAACTTCCATCTACCCAACTTCTATCCACCCAACTTCTATCCATCCAACTTCTATCCACCCAACTTCTATCCACCAACTTCTATCCACCCAACTTCTCACCATCCAACTTCTATCCACCCAACTTCTATCCACCCAACTTCCATCCACCCACTTCAATCCACCCAACTTTTATCAACCAACTTCTATCCACCCATCTTCCATCCACTACTTCTATCCACCCAACTTCCATCCACCTATCTTCTATCCACCCAACTTCTATCCATCCAACTTCCATCCACCCAACTTCTATCCACCCAACTTCTATCCACCCAACTTCTACCCACCAAACTTCTATTGACCAACTTCTATCCACCAACTTCTATCCACCCAACTTCTATCCACCCAACTTCTATCCACCCAACTTCTATCCACCCAACTTCTATCCACCCAACTTCTATTGACCAACTTCTATCCATCCAACTTCCATCCACCCAACTTCTATCCACCCAACTTCTATCCACCCAACTTCTATCCACCCAACTTCCATGCACCCAACTTCTATCCACCCACTTCTATACACCCAACTTCTATCCACCCAACTTCTATCCACCCACTTCTATCCACCCACTTCTATCCACCCAACTTCCATCCACCCAATTTCTATCCAGCCACTTCTATCCACCCAACTTTTATCAACCAACTTCTATCCACCCAACTTCCATCCACTACTTCTATCCACCTATCTTCTATCCACCCAACTTCCATCCACCCAACTTCCATCCACCCAACTTCTATCCACCCAACTTCTATCCACCCACTTCTATCGACCAACTTCTATCCACCCAACTTCTACCCACCCAACTTCTATCCACCCAACTTCTATCCATCCAACTTCTATCTACCCACTTCTATCCACCCAACTTCCATCCACCCAATTTCTATCCAGCCACTTCTATCCACCCAACTTTTATCAACCAACTTCTATCCACCCAACTTCCATCCACTACTTCTATCCACCTATCTTCTATCCACCCAACTTCCATCCACCCAACTTCCATCCACCCAACTTCTATCCACCCACTTCTATCCACCCAACTTCTATCCACCCAACTTCTATCGACCAACTTCTATCCACCCAACTTCTATCCACCCAACTTCTATCCATCCAACTTCTATCTACCCACTATTATCCACCCAACTTCCATCCACCCAATTTCTATCCAGCCACTTCTATCCACCCAACTTCTATCCACCAACTTCTATCCACCAAACTTTTATCCACTCACTTCTATCCACCCAACTTCTTTCAACCAACTACTATCAACCCACTTCTATCCACCAACTTCTATCCACTCACATATATATCCAAACACTTATAAATATTGATCCACTTCTATCAACCCACTTCTATTCACCAAATTATATTCACCAAATCTATCCTAAATGGCTATCACCCATTTATAATTTTCTTACTATCTAGCCATTTCTATCTAGCTATTTCTATCTATTTATCTTTCTGTCTATTAATGTATCTTTCTTTCTATCCATGTGTATGTTTTCAATAATGTGGTAAAAAATTTGCAAATTGTATTTTGCTTTCTAGTAATAGTGCCCTCTAGAGGTGACTTCAAGCATCAGTGGGGGGGGGTACCAATAATTGAGTAACCAATTGCTCATTGCCTAGGGAAGTATTTACGCATCGTAATATGGCATTTCATTTGCCAATATCTCCGTGAAATGGCTCTGTACAGCCTTGGCAAAGAATAGGAGGCCAGTTGCTTACATTGGACAGTTTCTGCAGTCACTTGATTACTGTAATCAGGTAATTGACACAGCTAATTACAATTGTGTTGGAGAGCATAGAATGGCAGAGAATTACAAACTCGTTAACCAATATGTTCCAAGAAGACAACCAGACCCTTATAGTCAGGGAGCCAAGGGCCAAAAATGTGAATAAAAAGGGTACTTTGTTCGCAGCGATCCACACCTCCTCAAATTTGGTACTGTTGGAAAGGAAATTTTCTGAATTTTTTCATGGTGGCCACGATTTGTCAATTTCTTGGACCCGAGATGTTTTATTTCGGTTTCCATGGCAACAAGTCTGCTTTTGTCAAAATAAATTTTATAAAACTTATCATGGTGTATCACAGTCGCTGTGGAAGCAAGGCTTTCATTGATAAGTAATGTGGTGCCTTTTACTGGTCTCACTACTTTATGGGTGAAATTTTGATTTTCCATCTCTTTCTTGTTACCATGGCAACACTTTAGGAGACTATTTCTCAGATTTTGTTAGTTTGTGTTCTTATTTTCTTTTAGAGAGCCACAATTTAATGGTATAACTTAAAAAATTATAAATATCTGAATTCTGGTGGGGCAACTCTTTCAACCAGTGGGTGTTACATAATCAGATTTTGTTTGAGTTTGTTGCTATAGCAACCAATTTAAAATTATGGAATCAGAACCCCCTTGAGGTCCTAGTTTTCAAATGGCTGCCTCTCAAAAGGCAAGCAACATAGCCAGCTGATATTTTAGGGGAAGCTCAACCATACTTTCAAAATTTTGAAAACATTCCATTGACTAATTTTGGTTTCCATGGAAACCACCAGAAATGGTAAACATGCATTTCAAAGTGATTTTCATCAAATGTGTGGAACACCATGTTAATTCAAAGCAAAAAAGATTGAAATATGGGAAAAATAAAAAATTAAACACTGGTTCAAAAAGATATAAAGTATTATATATGAATTATGTTGCCATAGCAACCGGAATAAACATGTTTCCGATGCTAGCACAATAGATATGCAATGTTTTGCGTATCTCTGGACTTATTTAAGATAGAGTCTTTTATGATACATCAATCTTGATGTTTGTGAGGCCAAGGAATCTAATTTTGATATCAAAAGTAAGCTAATTTGCATATTTGCTCATAAAAAGAAGCAAAATCGGTGCCTTTACGGATTTATTGAGCAATATTCCTCTCTCTGACCGCACAAAATCTTGTTAAACTGCAACATATTTATATTCTAAGGTTCATTTGCTTATGCCCCAAAATAATCTGAAATCTAGTGGATAACTGTTTAAGTCAGTTGGTATCGCAGTATCAGATTTTGATTCAGTGTGTTGTTAAGGCAACTATATTCAAATAACAAAGCTATCAATTTCACAAAGTCCTCTTTTTCAAATGACTGTTTCTCGCCAGCCACTGGCATAAAAGGTTTGATATTTTAGGAATAGATTAAATTCAATTTCATAATTATGAAACAATTCTAGTAAAGTTTTTACTGCTATGGAAACCACCAGAAAAGGTGAACTTTCTCTCCAAAGTGATTTTCATTGAATGTGTAGAATACAACAATCATCACATACAAAAGAGTAAAATATGTATAAATATATATTCCAAACTAACTTAAACACTGACAGGAAGCATTATATTTGAAATATGTTGCCATCGCAACCAGAATAAACATGTCTCAAAGAAACTATCATAATAGATAAATTTGTTGTATATCTAAGGACCAATCGAAGGTGCAACCTTATATGGTACATAAATTCTGATGTTTGTGAGGCCAAGGAATTGAATTTCAATATCAGAAGTTAGCTAATTTGCATATTTACTAATACATTTAAATAGTGCCTTTACAGCATTATTAGGCATCATTTCTCAAGAAAACTCTCTTTGACCACACGTAATCTTGTCAAACTGTAATATAGTTACATCCTGAGATTCATTTGTTATAAATGCCCCAAAATAATAAACATGTGAGATCTGATGGGTGAACTCTTTCAGGCAGTTGGTATCAAAATATCATTTTGTGTTTGAGTGTGTTGCTATAGCAACCATTCTGAAATTACAGAGCCACCAATTTCATGACATCCTGTTTTTCAAAGAGCTGTTTCTCACTAACTGAGAAAGATTGCCTCAAGACATTTAAGGGGTATCAACCTTTCTTTCATAATTATGAATAATTCCATTGATCACTCTTGGTTGCCATGGAAACAGCCAGAAAAGGTAAATTTCCCTCTAAATGATTCTAATTTTCAGTGATGAATATAATGCTAATCACACACAAAAAGAGTGACATATGGACAAAATGAAGAGACTCATCAAAAATGTAATGAAGCAGTGTATATGAAATCTCTGTTCATAGCAACCAGAATTAACATGTCTCAGACACTAGCGTGCAAGGTAAATACATTTGTTGCGTATTTCTGGACCTATACAAGGTGCAATGTTAAGTTACAGATCAATTCTGATACTGACGAGGCCACAAATGTCAGCTATAGTGAGGTTTCAGCCTCATTTTCCGTGTGGTTGCCATGGTGACACATTGTAGGCCACCATAGCCAAACAACAATAGACATAAAAAGAAACATGTCTATAGGCCTACATTCTACAAAAGATATTTTGAACCACACTGTAAAACTAGAATATGTGGGATATGCACTGTATAAATCTGGAAGTCTGGAGAAACTCAGACGCCTAATACAGAGGACCGAAGCTCCAGAGAGCAGCCCATTTTTTAAATATCGCAACTTGGAAGTTTAGATTTGGTCTGGGAATATTAATCAGAAATGAGGGAATTTACCATAAATTTTGGCTAATGAAATGTGTTATTGTATCCAAGCGGGGACTGCGGTCCGAAACCTGGAAACTGGCCTTCAGCTGCTCTACTAAAATTAATAACATCAGTTTCATGAAGTAAAAAAACCGTAATAATACTGTAATCAGTCATTTTGTACTCATAGCTATGAAGATATGCAAATTAGCTTTCTTTTGATACTACAATTTGACTCCTTGGCCTCGCAAACATCAGAATTGATATATCGTTTAAGGTTGCACCTGCGATAGGTCCTTAGATACACAATAAATTGTATATATCTATCATGCTAGTTTTCGGGAGATTCTGGTTGCTATGGCAACATATTTCGAATATAATACTTTCCATCAGTTTTCAAGTTAGTTTTGAATATATTTTGTCCGTAATTCACTTTCTTTGTATGTGATGAGAATTGTATTCTACACATTCAATGGAAACACTTTAGAGAGAAAATTTGCCATTTCTGGTGGTTTCCATAGCAACAAAAACTCTACTAGAATTGTTTCATAATTATGAAAGTGAATGTGATCTATTCCTAAAATATCATAAGGCAACCTTTCATGGTTAGCGAGAAACGGCCATTTGAAAAAGAGGAATTCATGAAATTGATGGCTTTGTTATTTCAATATAGTTGCCATAGCAACACAATAAAAATCTGATACTCTTGATACCAACTGACTGAAAGAGTGATCCACCATATTTCAGACTATTTTGGGGCATAAGCAGATGAAACTCGGAATATAAATATGTTTCAGTTTAACAAGATTTTGTGTGGTCAGAGAGAGGAATAATGCCCAATAAATCTGTAAATACACCAATTTTGTTTCTTTTTATGAGCAAATATGCAAATTAGCTTACTTTTGATATCAAAATTAGATTCCTTGGCCTCACAAACATCAAGATTGATGTATCATAAAAGACTCTACCTTAAATAAGTCCAGAGATACGCAACAAATTGTATATCTATTGTGCTAGCATCTGAAAAATGTTTATTCCGGTTGCTATGGCAACATAATTCATATATAATACTTTGTATCTTTCTGAACCAGTGTTTAATTTAAATTTTTCCCATATTTCAATCTTTTTTTGCTTTGAATTAACTTGGTATTCTACACATTCAGTTAAAATCACTTTGAAATGCATGTTTGCCATTTCTGGTGGTTTCCATGGCAACCAAAATTAGACAATGGAATGTTTTCAAAATTTTGAAAGTATGGTTGAGCTTCCCCTAAAATATCAGCTGGCTATGTTGCTTGCCTTTTGAGAGGCAGCCATTTGAAAACTAGCACCTCATGGGAGTTCTGGTTCCACAATTTTAAATTGGTTGCTATAGCAACACACTCAAACAAAATCTGATTTTGTAACACCCACTGGTTGAAAGAGTTGCCCCACCAGAATTCAGATATTTATAATTTTTTAAGTTATACCATTAAATTGTGGCTCTCTAAAAGAAAATAAGAACACAAACTAACAAAATCTGAGAAACAGTCTCCTAAAGTGTTGCCATGGTAACAAGAAAGAGACGGAAAATCAAAATTTCACCCATAAAGTAGTGAGACCAGTAAAAGGCACCACATTACTTATCAATGAAAGCCTTGCTTCCACAGCAACTGAGATACACCATGATAAGTTTTGCAAAATTTATTTTGACAAAAGCAGACTTGTTGCCATGGAAATGAAAATAAAACATCTCCGGTCCAAGAAATTGATAAAACCATGGCCGCAATCAAAAAATTCAGAAAATTTCCTTTCCGATAGTACCAAATTTGAGGAGGTGTGGATCGCTGCGAACAGAAATCCCAATTTTGAGGGGTTGGCTCCCTGACTATTACCAATCATAATTTAATTCAATAATAAATTAAAAGCTATTAAACATCGCTTACAAACCAGATATAACCCACTATCCACTACATGTCTCCCTATTGGCTCAAATGGCCCATCCCACCAAGTCCCTCATTCTCATTGGCTCTAAATGGCCACACCCCCAAAATTAAAAACTTTCAAGCACTGCCACAGCTTCAACCGAACAACTGTCAACCCATTACACCTTGCCTAATGCTGTCAAATTAGCCAACTAAGATTGCTTCTAACCAGCAATTACCACAAACACAAACTCAACGCATGATGGCCAAAAATGCATACCTGTCATTATGCGCCACACCTCCAAATATCGACCACACCCCCAAAACCCATTATTAAAAAGGCTAGAGAATTCTCCAGAATTCTCCAGCCAAAAAATAAATGTGTGAACAGAAAAAGTCTGAAATTCAGAAAAAGTGAATAGAATGCCTTAAAACTGATAGAAGAACCCCTTTCAAGCTGAATGCACTCGCAAAATAAATTGCCAAAGGATTATAATAGGGGGCCTTCTTGTCCTATGGATGGGGTTAGAAGGCCATTTTAATTTCTTTACAAAATTGGCCGTTACTCCTTTATTAAAATTGGTAGACATTCGTTTCACTATAGTTATAAGTAGAGTCAAGTGATCCCTTCCCGACAGCACAAGCATCCAAATAATCGACCATAAAAAGAAGGTCAAATCGCACCTCGAAGTTAAGGTGGGCTGCATGCCCCGCCCTACTCTAAATGTCAGCACTTCAATTCCTCACAAAATGGATTATTCACAAAGGTTTCATACTGATGCTGTCATTTATGCAATTTTCCAATCTCAAACAAAGCTCTTTACATGGAATGAATTTCAATTGTACAAGGTTAGGAAACCATAGAATGTTTGTCTGAAGGTTAACATTGGAGGAATAGCAGCTAAACAGAGATGACATTCAGCTATCAACAATATCATTCTTCACTTTGTGTGGCTTGAGCACAATTTGCAAAATTAACATTTAAAAAACTTGTTTTTAAAGGTTGTGATGGCATTTCTCAAACACCTGTTTAATCTGTTGAGAGATGCTGACAGAACATTATAAGGACATTATCTTTCATTAAAACAACTGCTTTTGAACCTTCAGCGGAGTGCTTATATAATAAAGTATATCTTACCCCATCAATTTCGTAAAAGCAATCAGTACAGGCCCAACACTCCTAATCCTTCACAGCACAAGTAAAAGATCCCTCACATGGGGTAATGTGTATCTATCTATCTATCTATCTATCTATCTATCTATCTATATATCTACCTACCTATCTATCTATCTATCTATCTGAAACATAACATCATAAGGACTATTTGGAGAAGACCCTCCTTTATTTGACAAGTTCCTTCTCAAAACATCTTTTTTGACTTTCACTAAACATCTGATTCAACGAACATGCTAAAACGCAAAAGTTGTCGGTTATTTTAAACACCAACATTGTTAGTTTTTTCCCTCATTCCTCATCTTTTTGTGTTTGAACTTCCGACACCAGTCAGTTAACTGTAACGCTCTTTTTCTGTTTCTAATTTCATGCTAAAGAGATTTCTAAAAAGTGTCAATTGACTTGGCTATTTGAACAACAACCTCAACTGACACAAGGAATTCAAATCACTTCCACAATGTCATAAAGCAAAATACAGAGACGGAAATTGATTAAAACAATCCCTAATGCAATCTTGGGAAACTGGGATCTTAATTAAAATGTCAGATATTGCTTTCAGTAGGGAGACATAGTTTCACTCAGACTCAGAAATTATCTGCCTGTAATTCAAAGGCTCGTTTCAGCTGATAATCACCAAAGAGCTTTAATCACCCAACTGACATCAATGTCTGATGTCTCCAACTGTCATTAACATTTGATATAAAGTCAAAATTGCAAAACTGTCCATGCTTTTAATGAAGAATGTGGTATTCAAATAGGAACTTTTTTCTGTTATTAGCTTTTCGAGAGTCCTCTGTGTGTGTCTTCTGTGCTAAGCATAACTGGTAGAACAAGTTCTTGGTCTGAAATTAAGGAAAAAAATTGAGATATGAGTCACAGGTCAACAAAGAAAGAGCACATGCAAGAAAAGCATTGCCAGGGAGAGAAATACAATAAAAATACTAAGAATTAGAGGCTAACAAAATCTGTTTTAACATCCTGGTGTTGTAAATGAATGGGTTGAAGTAAATGCCCAGAAATAGAGAATGCCAGCATGTATAACTATTGCCTGCATATTGGTGGCTTTCATGGCTGGCTGCTTGGCTGGGCAGTGCATGGCTTGGGCAGCCATCAGAGCATGGCAATGGGGCCCTCAGAAATCCTTGCTATTCAGGCCGAACTTATATTCGGAGGTGTAGAGCCCATGAAGTTCAATTCTTCAACCGGTGTTTAAAAGTCAGGAATGGGAGAAATGCATGGACACAAAGAGGTGTGTGCAATGTAGGACAAGCATGCACCACTTCAGATAGATGTCTTGGAATTCCACTACTAGCACCAAAAGTCAAACAAGGACCCAAATGACTTTCTGATCTCAGCAGTAACAACAAGGTTGGTCAACAGCTATCATATTGAGTTAATATAGCAAGAACATTGCTTATGGGGCAAATTCATAATAGCTTTTCTCCTGACTTAGTGGCTAATGCCAGTCATTGTGGTCCACAGAGCCATTCTAGGCAGACTGGGCTTGCATGCACTTTGGGGAGAGCAATTAGGTTGCCATCATCAATGTCATGACTGGGACCAGGGCATCATTAACTGCCAACTTCATATGCTTGCTAATCAGGAACCTGTACTTTGCCAAATTAGTTGGACAGACAAGCACACAGACCATGACAGACAGACAGAGAAGCCTACAAGCTTACAGAGAGCCATAGATGATAGAACAATGTTTGGGCCTAGTCCAGAGCCATTGTAATAATTACAATGGCCTGACCAGTAAACAGTAAAAGTTATATTTTTATTCGTCTCCTCATCTATCACTAGTAAAAAAAAAAAAAAAAAAAGCACAAACCAATACCATTACCATCCCAGCTTGATTTGAAGGCAGTGTCCCAATGTGTGGGTGTATTCTTGAATCCAATTCCTATAAGTCTGTCTATTATATCATTCTTTAATACGGAAGGTAAACCATACAAAGGTCTGCACAATATCATTATTAGAATAAAATCATAGAGCAAAGGCAAAAACATTTACAACTTTCTGATTCAATGACCTTGCCAAGAAAGTAAAGTTCATGGTGACTTAACATACATAGCAACATGCATGCATGCATACTAATATGTAAAATTGCCTTCATATCATACCACTATATGTACTACCACAACCAAACCAGTCAGAGAATATCAAAGTTATGAAGGTATTTTTCTGAAGGTTTACACTCAAACATAACTTGTCAAACAATTCACTTCTACCAAAATCCTGGCATTCTTGCTATTTCATGAGGGTTCCCATTCCCAACACAATGCTTCCACAGTTTCTATAATCACATTTTAAAACTGTGAAATGAAGTTTCCTGCCACCTAACTCAATTACACTGTGAGAGCTTTCTAGTTTTTGACAGTTAGAACGTGTGGTTTTTTGCTTTCAATTTCATTCAGCATTTTACCCAAAAATATGAGACAATGTGACAGGGACTAATTTACTTCCACCAGTCAGCATTTGGATATACCATGGTTTGAGATGATACAACGAGAAATCAGGTAACTTAATTAAAATATGTAAATATGGTATTTGCTTTTAAAAAAAAGTAATTGCTGTGGCAACTAATAGAAACTACTTTTTCATATCTATTGTCATATTTGCTATCTAAATATTCATAGCCTTCAGCTCTCGATGGTTTTATATTATAAAAGCTCTTATTTTGATAGCAGAAAAAGTTAGGGTTGTATGAATAGGGGCCAAAATAGTATATTCAAAAGAGTTCTGAATGTTGTCATGCATGATGCACGGGTATAAATTGGTTGGAAATGTTCTAGAAAATTGAAGGTGACCATTGTGACCAAAAGAGATACACAAAAGAGACATAGGCTACAAAAGGGTGTTCTCAAATATCACCACTGGTCTTTATCTCAGAGGATCTGATCGTTCCTATTATTAGGCTATTGAAAAGCCCTGCATTGGATTTAGTTCCATTTGGATAGGTTTAGGTAAATAATAATAAATTGGCATCATTCTGCAGGTCCATAACTGCATGCATATGTTCTATTCAACATTGTTTTAACTTACAATTTCAGAAAATGTCATTTATTAATATGGTGGTCGCAGTTGAATAATTTTTGCAACGATTATGCCCCAAAAAAAGTATTTTGCAAAATATCAGTTAAAATCAAGTGTTGGGTTTCTTTTGCTGGTGAGTGTATTTTTGCAATTCTACTGTATTTTCAGCATGACCCCCTGGTGGGCCCTGGTCGTGGGCTTGATCTCCGGGATCGTCTTCTTATGCGTCTGCATCATCCTCCTGGCCCTCTGCATCCAATGTGTCAAAAAGAACAGAAACCCCGACAAGCAGAAATTGCAGGACCCTGAGACACCCTCCAACAACAATGACAAGGCCTACATCAACCATGCGATTGTCCATGGTAGGTAACAGATTAGACTTATGAATCAGGTAGATGAGCCACATATCAGTGAGATAAACAGTGTACACTCTAAACATTTGGTTGTCACTGTGACTAGTTTATGACTACTTTAGGGTAGTAATGGTTGCAAAAATTGGGTAGTGACTTCCTGGAAAATCATTTTTGACTATTCTATCATAAGCAAAATGACTCTGTTGACTATGTCACTGTCTGAAAGGTAGTCAATTTGATCACCATCTGGTAGCTTTGGTTACCATAGCAATTTTGACCCAAGGAGTTGTCGGTTTAGGCACCAGGAATTACCACTCTAGAGTTGTCATCTTGACCACCCTGTGTTAGAGTGTATGTACATTGTATACAATTATGCATCACCCTCTAAAATAACTAGGTGTACATAATTTGACACCGTAAAATTAATGAGTTTTGTCAAATTATCTCACAAATATACTTTTTAATTTATCACAGGTCTTCTTGATCTTAAAAATAGATGTTTTAAATCATAACAAGTCTTCCTCATCTCATAAATAGACATTTGGATTCACCACAGGTCTTCTTGATCTCATTTACAACAGACATTTTAATTCATTACATGTTTTCTCTACCTCATAGGCTTTTAAATTTATCTCATAATTTTTGATATACCTTTTAATCCATCATAATTATGTTTTCTTGATCTCACAAATAAACTTTTTAATTCACCAAAGGTCTTCTTAATCACACAAATAGACTTTTTAATTTATCACAGTTTTTCTTAATCTCATAAAGAAGGCATTTTAATTCACCTCATTTCTATTTGATCTCATTAATACTTTTTAATTCCTCATAGGTCTTTATCTCATATGCTTTTTAATTCATCACAGTTTTTCTTGATCACATAAAGAAGATATTTTAATTCATCACAGGTCTAGTATACCTCAAAAACATACTTTTAAATTCATCACAGGTCTTGTTCTCTTATACTTTTTAATTCATCACAGGTCTTCTTCATCTCTCAAATAGACTTTTTAATTCATCGCAGTTTTTCTTGATCACATAAAGAAGACATTTTAATTCACCACATTTCTAGTTGATCTCATAAACATACTTTTTAATTCATCATAGGTCTTGATCTCATACACTTTTTAATTCATCACACTTTTTCTTGATCACAAAAAGAAGATATTCTAATTCACCACAGGTCTAGTAGAACTCGTAAATATACTTTTTGATTCATCACAAGTCTTGATCCCATATATTTTTTAATTTATCATGGGTCTTCCTTATCTCACAGATAGACTTTTTAAATCATCGCAGTTTTTCTTGATCACATAAAGAAGACATTTTAATTCACCACATTTCTAGTTGATCTCATAAACATACTTTTTAATTCATCATAGGTCTTGATCTCATACACTTTTTAATTCATCACAGGTCTTCTTGATCTCACAAATAGACTTTTTAATTCATCACAAGTCTTCTCTAACAAAGATAACAATATTACAAGCCAACGCAACCACTTTATAGCCATGCATGTATGCATCATATTTGTTTTCTTTTAGATGAATACTCAACACCATTAAAGCGACAAAGTCAAAATGGGGATGCCAACAGGATCGAGGAAGTGGATGAAAATGAAGAAAACGAAGAAGAGAGTCCAGAAGTTCCAGCAAAAATGGACGATTTGTCGGAGGAATCCGGAACAACCAAGAACAAAAAACAGAATGGAGTCAGGTGGAAAGATGATCCAGAGATTATAGGTAAATATTTATAGTTATTTCATGGTAACTTGTGACCTCACTAATGAGTGTTATAACTCATTGACTTTGTATTGTTTGTAACATCATAGCATGACAAGTATAGAATATGACCTCACTAACTGCACTTACGAGTCACTAGGAACACAGCAAGTATATAAGTTTACGACATCACGAGGCGATGTCTAGCGCGTATATGTGAGCACTCTTAATTCCACGGCTGAGGATGTGCAATGTTTTAAAAGAGCAACTCTTCTTGAAGGAGTCAGAGAACAAGGTGAACACTACAATGATAGATTTGTATCATTTGACAAAAAATTGTAATTTTCTGATTTTCCAGGAGACCACCCTGAATCCGATGCCGAAACAAGAGTGCACGAGGATACAATAAAAGAAGAGGAGGAAGAGGAACACACAGAAAAAGAAGAAGAGGAACAAGCAGCAAAAGAAGAAGAAGAACAAGCAGAAAAAGAAGAAGAGGAAAAAGCAGAAGAAGAGTCAGAGCAAACGGAGAACCAGAACGATGAATCAGAACAAAATGTAGAAGATGAAAACCATGAAGAATCTCAAAATACTGAGGAAGGAGAAAATGAGGCGAACGAAGAAGCTGAAAATCAAGACAATGGTGACAGTGATGATGATGATGAAAGAGATCGCAAATTAGCTGTTGCAGCTGCACTAGCAGCCACTGCAGGAGCAGGAGGAGTATTAGCTGGCATTGCCATAGCAAATCACATGGAACCCAACAAGGTCAGCTTAATCAGACAAGTCAGGGAAGGTAAGAAATTATAATATTATGACAATGGGCCTACTCTTGTTCTTAACAAAATACATTGGATGCCTATTTATAACATTGTCCAAATCCCATAAAAGCAAAAACCTTGAAAAGATAACTTTTTATTAACTTTACTGGTTTTTGTTTTGCAATAGACTTCCTAAATTGCATGACACATGCAAGCATGGCATTTTCGGCATTTGGAAGTCCTTTTGCCTTGCAAAAACATTGCATGGTGTGAAAAAGTAAAAATTACTTTTTCTTTAAATTGTTTTTGTTTGACCAATCATTGATTGCCTTTTTTCAATACTTGATGCTGGAAAAGTTTGTCACACTGCCTATAACATTTGTTTTAATTGCAGGAACATATGGTGCAGTGTACCGGGGTGAATACGAGAAAGATGGAAAGGATGTCCCTGCTCTCATCAAGACATTCCCAGGTAGCTTGCCTTACTCGTTTTATCAGTGCTGTCGTCCAGTCCAAATAATAGTGATAATCATGGTCATTCAATTAAATGTTGCGTGATTGGACAACACCATCAATATAGTACAGTATAAAGCATTTATTCTGACATGACATCTGAAATGCCACACAGCATCATTTAGCATCAAGGTTGGTACAGGACATTCATCACATGACTCTTATGGAATCATTACTCGAAGTAAAACCCAAAGATAACCTTATTTTGGCAAGGGGAGAAATCAAAAGGAGAATTTGGGATGATATTGAAAGTTTTAGTATAGCATCCAGGATTGTAAAATTGTAAAGCGTTTGGTATGATACCACAGCTTTCTATGTAATAGCAATTAAGATGGTATAAAAAATTGTAGTAGGCATGCAGAATTTGTATGGCATTTAGGATGATAACAAAAGTTGTATGGCATTTGTAAATATATATGCATTTTTTTTTTGTGCTGACAATAGATAAATATACTTATTGCAAGACATAGCCAGAATGGTCATGTAATATCTAGCACTTGCCCAGGTGAAATATCTAGCTAGTGTACACAGGCAATATCAAGCACTGACTTGCCTAAGTGTATTATCTAGCAAGTGTACACAGGCAATATCAAGCACTGACTTGCCTAAGTGTGTTATCTAGCAATTGGGAATGTGTAATATCCAGCATTGATTTGCCTTAAGTTAATCAGTGCTAGATATTGCATTAGCTAGAATTGTTAGATCCTGCAATAAGTATGGCTCCATTTAGGATGGTATTATTTTGTGGAAAAGTGGCATAGCTTGAGGCATGGGGACGGTTTCATAAATTTCATAGCATTAGGGAATGGGGACGGCATATCACAGACTATACTATGTTTGGGATGGTAGCATGACTTTTAGAAAGGCATCCAAAATAGTAGGGCACTTAACGAAGAGGTTTTTCTTTTCAACAGATAATGCACCATGCACAGACGAGCAAAAGAGAGACTTTGTCAAAGAAGCAACAAAAATGCAATCCCTCGAACACAAGCACCTGCTCTCAGCCATCGGGGTGACTGAAAAGCGAGAGATGCCGCTAGTGGTCTATCCTGAAGCCAACCTCTTGGACCTCAAGAGTTACATTGTTGATCCTCACCATGTAAGTATTCAGCAATCAGGCAGGATTTAGTTGTCTTGAGTCCATTTTTAGATGTTACCATTTGTGACAAAGGCACATGTATGCATGTATGCATACACATGTATTCAATATGAGACTATGAGTCTTTAGTTTTGCTCTTATTTCAGACTCTGTCCGTTCGCCACATGTTGGACTTTTCCCTACACATGGCGGAAGCAATGGCGTTCCTTCATAAGCATGACATAGTGCATGAGGACCTTGCCGCAAGAAACTGTTGGTAAGGATTAATTATGTCTCAAACAAGATCTTTTTTCCTATTTTCCAATAAAAATTGCAATAATAACTGAGATTCTGAGAATGTTCTTCACAGTCACATTATAATTTACACAATATGTAATGCAGCGTTATGCTGATGATAATGCCAAACACTATATAATTGTTAGCTTCTCGGATCAACCGACCAAACAGATTTTCTGCCTATGCGAAAAAAATTTAGCTTAACCACAAACAATATTAACTTGACATTGTGAGAAATTGAGATTTCACATTTTTTTCTCGTCCTACCGAATGAAACTAGAAAATGTGCCTCGAGAAGATCCGAGAAGCTGAAGATCAATTATGTCTGGCCTAACATCGTTTATCTCAAAAGTATCATATAGTAGAACCGTATTAAAGCCCACTATTTAACTGCTGCTTTAGGTTGAATGAAGCTCGCATCATCAGGGTGTGTGACGGTGCTTTATCAGAGGAACTATTCCCAGAGGATTACGAGACCACAGCTGAAATCAAACAACCCATGCCCATTCGATGGATGTCTCCCGAATGCCTTAAAGAAGCCGGAAACTTCACTAAAGCGTCTGATGTGGTGGGTATTAAATGAGTTGTACATATTGTATTACACAAAGAATGACAAGTGCTTTATATAAAATGCACTGGAATTTTTGCTTGTGAAGACACATCCCTATCCTTGCCAGGTTATTCTTTACGGTTAATAAGTGGTTAGTGAGGTCATATCCTATACTTGCAATGCTATCAGAACAAGTCACATCACCCACCACTGAGGTCACAATTTGTCCAAAGACAGTTCATTTCGATGTGACACATAACAAAGAGCTGAATGCAAGTAACACTAAGTATACCATCATTAGATAATAAACTGTGCTCTTTGTTTGAGTGTCTGATATATTCAAGATCTTACGGAGAAAAGTGATTCTAGAAGCGATCATTCCGGGTCTTTTAGGAAGTTATTTAGTAATGGATCCACACTTTAAACTGCTAGCATCTAATAGTGCAGTCTGTTGTGTAATTCCGTAGGATTTGTTTGCTAAAATTGATTTTTTCGCAGATTTTGGGTCAATGGGCATCTAATAACAAAATATTGCGGGGGACGAATTTTCCCGCCATTTTTACCCCTCCTGTGGGGGTATTTTCAAAATGGCCGCCAAAATCACAGACAAATCTGCTTTTTCTCATATTTCAGTCCCTAATTAAGATAAAGTAACAAGAAAAAGATCATTTTCAATGTTTCTTAGGTCAAGGAAGTCATTCTGAAGGGTTTCAAAGCCATACATACAATATTTGGTGGGCTAAATCCAAGATGGCCGCCAAAATTGCTGCCCAAATGTTGACAACTTCTATATCAGCCCCTAATTGTCATAGATAAACAAATAAAAGGTCATTTTCTATGTTTCTTGGGTCAAGGAACTCATTTATGTACCTTTTAGAACCATAAATATGATATATGATCTAATATATCCATGATGGCCAACAAAACTGGCCGAGAATATGACCAAATGCTTAGTAAAAATCATGTAACTTCTCACGTTTTTGCCGTCTTTGGGATCTTGATGAATCATATCACCAATAGAAGAAGAATGAATGATATTAAAGTGTGGTTAAAGTATAAAGAAGTTGTTTATAAGCTTGGTTGAGACAATTATGATGGCAGCCCAATTGCTAATATTTATGGTGTCAAGAAATCTAAGGCGCCCGAAATGGCCCCCGAACCTCATATCATTAGCAACTTTGCCTAAAGTTGAACAAAAAAATTTGTCCAAAAACAGGTTGACTAAGATTTTGAACTCATTCAGTAGACTTTGGTGCATTAGAAATTATCTATATGGACAAATTCACTCTATTTTCCAAATTTGTAGTGCACAATATTTCAAAGCTACTAACCTGGCAGCTACTTGAAACTTAGTGGAAGATAGCTACTTGAACTGGCTACCTGGTACAACCTGGCATCTGCTTGAGACTAGTCGAAGTGCCGCTTGAACTATCTACCTTTTATTATTTTTATTATTTATTACACGTTTAAGTATATTATAATCAACAGAATGCTGATGCACTTTACAAGGTATAAAATAAAATATGTGTAGAATATAATATGTAAATCTATAAAATGTATAATAAAATATCAGGAGTCATTAAAAGCGAGAGTGAAGAGATAAGTCTTTAAAGTCTTTTTAAAAACATCAATGGAGGAAATTTTTCTCATTGGTGGAGGTAGACCATTCCAGAGTTTAGGGGCAGCAACTTCAAAAGAGCGATCTCCATAATGCTGAGTACCTAGCCTGAGTGACAGACAGGAGATTGTCATTGCTGGAACGCAATGTACATCCAGGGTTGTAGCTGGTCAATAGGTCCATGATGTATAATGGTGCGAGACCATTTAAAGCTTTGAATGTTAGCATAATAACCTTGTAGTCAATACGAAACTTGATGGGAAGCCAGTGAAGGTCTTTATGCACAGGGGAGATGTGAGCATGTTTAGGTACACGCTTGATGACACGGGCAGCACAATTTTGGACTCGCTGAAGTAGATCTAGAAGGGTCTTGGGCAGACCTACAAGTAAGCTGTGACAATAATCCAGGAGCGTGGTCACATTAGCTTGGACAAGTGTACGAGCTGCATTTTCAGTGATGTATTTTCGCACTTTATGGATCAAATGGATTGGTAAAATGCCTTTTTACAAATAGATTTTACATGAGATTCCATTTTCAACTTAGAATCATAGTGTACTCCAAGATCTTTGACAGTGGTGCTGATGTCTATGTCCGAGCCACAGATGTTCATTGATGTTATGTTGTGCGAATTCAGCGATGGTCTAGTGATGACAAGGATCTCAGTCTTATCATTATTCAATTTCACAAAATGTGATCTCATCCACATGCCAACACTGGCAGTGCATGAGTCAACAGTCCACAGCATGGAGTTGATTGAAGAGGCACACTTGGGGCTAAAGGACATACAAAGCTGTGTGTCATCAGCGTACAGTGTAGAGGTGGAATGACATGCCACTGGACTGAATAACCTTATGTAGAGGATGTGTGTAGAGGGTGAACAGCTTTGGTCCCAAAATGGAGCCCTGAGGGACACCACAGGGAAGATTCCTCTGAGTGGGGATGATGTTTCCTATTTTGACAGACTGATGGTGCTCTGTCAGATAGGAGCGAAACCATGCCAATGCTTTTCCAGTTATTCCAAATTCCATCCTGAGTGTTCTGAACAATACAACGTGATCGATTATATCGAAGGCAGCAGACAGATCAAGGAGGACCAGAACAGCTCCTCCCTGACTGTCCACTGCCCTCAGGAGGTCATTCTGCACTCGCGTCAGTGATGACCTGGCAGTTACCACTAAGTTTCAAGTAGCTGCCAGGTAACTGCCAGGTAGCCAGTTCAAGTAGCTATCATCCACTAGGTCTGAAGTGGCTGCCAGTTGGCTGCCAGGTAGCCAGTTCAACTAGCTATCTTAAAACTAAGTTTCAAGTAGCTGACAGGTAACTGCCAGGTAGCCAGTTCAAGTAGCTATCTTCCCAAAGTTTCAAGTAGCTGACAGGTAACTGCCAGGTAGCCAGTTCAAGTAGCTATCTTCCCAAAGGTTTCAAGTAGCTACCAGGTAGCTGCCAGGTACCAGCTTGGGGTATCTAGCTTCACATTTCAGGTAGCTGCCAGGTAACTCCCAAGTAACCAGCTTCAGGTAGCTAACTTCCTGGATCTAGCAAGGAGAGAGGTGCATGGTTTAAGGAGGCACCCACCAAGGTATTTATAATCGACATAAGGAGCAGAGGGAAAGACGGACAAGGAAACTTCTAGAGGTGAGAGGATGAATGAGTGTTTCCCATTTTCCCTCTTCCCAATCCCCTCCATACCCCCACATCTCTGTCATAAATATTTGCCTCAATCCTCCCAGTTCCTTCCAGAGGAGTTGAATGTCTCAGTTTAAAAAGAGGCTGCTTGCCCTGTATGAAAAGTGCTTTGAGTGAAAAACCATGGGTTCAAACCCTGGATGGCACATTATTGATCATTGACATTACTATTCAACAGGCCAATGGGTCAAGGTGAGGGTGAACTTTAAAACTGTGATTGAACCCTCTGGGGCTTTACTATTGATGGGAGGAGTTCCATGTCCTGAAGCTGAGAAAACCTATAGCCCTGCACTTGCATCAGCATCAAATATCACAAGTGCATCTTTTCTCCCAGTCTCCAGTCAGTTGTTCAACTTCCTGTCCAGTGTCTTCTCTCCTGGCCTACCCCTCCATAACCAACCATTTAGCCTTTTACGTTAGTTCCTTTCTTTCCTCCCCCATGCATGCCACTTCTAATCATATATTTTTCTTTCTTAGCTCCTCCCATATTTCCTCCTCTATATCCCTCCCTGCCTACCTCCAGTGGCATCAGTGTACGCGGGGCTGGTTGGGCATTTGCCCACCACTTTTTGACCAAACCATATGTTTCAATTTGAAAAATGTTGAGGATTCCACGGGACACCTATCTGTAAAGGCTTCAGCCCAATTTGCCCCAACTCTTTAAAATGAAACTGACGTCCCTGCCTCCCTCATTGATCAGTGCCCTTCTTTCATTCCACATGACTCAACCTGCCATTGGACTTCTTCTTCAATATATTGTTTCTGCTGATTCATAGATACTAGTCCTGTCTGACTCTGTATCTATAGGCGCTGTGCTGCAATGGCGAAACCTCATTTCCAACCGCCCCCCTCTTCATACTTTTTTCCTCCATTTATTCTCAGATCCTCTTTCTGTACCTCTTCCCTTCCGTCTTTGTGGTTTACTCCCACCCCCCCCCCATCTAAATGTGTGCTTGTCCCCTTGTCACTTTCATTCCAGTTTGATTACAGTATGTCTCCTCATCAGGCAGCTGGGTGAGTGTCTAAAGGTCTTTACTAAATATAATTTCGAACCCAAGGTAGGGTACCGATTTTTCCGAGGTCTTTCATGAGCAAAATCACACCTGGATGTCGTTCAGGCGAGACATGAAATTGGTGGCCCCTTGTATCAGTGTCTATGGATGAGTAAAAGATCCTGCGCATGCACTGTAGTCAAGTGCCCGGAACTGGACTGCACTTTTCATGTCTATTTGTCTTTCTTCCACTGCATATCTCCTTTGAATCTCCTCAACTCATCCTTTATCACCTGCCCAGGCCCTCTTCTTAGTTTCCCCTCACCTGCCTCCCCATTGATGCTGCCAGTACACTTGCAATTGTGATTGAATAAGAAGGTATGTGCTGGAGATAAATATATGCAGGAATTTGCCGAATAACTTAGAGGTAAGGTTTGGCTATATTTTTGCAAAAATGTTATGTAATATCCCCAACATATGGGATATTCACATAAGATTTTGTCTGATATCTATCAAAGTCTGCTATATAGGTTTTAAACAATTGAAAATCCCATTAGAGACACAATTTTCCTAGGAAAAATTTTAGACAAAGTCACAAAGGTAATATTAGGTTTGGGAGCCACAGATTTCTTGCCTCCATAAATATTAACAATTGGGCCGCCACCATCATTCTGTTAATTCTATGCACCGGGCTTGTCAACAACTTTTTGGTAAGTTTCACACTTTATCCACTCTTTAATATCATTCATTCTTCCTCTCTTGGTGATACGATTTGTCAAGACCCCAAAAACTTGTGAAGTTACATGGTTTATACTAAGCTCTAGGAAGTATGTTCAGCGAATTTTGTTGGCCATCATAGATATACTGGATCATATATCATATTTATGGCTTTAAAAGGTGCATATTTGAGTTCCTTGACCCAAGAAACATAGAAAATGACCTTTTATTTGATAGTCTATGATAATTAGGAGCTAAAATACAGATTGTCGACATTCGGGCGGCCATTTTGGCGGCCATCTTGGATTAAGCCCACCAAATATTGCATGGATGGCTTTGTAACCCTTCAGAATGACTTCCTTGACCTAAGAAACATTGAAAATTATCTTTTTCTTGTTACTTTATCTTAATTAGGGACTGAAATATGAGAAAAAGCAGATTTGTCTGTGATTTTGGCGGCCATTTTGAAAATACCCCCACAGGTGGGGTAAAAATGGCGGGAAAATTCGTCCCCCGTAATATTTTGTTATTGGATGCCCATTGAACCCAAATCTGCAAAAAAATCAATTTTAGCAAAAAAATCCTACGGAATCCATATATTGGACATATCAAACCACACTCGACAGTTGGAAAACTTTACAGCCAACCTAATTTCAACTTTTTACTTTTCAGTGGGCCTATGGAATTTTGATATGGGAGTTATTCAAAAGAGGTCAGGAACGTCCTTACTGGCCACTACCAACACAAAAGGTCTACAATAATGTTTTAGAAGGAGACGTTCTTATAAAGCCCTTCTTCGCTCCAGATAATGTGTAAGTACAAAATGCAATGGTATCCTTCAATTGACGGAGCGATTGACATTGATGGTAAGGGAGTGACCATTAGTAGTGGCCGGGGGGGGGGGAGGTTGGAGTTTTTAAAAATAAAATTTAATAATTTCTTACCCAGTTTTGTGAAATATAAATTACGTGGAAATCTTGAAATGCCGATGGACCGCTTCTGGACAGGTTCAGTAACAAAATCAGACCACCTCATCCTGGACCAGACCAGGACTGGACCACTTTTGTAAATACCGGACCACCCTCTAAAAGGTGGTCCGGTCTGCATCACTATAAACAAGTTATCATAATGAAATCCCCAACGCGAATAATGATAGAAGAATAGTAGGCCTGATGGCAGGTCACACCCCCCACACCCTCTCATAAACTCAGTACCCTCAGCTTAACCACTTTTACCCTCACCTAGTCTCAGATTCCCTCACCTAGCCTAAAACTCGCTCGGCTAGCCTCGACTGCCCTCTGCTTCCCTCAACTGCCCTCTGCTTCCCTCCACTAAACTCGACTTCCTACCACTAAACTCGACTTCCTTCCACTAAACTCGACTTCCTTCCACTAAACTCAACTTTCTTCCACCAAAGTCTGCTTCCCTCCACTAAACTCGGCTTCCCTCAAGTAAACTTGGCCTCCCTCAAGTAAACTTGGCTTCCCTCAACTAAACTTGGCTTCCCTCAACTAATCTCGACTTCCTTCCACCAAACTCCGCTTCCCTACACTAATATGGTCTTCCCTCAACTAAACTCGGCTTCCCTTAACTAAACTCATATATCAGTACCCCTCAACTCCGTTCAACTCCCCTCCGAGGGCAAATACCCTCATTTACCCTATCATAAGACAGCGGTTACCCCAAGGGGGTGAGGGTGTATCCTGGCATGATGCCTGACAGCTACTGATGTCTGTTTAGCACTGCGCTTGTCAGTGTCAAAGCTATTTATATTTAAAATTTTACTTCTACTGCAGTCCGACCAACTTTCAAAATTAATCAATAGCATATATATTCCAAGATATTCTGCATATCATCCAAAGAGAATGTTAAGCATAAAGTCTAAATTAGACTTCAGATCACCAGAAGATTGGTGCCAGTTGAACCATCCGCTGGGGCCAGTTGAACCATTGGAAGGATGATGGGTGAAGTATGGGGATGCAGTCCTTTATTTTTGCTAACAATTTCAGCTAGGACCATAGCATGTTTTGGCTAAATTTGACATGTCTCACACAGTTCTTTCTGTTCAAAGAATAGCCTGGGGCCAGTTGAACCAGTCGATGGTTAAACATTGATAATAAATTTATTTATTTATTTTAATCCATTGTATTATTTTGTAATGGGCCTATTACAAAGAACTGTTTTGCTGAATAGTACCTCTCATTGTAAGTGTATTTTGTTAAAATAATACATTGCCATAAACTCCCCGGTTCAACTGGCCCCGCCTGGACCTCCATGTATCTATATATAGCCTGGCTGCACATGTGCTAGTTATATCCCGCGTTTGAGGGAATATGTGATATATACCGAGGCGTTAGCCAAGGTGTATATCACATATTCACGAAAACAAGGGATATAACTAACTTATACCTTAAACAAAACAACATAAAACATAAACAAAGAGATTTAAAAAAGAAAATAAAACGAAGGATTTGAGAGAAGTAGAAAACAGGTACAAACAATTTGCTAAGAGGGATTAAATTAATAACATGAAAGTATCAGTTGAAGAAAAAAAATCCAAGAGGCAGCATGGTTAACATATATTTGATATGAAGTTCTTACTTATTCTGAGAATCTTCTTGGATATACAAGGCCAATGCATGTGAAGGTATTGTAAATTATCAGTCAAATACTTAAAAAGCTAAAGAGATTTCCCGTATATTTTTAAATCTGATTATAGAAGCATTTGTGATTTCAATACATGGCATAGGTATATAAGTTTCCCAATTACCCACTTTAATATATATATGCTCAGATAATATAATTACCTATTAAGTAACAAAAATATTAGAAAAAATGTAGGGAGTGAACATTTTTTAGAAAGTGGAAACTAAAACTGGTCGAATATGGAACCAATATTTGTGAAAAGAACTGATTAAAAAAGCAAAAAAAAAAAATCTGAAAAAAGATGAAGGCAAAAAATGCAGGAAAACAAAAAGACTTGAAAAAAGAATTTTTGGGCGAAAAAAATTAATATATATATATAATAGGAGAAAATATTTGGGGGGGGGGTGGGGGAGAGTATTGAAAAAAATATATGCAGGGGAAATAGGCAAAGGAAAAAAATGTGGAAAAAAATAGTTTAAAAATTAGGAGAATGTACTATATGCATTTGGATTGTTAGGGGTGACCATCAGATATTAAGGGGGAGGGGGGCTTGGAGTTTTTATTTCATGGTAACAGCAGCAGTAATTAGACCTATTTATTTCGAGTGTGTTTTTATGAAACAAAGCCACGTAATGAAATACCCCCACCACCTGTAATTATTTATTTTAAGACTGCTCAAAAGTTTATTTATTTATTTTACCAAAACATGACAAGACCTTTTTTATTTTTAAAAGTGTAAGCCTTCTCCCCGATCCCCCTCCCTGATGTCTAATATGGTTGAACTCTTACCTTTAGTCATGATATTTGCATTAAAAATCCAGATTGGGCTGGAATTAAAGGATTTAAGGATTTGTCAAAGGCTTCAGGTCTTCTAATACTTTTGTTTATTTTTGTTTTATTTTTGTTGGCAATTCACTGTTTGGTGCAGTTTTGCTGTTTGTGTTATGAGATTTGTTAAACAATGAGGCTTATATATCCTATATACTCCCATGGGCGTATAAGTGAACAACAAAAGAATATAGGATATATACCAGCCAAATACAGGCTTCTGATTGGCTGATGGCTCATAGGTATGGTATAAAACCCATTATCTTATGATGATATGACATCCCTGCAGACCAGGTAATTTAAATGCTATGAAAGCTCCAATCTCAATGTGACAAACTCAGTTTTTTATGCGAAAAACGAAAAAAGTGTGATAGTTTCATTACCATGTGTCTCAGAGCCAAAAGATCTACATGGAAAAGATTAGCCTAATATAGGTTGTATGTATATTCCCATGCCTGCTCCACCCGGTGAAAAAACAAGGGTGGTTCAACAGGTCTGCCAATTCTACTGGCTCCACTCTCCCCTAATAATTGATGAGTTGTAAAACAGGTCACTAGAAGATTGGTGCCATAATAATTGATGATTTGTAAAATAAATCACCAGAGGATTGGTGCCATAACAATTGATGATTTGTAAAACAGATCATCAGAATATTGGAGCCATATTAATTGATTTGTTAAACAGATCACCAGAAGATTGGTGCCACTATAATAATTGATGAGTTGTAAAACAGGTCACCAGAAGATTGGTGCCATAATAATTGATTTCTAAAACAGATCACCAGAAGATTGGTGTCATAATTGATTTGTAAATCAGATCATCAGAAGATTGGTGCCATAATAATTGATTTGTAAAACAGATCACCAGAAGATTGGTGCCATAATAATTGATGATTTGTAAATCAGATCACCAGAAGCTTTGTGCCACTATAGACTAATAATTGATGAGTTGTAAAACAGGTCACCAGAAGATTGGTGCCATAATAATTGATTTGTAAAACAGATCACCAGAAGATTGGTGCCACAATAGATTTGTAAAACAGATCACCAGAAGATTGGTGCCATAATAATTGATTTGTAAAACAGATCACCAGAAGATTGGTGCCATAATAATTGATTTGTAAAACAGATCACCAGAAGATTGGTGCCATAATAATTGATTTGTAAAAGGAATCACCAGAGGATTGGTGCCATAATAATTGATGATTTGTAAAACAGATCAACGGAAGATTGGTGCCATTAATAAAATTTTGATTTGTAAAAGGTTACCTGGCATCTCAGAGTTTAATGTGCAATCAACTGTATCTGAACTTCCCATGTAATTTAATTGCAGATATCAACTAATACAAAGCTGTTGGAATCCCGAACCGGATGAAAGACCAACTTTTGATAAGATTGTCTCAACGTTTAAAAATGAAATTTACAAGAGAACGTCAGGAAGGAGAAGCATGATGCTGCCTTTGACATGATTATCTTGTTAATGTTTATAATTATTATATGGTTATATCAGAGTATATGTTTATATCAATGAAACTTTTAAAATGCAAATTGTGCAATACAGGTGCTTACAAGTGAAGTCATTTTATTTTAATTTTCCTATAAATTTACCATAAATATACACCATGTAAATAATATTATGTGTACTGACAAATACATCTATTGGTAAAATCCAGATGATTTGGTTTTCTTTTCAACACAGAAGATTTAATCTTTCAAGGTCTCACCCCATTGTATTACATATAAAGAGTGCAAGAAGCGAATATATGCAGCCATGTCTGGAACACTCATTCTAACATCCAAGTGAGAAACCATAAAGTTTATTACCCTTTGTCCTTATCTGGCTTTTTTCTTAAGCATGGCTGCAGACTTCAAAGAAACAGGTTGTTACTTAATAGAGTGTATATTAGCACATCCTTAAGAAACCTTCTAGTGCTACGGATTCATTACAGAAGTCCACCGGCAGTGGGACATTAGATCTTTATGTGCTGTAATTTTGCACCAGTCAGGCTTAATAGAATGGGCCGGGACAAATCTGGGATCTCTTATTTGCTCAGAAGAACTATGACACCAGAAGTGAAAACGCTGACGTGGGTAATTGAGAAATTATACAGAGCAAAGAACCTTCAAAGTACTGCACACAAATGTTCAATGGAACTAATGAAAGTTTCAACACCCAAACAGAACTGAACAAACCATACTGAAACAACTAGTGACCAGTAGACCGGAAAGATAAAAAAAATAACACGAGCTAAATTATAATGCAATAACGTATCCAGACTAAGAAAACCAATATTAAAAATATTGTAGCTTTTCACCAATTAGAACATCTTGGTTTTATTTATCGCTACAGAACCAACAAACGTTTGCAACTGCAACAGACCATCTGTTAATTTATATAAAACTTCTGATGAAAATCACAGGACGTAATAGCACATCCATTTGAAAACAACATACAGACCTGCAAATTACATTTATAATAGACAAATAGACAAAGCAAAACATGATCTTTCAACTTTTTAAAAAAATATATTGAAAATTTGCATCAATAATCATTAGATCTGTAACAAGTATGAACATCAATATTTCATCATATGATTTCACATTTTAACCTGAACATCGTAATGAGTACAGTACATCAAATATACACATTTTTTAGGTATCAGATATGCATCACCGGAAATACTTATCAAAATTGTATAATTTTGCAGGAACAGTTATAACAACAAAATTTCAAGGAATGAACACTTGGCTGTATGGTATCAAACGTCTATTTTGGCCATTTCAACAAGTTAAACAGCAAGGCCTTCATGCTGCAGCAACCACTGTTTGATGGTGTTCTTCGCACCACCGGAATAATTTCCGAGGCTTCCAGAACTCAAGATGACTCTATGGCATGGCACTACGATGCTCACAGGGTTGTTGCGCATGGCTTGCCCTACAGCCTGACTCGCCCCCGAGGAACGGTTGCACAACTTGGCCAGTTCCCCATAGCTCACCGTTTCACCAAATTGGACCTGGTCTGCCAGCGTAGCCCACACTTGTTCACGGAATGCTGCTGGAATAGAATTTCAAATTAAAAAATATATGCAGGGGAAATAGGCAAAAGAAAAAAATGTGGAAACAAATAGTTTAAAAATTAGGAGAATGTACTATATGCATTTGGATTGTTAGGGGTGACCATCAGATATTAAGGGGGAGGGGGGCTTGGAGTTTTTATTTCATGGTAACAGCAGCAGTAATTAGACCTATTTATTTCGAGTGTGTTTTTATGAAACAAAGCCACGTAATGAAATACCCCCACCACCTGTAATTATTTATTTTAAGACTGCTCAAAAGTTTATTTATTTATTTTACCAAAACATGACAAGACCTTTTTTATTTTTATAAGTGTAAGCCTTCTCCCCGATCCCCCTCCCTGATGTCTAATATGGTTGAACCCTTACCTTTTGTCATGATATTTGCATTAAAAATCCAGATTGGGCTGGAATTAAAGGATTTATGGATTTGCCAAAGGCTTCAGGTTTTATAATACTTTTGTTTATTTTTGTTTTATTTTTGTTGGCAATTCACTGTTTGATGCAGTTTTGCTGTTTGTGTTATGAGATTTGTTAAACAATGAGGCTTATATATCCTATATACTCCCATGGGCGTATAAGTGAACAACAAAAGAATATAGGATATATACCAGCCAAATACAGGCTTCTGATTGGCTGATGGCTCATAGGTATGGTATAAAACCCATTATCTTATGATGATATGACATCCTGCAGACCAGGTAATTTAAATGCTATGAAAGCTCCAATCTCAATGTGACAAACTCAGTTTTTTTATGCGAAAAACGAAAAAAGTGTGATAGTTTCATTACCATGTGTCTCAGAGCCAAAAGATCTACATGGAAAAGATTAGCCTAATATAGGTTGTATGTATATTCCCATGCCTGCTCCACCCGGTGAAAAAACAAGGGTGGTTCAACAGGTCTGCCAATTCTACTGGCTCCACTCTCCCCTAATAATTGATGAGTTGTAAAACAGGTCACTAGAAGATTGGTGCCATAATAATTGATGATTTGTAAAATAAATCACCAGAGGATTGGTGCCATAACAATTGATGATTTGTAAAACAGATCATCAGAATATTGGAGCCATATTAATTGATTTGTTAAACAGATCACCAGAAGATTGGTGCCACTATAATAATTGATGAGTTGTAAAACAGGTCACCAGAAGATTGGTGCCATAATAATTGATTTCTAAAACAGATCACCAGAAGATTGGTGTCATAATTGATTTGTAAATCAGATCATCAGAAGATTGGTGCCATAATAATTGATTTGTAAAACAGATCACCAGAAGATTGGTGCCATAATACTTGATGATTTGTAAATCAGATCACCAGAAGCTTTGTGCCACTATAGACTAATAATTGATGAGTTGTAAAACAGGTCACCAGAAGATTGGTGCCATAATAATTGATTTGTAAAACAGATCACCAGAAGATTGGTGCCACAATAGATTTGTAAATCAGATCATCAGAAGATTGGTGCCATAATAATTGATTTGTAAAACAGATCACCAGAAGATTGGTGCCATAATAATTGATTTGTAAAACAGATCACCAGAAGATTGGTGCCATAATAATTGATTTGTAAAAGGAATCACCAGAGGATTGGTGCCATAACAATTGATGATTTGTAAAACAGATCAACGGAAGATTGGTGCCATTAATAAAATTTTGATTTGTAAAAGGTTACCTGGCATCTCAGAGTTTAATGTGCAATCAACTGTATCTGAACTTCCCATGTAATTTAATTGCAGATATCAACTAATACAAAGCTGTTGGAATCCCGAACCGGATGAAAGACCAACTTTTGATAAGATTGTCTCAACGTTTAAAAATGAAATTTACAAGAGAACGTCAGGAAGGAGAAGCATGATGCTGCCTTTGACATGATTATCTTGTTAATGTTTATAATTATTATATGGTTATATCAGAGTATATGTTTATATCAATGAAACTTTTAAAATGCAAATTGTGCAATACAGGTGCTTACAAGTGAAGTCATTTTATTTTAATTTTCCTATAAATTTAACATAAATATACACCATGTAAATAATACTATGTGTACTGACAAATACATCTATTGGTAAAATCCAGATGATTTGGTTTTCTTTTCAACACAGAAGATTTAATCTTTCAAGGTCTCACCCCATTGTATTACATATAAAGAGTGCAAGAAGCGAATATATGCAGCCATGTCTGGAACACTCATTCTAACATCCAAGTGAGAAACCATAAAGTTTATTACCCTTTGTCCTTATCTGGCTTTTTTCTTAAGCATGGCTGCAGACTTCAAAGAAACAGGTTGTTACTTAATAGAGTGTATATTAGCACATCCTTAAGAAACCTTCTAGTGCTACGGATTCATTACAGAAGTCCACCGGCAGTGGGACATTAGATCTTTATGTGCTGTAATTTTGCACCAGTCAGGCTTAATAGAATGGGCCGGGACAAATCTGGGATCTCTTATTTGCTCAGAAGAACTATGACACCAGAAGTGAAAACGCTGACGTGGGTAATTGAGAAATTATACAGAGCAAAGAACCTTCAAAGTACTGCACACAAATGTTCAATGGAACTAATGAAAGTTTCAACACCCAAACAGAACTGAACAAACCATACTGAAACAACTAGTGACCAGTAGACCGGAAAGATAAAAAAAATAACACGAGCTAAATTATAATGCAATAACGTATCCAGACTAAGAAAACCAATATTAAAAATATTGTAGCTTTTCACCAATTAGAACATCTTGGTTTTATTTATCGCTACAGAACCAACAAACGTTTGCAACTGCAACAGACCATCTGTTAATTTATATAAAACTTCTGATGAAAATCACAGGACGTAATAGCACATCCATTTGAAAACAACATACAGACCTGCAAATTACATTTATAATAGACAAATAGACAAAGCAAAACATGATCTTTCAACTTTTTAAAAAAATATATTGAAAATTTGCATCAATAATCATTAGATCTGTAACAAGTATGAACATCAATATTTCATC
Organism: Platynereis dumerilii; assembly: GCA_026936325.1. Lineage (NCBI taxonomy): Eukaryota > Metazoa > Annelida > Polychaeta > Phyllodocida > Nereididae > Platynereis > Platynereis dumerilii. The sequence continues at coordinate 93,461,980 of JAPTHN010000002.1, forward strand.
ATATGATTTCACATTTTAACCTGAACATCGTAATGAGTACAGTACATCAAATATACACATTTTTTAGGTATCAGATATGCATCACCGGAAATACTTATCAAAATTGTATAATTTTGCAGGAACAGTTATAACAACAAAATTTCAAGGAATGAACACTTGGCTGTATGGTATCAAACGTCTATTTTGGCCATTTCAACAAGTTAAACAGCAAGGCCTTCATGCTGCAGCAACCACTGTTTGATGGTGTTCTTCGCACCACCGGAATAATTTCCGAGGCTTCCAGAACTCAAGATGACTCTATGGCATGGCACTACGATGCTCACAGGGTTGTTGCGCATGGCTTGCCCTACAGCCTGACTCGCCCCCGAGGAACGGTTGCACAACTTGGCCAGTTCCCCATAGCTCACCGTTTCACCAAATTGGACCTGGTCTGCCAGCGTAGCCCACACTTGTTCACGGAATGCTGCTGGAATAGAATTTAAATTTACACCATAAAGTGATTGACGAAAGCATTATGTATTGAGAATCTAAATTGATCGAATGATTTTATTTAGAGTGACATGTATAGATATAACAATGAATCATAAACATATAACAATATATGGTAGCCAACTCCAATGAGGTTTATCTGCCATTTCATATATTGGCAACTCGTAACAGTTTTTTTCTGCACTATCACATCATGTCAGACTGAATTTGGAATACCAAAGCACTTCACCACTTATTATACTCACTAGCAGGATTCAACAGATGACACACAGATGGCCTCTGATTGGCCAGTTTCCCATTTGAACCATCAAAATAATGCTGAAGCCACTCCTGGCATTTTGTGGCCGACTTGTAAGTGTATCCGTTGTCTTCATATTCCTGGTTTAATATGCGCACTGGGATTCTGTAAAATAAGATCAGGATTATAATACGTGTGACATTCACAATGGTGATTGATTTTATAATGATAAGACAATAAATCAAATCACATTAAATGTTCATTATTAACACTGAAACCTACTTAAGATCAGGCTTGAAGTTGGCTTCTTCTGTGAGAATGGAGAGAGAATGAACAGCTCTCGGGCAGCCAATGAGCTCCAGGTTGCCGATCGGTGAACTCAGGATGAACGTGTTTGTCGGACCATGGTGACATTTTGGCAATTTCATTGGCATCTTGGACTTCTGGGAACTAGGAGGGTAAGACAACATAATCACAGCATGGTGTTAGACATTTGCGGTAGAACATCTATAAAACTAATAGTAAAGCTTAGTAAAATCAATTTACTGCATCATCCGATCAGTATCATCAACACTCAACATGACAATACATCATTTCAGAACACAGGATGATGCTGACAGGCCCATTGAAACAATTGTAAATGTTGGGCTAATGTTCACCAACAACTAAATCACAGCTTTACACATGTAGGTAAATGGGATCTCACCTGAACACACAAATTCAGCACAACTTTGCCTTGTGGCTTTCCACCAATGGTGCAACACACATGTAGTTCACAAAACTTCCACCATGTGGCACTCCAGCCTAAAAAGTTTATCACAGGCACTAGAGGGCCACAAAGAAGAATTTCATGAAGATTCTTCACAAATGACTCCTTTTCATTTACCTTTAGACAACTCAAGTCCTTCTAAATTTAACTAGGTTGAATAAAATTTACGCTACGACAACAGGGTTCCGCAGAGATACAGATCTTTAGTCACAATGGTTAACTTGACATTGTGATACCACGAACACTCACTCCATCAGATTCTCTGGGTGTGTGTACAACATGGTATGTCAATATAATATTATGTACAATGTACAGTTGTGTGTCAAATCCTCTTTGTACCAAAGGTTCTTTATCGGCAGATACAAAAAATTCTTTCTGGAAATTTCCAATAAATTTGCTAGGATTAATACAAGAAAAACAAAAGTCTCATATCGTTTCAATGGGTCAAATATAATATATCAAGGATTTTCAAACATAATCACAAGTTTAAACATTCGTAAATCAGAAAGATTATTTTATTGCAGTTTGCCCTCTGACTGCTGCAACAATATAATTTCGTAGGAGCAAAATAAATGACAAAATCAAAAAAGCACCTCTATTAAAAGATTATATATATATACTGATCACTGAACAACTGTAAGACTCCAGCAATAAATACATTTCATATTTGATGATACATTTCAATACAGCATTGAGGTATAAAGTAATTTCAAATTCTGTGAATTTGAAATTTGTGCACCTTTCCGTTATTATGCACATTTAAAACAATGTGAGTGAATGTACAAGCAAAAGTCTAGTATCAGAACAAAAGCTAATAAGCACTAATCTAGGGTGAATCATTCTAATTTGTTAAGGCTTCAGCAGAGTTTTGACCAAAATTGGTTTATCACAAGCAAAGAATGAACTAACCTCTACATAGCTCACTATAACTTATCTACAATGGCAATTAAAAATATACACATTTATAATATTTCAAGTGATTTCTACATAATAGCATAGCAGTGCTCTTTAAAACTTCAATCAAATGACAAATGACACTTCCTATGGATGCAATAAAACCAGATGTTGATCATTTGAAGTATTTACAATTTTTCACATTCGGGTTACATCAACATAAATTAACAGATTCAATACATAGCAATTTTTTCTTATTTTCCGTTTTGTTTCACAATCCTGACAGCTAAAAATAAGGAATTTCTCAATGATTCACAAAATGACTGGAAAAATATATCACATAATTTTGGTATAAAAAAGGGCAGAACACTGTCCATAGCTTGCAAACAGTTCAGTTCGGAGCTCCGAAGCGTTTTGTGCATGTGAAGTATTCCTCTCCACTCATAGGTTTCCGTCGAGAAACTGGAGACCAGCGAGAAACTTTAGATTTGGCGGTGCTTTCCTTGGCCAAGGGAGTGTGAAGAATACGAGCCGTCTTCGGCTGCAAACAAAAATGCAGTCTTACACTTACACGTTGACAACCTCAGGCAAATAACAAAAAATAATGGCTTCAATAGCAAAATTATTATACATTGTCTTTTTATCATTACCATAAAACTTCTGACGCTTCCAAATAATTGAAATTAAAATTATTCCAAACTTATTACAAATCTGATTTGTCATAACAATTTAACATTCAAGAAAGATTGACTTGTACTATTTTAAATTGCTTAACAAGGAAAAAGGAATAAATGCAGACATCATGAACATGGATAGGAAGGGCAAGGCAGGTAAATAAGGCTATCAAATTTCAAGCTTTAGACCACCATGCAGTATGCAAAAAACAATATTATGATTAGCAAAAAGTGATTGAAACATCAAGGCTTCCCAGTATAACTAAAGTGGGAATAAAGGAGTTACAAGTCACAAGTTTGTACCACATTAATGGCCATGCAGTAAATTTGAAACTTCACAAAATCAAGTTTATAAAGAAATTTCCACTTTCATAATTTGGTTACTTTTTTGATACCTCCTGAGAAGCCTGAAGCCAAAGTGAAGATTGTGTGTGGTATTACCACTATTGAGATATTACAATATTAGGCCATTAGAATATGCTGGAGTGCACCTGAGGTATACCAAACTAAAATGTAGCTCAGATTCACAGAATATTTTAATTCTAGATTACCAAGCAAAATGCATCATAAATTAGAAGCATATACACATTACACAAGTTATGCTCTATCTATAAAATCATAATTTCAATATTACCGTTCCAGACAAACGCTTCTGGAAAAATATCATCACAAAACAGATTCATTGTAATGAAATACTGAAAATTATCACAATTTCTTTATTGCACCTTTCTGTGCTAATAATTTGACATCTCAACAACAATACATTATCAATTAACTGTGGAGCCCTACTTTGAATGTCATTTATACTTTTGAAGCGCTCATTTCAGAACACAAAATAACACTTTTCAATATGATGAGTCAGTTTGGTTTCAATATCACAAATATAAGTTTTACAGTAACAGGCAATCATCTTGAAAACTTCATCTGTCTCACATAATAAATAATAATAAACTAATCTGTATACCACTATACATGTCCATGTCTATGTATACTTGTATAGGCTTATTGAATGGTGCCAAATGTTAGGTGAGGAACATAACAATGAGTTTTAGTGATGACCATGTCCTGAATATAAAACAACCATGATAACACTAAAACTCACCGAGAGTGCGGACATCGAGTAACTTAAAAAAGAAAACGAGATTAAGACGAAACCAACGGAAACATGACACATCTCAGGGCTAATCAAATATCTACCTTGAAGCAGCTGGGGGAGGCATCCGCTATGTTCTGAATCTCCGCAAGCTAAAATTTAAAACAAAAAATGTCACAAAACATTACAACAATAGAGAGTAAAACCATACACTTGTCATAAAACTGCACTCAATAGAATAACTGTACAAAACAACTGTTTGCTCCAAAAATTATGTTAAAAACACATTAAAATTTAAATATAACAATACCTATACATATTCACAAGTTAACAAGATAAGAGTAAAATACAATTTAATTAGGTAAAGAAAAAAAAAATTGAATTTATTATCTAGGGAAAAAATATCCCAAGGATGTTTTATACAAGTTTACAAACCAGATTTCTGATTTCAAGCCTTGAAATTATTTCAAGACAAATTTTTGGCACCTGTTATGCTCTTAAATTATTCTATTTCATCACTTTGACATATTTACATCAAAACAGTACTTACCACGCTGGAGGTGTCTCCAATGGATGAGCCATAACTTGGTCTGAAATTTGACAGACAGAAGATAAAATCATGCTAAGACAGCATAAGAAAAGCACCCTACGAAAAATTACCATATATACATTTATAACGGCCGAGGAAAAAGCTATCCAAATACAACTTGTTTGTTTTTTCAACATTTCCAATGGAGTATGATATGTTATTCATTACATTTCTGCCGAGTCTATCAGCCCTTGTGAAGAAAGGTAAGTACTATTGATAGGGCAAGTTGATATTTTGGCAATTTTCTCAAAAAGGAATCATGTAAGAAATTACTTGGAAAAACTTACATTGAAGAGTTGCTGCTCAGAGTTCTTTCTCTCTTGTTGACGGTGGGAAGAAGCGATCTGCGCTGGGCTGAGCCTGGAGTGCTACCAGTGCTGAAATCATTTAAATAACACCAGAATTAATCTAAAGGCCATAAAATTTTGCTATTCCTTAAAAAAAAAAACAGTGGTCAACAAAAAAACAAAACCAATTTCTAAATTTCGTATTGTGAAAAAAAAAAAATTAAAAGTCACTTGTCAGAAGATCCAAAATGTTTTGACCATGGTCCGCTATGAATATGATGCAATTGTAAGTATGAATCCATTAAGATTTTAAAAGGCATAAAGACACTAAAGAATCTTGTGTTACTCATGTACCTTTCCTTTGCTTTCTGAGATGGTGTTCTCTGACCAGAGAACGACTGACTGCGACTCACTCCAGTTCTTTTAGGTGTCATGTGTCCAGCCGGTGACCCTATACTTTTCCGTCTGTCTTCTGTTTTTATAAAAAAAATTCACCCTTAAATACCTTTAGTTAACTTCATAACAACTCAGAATTTAAAACACCAAATTTTGCTGCATTGCTTTATAAATAGAAAATGAGTATCAACAGTCAGAGCACTAATACACGATCATCACATTTTAAAATGAAATAACTTAAATATCATTAACATCTCAGACTTTAATAATTATTAAAATTAATGGAGAAAAAGTTGTATGCTCATCTTACCAGAGGGTTTTCCTGATTTAGGCGGTGTTTTCAACAAAGACGTGTTCTTTTTTGAAGCTGAAACATTCAAATGAACAATTTAGCCATTTTTTTAAAGTTATTTTAAAAGCAGTAATAATATGTACCATAAGAACAGCACCACTTGAGCCAAGTTGCCCCACTGAATTTTCATAATTGATAACTACATTGTTCTAAAATTTGCAAACCATCACATCTTATTTTAAAAATTCGCAACAAAACATTATGACTATACCTGTGGTCAAAGGCCTTTTTGGTACAGCAGGCTGACCAGCTGGCTTCAGTGCCTTCAAAGGTCCACTTGGTCTGGCCAGCAAACTTGTAGATGATCCAGGTTTCACCAAACGTGAAGTCCCGCTAGATAAGCGACTAACGCCTGCTCCTAAACTGGATTTGAGTTTGTCAAGTTTGGTCAAATTACCTGTAAATTGAATTATATCAAATTAATTTAATTTCATGTAATTCTTTCATACATATTTTCAAACGAAAAAGAAAATCTAGAATTAGCAGATTACACAAAGTTTTGAGAAAGTTCTTATCTCATGAAACTTGTCTCCTTGGAAACTTACTTTTAATTGCCGGTTTAGCCGCACTGGCCACAGCAGGAGCAGGAGGCCCGGATGTGCTGGCAGAGCGCTGTGAAATCCCTGATGGAGCAGGAGCATTCCCTCCAGGTTTTCGCAAACCACTTGGTAATTTGCTGACCGGCTGCAAAATATAATGTTTAACTTTTAAAAAATTATCAAGCAAGTTATATTATATTATATTAATAAAATTCTATTTGCAACAGTGACAATATTACAACTCAATGACATACTGTAATGATATGTGAGAAGGTCCATGGAGGCTGAAAAGTTACTCAATTATCCCTTTTAAGGGGAGGTATGGGTGAGAAATTCCCCAAAAATATGTAAGCTTCACATATTCAGTTTATGGCACATCTTTGACCAACACCAACTCAGGCAGCCAGTCCAAGCTTCAATTATATTAAAATATGTCTCTATCATAACTTAAAGCCATGTCAAATACCAAATTATCGCCAAATTTTAGTGAGTAAATAGTGTCGTTGTGTCACTTCAAAGATGTCCACACAAAAAAGTAGTTACCATGGCAACATGGAATTTACTGTGGTGAAACATAACAATGATAACTAAATCTTTGCAAAATTTTGTACCTGTAGCTTCATTAGATTTGGAGAAATAGCCACATATATTTTATCTAGTGGTCAATTGCCTGAAATGACGTTAACGTCACGTTTTTGCCATTTTCCGCAACATGTGAAAATCAACTTTTACCCTGTACGGGATGTGAAAAATCTTGACAACCGTTTGTCGTAGGAACCTGTGGGATACATCATCGGAATCCTCGAAAAATTGTCTTGGGAATTACAGACCAGATTTTTAAAATTTTTTTTCGTTGCAAAATTATATGACATCGTAGCAATAGAAACGAGAATTTTTTCAATAAAAATGACTTTTGACTACTTTACCCTAATTTCTGACACTATGAAAAGAAATATCAAAAATCCGCTCTGTAATTCTCTGCGTCTTCTCTGTCTTCATTTGTAAATTTTTTCAAAATTTTTCTATCATGTCTGTAACTTCAGAAATTTCACATCCCGTGAGCAGTAAAAATCAGCCTTTTTTCGCCTTTTAAGGGCACATGCTGGTCGAAAAATGTGTGTATGCTGTCCAGAAGAAACTGTTGCAGCTAGAGCTATGAAATTTTACACAGGTCTTCAGGGCACCAAATTATGACCCTCCGTGAAATTTTAAGTTGCCATGGTTACGGTTGCCATGGCAACAAAGAATTTTACATATTTTTAAGTATTCAGCCTTACAAAAAATTCATCTCAAGACTGAACTATCAGATTTATCAGAACTCATTAATTTTCATAATTTGAGGTATTCGTTTCTGCAATAAGACTATTTTCAGACTAAAAATGTGTTTTTATAGGGTTTTTCTGGGTTCGCGAACATGACACTATGGAGCTAATTCACAATCTTTCAGGTTCGAATCGCCGTCCCTCGGCCTTTAATCCAAATACAGTTCTGAAAATAGCCTTATTGCGGAAGCGAACTTGTCAGTAAGCAGTATGCCAAAATTCATTATGATGCCTTCAGCGGTTTTTGAGATGAATTTTTTGTAAGCACTCAAAGTCACTAAAATTCGCAGTTTTCGGAAAATGGCAAAAAAAGGAAATAAACTCTTAATAATTTTAACTGTAAAGGTAAGATCGGCAAGGTTGTTTACAGGGTTATAATAGGAATTTTTGCGTAATTTCAGTTGCATTTGTTGTCTTGACATCTGTTTTTATTGAAACTGTCAAAATCAGAATTTCCATTTTCTGAAATATTTTCACCATTTTTCGACCAGCATGTGCCCTTAAACTAGTTACCATGGCAACCATTCATCAAAACAATGCAAAATGACCTGAAATCATCTAATTTAACTAAAACCTATTTTTTTATACCAAACTTTGTTCATTAAACTTAAAATTGCAGAAAAGTGCCCTTCTCACCCATACCTCCCCTTAATGCATTAAGTAGTAAGTACGCTTGTAACAGGCATTTCATTGATTTCACGATGGACTTCTTCGGTCTACACAGACCACATGGAAGAACAAGAGGTAGCAATAATGAACAGAAAGCACACTCAAGCCAAAATTTACAGACACATCTCAACAATACGTTTCCCACAACTATTCAGTCAAAGAACTACCTTGGAGGGCAGTGGCAATGATCTCCTAGTTGAAGCTTGAGAGGGACCATCTACAGAAATATCGCTGGATGTGCTGCTGTTCAGACTTGTGTGCAGTTCATCGGACGAATGGTGCCCATCCAGTTTTGTCCTCTTCGCCAAACCAGCCTTCGGAGGCTTGAAATAAAACAATGACAATGACAAACAGCTCTGAACAAAATACTTTAGAATGTTGTTTTATATACTATTATTAACGATCAAGAGTAACCATTTGGTTGATCAAAAGAGAAAACAACTGAAATTGACGAGCTTCTACAATTCTTATTAACTATTTGAGACATAACTCTGAATGTGACACATTCTCATAAGAAAGCAATCAGAGAAATTGTATACTATACAGGTCTTAATTCTGCATAATCACATCCACATACACAATTATAAATACATAACTCCATTTTTTTTTAATACCTGTAAAGATGACTTGATACATGGACGTTTAAGGCCAGATGTTCTGTCAGCTAGAGGTGCTGAGAGGCGTGATTTTGCAGCTGGCAGATTGCTCTCACTGGTTGCTTCACTTGAATTACTGCTGTTCAGACTTGTATGAAGGTCATCCACTGATTGGTTCATGTCCAATTTCTTACGTTTTGTTCCAGCTACTTTGGGCTCCTGGAAATTCAGAACATTTCACATTTTTAATATATAAACTACATCATTACTTGTCTATTCAAGAAATAATATGAATTTTTAACAAAACAAAAATAGAACCAACCTGGAGCAATGAAGTTCCAGAAGATGGAGGCTTCAACCCCGACCCAGATCTCCTTGATTTATCATATAAGCTTTGTGTTCTCCGCACTGGTCTTGATGCAGGAGCACTGTTGGGCTTTGGAAGAGCCTGACCGGAAGAACTTGGTGTCGCAGCAACTCCAGTTTTAGGTTTCAAAGATTTCTTTTCCTCAGTTTTTGGGCTTGAGGAAGGAGAGAAAAGTTTAGTTTGTACTTCCTTCAATGACTCCTTGGACACACTCACAGTACCAGGTGACTTAGTAACAGTAAATGAATTCACAGACGGCCCTGCTGAAGTATTAGCACCAGATTTTGTTGCACTGTCCATTATCTTGCTCAGAGAAGGAACTCGTTTTGACTGTAAACTTGGACTTGCAGCACTACCCTGCTTGTCAGTAACACTGGTCTCATCACTTTTAGTTTCCCTAGCTTCCTGAATGAGATCTACCATTCTATTGGCCTCTGAAAACACCTCATTCATTTCAGCATCCGTCAAGGCACTCCACATCTTAGTATCCGCCTCCTGTTCTTCTGCTGCCTTTTTAACAACAACTTCAGTGAAACCCACAGGCCCGAAAAACACCTCATCCTCATCCTCGACTGGCTCTTCAACTGGTTCAATAACGTCTGGGGCTTCCTTGGTGAACGTCGAGTTTCTGTGGATAAGTAAAATTGCATTCAACAATTTCATTGAAAAGAAAAAGACATTAATAGCAATACAGCTAAATTTATTTTTGTTACTTACCCCACATTTGAAGTTGGAGATAATGGGATGTCGAAATTGAATTCCTCATTCATTATTAAGTCATCCGAACCTGAAAAATAAGCTCATGAGTAAATAAACGCAACATATTAAATTTCTGCAAAATCTAAAACCAAGAAGAAAAATCGCCTACCAGCACTGTGATGAGGTAAAGTAGGTGATTGCATTATGCAGTCTGCCATTTCTGGATCTGCCACCATCCTAGTTTTCTCTATTTCATCAATTTCTTTATCGCTGTCATTCAGGTTGATAAGCAATCCAACCTTTGAATCTGCCATGTTTGAACAGCTTATTCAGCTCTGAAATCCGGAACGACAAAATAATGAGCAACTTTGAAATATCAAACTTTTACTACACCCTAGAAGGTTAGTGTGACAAGCAGTCACCAGCTCAGATTTGTAATAGAAACTTCAAGAGCCCCAGTTCTATCCTGTATATATATATGGCCATCAGCAATAATTGCAATTCACAATTTCAAATTATGTAACAAAGGTTCAGGCTATATCAATTAAGTTAATCACACACCAGTAAAAAAGACAAACCCTTTTCTTTCAAATGTTTTTGTGTGGAGACAAAAAGGCATGTGTGAAAGGACAATGACACTGATAGCAATTACACTAAAGCTGTGAATGCACCAATTAACTTAATTACCAGGGCCTGAACCAGGACTGACACAGTGACACTTGAGTTGAGCTGAGTGAGAAGGGCACCTGCCACCTGAGTCTGAGATTGAATGTGCTGACCAACAGCTCCTCACACAGATTGTTGACACTGATTGCTTACAGTTACACTTGTAAAATACAGCCTATACTGATTTTTTTTCAAAACTGAACAAAGTGACACAGATGGTATGACTCACTGTGTAAATTTAAACATGCATCATGATTGAATGTCTTGACTGGATCATGAAGTCCAATCAACATTCCAGCTTTTTTGCTGTTACTACTTTTGCAAGAGCACATCGCCTTACTCCAATTAACTATTTCAGTCCGCCAGACCAAAATACCCATTTTGCATCACTCTGGAGTATCACAGATGTATTATTCGCTACAAAATCAACAAAAGTTTTACCGAGCTCAAGAAACGAAACATCAACAAGCAATTTTGAAAATGGCACGCCTGCTTTCTGATTGGTCGACGGACTTGCCTCGCGATTAACTCTTGTTTTCCGATAAATACTAACTACATTTTACAGCAGCTAAATGCTAATTTTGTAATGCTTTCGCCGAAATTGCAATCACCACGATTAATTTACAGCATTTCCCGACTGTTTTTTTAAATTTCTAAGCCTCTTGAAGAAATGCTATAATGTGACACCCCAAACAATCTAAACTAAACACCCACACAAGCGCCCCTGGCGGCGCATACATAGTTTGCCCTTTTTTAACTGAAAAATTCCTAAAGTTGGGTCTAAGAGCCAGTGACAGAGAAAATTGAGGATTTTTGCCAAAATCATGGCTGTGCAATCTCACCGATTTTAATGAAATTTGGCACATGTCAAGTACTTGGGTCAAAAACAACATTCACAAAATTTTGGATCATTTGGTCCAGGGATGGCCATGGTAGGCCTCCTCCATTATTAAGGCCATAATTTCGCTTTTAGAGAGAAAGGAAATGTTAAAAAATGGCAATTTTCAAATCACTGTGTAGTCAACCTGAGGTGATGTAATGAAATAATTTCATTTCAGATATTGAGAAAAATGGATTTCCTTTCAACTAGAATTTAATTTTTTGTTCCTAAACCGGCCACCAGGGTGTGGGTGATACAAGAAACATGCTCTATTTCAATGGTGAAAAAGGATGTAAAAAGTGGTCATTTTCAGATCCAAATTGCCAATCTGAGGGTCTACCCCCAGCTATGTCAATGACATGGATATACCCATATACACTTCATCTTTCAATATCAATCATAAAATTTGGTACAATTTTCACACCCTAAGCATGGGAAGCTTGGGAAATTTACTTATTTTAGCGAAAAACTAATTTTTGTGAAAATAGCCATTTATAGATCTCAATGGCCAATCTGAAATTTGGCCCAGGGCTATGCTAATGAACTAGAATTACCAAATAACACACCATCTTCCAAAATCAATCATAATATTTGGTTTATATGGTCTGCTGTAGGCATGAGAAATACAGGAAATTTACCAATTTGAACAAAAACGCGTATTTTGTGAAAAAGGCCATTTTCATATAAAAATTGCCAATCTGACAGTCAGCCCCCAGCCATGCCAGTGACATGGAAATACCAATTTACATTTCATCTTCCAAAACCAATCATAAAATTTGGTTTATATGACCTGCAATAAGCATAGGAAACATATGAAGTTAACCTATTTAACTAAAACGAAATATTGAATTTCGGTGAAAATGGCTATTTTCATATCCCTGTTGCCAATCTGACAGTCGGTCCCCAGCTATGCCAATGATATAGAATTACCAATTTTACAGTTCATCTTCCAATATCAATCATAAAATTTGGTTTTCATGGCTTACTATAAGCATGGGAAACATATGAAGTTAACCTCTTTGACCAAAAATGACATTTCCATGCAAACTGTCGTTTTCAGATTAAGATTGCTAATTAGAATGTTTGAACCTGGTTATAAAGTCTGCAAATGTCACAGTGTTAAGAGTTGTTGGCAATTAACACTCCATTTTTCAATATAAAATTAATTTTTATGGCTTTTATGTTCTTAAGGCATGAATAGCGCACACAATTGACCTATTTGACACAAAACGTATTTCTCTATGAAAGTGTGAATGTTCTCATTCCTTGTCTGGTTCTCGACTGCTTTACTGGATAATTCTGAAATTTAGTGTGCACATAGCCTATAAAAAAAATCTAAATAATGCCTCTAAATATTTTACATATCCAAAGAAATTGTTCTTGAAATAGGATAGTCTTTATGAGTTAATCATGACCATCGCGTCTGCTTCAAATAACTCCAAAGGCGGGTCAATGAGGCAGAATTTTTACTCTGGGACACAAAAAAAGCTGCACATAGATGACCTATAAATAAAATAATAAAAATTTATGATGGATTTTCTTCATTGAGCAGGAATAAACCAATATATATGTGCAATTCCCTTGTGGACAATTTCCTTTGAGGAACGTTGGTCTAAGGTAGCATTAAACCTCCAATCCACATCCGATCAAACGTTCTAAAACTACGTATTTTGTCGACAAATGGTTACGAGATTATTACGTACGTATATATAGTAAATATTGCGTATTTCTCCAACATTTCTTGACAACGTGGCCCCCACGTTGAAGGAACGGTCGTTATACGCCTCTGGGGCGTCAGGCGTGGCAGGCCAGCCCAGCGCGGCGCATGCGCAATGAATACATTAGATCGAGGAGGGAGGCTGGCAATGGCGTCCGTGCGTTGTTGTTAGGAAATATTTCGTTCCAGGAGTAGTTTTAAATACCACCGTAACAAAGTCTTTAACCATGGCCGATTGATTCTAGGATGTGTCTGAGTCTTATGACTCCTTCGGATGGCTGTGGACGCTGTGTATGCTTCAGAACCACCCGGTCTAGTCGGCGATGTGAAGGATGTGGATTCTCAATAGCGCTCGCACTTCGGAATTAAATGGACTATATCTTGATAAATATGACCTGGGATTTGGTTTTAAGAATGGAATCCAACGTATAACATCTTTGGGAAACATATGTATCGCTGTTACAGTGGATACTCGTGTTCTGGACTGATTGCTTGCGCGATGCACATGTATGAATTTGCCATCTCAACCAGGCGCTGACCAGGGGCGGATCGCCCGGGGGGCCCGGGGGACTGCCGCATTGCTTCAGGCGGACCCAGCCACCCGGCCTGCCCTGCGAAAAAAAAAATCAAATTAAATTAAATAAAGCCCTTGAATACTGGCCCTCATTATGGTTGAATAAAAATGCTCTCATATATGATTTTACTGCAGGATTTTTTTTTTGGGGGGGGGTGGGAGATTTCAAGAATTTTTTTTTTTTAGGTCTTGGGATGGGTGGTTGGTCAATTGATTGTTGGAGATCTGCAAAGAGAAACATAAATTAAAACATTGAAGAGAAGAGAAAAGCTGAGAGAGATAGAGAGAGCAGAGCCATGCAGCAAGCACTGAAGGTGGCTCCTAAATTAGCAGACTTTTCTTCCTTGTTTTACCAAGCAGTCTGCAGTCCATTTAAGGACTAAAATAAAATAAGAATATTCACTTACCTTGTAAGGGATTAATGCTGCAACTCTGAAGAGTTGGAAAAATCCCAATCCAAATTGGCCTGCTGGATAGGTGGCATTCAGTTGCAAGTAGGCTGAGTTCAACTTCGGTCCTAACTGATTCTCTCTTGCTCGTTTGTGGTTGAGCAGTACTTCGGAATTTTTTTTGGCCAATCTAAACTTTTGCATGTTAAGAAATATATATTTTGAAATTTTTGTAACTGGTGAATCTACTATCTCTTCATCGCTTCATTCAATCATCACCAGCAAGCATCCTGTTGGAGTTTTTATATCCTCAAAAGTTACCAGATAGATTGGAATAGGTATGGAATAGATGGCGCTACAAGGCCCTCTGAGAATCAGGATCCTTGGCACTGCAACTTTGTACAAACCTTCAACAAACCTTTGGCAGATACGTATGATCAGACGTTTGCCCTGAACATTACTTTCAAACGTTGTCCATACATATCAAAAACACGTTGGAGAAACCTTTGAACTTACGTATGGCCAAATGTATGACCATACCTTTGATAAACCTATGAATCAAAGGTATGGTCATACGTAATAGTCTAAGGTTGTAAAAACCTCTCAAATGAATGTTCGACAAACCTATGAATCAAAGGTACTGTCATACGTAATAGTCAAACGTTCTTCAAACCTCTCAACCACAGGTAAGGCTTACGTAATAGTCTAAGGTTTTAAAAACCTCTCAAATGAATGTTCGACAGACCTATGAATCAAAGGTATGGTCATACATAATAGTCAAACGTTCTTCAAACCTCTCAACCAAAGGTATAACTTACATATGACTGACACGTTTAGCCTAACGTTACAACCAAACGTTCTTCCAACCTCCCAACCAAAGGTATGACTTACATTTGACTTGAAGTCAGGCCAAACTATAAAACAAACTATCTGCCAACCTCTTACGAAGGTTGCGACCTACGTTTGGTTTTCCATCTGAGTGCAACATTTGGAAATTACCTTTGCCCTGCCTTTGTCGTACGTTGTTTTGCCCAACGTTTGATTCTAACCAAAATAATTACGTAGCGAAAGGTTTGATTTACGTAGCTGCTCGGGAGGGTTAGCAACAACAACATTGAATAAACTAGAATTAGTGTGGAGATTGAATGGATCGCTCAATGCTGTCCCACAGGGACTGAATGATCGCCTATTTTACTGTTGAAAATTGACATTTGTATACACAAGCAAAATATGTGTATTGAGAATTTGAGTTTAATAGAGTCAGCAGTGACTGTGTAATTTATGGATTTCAGTCTGTCATGATTCAGCATGGACAGCCGTCATACAAGATCAGACAAAAACTGCACCAAAACATCACAAAGATGGGATCTATAGACAACCACCCGACTCCTATCCACCCGACTCCTATCCATCCGACTCCTATCCACCAGACTCCTGTCCACCCAACACTCCTGTCCACCCAACACTCCTGTCCACCCAACTCCTGTCCACCCAACTCCTGTCCACCAGACTCCTAACCACCCGACTCCTATCCACCCGACTCCTGTCCACCCGACTCCTGTCAAATGACTCCTGTCCACCCGACTCCTGGCCATCCCACTCCTGGCCACCCCACTCCTATCCACCCGACTCCTATCCATCCGACTCCTATCCGCCCAACACTCCTGTCCAAATGACTCCTGTCCAAACAACTCCTGTCCACCCGACTCCTGGCCACCCGACTCCTTGCCACCGACTCCTATCCACCCGACTTCTATCCACCTGACTTCTATCCACATCCACCCAACTCCTACCCACCCGACTCCTAACCACTTTAATTTGATAAATTCCAAAGAAGTCATGATAGCTTCCAAGAGGTGGAGAAATTGTAGATGACTAAGTTAAACGGGTAGGCAAAATAACTTTCCCAGGAGCCTTTACAATGTTCCATGAACCTCCTGAATTTTTGGGCTGTGTCTGAAGGTCATGTAAATATATTATTTGGTATGTATGACCAAAATCTTCAAACAATAATTTTGCAGGTCATAGCAAGACAAATTCCTCCCCGAAATCCAGAAGATTAATGGACATAAAAGTTGATAAAATTATTTGAAACATGCAATTGCATTACTTTCAGACTTTTTTGTTTTGAAAATATCACTGCATGTAATTAATTTGCTCAATACGGAAAACCAATGCAAAACCTGAAAAATTGGTAAATGTGTTGCAAATATTTGTCAGAATTCACCTCCACTTGTGCAGTTGAGCATTGATAATATTTTCACAAATTCAAAAGAAATTCGCCAAACACTAGCCCTCATTCCCAAACATTCAGAAAAAAGGTTGTCCACTATACAACTTCATCTTTGGTTTGGTAAAAAACCAAATTCACAAATTAGTTCAACAACAGATGGCCAAAAATCCCATTAGTTAATTTTAACAACATTTTTGATATTCCATAATTTGTTGTGTGAAATATTAGTGGCTCATTGCATGGCTAAGATGAGGCTGATACAGCTTATATCCTGTATTTTTTAACTTGCCTGGCATAATAATGAAGTTCAGATGGGAGCACAGTAAGAAGGATTGCCACACTATTGGCAATAAAATTCTGGTCTCAGAGGTTAGTAACCTGAGTGCACACAGCGAGCTTGAACAAACTTTGGGGTTAAAAAAATTGACCAAGAAAGCGACTAGCACAGTGATGTAGAGGAAGATGAGACAAACATTTTGATGTATCAAACGAAAAAATCTGTTGGGAATTTTTTGAGATATTTGAGTTTTAGATTTTTTATTTATCACACCCTATTGTTAGCATGGAATCTCCATCTAAAAATGACCAAAACTGCCCATTTTTCCTTTAAGGTAATATCTAAGATAAAAGTCATTATTCAGAAGTAAAAATACGCAGTCATTGCCACAAGAGCAAGTACATACCACCTCATTCAGACTGACAGAGTGTGATAAACCTATAACAGTAAACATTTCTCAGAAAATTTATAAAATATGTTTATTTGCCAGGTGGCCTCAGTTTCATCATTCTGGTGAATAATTGTAGTAGAAGCTACCTCACTTTTGAACTCTATGGTGTATTATTGAGATTTTTATGAGTGTTTTACGAAATTTCATCACTGTGAAACGAGTACATTTGCAACCATGTAAACTGTAGCCAATGTTGAGTGAATCATCAGAAAACGCACATATAGAATGTTTGGAAGCATTTAGTTAAGTATGGAGTAAAATACTTTGACATTGCAGTCTTAATGTGCAATAGTTGTACATGTTTGTATTAACTTTTCATGTAATATCAGGGATACTTACAAACATGTTCCTCCGTGGCCTAATGGTTATAGCAGTTGGTTTTGAATCCACTGGCTCAAGAGGACGTGGGTTCGAATCCTCGTCCTGGAACTACATTGGAGTGAGTTGGAGGTGGCTGTGGCCGAGGAGGGTGGCCACTGTGTAGGCAGAGGTGCACCCTCCTGTCTGGTGTATGTAGCATACACCCCAACCAGACTTCACATGGAATGAACTGGATGCCTGGATCCTTGAAATGGAGCAAGAAAAGGAAGGAGCTGCCACCTGGTGCTGATGAAGAATCTATAAATAGTCCAGGATTCATAATTGTCACTGTACCTAATGTATATATGATGTATATGATGTAGGCTAAACATTGTAAAGCGCACTTGGATATTCATTAGAGTAAAAAGTAGCGCCATATAAATGAATAATTCAATTCAATTCAACTACATTTTCACATAATTTACTGAATTTATGCAATTTTTGTTGTTCTATGCAATTAAAGATTGGTTGATTTTGGATGCCAGATAACCTACATCAACATTAAACACCCAACATCCTTTTTAAGTACTCAAAATACATTAAGCATGAATATTACTGTTTATTTATAGCTTTTAATCCTATTTTTGTCTTTTTGTCCAATTGCAAAGACTTTTCATGTAATATCAGGGGATTCAACTTCATAGCGATACTTACAAACATTCTATGAGTGCATTGTCTGATAATTTACTCAACTTTGTCTATCCTTTTACATTGTTATGAAATGGTTGCTTCATGGTGTCAAAATTTGTGATAAAATGCACAAAAAACCCAACAAGACCTGTTCCAATGAGATGATGAGATCAAATTTGCTAAAATTATTTACCAGAATTATGCAACTAACACAACCTGGTATTGCAAACATTTTCTCAGGCCTTTAACCAGAAATGTTAGCCGTTATAGGTTTATCACACCCTGTCAGTCTGGATGAAGTGGTAGATACTTTCTGCAGAGACAATGACTGCATATTTTTACCTCTGAATAATGACTTTAAATCTTAGATATTACCTAAAAGGAAAAATGGACAGTTTTGATCACTTTTTCATGGAGATACATGCTAAGAATAGGGTGTGATAAATAAAAAATCTAAAACTCAAATATCTCAAAAAATTCCCAACAGATTTTTACGTTTGATACATCAAAATGTTCATCTGACCTTCCTCTACATCATTGCGCTAATCGTTTTCTTGGTCAAGCTTTTTTCAAGCTCGCTGTGTGCAACCACTGATTACTGCCAAATAGCCTATGAAAAAAATTGAAATATTGGCCACAATACACTGTCATCTGATATTTGCAAAAGTGTGAAAAACAAACTTTCTGACTTTAAGAACTCCACAGTAAAGGAATTACATTCAAAATATAAATGAAAAATCTCTAATTGACAATTTCATGTAACTTGCAGGCATAATTTCCACCATATTGGCAGTCATATTGAATAAATTCTTCTGAAAGTATTAAAAATGAGATCTCTGACCCTTTAAACCCTAGAATAGAGGTACTGGATGAAAAAATGAACGAAAACTGACAATTTCATTCATGTGGCAGCCATATTTGCAGTAATATTGGGTGCCATCTTGGTTTGCTTGACGTAACAGAATCAAAAATGTGTCTTCTGGGCATTTAAGCCCTAGATTAGAGATACCACACAAAAGTAAATTGAGGAAACCTAAAAAAATTGTCAATTTTAAAGTAAATTGAGGAAACCTAAAAAAATTGTCAATTTTAAAGTAAATTGAGGAAACCTAAAAAAATTGTCAATTTTATGTAAATGGCAGCCATTTTTGGCCATCATTTTGGCAGCCATCTTAGATTGATAAATGTGAAAGTGTCAAAAATGAAGTCTATGACCTTGAAAACCGTGGATTAGAGGTATCACATCAGAAAATTGGATGAATATTCTCCAAATTACGAATAATTGAAAATTTGAAATTCCATTTGGAGGCCATTTTGGAATCTTTACCAGTGAAATTCCAAAAGGAGTATACCAAATTTTATTGACTGAATGGACAGTTGACATGTTTGTCTTCACTACCCTTTTATTCACATTGTTAGGTTGAGACCCTCAGATTGGCAATTGGCCATCAAATATGACCTTTTTTCTGTAAATCAGTATTTTTGAAAAAATGGGCAAAGAGGCTTTTTTAATCGAGTTACTATACATCCTATAAGACTAGGACAACAAATATCGTATGTGGCCTTGAAAACCATGTGTATGCCCTATCTGATGCTATGTTTCTTTAAGCTGTAACATGTGCCGTTCAGAAGATATTGTCCATTGAAATTCAGCAAAATCTGAAATTTCCAAATTCTGTCCGGGAGCAATTTTGCATATTTTGCTTAATATCTTAGGCATGTCCTATCACAACAACCAAATGAAATTTTTTCGAATGCTTCAAGATTTGTCTTAGTGAGACCATATTCATTCACATTGAAAAGTTTCAAGTGATTCCGCCGACCCCCACAGCAAGCCAAATCCTCGATTTTCTCTGTCACTGGCTCCTAAAAATCTTGCATAATTCCTAGAGTTGGCCCCTAAATTTTATTATGAACTTTTTTGAATCGCGATGCTACTTTTCGGTGAAAATCACGGGTTAAATCTGGGAAAAACAGGCAAATACCATTGCGGCGACAAAAAAAAATTCCTTGAGTCGGGGTATATTCGCGATGACCGGTTGCCAAACTTCCAGCCTAGTAGCATACGTATCAGAAAAAATTTTGAGTCCCCCCCCCAGTGGCGTAACTGGGGGGTCTCAAGCGGGGGGGGGCACCTGGGGGGCATGCGATTCTCTGGGGGGGCACCCACTATACTAATTGTATATTTTAGCCAGAGTTGGAAAGTTCATATGGGGGGGGCACCTGGGGGGCACAGGTCCAATATGGCACGTGCCCCCCTGTGTCCCCCCATAGGGACGCCACTGACCCCTCCCCCCCCCCAAGGCAACAAGCTCACAAGGCTGAAGTTTATAAAAAATCTGCTATGGAAAATGACACAAGCAGATCTGCTGTGAAAATGAGTCAGCAAATCTGCTATGAAAATAAGACAAGCAGATATGCTATGAAAATGATTAAGCAGATCTATCTGCCGTGAAAATGAGACAAGCAGATCTGCTGTGAAAATGAATCTAGCACATCTGCTGTGAAAATGATTCAAGCAGATCTACATGCTGTGAAAATGAGAAAAGCACATCTAATCTGCTGTGAAAATGAGACAAGCAGATATGCCATGAAAATGGGTCAAGCAGATCTGCTGTGAAAATGAGACAAGTAGAGCCCGGAACTGCCGACATTTCCCGCCGCCACGAGCTCACTTTCCTGTCAGCCAGAGTCCGCGAAAAGTGCCGGTTTGCCGGTCAAAACCGGCAAAATTGGCGTCTGACCGGCAGAAAGAAAGTGGTTACCTGCCCAAATGTCCGACAGGTCTGTTGTGGAGTCAATGGGCTAATACAGCAATCATTGCCAATCAATGCAATTAGTGTAGGCCTTCCAGATCTCCAGTGTAATTAATAACACCAATGACACACATTGGTGACAGAAGTGTCAAATGAATTGCAATTAAGCATTGTAAGAAGTGTCAATACCTCAGCATTGCAATTAGCAGTGTTCATGTTTTGGATTTCAATTGTTTCAATACAAGATTTTAGGCCCTGCAAGCTGCAATAGTTAGCCATGATAGCAGGGGTCCTGATGGATTTTCTGTAATTCATTACAGTGA
Source organism: Platynereis dumerilii (assembly GCA_026936325.1). Lineage (NCBI taxonomy): Eukaryota > Metazoa > Annelida > Polychaeta > Phyllodocida > Nereididae > Platynereis > Platynereis dumerilii. The sequence continues at coordinate 93,483,209 of JAPTHN010000002.1, forward strand.
ACTACATGTACAACAAAAATACAGCTCGGGATCAACTCTATTCATGTCAAATATAAGCATTATGAAATTAACCCTACCTGGTTAAACAGTAGCAACAGAATTGTGTTCAGAACAAGGACTTCTTGAAATCTTATATAATAACAGGTTTATTACCCTAACAAATTTTCTTGATTGACTTATTTATTGATAACAACATAATATTATTTAATACATTTTAAAAGGGTCAATAGGCTCTACATGTCAATAGGCTCTACATTTAAGGGTCAATAAGTTCTGTTGACATGGGGAGGGATTTCATATTTTTGAAGGCAGACCAACTGCAGGAATCTGGCTGAAATTCTTGAAATTGAAATTTCGGGCAGGTAAGATTTCATTCGGGCTGGTAGAATTTAGAATCTACCTGCCCGAATGTCCTGTGTGTCAAAAGGACTTTTCGCGGACTCTGCTGTCAGCTGAGCTGAGATGAGTCAGTCCAGCAGCTGAGCTGAGATGAGTCAGTCCAGCAGCTGACTTTGATAGAAGTCAGCTGAGCTGAAATCCCAGCTTGAAGCCAATCGAATAACTTGTGTCTGTGGCTATTGTAGTCCAATTTGTAAGACCATCAATTAAATCTTGCAAAATCGCAATTAAGAGGGGCTCAGCTATAGACCTGTCAGCCAGCCGGCCAAGCCGAAATTGGCTTGCTAAGAGGTATAATCGGCTCGCTGCAGCTCAGCTGCCACCTTTGGTGGCTGTGGCTGGCTTAAATAAGTAGTGGCTGGCAGGTCTATTTTAGTCGGCTGACAGGTCTACTCAGCTATTATGCCTTATGGTGGCAATTAGTGATTACAGTCAGATTGTTATTCACACCTTTGAGACAGGATACACACCCAAACCCTCTCATAAACTCAGCACCCTCAACTTAACCTCTTTTACCCTCAACTTACCCCTTTTCACATCCACCACCCTCAACTACCCTCAGCTTCCCTCAACTACCCTCAACTTAACTCAACTTAACTCAAGTAACCCCAACTGAACTCAACTAAACTCACTTTACCTCAACTAAACTCGCCTCCCCTCAACTAAACTCACCTCCCCTCAACTAAACTCACCTCCCCTCAAGTAAACTCGGCTGCCCTCAAGTAAACTCGGCTCCCCTCAGCTACCCTCAGCTTCCCTCAACTACCCTCAACTTAACTCAACTAAACTCAAGTAACCTCAACTAAACTCAACTAAACTCAACTAAACTCAAATAAACTCGCCTCCCCTCAACTAAACTCGCCTCCCCTCAGCTAAATTCGCCTCCCCTCGACTAAACTCACATCCCCTTGCCTCCCCTCAAACGAACTCGCCTCCCCTCAACCAAATTCGCCATGCCTCAACTACCCTCAGTTACCCCATGATAAAACAGTGGTAACCCCAGGGGGTTGAGGGTGTATCCTGCCATGAGGCCTATTACTTCAATATGATATGCAATTGGGTAGTCATTGTGTTAAATTACAGGCCTAGTCTGAAAGACTTTAAAAACATTTTTTTAAACTTCTTCTGACTTTTGAAAGACATTTCAAAAGAACCCTGTAAACATTAACAATCTTGATCACCCTTTGTCCCACTGGGAAGTTTAAATATATTTATTTCAGGTAGGGTATTGTTCTTAAATTCCAATTGGGAATATAGTTAGGGGCCGACCAGACGATAGTTGGGGGGGGCTATGGACTTTACCCCCGGGACGAACTTTTTTTTTCCTTTGCTGCGCGTCGACGATCAATTTTTTTGCTTGAGAACGTGCGACAAACTCTTTTATCAGAATTTTAACATTACGGTACCCTACCTACAGGTGGAAACAAACTTTTTTTTTATTTCCATATGCTGAAAAAACTTTTTTTTTCAGTGTCAAGTGGGCAACAATCTTTTCTTTTTTTTTTTTTTTTTTCACCAAATATCCTTTGCCTCTAAATAGCCCACTCTGGTGCTGATGGGGCGTAAAACACAAACTCACTCACTCACTCACCAAATATCCATAGCCCCCCCCCCCAAAGATCATCTGGTCGGCCCCTTAATATTTCCATCTGTATCCAGTAGCTATATTTCAATTGTATTTTTGTCATATATATGGGACTTTCATCCAACAGTTGAATTAATCAAAGTAAACCAGACACAGGCCTATTAGCACATTTTGTTTAATTAATATGAATTGCAAAAATTTATTTTTATGGATATAAATTTACAGTTATATAGCTCTACAATCTACATCACAGAGAAATTTCATAAAACTAACGTTTCAAGTGAGCCGATTTAAGTCAGTTGCAGCTGCAGCCAAGAAAAGTCAGCTAGCTGAAAAAGTGAGCCATAATTTCTTCAAGTGAGCTGACAAAAGGTGGCTGACATGGTTCCGGGCTCTAGAGACAAGCGTATATCTATATACTGTGAAAATGAGACAAGCAGATATGCCACGAAAATGGGACAAGCAGATCTGCTGTGAAAATGGGACAAGCAGATCTGCTGTGAAAATGAGACAAGCGCAGATCTATATGCTGTGAAAATGAGACAAGCAAATCCAATCTGCTGTGAAAATGAGTCAAGCAGATCTGCTGTGAAAATATTCACGTAAGTCTGCTGTGAAACAAGTGAAATGTGCAGTGAAAATAATCAACCAGATTTGCTAGGAAAATCAGACAAGCTGATCTGCAGTGAAAATGGGTCAAGCAGGTCTGCCATGAATAACAACTGGAACAAGTCAAATCAGTCAGTAAAAATAAGTCAAGATGATTTTGTGTGGAACTGAGCAAAACAATGGTTACATAATTTGTTACCTTTGTTATTAACATAGTTAATGTCCACCCTGCAAAGCTTGCAAAGCTAGCACCAATATTAGAGACATATAAGCTGCAATATATGCGAAAACAGGAATTCAATCAAAGAAAGGCAGAAGTATTTCTGAGTTAACCAGATAACCAGGGCATAATTAACAGAAAGCTCAGATCTGTGCCAGAGAGTCCACAACTTCAGACATAGGCAGGCATAAGTAGTGCTCAGTAGCTGAAGGTCAAAGTAGGTGCTTTTAAAATAATCATACCCTTTCTCAGCACAAGGAAAATCAAGCATAGTTGCAACGTGAATGGCAAAACAAGAAAGTTGTCGACCAGCCCAGTCTGACAGGACTTGAGATCTGTTGATGAACAACAGTAAGATTGTGGCCCTTCTGCTTACTCAATAAGATGGAATTCTTTAATTTTGATTTTGCTGTATCTGATGATATTCACATGATACAGACACCTCACATTTCATGATTTGCCATATCAATTTGACAAACAAATAACTTCCCAAGAATACAAATTATTAGATGCACACTTCCAATGAAATGTCATCAGGGACTGTCAGTCCAATATGATACCACTTCCAAATAAATAATGACGCACTCAATGCACATTTTTTCCACGAATGTTCCAGAGTGAATTCTCCTTATTACATCAACCTAATCCTAAGATATCCAAGCATGACTGCATCCAAAATCAAAATGTAGTATTGACATTTTTTATGAGATTCACACACGTAATAACAGCCAAAGTTTACATTCCAAGCCAGCAGTCTGATGAAATTCACATATTCAGATTCTATTAGGACAGAATACTTTAATAAGTTGTTGAGACAAATTACAAAACATCAGATACAGTAGTTTACAATTTTTTATTAAATAAGTGAAAAAGAAATGACAAAATAAACAGGCAACTCTGACATCACAACTTTGCCACAGATCAATAAATAATGAACAAATAAAACAAATTCTAACAAATTTGTTTCTAAGAACAGAAAGTAAACTTCTTGCAAATTACAATTCCGTTTCTATAACAGGTAAAATATTTACCAAAGTAGAGCTCTATTTAGCCTTTCCCATTAACATGATTAATGATGGCCACATTAAAACCAGACTTAGAATTGATTTGATTTTACAATAAATGGCTGTTGTCTTTAATATTTACAAATTGACTCACATAACGAAAATGACACCATTGAATAACGAAAAGTCAAGCAACTATATTAACTCATTTCCACGCATTAAAGCCATGCAATGATGTACAAAGTTACTATTTCACAATATTCAGGATTCAATATTTATCATGGCATTTCATTCACATTTTATAGACTATAGGAGACCTAACCCTAACAATGATACTTCGCCCCTATAGTAATAGTATTTTGAAATTGAAGATTGAAGCCATACAAGGAATGAGAGAGAAATAGTTATGCACCTTTTTAGCCCAATGAAACTTGCTATCACCAAAAACGAAAACACCTGAAACGCGGAAAGTTTTTAGCGCAATTCTGAGAATTTCTCTCACTGTGTATTATAAAAGCTGTTGACTTGTTATCATACGAAATACTTTCCCAATGCATGAATGACAGCGAAGGCGAAAAAGTAGATGGTAAAATCATCCCCAACAGTCGTTACTATTGTCATTATCAATTTGTATGAATCAATAAATTCTTTTTTAAGCCCACATAATGTGAGAATTGTTAGCCACAGTCCACTTTGCATTCCTGAACCAATATCCTGAAAGACAAAATCAAAATTGAAAATCAGATCAAGTAAGACTAAAACAAATTTAGGACATTTGTATATCAATAAATTTGCCACAGGATACCCACGGAATATTACAACCACAAATCAATAATTTCGGCACGGCTTTCCATGACCAAAATTAGAATTTTCCATGTCGAAAATGCTCCCGCAACTAATTTACAAGGTGACCTTCATAGTCCATATCCCATCCAGACATCAAGTCCACTAACCAAATGCCATATCCACAGAAATCCATCAAATCTTTAATCTAGCTTGAACTGAATTTTCCATGACTTCTGACAATTTTTTATGACAATTTTCCTTTCACATATGCCCTTTTTTCATACTTATATGATTTATATTATTGAAAATATTTGCTCTCACCATTCTTGCTGCATGCTGGTAGCCGAGGAACACAATTTCAAGGGCGAAAAAGGGATATACCATACTCTGGAAATAGAAATTACAAGAAACATAATCACTAGAGTTCTGTGTATTTGCCATCCAGGTGTTGTGTATTACCTGGGTTGTTTTTCTAAGAAGTTCCTCTTTAAACAATTAGTGCAAAATAAAGTGCTAACTGTGCCAAGAATTCTAGTCTTCAAAGGAGAACTTCATATCACAGTATTTTTACAGGTAGATATAATATGAATGACTATGTTGGCAAGTTGTTGCATTCAGTTGGCTAGCAAGGTGTCCCAGCTGCTTAGGACCAATATATCACCATCTGCTGACCATACTGACTACTGTGGACATAATCTTACTTCTTAATATAATTCTACAGAGTATCAATAAACACAGAGCACAGCATGTAGCCTCCTGGAAACTGGCAACAGGGAGCAACATTTTGTGCTATTATTTTGTGCTGAGTCCAAGAGATTCCAACTTGGCCAGTATATCACAACATGAGTTTTTCTCTCTCTACTTCTCAGCAGTGTTACAGCTTCTCTTGTGTACAGGAATGTGGAGTATGTTTACAAGGCAAGCAAGCCAAGAAGTCTTAGATAAGCCCAGCTGCTTGTGTTACAGTTGTAAAACATCAGAGGGGCCTTGTGCCATTAAGAAGCCAAATTAGATAACTCCCAGATAAAAAAGGGGCGGTGGTTCTAGTTACCTGGACGAATCTGCGGCCAAAGGAGAAGACGAGGAGTATTCTGACGATAAAGCCAAGGACAAGACATACGACACTTCGTTTCTTGTTGAATGCAATCACTTCTTCAGCAGCTACTAACTGCTGTTGGGTAGCAGGCTGGTGAGAGGTGCCTAAGAGATTGTACAGGCTGTTACTCCCAGCTTGTTGCTGCTGCTGTGGGAACTGGGTCATGGTATTATTAAAAGCAGTCTGTTGGTTTGCTGTGGAGTAGTGGATGGGGGGCCTGGCCAGGTCAGGGGAGATAAGGTCTGGAGAGCCAGCGTTCTGACCTTGGGTACCAGGCACATTTCTGCGTGTTATGATAGGAGTGGAAGTGTAGTGATCCTGGGAGTAATGCTGTTGCATGTCTGGACGTAACAAATGGCCCTCGACGGCATTGGGTGGCCCAAGGGGTGCCGCAGCGTTTGGTACTCTGAGACCCACTTGGGTTCGGTCTCCTGGGTTCTGGTAGACAACCCCAGTTGCTGCTCGGGAATCGTTCCACATGTTGGTCCCTGTCGTTGTCCCGTCTTGCACTGCACTGCTGTTGGGTTGTGAGGGATCTGGAAAGTAGAAGAGCCTACATGATCTATACGCATAAACAACCTGCTGCAAGATGCGCTGAGGGAGACTGAGAGCGCTGACTGCTATGTAAACAGATCTGCTCTCTTCCATAAATAATTAAGCAAACACTCTCAAGAAAGCAATAAAGCAAATACAAACGCTGAAAATGAATGACAAACAGTCTATCCTAGTCCTGTACCCCGGTACATCCACTGAAGCCTGCTCTCAGAGCTGAGGGTGGCTTTCAACTTGGAAAAAATCTGCTGATGCCTGAGTTCTCACACGTTCCCACTCCCAGCTGCTGGGACTACCCTGCAGTATACTGTCTGCAGTATACACAGTACCTGGCGCACACCTTGGCTGAAATAAATATAGCTTGCCATATTTGGGGGAGCGCCCTGCTTAACCCCTGCTTAGATGAGCACTGAGCATCAGACGGAATTCACCAAACTCATTACATTATCGCCCAGTGGGCTGATGACCGGCACTTTGAGGCAATCAAACTGACCTGACAAGTCTTCTGATTGTCCCATCAACCTTTTCATCCTGTTGTCAGAGTTTTCCAGGATCCTTCGACGCCGCATTTCGCGTCTTTTCCTGGCTGCTTCTCCAGTGCTCGTCAGTTGATCCTCCTCCATCGCGAAAAGCCTGCAGCCGAACTAGCTTCAGGGAGCATTCGTTGGAATTAATCAACCAATATTAAATCAACAGTAAGCCAACCCTAAACCCCCTTAGATAATTACTAATAAATCACAACATATACCCAATCCAAAACCCAAGATCTAACATTCTTGTTCGCACAAATAAACATTTTACAAAGAAACCCATTCACTGCATGCTCCCCACATCACAAACAGGGAGGACGAGGAAGTTCGTGTAGACTGACCAGAGTCCGCGAATTTTCCTTAAGTATTCGCCAACAACATCAGGCAAAATATTGTGTAAGGTAGGAAAACGGAGTGTACAGAATCAGAAAATAGCCACTACAGGCCCTAGTTAATCATAGTTTCGCCGCATGCAGACCGATTTTGCAGTGGCTCAAGTTGCTGGGGCCATGTTTGAATGGGATTTCCTGGTTCTCATGGCCTGGTGCTTGTCAAAAGAAATGCCTGTGGGGATCAGAATTGTGGTGGTGACTAATCCACATCCTTAGAGCATAGACCAAGTTCCTGCAACTTTACCTGTTTACACATAGGCCTACATCTACATTTATTTGCAGCTAATATGCAGTGTAGACTAGTAGTACAAGTGGTAGAAAATGTTGATTAGGGGTGTACGGTCAACTAGGCGACAAACCAACCAGGCCACACCCATCAGTACGAACTAGGTGACAAGAAATTTGGAGTGCAAACTAGGTGACAAGCAATTTCAACTAGGTGAAACAAGTTCACACAGCACCTCCAAGTAGGTGACGCACGTACACAAAACACATTCAACTAGGTCACAATACATTTCCTAATTGACCACCATTGATGGTGTCCTGTGACCTGGTTGGTATCCCCTATAAAATATGTGTCATCTGGATGGTATCTGAGGGGTATCTGCTGTCACCTAGTTGTCCAAAAAGTGTAGCCTAGTTGGTAGTGGTATGTTGGTTGTCGCCTAGTTGGTAGTGTTGTAGCCTAGTTGTCTGTCGCCTAGTTGACCGGCAATCTTATTAGGCTATTGCAACTACACACAATTTATGGTTGACAGATCAATATTGTCACAACAGTCATGTTAGTCTAGCTGTTTTGGCCTAATGACTACAGTATACCAGTACCAGATAGATGTTGCTTTCGGCCAAATTGCTTTCAACAACTGGATGACCTTTAATTTGCAGTGTTTAAGTTTGAAGAAGACGAGTACTGGTCTCAACCCTCCGCAAGTACTTTTTGCGTTGAAGAAGAAGAGGTATTTGAAGAACATTCCGATATGGGCGGTCCACAAATCTACAGCTTTGGATATGAGCCAATCACCTGTCATGCATTCAACAAGGACAGGACAAGTATGTGTGAATGATCTTTTTTGAATCCTGTACAAAAATATTTTTATAACTTTCAGAAAAACCTGCATATTTAGGCCTTACTACATTTTATAGTTACAATACTAGTAAATCAGAATGCAGAGATTATTGTGGGTAATAGCTGATTGTATAGGGCTAGTACCAGCACAGATTGAGATATACAATGAACTCAATGGAGAAATGCATACAGGGTTTTACAGACTCGTTAATTGCAATTAACTGAAGAAAGAAGCTCCTTTGAGTGTAACTGTTGCACTAATTGTTCCACTGTTGGTCTAACAGTCCTCAATGTGAGAGAGAAGCTGTATTATGTTGTGTAGGCCCAACTCACTGATGTTGGTTTTAGAATTATCAGTTAATTAAGCAAACAGTGATTCACAGTTAATCACGATTGGATTAAATATAAATCTGCCATGAATAAACAAAATGTGTAGTGTACATTTCAGGGTTAGGCCTATATAGGTTTGTGATGCGAAATGAATTTTGTAGGCTATAATGAGGTGACTTTGATTTTTAAATACCATGCTTATCTTTTATTGTCAGTTCATAATTTTGTTTTCAGAACTTGCAATTTCCCACAACAACCATGAGGTGAACCTGTACGCCTTCAAAGGAGGGCGCTGGGAATTGACTGACACCCTGTCAGAGCACGTCCAAAGGATCACCAGCATTGACTGGGCCGCTAACACCAACCGCATTGTTACCTGCGGTGCTGTAAGTTTCTTTTAATTTACTATATTTAAATAAAATAAATTAAAACCTTAGTTTAGGCCTATATAGATCTACCGTAGAACAAATACAGAATGGTTCTGAACATGTGCCCCTTATCAATGGTATAATGGAAAGGCAAGTAAAATACCATCTTTGCATTAGGCCTATAGCATTTCCCATTTCCATTAAATGGATGAAATGGAGCAGCATTGAGATTGTACAATTTTAAAGGCATGTTGGTATGCCATAGCCCTGAGAATTGTAAAGAAGTTCTTCATTTTTCCGTAGGATCGTAATGCCTATGTGTGGGTGGAACAAGGAGGTCAATGGAAGCCAAATTTGGTCATCCTGAGGATTAACCGTGCTGCGACTTATGTGAAGTGGTCTCCACTTGGTGAGTTAACTTTTCAAATTTATCTAAGTCCAATTATGTGAATGATATGCAGTAAATTTATACTTGATTCCAAGTTGATGGTATTTCACAAAATGTCAATTTTCTCAAAAACAGAGAACAAGTTTGCGGTTGGAAGTGGTGCTCGCCTTATTTCCGTTTGCTACTTTGAGCAAGAGAATGATTGGTGGCTCAGCAAGCACATCAAGAAACCGTTGAGGTCTACTGTCACTAGGTGAATATTTTGGGGACTTTGTTTACTGAGAATAATGTCTAATATTTTTGTATTTTCTATGCTGAATTTCCAAGTCATTCAGGATCTTATTATAATTATCAAGGGTAAATTTAGCTTTGGAGAAGAATGGAGATTCTCTCCTTATGGCGTGTGAATCTAAATCTAAACTTGGTGGCATGTAGGCATAAAATACAGAGAAATTATAAATGATCTTTGCAATATTTTGGCATTACTTTACAGCCTGGACTGGCATCCCAACAACGTGCTGCTGGCCAGTGGATCGACTGATTTCTCCGCCCGAGTCTTCTCTGCGTACGTCAAGGAGGTGGACGAGAAGCCAGCTGCCACTCCATGGGGCAAGAAGATGACCTTCGGCAACGTCATGGCTGAATTTGTTGGCGGAGGTCAGTTTATTATCTTTTTAACTGGCTCATACTAAATCGACTAAGTCTTGGCCCTTGCGTGGAAGGGATGGTACATCATAGACCACACTATCCTTGGCACAATTAATACTTTAAAAAAAGGCGGAGAGAAAAAGCAATCATTGCCAATATAAAAGAATTTAAACTCATCACTGGAATCTGGAGATTTACAATTTTAATTGGCCCAAGAATCAAGACGATTTTTAATGGTTCCATTATCAGACTCCCTTGATTTATATGTTAAGGAACTTGAAACTGCATTTAATAAATTCATCTTCCACCGAATGTACTTTATGCTGCTTATGTGTAACTTCTATCTTGCTCGTTTTAGGTGGCTGGGTGCACAGTGTCAGCTTCTCATCTGATGGCAACAAGCTGGCTTGGGTTGGCCATGACTCTTCGGTGAATGTGGCCAATGCTGTCAACAACAACCAGTAAGTCTGAAGAATTACTTTTGTTTAGATACAAAACTAATCTTATTTAAATTTTGTCCTCCAGACCCAATCCAATCTGTTGGGTACTTGGCCTGATTTCCTCATTTTTAACCGGCCTAACAGCGGAGGCCGGTTAATACAGGAGCTGTAAATGGATCAGGTGAAACCATAAACAGTAACCACAAACCAGTAACCACAAACCAGTAACCACAAACCAGTAACCACAAACCAGTAACCACAAACCAGTAACCACAAACCAGTAACCACAAACCAGATGTAAACCACGGTTTTTCCCCATTGTGACCTTAATATTTCACTTACAGTTATGAAATTTGATACAGGTATGGGACTCTGGGTATGGATTGGGAACATGTCGAGAAACCCAAGATGGTTGCCGTTTTGTGGCGGCCATTTTGGCAGCCATCTTTCTTTATTCTTGAACTGCCCATTGTGACCTTAATTTTCACTTATAGTTATAAAATTTGGTACAGGTATGGGCCTCTGGGTATGGATTGGGAACATGTCGAGAAATCCAAGATGGCGGCCATTTTGTGGTGGCCATTTTGGCAGCCATCTTTCTTCATTCTTGAACTGCCCATTGTGACCTTAATATTTCACTTACAGTTATGAAATTTGGTACAGGTGTGGTACTCTGGGTATGGATTGGGAACATGTCGAGAAATCCAAGATGGCGGCCATTTTGTGGTGGTCATTTTGGCAGCCATCTTTCTTCATTCTTGAACTGCCCATTGTGACCTTAATATTTCACCTACAGTTATGAAATTTGGTACAGGTATGGTACTGTGGGTATGGATTGGGAACATGTCGGGAAATCTAAGATGGCGGCCATTTTGTGGTGGTCATTTTGGCAGCCATCCTTCTTCATTCTTGAACTGGCCATTGTGACAATAATATTTCACTTACAGTTATGAAATTTGGTACAAGTATGGTACTGTGGGTATGGATTGGGAACATGTTGAGAAATCCAAGATGGCGGCCATTTTGTGGTGGCCATTTTGGCAGCCATCTTTCTTCATTCTTGAACTGCCCATTGTGACCATAATATTTCACTTACAGTTATAAAATTTGGTACAAGTATGGGACTCTGGGTATGGATTGGGAACATGTCGATAAATCCAAGATGGCGGCCATTTTGTATTGGCCATTTTGGAAGCCATCTTTCTTCATTCTTGAACTGCCCATTGTGACCATAATATTTCACTTATCGTTATAAAATTTGGCACAAGTATGGCACTCTGGGTATGGATTGGGAACATGTCGAGAAATCCAAGATGGCGGCCATTTTGTGGTGGCCATTTTGGCAGCCATCTTTCTTCATTCTTGAACTGCCCATTGTGACCATAATATTTCACTTACAGTTATGAAATTTGGTACAGGTATGGTACTCTTGGCATGGATTGGGAACTTGTCAAGAAATCCGAGATGGTGGCCATTTTGTGGCGGCCATTTTTGCAGCGGCCATTTTTGCAGCAATCTTTCTTCATTTTTGAACTGCCCATTGTGACCTTTATATTTCATCTACAGTTATGAAATTTGGTACAGGTATATAGTACTCTGGGTATGGATTGGGAACATGTCGATAAATCCAAGATGGCGGCCATTTTGTGGTGGCCATTTTGGCAGCCATCCTTCTTCATTCTTGAACTGGCCATTGTGACAATAATATTTCACCTACAGTTATGAAATTTGGTACAGGTATAGTACTCTGGGTATGGATTGGGAACATGTCGAGAAATCCAAAATGGCGGCCATTTGTGGCGGCCATTTTGGCAGCCATCTTTCTTCGTTCTTGAACTGCCCATTGTGACCTTAATATTTCACTTACACTGTAGTCTTACAGTTATGAAATTTGGTACAGGTATTGGCCTGTGGGTATGGATGAGTAACGTGTTGAGAAATCAAAGATGGCGGCCATTTTGACAGCCATCTTTCCTTTTTTTTAGAAATCTGTTCAAACTGCATTGCTTCTATACTAATAGTCTAGCATCTTCCAATCAACTATTTCTCCTATCTTCCAATATCAGTTGCTCAGTGGTTTAAGCAATGGCACCTTCAATTTCATTGCGCTAGGTCGGTTTTGAATCCGCGGATTCTTGTTGGTTTTAGCTTCTACTAACTAGAGCTCTAAAAATTTTCATTATAATATAGTTGATTTTAAGATATTTCCTCTATGCTTCAAATTTTTGTCAACTAAATAAATATATATGCCCCATACTTAATTATGTTCTTTCATTTGTACTCAGTCTTTCCACCATCAAGACCAACTTCCTACCACTGATAACCTGCACCTGGGTCAGCCCATACAGCATTCTTGCTGCTGTAAGTATTAATATTATCACTAAGTCAAACTTGTCACTTTTCATTGGTTATCCAAAGTTTTTCTATCCTGCCTATGCATTAGTATTATGTAATTGTATTATTTTTTAGGGCCATGGCTGTTGTCCCATGCTGTTCCGTTACGATGATTCTGGAAACGTGTCGTTCGTTGCTAAACTGGATGCTGAGAAGAAGGCTGCTTCTGCGAAGTTCAAGTGAGTTGCAAAATACTTGATAAATACTTCCATTCATCTGCAATTATTGCCTTTTTGGCAAGTTTTTGCTGGAGTAATATTGAATTGATGGATGGTATAACAAATTTTGCCCTACTTGTCAAATCTAAGAAGTTAGAACTAAAGTCAGAAGTATTGTATATTTACAATATTTGCATATTTGGAATTTCCAACAGTTTTAATATAATTTGTTTCTCCTTTTAGTGCCATGAAGCATTTCCAGACCTTGGACGCCAAGGCTCAAACACAAGAGGAGAACGTGACCAGTGTGAGCACCATTCACCAAAACACCATCAGGTTTGTTGCAATAAGAAATTCAAGTTATTTGGAATTTGTTGAAAACAATTTTAATTCATGGATCTACCCAAACTAGTTCCGGTCTGTGATATCAACAGACAATCAGGGAGTACAGATTTCTGCTATTTGATTGGCGGAGAAAACTATCAAAGTCATGTGACTGATTGAGAAAAGTACTGGGACGTCACTCTGCTTGTGCCTAAGGTCATAAATGACCGTCTAGCCCAGATTTGGATCAACCTCCTTGCAAAAAAAACTGCTGAAGCTATGTGACCTAATGTTCATGACTTGTATGCCTAACTATACCTGTATTAATTCACAGATCATACAATTATAATTATTGTCTGTTTGATTAGTTTGTGGTGAATTTGTTTTTTTTTTCAGTCAAGTGTCCATCTTTGCTGGGGACAAGACTAACACTGCCAAATTTGCATCCTCTGGAATTGATGCTCAGCTCATTGTCTGGGACTTCAAGGTAAAGTAGTGTGCAGCCTATCTGTATAACACTATAGGAAGCTGAGTCTAGGTGTCTTGTTTGTACTTTGAATACTAATTTGCTCATTAATCACAATTTATTTTTCAGACCTTGGAATCATCCATTGCAGGACTGCGCATATAAATAGGAGCATTCCAGATCAAAGAAGGGTATTAACAATCTACTTGGAGTTGTTAATTGCACATTCCTGGCAATTTTATAATTTGGTAAAAATCATTATGAAATTGGACTTCTGAAGTTTTGAGATCATGATATATATTTATCTTCTTTTTTCCTGACAAGTTTTTGAGAAACTTTGTTGCTTTGAAATGTTATGAAAATTATTAAAGAAACATTATACTGAATTGAATACTGAACTTGTTAATTTATTGCATTGAATATAAATACATAACACAACAAACATAATATCACAGTCTATTAAACAATCGGGCAAGGTTGATATGACAATGTTAAAAATGAAGACTTATGTTTTTCTCCTTGTGTAGTGGTCGTATATTACTACCTGGATGTACATTCTTGTCTCGATGGGCTTCCTGAATGAATTGTCTCCAGGTGAGGAGGCCTGTAAAAGACATAATGGGTGAATTTCAGTTTGAAGTTGTGTTAGGTAGGTGGGCCTATGCAGTCCCATGACTTGAAACTATAGTCTTGACAAAACTCCAGTTTGCAGGTTCTGACAACAGTCTTGAAGATCTGATCTACTTGCTATTTGCATTTGATAAGCTTCACAAAAGAGGTCCATTGGTTAGGCCGTTAAAAATCTGCTTGGTGGGCATTTTGACTGAAGTAAAAATTGGTATATCTCTGGGGAGTTTTACCTACCTTGGGGTCAACATTCAATATTTTTCTGTCTCTTTTGTTTTTGAAGAGGAGTCCAGTGGCATTTTCTGCTATAACTTGGTAGTTGGGGGTAGCATTTGATTGTGATGACTGTGTTTCCCAGTTGTAAAAGCTGAAACGAAAACGAGCAATTAATGCGATGAGAACTAATTGTCAAATGGTTGTTGACCCAAGTTTTCAGACCTGGTAGTCTGAAAAAATAAGCCCTACAATATGCATATATGCAAAAGTTCTACAATTTTGCTTATTTTCATGTGCTTACCTTAAATCTGATGGTCTCGGCAGTAAGCGTTTCTTGCCAGTGAAATAAGGCTCAAAGTCTTCAGTAGTCTTCAGTCTGTGTGCATAGTCAATGTAGCCAGATATTTCTTGTCCTCTGGCATTTTTGTCCCTGATAAATATTATCGACTGCAAAAAAAGTTGAAAAATTATATATTTATACTCAGACTTTATAAAGATTATACCCAGTAATACAAGGGACCAAATGCGTCACAGCATAACAAATCTCTTTGGGATGATTCATTCCCCAAAATGTCAAATTAAATAACATTTAATGTGTGGGCCAGAAGTGGGAGTGACTAGTATTGACTACCAAATTCAAAAGCTTCAGCAACATCCAATATTGCAGTTGTAAAATCAGCAATCATAGTCGTTTTTACAGCTGCTTGCAGCCTGTATTACCGGAGGAGTTCCAAGAAAACTTATGACAACTCCCCTGGTCGTGTTGTTTCACCTATGTCATTAAAACTTTGCTTGCAGCCTAAATATAATTTTATCTTGCTTCCATCAACTTTTGGTAAACTTCTGTGACATTAAAATTTTTATTTACGAAACTAAAATGTTCGTTTTTGGCGGGAGTTTCAAATGATCAGCTGCAGTGAAACCAGCAGCAACAGCTGCAGCCAGATCCAGTCTTTGCAGATTCAAAACAAAGAATGAAGGAAGGAAAAAAGGCAGGAAAAAAGGATGGAAAAAAGGAAGGAAAAAAGGAAGAAAAAAGGAAAGTATAGGAAGGAAAGTATAGGAAGGAAAATATGGGAAGGAAAAAAAGGATAAGGGAGGGAGGGAGCATATATACATGTAGATAGATAGATAGATAGATAGATAGATAGATAGATAGATAGATAGATAGATAGATAGATAGATAGATAGATAGATAGATAGATAGATAGATAGATAGATAGATAGATAGATACTAAGTCTATCTACAAGCAGCTGTTAAAGTGCTTGCACGTTATTTTTTTTTTCCATATTTAAAAAAAGGATAAGGAAATAGATATGTTATTAGGCCTATGATAAACAGCTTACTGTCATCTTGCCACTTCTGTTTGCTTCCTCTCTCTCAGCCAGGGCCACCAGGAAAGGGTCCTTCAGATCTTTACCCTGGCTGTCAAGTGTCCTGCAATTAACAATGAAGATATATAAAATTTGAAGTACCATGAAAAGTCAAAGTTGATTAATGATTATTTTCAAAATATCACAATGGATCATTTGCCATCTTTTACAATGTATAGATCTATTAATATGGAGAGCTTAATTATTTAATAAAGTTCATCAGATAAACTCACTTTTGCTGGCTTTTCTTCGAAAGCCGGCTTGCCTCTGCAGCAGCTTTACGAGCCTCAAATTCTTCACGTTTTAACACCTCACCACTCCCACGGTAACCAAGTTCGACTAGTTGCCTTGCTAACTCTTCATCCTGAAATCGAATGTTCACAGTTCAAGTATTAGTAACAGGCCTACACAGTCACAGTAATCTAATATATTAATACACAACTGAGGCCTCCTGGGTAGCCATGACGTCACATCACTGTTTTCTTTCATTTACCAATTCATACTCCTCTTTTGAACATTTACACATGCCCTTCCAGATGCACAACACTTTTTTCTATCAATTAACACCAACTGTTGCCCGATTCCCTCTGTATCTTTAGAGTTTACCCAATTTTCCGTTTTCTATCGAGAGATATTGCCGCCATTTTATTTGTTTTGATCCTGTATGATTCACGCTCTGTAGTGACTGTGCACAGTGGCCCACAGTGTCATAGCTGCTCAGGAGCCGTAATTGCCATTGATTGAAGTATCAAAGTGAAAGAAGAACATAATTGACCACCAGTTCCTGATTGGTATCAACATGTCAAGTCTTAAAGTGTCAAGTGACAATGAAATGCAATTACGCTCATGCTTAGCATTTCCTTTGAACAATTCTCATTGTCTTCTCTACCTCTGCTTCACATTCCCCACCAGACCCAGTTCAAATAAATCTTTAGGCCAATATAAACGAAACATATGTAGATTTTTATGTATTGGTTAGACACCGATTTGGAGGGTTCTAACATGCATTTTTCAATGATTTTTGTCAGTTAGATCCCCATCGGAGGGAGCTAGGGATCTAACTGACACAAATGCATGTTACAAACCCAGACAAAGATGCACTCTTTCGTCCCAATGTCAGGCCTAATTTGCAGTTGTACAGGCCAATGAAGCAGCAATTGATGTGTGAAGGCCTCAATCACGGCAATGCTAAACTAAATAGCCTACAACACGTTTCTTTAATTACTTTTAGTGCCTGATTGGAATCAAGCATCTTTAAAGAATCAGATTCATATTGAAATTTCGCAAAACTGCTTTGTATCTCAAACCATCTACAACAGTTTAACTGTATTGCTCTCCTTCTGCTGCCTTCCACTTGGGCTGTCATTTTAAAATTACGTTAGTGTTTTTAAAAATCAATTTCTTTTTTTTTTTTTACTATTATTCTTAAGGGATATCTATCACTTAAAACAACGATTGATAAAAACGTCCTTTGAAGTTGAATGCTTAACGAATAGATCTACAGATATACAGATAGTTTGACAATTCATCCCCTAACTCCATATTACATCCTTTTTATTTCTTTACCATTTCTCACCTTGGTTGCTCATCCACATTTCATTACCAGTTTGCAACAGTGCCCTCATATCTCACTGTGCACACCAGCACATACTTCTCTCACTGCCATTTATCACGGGTAAATGCTAGTGGTAATTAATCAAGAACGTGGGAAGCCAGGAACTTCCAATTGCATTTTTCAATAATAATATATCGTACCATTATTGCAATAATTTTGCCAAAGATTTAATATGACAGATATTTAGTCAACTAGGCGACGGCCAACTAGTAGCAGTACAACAAATAAGCATATAGTGTTTCCTAACAGAAGCTGCATAGTTTACCGCACATCAAATTCATGGCCTTTAATATGAATTTTCGATGCATATGGAGCATAAAATACAAGGCCTTGATAAGGAACTGCTCCACTGAGAGGGCGGGGGGAGAACTGTTCAACTCAGTTTGTCCAGTCCCTTTGAGTTTGACTTTGTTATTAATCTCGCTCCAGGTAAACATGATTAGGCCTAGGTCGAGTAAATTATTAGTAATTGTCATTCATCATGGGATCATTTTTAACCGTAAAATTGACCAAGAGAGTATCTATATCTCTTTGTTATTTTTTAGCATCCCCACCCACTTTCACAACATTTCTCAAATTATTGA